>JARQOC010000008.1:84930111-85552611 GCA_033576535.1 Allobates femoralis | reverse complement strand
AAAAGATTACCACCGAGATTGCTGAAGACAGACGCATTCGATCGGAGAAAGGGAAGGCTGCGTATTACAAACGCATGTGCAACCAGTCTCCGGAAGAGAGAAGCCAGAGATTAAAAAAAAATGCTCTGGCAGCCCGGGAGCGTCGCAGAAAGAGCAAGTTAATGCAGCAAGTTATACCTTCTCCCGATCTTACCGCTTCCAGCTCAACAGCCGTTGAATTGCCGCGTACTGAACATCTTTTACCACCGGCAAAGTGTGCACGTAAGCGCAAACACTGTGCTGCCGAGACAACATATGATAAACAGGCTCACAGCAACAAAGTTCAAATTGCTTTAAAAGCACGTATCAGTGTGGAGTCTCCTAAATCCAAACAACTCCGCTTACACAATTCTGTTGCGGCTCAACACCGACGACGTGCACGCACTGCTTCCATCTCTACATTCAGACAGCCTCAGCTTCATATACCATCTACATCCTCATTCATCGAATATGTGGAACCTGAAGCAGTGCAACGTCTAATATATGTTGGCCTACATAAAAAATAAAATCTTTTGTTACCTTCTACTGTCCTTATACATCCCATTGGTTTTACCGATGAGGACACTTCCATTGTAGAGCACAGCTGTGGTCCAATGAGATATAAATGTCAATATTGTCAGGCACTACATTTTCATGCTGAGATGCCATGTGACCAAAATTATACACTCTGCTGTCACAAGGGCAAGGTCCAGATACCTATCCCTGAATACCCTGAGGTATTCAAGCGTTTACTTAAAGGTGAAAGTGAGTACAGTCGTAATCTCATGGACAACATCCGAGCCATCAACAGCTCTTTTGCTTTCGCCTCCATGGGGGCCAATATTTCTCCACCACCTGGACATGGCCCTTACTGTTTCCGAATAAATGGCCAAATCTACCATCGCACTGGCACATTACATCCGGCAGATGATCAAGTTCCAACGTATGCTCAACTTTATATCTTGGATACTGCTACCGCCGACGAACAACGTTTGCAATGTCAACCAAATTTACAATGCCATCCAACTTTAATGAGTATTATTGCTCTGCAATTAGAAAACATCAATCCTTTTGTAGCTGCATACAAAATGCTCCGTGACGTGGAACAGGAAGAACAACAAAAGGCTGAAAGAAATGGCACTGTCATGCCAAATATTACGATGGCACTTAAACAAGACCGCAGTCATGAAGCGATGGCTGGGAGGACTACCGCGGTGCAGAATAAGGTACGATACACAAGATGGGAGTGCAAACTACAAGGGTGAATTTATTAACAGGCGGGGAAGAATGTGAAGAAGGCAGGTTCAAGCTGGGGTAAACAGTGGCAAAAGAGATTTAACAAACTTTTCGCTTTCTCTAGTTGGTCCACTCACTAGCACGGTTCTCCAACTATCACAAGTTAAAAGCACACAGGTAAATTCACAAAAGCAAGGTAAAATGCTACTCTACGTATAACCTTTCTGGCCTCGCTACACAGGCCACACGGCTGCCGTGTTCTACCTACTGAAGCCTATTCTACCCTGAGAGGTGCACAATATTCAACTCACAGTGATGCTGGGATTTGGATGCAGTCCTGGGGGCCCCCAACAACAGCAGTCTTATCCGAAGGTGCACACAGCTCCTGTCTCGAGTCGATGGGCTGCAAATCTTCTCCTTGCTTCAGTCTCTCACTGGATCCCAGGCTTGTCTGTGTCCCACTTTCATTTCACACGAACACTGCAGTCTTTTCCAAAAACACACAGAAGGTCTGTCTGTTCCTCTCTACACATAAACGGGCTGTTCCAAAAAACACACTCTCCAAAGGGGGGAAAACAGGACATACCATCATCCCACAGCTGGGGGAGTTTCTGTCTCTTAAAGTGGCAGCGTGTTTCTTACGGTCCCACACAGGCAGGGATTTCTTAAAGTGGCAACGCTTCTCTTACTGTCCATAGCAGTAGCCCCCCAATATGCCTCCCTTCTTAATGATGGTCGTCCTCGGCCATCACAACATCAGGTCCACAGTGTAATGACGGGCCGTTCAATGTGAACACAGCACCTGTGGAGGAGACAACAATGGCAATACAGCAGACTGAGTACATTGTTCAACATATCGGATTGGTGGAACCCCTGCAGTAGACCTCTGAGACCTTCTAAGATCTTGACTATCAGGCCAGGCCTGGCTAGCTCCCGAGGAACACCTGCTGCAGGAGCCACAGTGGAATCTTGGCTGGGCTCTTCTTCACGTGGCGGTAGGAGCTCATCCATGGGTTCCCTGCTTCTGGAAGGCTGAGGGTCCCCCACTGTGTTGGGGACTGTCCACCAGTCATCGTCGACTTCACACACAGGTGACGTGAGTTCAGGGAGCGGGGTAGAGAATGTAGGAGATATTGGCATAGGAGAAGCTTCGGACCGACATGGCCGCAGCATATTTCTGTGTAGTACTCTAGGGCCGGACGCCCCATTCTCAACTTGCACCTTGTAGACTGGGCCATCAGCATATACCCGTCCAATTACTCTGTAGGGTTGTACTTCCCATCTCTCACTCAGTTTGCCCTTGGGGCGCTTCTCTCTGACTAAGACTCGATCTCCAGGTTGCAGCGGTATTTCCTGAATTGGTTTAGGGCTCGTATGTTCTTTCTTCTGTAGCTGTTGACCGGCCAACCGACGGATCGTTTGTAGTCGTTGTCGATGTTCTTTCACCCACGACATGACAGTTCGTTCCATGAAATCCTCTGGCTGCTCCAAATTCAGCTCGATGATTTCTCGCCCAGCTCTTCCAAAGAGCAACAGATATGGGGTGTAACCCGTAGTGGAGTGAACTCGGTTATTGTAGGCCCAGACCAATTCTGCCAGGTAATCCGGCCAACATGCTTTCTTATCTTCCTCCAATGTCCGCAGCATCTGAAGTAGGGTTCGGTTGAAGCGTTCACATGCTCCATTGCCTTGGGGGTGGTAAGGTGTGGTCCGAGATCGCTCAATGCCATACATACGATATAGTTCCTCCATCACCTTGCCTTGGAAGCATGCCCCTTGATCAGAGTGGATTCGCTTCGGGCATCCATACACCCGGATAAAGTCTTGGCAGATAGCCCGTGCCGCCGACTCTGCAGTCTGATCTCTAGTCGGGGTGACTACAGCGAACTTGGAGAAATGGTCAGTCATAACCAAACAGTATTGTAGTCCCCGAGCTGAGTGTCCCATGAGGAGATAATCAATCATCAAGATTTCTAGCGGTTCCTTGGTCTGTATGGTCTGAACGGGTGCCCTCTGTTCGGTGCTTTTAATGAGGTCGCATACTCGACATCGCCGGCAAACCTCTTCTACCACAGACTCCAACCGGGGGCAGTACACGTACCGCTGTAACCATTGGTAGGTCTTTGCAGGTCCGAAGTGAGCGCCAAACTCGTGTGCTTCTTTAGCTACCTCTTGAGCCATTTTTCCGGGGATGACCACCTGCCATCTTGCTTCTATTTCTTTTGGCTGTTGTCTCTTACGATATAACACTGATTCTCGAACTTCTAGTCTATCCCACTGGTGTAAGACGCTCTTCATCTCGGTGTCCAGGTTAGCCCTTTCTTGCTTGTCGGGCTTCTGCTTCTCAGCTACCCAGTGTTTCATCTGTTGTAGCCCTTCGTCTGCAGCTTGAGCACGTCCCCATTCTTCATTGGTTCTTCCCAGGGACCGGGGCAGTGTGCAAGCCTCCCTACTTAATTGTGACGCAACCACTGGGGGCCCAAACTTGCTAAAGTCTGGCGTCTCTTCCTCCTCTAGTTGTTCATCGAGATCCCCCACTGGGATCTCCACCGTCACTCTCGACAGTCCATCCGCATTTGCGTTTTCGGTAGCGGGACGATAACAGATGGTAAAGTCGAACTTTGCAAGGCGAGCCACCCACCGTTGTTCCAAGGCTCCCAATTTAGTATTCTCAAGGTGGGTCAGAGGATTATTGTCTGTTCGGACCTGGATCTTGGTCCCTGTCAGGAAGCCAGCAAATTTCTCTGTCATGGCCCACACTAGGGCCAGGAGCTCTAGTCGAAAGGAGCTATAATTGTGGGGGTTTCTTTCATTGTCCCGCAGGGACCTACTGGCGTAGCCGATGACTCTTTCATGTCCGTTCTGTATCTGAGACAATACTGCGCCGAGTCCATGAAGGCTACCATCCGTGTACAGCAGGAATGGTCGGTCGAAGTCCGCATAGGCTAGGATCGGGGCTGAAGTAAGGGCATTCTTCACAGCCTGAAAAGCCTCATCTTGTCTCTGAGCCCAAGGGATGCCCTGGTTCTTTGACACTCCGGCGGTCCCCCTCAGCAGCTCATTTAAAGGACCCGCCACCTTTGCAAAGTCTTTGACGAACCGGCGGTAATACCCGGCGAGTCCAAGAAATGCCTTGAGTTCTCTCACCGTTTGAGGGACTGGCCACTTCTGGATGGCCGCCACCTTTTCTGCAGAGGGCAAGACTCCATCTTGTGAAACTGTGTGGCCCAGATACTCGATCTCTCTCTTGAAGAGGTGGCATTTTTTCGGCTTCACCTTCAGGTTATGAGCCTGCAGTCTTCCGAGTACCTGTCCAAGCCGGTCAAGGTGTTCTTTGAACGAGGCCGAAAACACGATGATGTCATCCAGATAGATCAGGGTAGCTTCGAAATTTAAGTCCCCAAGCACTTTTCCATCAACCGTTGGAACGTGCCCGGAGCATTGGAGAGTCCGAAAGGCATCCGGTTAAATTCAAACAATCCCATCGGGAGAATGAACGCGGTCTTTGCTTTGTCTTTTTCCGCCACAGGTCCGTGCCAGTACCCGCTTGCTAAATCCAAGGTGGAGAAGTACTTGGCCTTCCCCAATGCCGTCCAGGATTCTTCGATTCGTGGTAATGGGTACGAGTCGCGAACGGTACAGGCGTTGAGTTTTCTGTAGTCTACACAGAACCGGATGGTCCCATCCTTTTTCTTGACGAGTACCACCGGAGCCGCCCAAGGGCTCTGACTGCCCTGTACTACTCCCGCATCCAACATTTGCTTCAGTAAAGTCTTCACCTCTTGGTACATCTTGGGAGGGATCTGTCGGTACCGTTCTCGAATCGGACGAGCTTCCCCGGTCGGTATCTCATGCATGATAGCTTCAGTGCAGCCGAAATCTTCAGCGTGGCGAGCGAATGCAGCCTGGTTCTTCCACAACATAGCTTCTACTGCTTGCACACACTCGGGGCCCAGCGATTTCACATCCACTTCCATCTGATCGAGGATGACCTTTCCACTCCACTCTGGGGGGGGCATCTCTTCAGCCCTCGCAGAGACTGCTAGGGTCCACCCCGTACCTTCTATCGGCGATAGGGATATATCTTTTTGGCTCACCACTTCACCTTTATGTAAGTATACCAGGGCCAGATCTGTCCCTCGGGGCAAGGTGACCTCACTGGGGCCCACATTCAAGGCTCTGATAGGGACGCGTCCTTGTTGGACCACAGCTACCGTACGAGCTATCATAACTTCTTGGTCCACTCTTCCGGTTGCTACAGGCTGCACAATCACTTCTACCCCATAGAGATTGCGATAGGTTCCCACTGGGAGGTGTAATATACTTTCTCGTCCGGGAGGCAGGATTATAGGCACCTTCCCAGGAGCCCTGATGACCCCTACCGTCTGATGAGATGGCACACTCTTCTGCGTCCCACAGACACGAATCAGTCGCTGAAGTGCTTCTTGAGTAGGCTTATGTGTAGTAGCCTGCTTCCAGTATCCGGGTCCCCGTTTGACGAACATAATCTGATCTAATTCACGTAGGACATTCATCCCCAGTATTACAGGTACATCTCCTTTGACGGGCTCGGGGACTAGTAGGATCCCTTTTCTCCCCACTTCTTGCCCACAGATACGAACATTCATCCACACAACCCCTGTGACCGGGATCGGTTGCTGGTTAGCGGCAATCACCCGGATCAATGTCTCTTTCTCTGGCCTGGCCAGTGCCTGGAAATGTTGATTGAAGTATGCTTCTGGCATCGTCGTCACCTGTGACCCAGTATCTATCAAGCAATCCACTGGAACACCCTCGAATTCAGCACGTAAGATGGGACACCCAGCGATCAGGTGTTCGTCATGATACGGAGCGGCCTCCCTTCTCGCCTCCCCCGCAGAGTGCCGCACTACTGCGGGGGTTGGTAGTTTAACGGAGGCTTCTGTTGGCCTTGAGTGCTATTCCGGCACCCTCTGGCAATATGCCCCCGACCTCCACATCGCCAGCATTGGATGTCTTCTCTTCGTTGAGGAATACCTCGTGCCTCTGGTGGCTGCTGAGAGGAAGCCTGCACCCTCCAGTTTCCCATTGGTCGCGCCGGGGAATTATTGCGTGCGTACGATGGGCCAGGTTGAAAGGAGGATGGTGCAGCTGGGTAGGGAGGTGCAACAGACAGATCCCTCATTCTTTGCTCCATCTGGGTCAGCTTCTCCTGTACATTGAGAACGGATTTCTGTAAATCCTGCACCACCTGGACCAGCACCTCTTGGCGTTTTGGGTCCACGCTGGACTTGGCGGCTTGGATGCGCACCACCCCAGAAGCGTAGCTTTCTTCTTTACTTCGGGCTACTGTTTCTGCCAGGATTTGACGAAATGTAAGAGCCGGGGTCGCTCGGACCCGTTCTGACAGGGCTCGCCTCAAGGATATGCTGTGTAATCCTAGAATAAACTGCTCCCGGAGTATCCGGTCTGTGGAGCCTATGCCGCCGAGTTCAGCTGCCTCCTTTTTCTGCACCTCTGCTAACACTTCTTGTAGTGCTGTGGCATACTGAGAGATCCCTTCTTCTTCCCGCTGCAGCCTCGAAAAAAATTTGGCGCGAAGATGTCCCGCACTAGCAGTCTCGCCATAGATTTCTTCCAGGAATCCAACTAACTCTTTCAGGGTACTACGGGTGGGTTCTGGTTGTAGACAGACGTTTCTACGGGCTTCTCCTTCTAGGACAGTCAAAGCGATGTCCACTTCAAGCTCTGGTCCAATGTTATAAACCTTCAGGGTGCTCTGCAGTCGGGACACCCAGTCACACAGTGCCATGTTATTGCCGTCAAACTTTGGGAGTACACTAAATATAGTGCCCATTGGGAGTGTCCTTGCAGGGGTTCCACCATTGCCCACATTACCCCCGTTAATATTAGCATTCCCACCGTTGCTGTCTGCTGCCTCCATCTTGGTGACCGTACCCTGCTCGCAGCGCCACTTGAAGCGATGGCTGGGAGGACCACCGCGGTGCAGAATAAGGTACGATACACAAGATGGGAGTGCAAACTACAAGGGTGAATTTATTAACAGGCGGGGAAGAATGTGAAGAAGGCAGGTTCAAGCAGGGGTAAACAGTGGCAAAAGAGATTTAACAAACTTTTCGCTTTCTCTAGTTGGTCCCTCAATAGCACGGTTCTCCAACTATCACAAGTTAAAAGCACACAGGTAAATTCACAAAAGCAAGGTAAAATGCTACTCTACGTATAACCTTTCTGGCCTCGCTACACAGGCCACACGGCTGCCGTGTTCTACCTACTGAAGCCTATTCTACCCTGAGAGGTGCACAATATTCAACTCACAGTGATGCTGGGATTTGGATGCAGTCCTCGGGGCCCCCAACAACAGCAGTCTTATCCGAAGGTGCACACAGCTCCTGTCTCGAGTCGATGGGCTGTAAATCTTCTCCTTGCTTCAGTCTCTCACTGGATCCCAGGCTTGTCTGTGTCCCACTTTCATTTCACACGAACACTGCAGTCTTTTCCAAAAACACACAGAAGGTCTGTTCCTCTCTACACATAAACGGGCTGTTCCAAAAAACACACTCTCCAAAGGGGGGAAAACAGGACATACCATCATCCCACAGCTGGGGGAGTTTCTGTCTCTTAAAGTGGCAGCGTGTTTCTTACGGTCCCACACAGGCAGGGATTTCTTAAAGTGGCAACGCTTCTCTTACTGTCCATAGCAGTAGCCCCCCAATAGTCAAGACCCTCGACGCTATAACAATCCTACTGTCAACGAAGTAGCTGTTGTATTTGAAAATAACAATGGGGAGCCACCATTCAACCGAGATATATTGATCCATTTAAAAGCCGATCCACAAAATCCTTTGGCTCCAAAGACACAACAGGTCAGCATTCTTCACAGTAACTTGGATGCGTTACTGTATCCTTTATTTTTCCCTTACGGAGAACAAGGGTGGCATGATGGACTGAAACATCAAGGAAAAAGTGAACGCAGGGTTACACAACTCCAATATTACTGTTATGTGCTGTCTGTCCGCAATCAGTTTAATCCCGTTTTGAATGGTGGAAAATTGACACAGCAGTATTTAGTTGATGCTTATGTGAAAATTGAGGCCAATCGACTGAATTTTATCCGTCAACACCAGTCAGATTTAAAAGTCGAGGATTATTGCATACTTCAAGAGCATCTCATCAACAAATCCATTCAAAAAGGCATTCCCATTGGCCGAACTGTCATTCTACCATCATCTTTCGAAGGCAGTCCCAGAAATATGCAGCAGCGGTATCAAGATGCCATGGCTATAGTCACTAAATTTGGTCGCCCAGATCTATTTGTCACCATGACATGTAATCCCAAATGGAATGAGATCACTAACAATTTGGAACCATGGCAACGTGTCGAACACAGACCAGATTTGGTGGCATGGGTCTTCAGAATAAAACTTGAAGCACTGTTAAAAGACATTAAAAATTGATTATTTGGAAAAGTTTGCGCCATGGTTCATGTTATTGAGTTTCAGAAACGTGGGCTACCTCATGCTCACATTTTGATAATTTTGGATGCCACCTCAAAATTACGCACAGAGATTGAAGTTGACAATACTGTTTGGGCTGAAATACCAGATCCTATCACCTACCCTCAGCTTCATAAGATCGTCATGCAACACATGATTCATGGTCCCTGTGGAGAACTGAGGCCAAATTCACCATGTATGCATCTTGGGAAGTGTAGCAAAGGTTTCCCCAAACAATTTCAGGATTCGAGTGTCATCGCAAAGGATGCCTATCCGACGTATCAACGACATACAGGACCATCATTTGAACACCATTCCGTCATGATTGATAATTCGTGGGTAGTTCCTTATAATCCTTTCTTACTACTCAAATATAAGTGTCATATCAATGTGGAAGTTTGTGGCTCCATACAAAGTGTCAAATACTTATTTAAATATGTATATAAAGGACACGATAAAGCAAATCTGGAAATTTTCCAAACAAGCATCCAACATGATGAAACTCATCAATTTATGGATTCCCGTTATGTTAGTGCACCTGAGGCAGCTTGGCGGATATTTGCTTATCCCATGCACAAACAATCGCATAGTATTATTCGCCTGGCCGTACATCTGCCTCATTCTCAACAACTCTATTTTCATGAGGATGACTCCGTAGCCAACATCAGACACAAGCTACATAACAATTCCACTCTTATGGGCTATTTTGAGCTTAATAAGAAGGACCCAACTGCTCATACTTATTTCTATCGTGAAATTCCAGAACACTATGTTTGGATAGAAGGTTCTTGGCAACAGAGAAAGCGAGGAGGTGCTTCTGTAATTGGAAGAATGTATACCGTAAGTCTCAGAGACCAAGAACGCTACTATTTGCGGTTGTTGTTGCTGTATGTCAAAGGTGCCACCAGTTTTGACAGCATTAAAACGGTTCATGGAGTTACACATCTAACTTTCAAAAACGCTGCCTTAGCTCTTGGTTTATTATTTGATGACAGTTTGTGGAGAAACACCTTACTTGATGCTTGTATTTTGAACATGCCTGCACAGCTACGTGATATGTTTGCCTACATTTGCATTTTTGGCCCTCCTGCTAATCCACTGGAGTTGTGGCTTGAATTTAAAGAACACTTCATTCAAGACTATTGCCATAAATATCACTCAAACACGGAGGAGTGTGTGAATTGTGAAGGATATGCGATGACAGATATCCAAGAAATTTTGCGAAGTCATGGCAAAAAATATACTGAATTTAACTTACCACGCCCTGTCAGGAAACAACAACTTCCACAACAATTTGATCAAGACGATGAGTTAAGAACAGCTGCTGAGATGAAAGCAACTCTCAATCCTCAACAACTTTTGGCTTATGAGACTATTATTCAAGCATTAGAAGACACTACTGCAACACCAAAGTGCTTCTTCATTGACGGTCCTGGTGGCAGTGGAAAAACTTACCTTTACCATCTACTTCTACATCAACTAAGGGGAGAAGGAAAAATGGTGTCACCTGCTGCCACTACAGGAATTGCAGCCAATATGCTTGAAGGAGGAAGAACAATTCATTCTCTTTATGGAATACCAATACCTGTGAATGAAACAGCGGTTTCCAGGATAAAAAATGACACGGATGCAGCTTATGATTTGCAGAACACTGAACTCTTTATTATAGATGAGTGCACAATGGTCTCAAAGTATGCATTGCATGTCATTGAAAGACTCTTACGAGATGTTATGACCAAAAAAGTTACCGACAAAGAAAAGACACCTTTTGGAGCTAAAGTAATTGTACTTGGAGGAGACTTTCGACAATGTCTTCCTGTCATTCCTCATGGCACAAGAACAGATATTGTGGAGAGCTGTTTAATATATTCTACACATTGGCCAATTTTCAATCCACTCCCGCTTATTAACAACATGCGCTCTATTGATCCGGAATACAGCACTTGGTTGCTTAAACTTGGTAATGGTGAGCTGTCCAATGAATATAATCTTGGAGATGATGTCATCGAGATTCCTCCAGATATGCTGTGCACTAGGTCTTTAATACATGAGATCTTTGGAGACAACATTAACATTGATGTCAATAACAACCAGAGTATCAATATCGCTGCTTCTCATGCTATCCTATGTCTGAAGAATGACGACGTCGATTTTGTTAATTCCAAAGTCATGGATTGCTTGATTGGTGAGTACACAGACTATATGAGTGAAGATTCTATTGATGTGGAGGACTGTGATGATTCAGAACAATACCCACCTGAATTTTTGCATTCACTTACACCTACTGGAATGCCTCTACATCATCTCAAAATTAAAGTTGGCACCATTGTCATGCTGTTACGCAACCTGAATACCAGGAAAGGTCTGTGCAATGGTACTCTGCTCATTGTAACTGTATTGTTTCCAAACATGATCCAGGCTAAAGTCATTACCGGCTCAGCAGCAGGACAGGTGGTATTCATTCCACGTATTGATTTATGTCCATCAGAGACTGCATTACCATTCAGATTAAGAAGACGACAATTTCCCATCAAGGCAGCGTTTGCAATGACAATCAATAAATCCCAAGGGCAAACTCTCAATCGAATTGGGATATATCTCCCGGAACCACCTTTTGCCCATGGTCAACTCTATGTGGCCTTTTCAAGAGTCAAGCAACGCTGTAATGTCAAGGTCAAAGTCCTCAATTCACCACTCCAAGGACAATTACTGCCTGATTCTCCTAAGGTCTTTACACACAATATTGTGTACAAAAATGTTTTGCGTTAAGATTTTTCTTTTTTTCTCATACTGTTCTGATACTTTTTTTTACAAAAAAAAACAAAATCTACAAAAAAATTAGTTTAGTCATATTTTTAAAGATATTAATTACATGGTTATTATATAGCCATGTTATATATATACCGTATATACTCGTGTATAAGCCGACCCGTGTATAAGCCGACCCCCCTACTTTTGCCCCCAAAACCTGGGAAAATCTATTGACTCGTGTATAAGCCGAGGGTGGACCCCAGCACAGGTATACAGCCCCCAGCAGTGTGGTATACAGCAGCCTCCCCAGTGGTATATACAGGCCCCAGCAGTGTTACAGCAGCAGCCCCAGTGGTATATACAGCAGCAGCCCCAGTGGTAGTATACAGCAGCCCAGAGGTATATACAGCAGCCTCAGTGGTAGTATACAGCAGCAGCCCCAGTGGTAGTCTACACACAGCCCCAGTAGTATATACAGCCCCAGTGGTAGTATACACGCAGCCCCAGTAGTATATACAGCCCCAGTGGTAGTATCCAGCAGCCCCAGTAGTATATACAGCCCCAGTGGTAGTATACATACAGCCCCAGTGGTAGTATACAGGGCCCCAGCAGTATATACAGCCCCAGTGGTAGTATACAGGCAGCCCCAGTAGTATATACAGCCCCAGTGCTATATACAGCCCCAGTGGTAGTATACAGGCAGCCCCAGTAGTATATACAGCCCCAGTAGTATACAGCAGCCCCAGTTGTAGTATACATACAGCCCCAGTGGTAGTATACATACAGCCCCAGTAGTATACAGCAGCCCCAGTGGTAGTATACATACAGCCCCAGTGGTAGTATACATACAGCCCCAGTAGTATACGGCAGCCCCAGTGGTAGTATACATACAGCCCCAGTAGTATACATACAGCCCCAGTGGTAGTATACATACAGCCCCAGTAGTATACAGCAGTCCCAGTGGTATATACAGCCCCAGTGGTAGTATACATACATCCCCAGTAGTATACAGCAGCCCCAGTGGTATATACAGCCCCAGTGGTAGTATACATACAGCCCCAGTGGTAGTATACATACAGCCCCAGTGGTAGTATACATACAGCCCCAGTGGTATACAACAGCCCCAGTGGTAGTATACAGGGCCCCAGCAGGGCCCCCCTCATAGTTTGGCGCCCCACCTCACTTTCTGCCCCCCCCCGCATGCAGCGCTGCGCTCATACATTACCTGTCTAGCAGCTGTCATCCTCCGGTGGCGGATCGCGGCTCCTGGGCTCCGGGCTCCATCTTCCTCTCTGTCTTCCTGGTTTGTGGCCGCCGGGCTCGTCGCGATGACGTCATCGCGACGCCGGCCGTTCACATGACAAGGAAGACACAGAGGAAGATGGAGCCCGGAGCCCAGGAGCCGCGATCCGCCACCGGAGGATGACAGCTGCTAGACAGGTAATGTATGAGCGCAGTGCTGCATGCGGGGGGGCCAGAAAGTGAGGTGGGGGCGCCAAACTTTGAGGGGGACCGTATTGACTCGCGTATAAGCCGAGGGGGGGACTTTTCAGCCCAATTTTTGGGCTGAAAACTCGGCTTATACGCGAGTATATACGGTAGTTATTTTTGGGGAGGTTAAATCCCTTTTGTACAGAATTTATCATATATATATATATATATATATATATATATATATATATATATATATATATATATATACAGATGAACACACATATAGTTTGAGATCATAGATGTGTATCATCCAAATTTTAAAATTTGGTGATAGAAACCATCATATTATGTTCCAGCACTACAAGTGCTGAGAATTTTGATATATTTGTTTTACAGGGAGAGGTTTTTGTGATCAGCTAAGAGACGGGTGGGATGGCTGTTCACACACATCTCTATCTCAAGGTGTGTTCACTATATATAGATAGAGAGGGACATATCTAAATTGAGATTTACCTTTGACTCCAGCATTTTTTAGCTATTTGCGGATGTTTTTTTTTTAAATTTAACATTTCTACATTTGCTGCCTTAGGGCTCACCTACAGCACACTTGCCATAATTTTCATGCAATGTGTATGGAATTTGTAGTTTACTTGCAGTGGATGCAGACAACGTGGTTGCGGCTGTTTCAGCCACAATAACTGCAGTGACCTGTGGTTTGTTAGTGGCTGTATTTCCTGCATCTGCCGTAGCCATGTTTGCTCCATTTACCGCAAGTTTACTGCAAATTCCTTAGTTGTGCTATGGAAATTGCTGCAAGTCTGTTGACGGTAACTCCTTAGGTGTCAGGTGTGGAAATTTTATTTTTTACATCCACATCCTTTTTAAATAGATGAAAAATGCTGCTGTTAAATAAATCAAAATATTCATAATTCGGAATTAGTTAGATTAGGACCCACCAGACGTAAGGGCATCTTGATGCGATTGGTGGGCTGACACAAACTGGCTAATACGCAGAATATCAATATTGATTTGTCAAATCAAGCTATTGACACATTAACAAGTATTGTTACCTTGTGTTCCAAGACCCTTACATCATAATAGTTCAATTTTCCAAAAATGATATCAACCTTACAATTATATGTAGTTGATGGAAAGATATCATGGAATTATTGTATTATTAGTTAAAACTATTTTTAAATAAAGGAAATACGGATTCTAGACTCCCGATTCTTTAGAATCGGGCTCACAGCTAGTTATTTATATACAGTATATACATATTAATGTATTCGAACACCAACTTAAAGAGTTTAAAGTAATACATTTTTGTAAACCACATTTCTAGTGAAGATTTTTGGGCTATTAGGTAGCAATTGTCCTTGTAGTGGTGTATCCACCACTTTGACCCTAACATTGCTGCGTTGCTTTACTCGGGAGAAAGCAACATATAATTGTCCATGTACAAATACAAGTTGTGGTAAAAAAAATGCCAATGCGATTGAGGGTCTGTCCTTGGGATTTGTTAATGGTCATAGCAAAGGCAGGTTTTATGGGAAACTATCGACGTTTTAATTTAAAAGGTAACCCAGTTTCTGAAGGACACAAATCAATTCGTGGAATAAAGATAATGTCTCCTTCAGCTGATCCAGTAATTACTTTAGCCTGTATGATGTTGCGGAGTAAGGCAATGACAATGAGGCGAGTGCCATTGCATAGACCTTTCTTGGTGTTTAGGTTTCTTAACAGCATGACAATGGTGCCAATTTTAAGTTTTAACAGATGTGATGGCATTCCCGATGGTGTCAGTGAGTTTAAAAATTCAAGTGGGTAGTGTTCACATTCCTCTGCCTCATCAGCATCGACAGAATCATCACTTGTATATACCGTATAATCGCCACTGATGCGATCTATTACTTTCAAGTTGAGAAAATCTACGTCCTCATTTTTTGGGCATAGAATAGCATGTGATGCTGCAGTGTTGACGCTTTGTTTGTCATTTACATCAATGCAAATATGCTCTCCAAAGATGTCGGTTACTATAAAGCCAGTGCAGAGCATGTCTGGAGGAATTTCAATGACATCCTCTCCTAGGTTATGTTCATTAGACAGCTCACCATTTCCAAGTTTAAGCTACCAAGTGCTGTATTCAGGATCAGTGGAGCGCATGTTGTTGATTAGTGGTAGTCTGGTAAAATGTTGCCAATGGTGTGAATATTTAATGCAGGAATCTACAATGTTGGTTCTGGTTGCATGAGCAATAACAGGAAGGCATTGTCTGAAGTCTCCTCCAAGAAAAATAACTTTACCTCCAAATGGTTTTTCATTTTTGTTAGCAACATTTGTTGTCATGATATCACGTAGCAGTCTATCTATGACATTCAAGGCATGTTTTTGGAGCATTGTACACTCATCAATAATGAGAAGTTTTGTACTCTGTAAATGTTTGGCTGCATTAGTATCATTTTTAATCCTGGACACGGATGTTTCGTTGATGGGAATAGGAATGCCATATAGAGAGTGGATAGTTTCGGCCTCCTTGTATCAAATTAGCAGCTATTCCTGTAGTCGCTGCAGGTGACACAATGTCTCCTTGTCCTCTCAAATAATGAGTCAATAGATGGTATAGATACATCTTTCCACTGCCACCAGGTCCATCAAGAAAAAAGCACTTTGGTGTTAAAGTGGTATTGAGTAAAGCTTGAGTAATGAGATCGTAAGCCAAAGTTTGCTTGTGATTAAGAGTTTCTTTCATGTCTGCAGCTTTTGTTAACTCATAATCCTTATCATATTGTTGAAGGAGATGTTTACGATTTTTGGCTGGGCATGGTAAATTGAAATCAGCAAATGTTTTTCCATGGACTATGTGGATATCTTGGACACCTTGCATAGCATATCCTTTACAATGTATACACTCTTCAGTGTCGCTGTGGTATGCATGACAGTAGTCTTGTACAAAATGGTCCTTAAATTCATTCCACAATTCAAGTGGATTACTGGGGGAGGCCAAAAACACAGATGTAAGCAAACATGTCTCTAAGTTGGGAAGGCATGTTAAGAATGCAAGCATCTATTAAAGTTTGTTTCCCGATGTTATCATCCAATAATAATCCGAGTGCTAAAGCAGCATCCTTAAAGGTTTCATGCGTAACTCCATTGACGGTTTTAATGCTGTCAAAACTGGTAGCAGCTTTTACATGGAGTAAAACAAACGTAAAAAATTGCGTTCTTGGTCTTTGAGACTAACTGTATACATTCTTCCAATAACTGAGAGGCCGCCTCGTTTTCTTGGTTCCCATGTACCTTGTTTCCAAACGTAGTATTCAGGAATGTCGCGGTAGAAATAGTTATGTGCATTGTGGTCGATCTAATTAAGATTGAAATATGCCATAAGTGTAGAAGTGGAATGGAGCTTTTGATGCATTGTGTCTGCACAGTCATCCTCATGAAAATAGACTGGTTGAGAATTAGGCAGATGTACCGCTAGGCGAATGATGGCATGCGATTGTTTATGCATAGGGAAAGCAAAAATGTGCCAGGCAGCCTCTGGTGCACTAACATATCTGGAATCCACGAATTGGTGTGTTTCATCATGTTGGATGGTATTTTGGGCAATTTCAAGGTTGGCTTTGTCATGTCCTTTGTAGACGTATTTAAATAGGTATTTTACACTTTGAATGGAAGCACATACTTCAACATTAATATGGCACTTATATTTGGTTAGTAAAAATGGGTTATATGGCACTACCCATGAATTGTCTAGAATGGTGGTGATATGTTTTGCCAATGGGTCTGCGGTAAGTGGGATAGCCGTCATTTTCTTTGATGGTATATGGTTGATATTGTTTAGGAAAACCTTTTATACACTTTCCAAGATCCATACAGGGAGAATTAGGATTGTGTTCTCCACAGGGACCATGAATCATGTGTTGAAGAACAGTGTTATGGAGCTGGGGATAGATGGTTTCATCAGGTATGTCAGCCCAGACTATACTATATTGTCTATGTCGGCCTCAGTGCGTAATTTAGACAGGCTATCAAGAATAATTAAGATATGAGCATGTGGTAGTCCACGCTTTTGAAATTCAATGACATGGACCATTGCGGTAACGTTGCCAAAGAATCCGTTGTGAATGTCTTTTAAGAGGGCTTCGAGTTTAATTTTAAAGACACGTGCAACCAAATCAGGTCTGTGTTCAACACGCTGCCATGGTTCTAAGTTAGTAGTAATCTCACTCCATTTAGGATTACAGGTCATGGTGACAAAAAGATCAGGTCGACCATACTTAGTAACAATCGCCATAGCATCCTGGTAGTGCGGTTGCATGTTTCTAGGACTGCCTTCAAAAGAAGATGGTAATACAACAGTTTTGCCAATGGGGATACCCTTTTTTATGGATTGTTGAGTAGATGTTTTTGAGTAGGCAGTAATCCTCCACTTTTAAATCCTTTTGGTGTTTGTGGATATAATGTAGGCGATTAGCCTCGATTTTCACATAAGCATCTACTAAGTATTGCTGAGTTAGCTTCCCACCATTGAGGAGTGGATTAAAGTCATTTCGAACCGATAACATATAGCAATAATATTGGAGTTGTGTGATCCTGCGTGTAGTCTTGCCTTGTTGTTTGAGGCCATCATGCCATCCTTGGTCTCCATGAGGGAAAAATATTGGATAGAGGAGGGCATCCAAATTGCTATGAAGAATGCTAATTTGTTGTGTTTTTTTTAGCTAAAGGGTTGTGAGGATCAGGTTTTAAATGTATTAAGATGTCTCTATGAAAGGGTGGCTCTCCATTGTCATTTTGAAAGACACCGGCGACTTCACTGACAGTGGGATTAGTGTACCGTCGTGGATCTTGAGTGCGATCTTGTTTAATAGCAGTTGTGATGTTAGGCATGACAGTTCCGTTTTGTACAGCTTTAATTTGTTCTTGTTCTTCGGCATCACGTAACATTTGATAAGCTGCCACAAAAGGATTGATAGTTTGTATTTGAAGGGCAATAATGTTCATTAAGGTAGGATGACATTTTTTATTTTCCTTACATTGTAAGCGTTTTTGGTTAGCGCTATCTGGATTGAGAATGTAAAGTTGTGCGAAAGCTGATATTTGGTTGTCAGAGGGATGTAGTGTTCCTGTTCGATGATATATCTGGCCATGTATGCGAAACAGTATTGCCATATCCAGGCGGTGGTGAAATATTAGCACCCATAGAGGCAAAAGCAAATGAGCTGTTAATGCTTCTAATATTGTCCATGAAATTTTTGCTAAATGCACTTTCTCCTTTGAGCAAACGTGCAAAGACATCTGTATATTGAAGTGTAGGTACATGGACTTTTCCTTTATGACAGCAGAGGGTAAAAGTGTTATCAGTAGGTGTCTCTGCGAGAAAATGCAAAGCTTGGCAATGTTGACATACATGTTGCATTACACCACAGGAGTGTTCAGTAATAGTGCGTTCGTCAAGAGTAAAAGCTTTAGCATGTAGTGGAAGAGCAGGTTGTAACGGTGCAGTAGGGCTCTTTGGCAGAGCGATGTATATGAGTCGTGTTTATAGTGGTGAGCCTTGAATGTGGCTTACTGGAATGGTGTGTTTACACGTTGCGATATCGGCGTCCAACTCCGACCAAAAGTCACGTGGTTCGTGCGTTGGACCCGATATCGTTCGTGCGTTGTATGGTCTGAACGTCCAATACGATGCACGAACGATGTCAATGCGATATTGGGGGTCGAATGAGCGTGCTATTCAACGGCCCGATATCGGATGCCGGTTGGAGCCGGATCACGCTGTGTAAACATCCAACTCCGATGCGCAGTACAACGTCCCCCATTCACTACCATGTTAAATGGTCGTTCCTGGGTCGGGGGGCGTAGACATCGTAGGGACGTTGTACCACGATATCGGGACGTGTACACCGCCGATCCGACTCTTGGAAAATCGGGCACAAAAAGCGCGCTCCCGCGCCGTCAGATCCAATATCGGACCGACATTGGAGCGTGTAAACCCACCAGAAGAGCTTGAGTGTGAAGCAACTGGAGGTCTTTATTGAGGGAAAGTGGTATGGCAAGGGGGGAAAGAGAGTGTTCTGGATAGATGTAGGATAAGGGCACAGACGTGGAAGTGTGGCAGGAAGTAGTGGCACCTTGCAAAGTGGAAGGATCCAGTGGTGAGTGTGGTACGAATGTAGAGGGTGACGGTGTATGTTGTCGTCATCGTCGACGACGTGCAGAGGCTTCTTGTGCTAAGCTAAAGCATTTGGATTTAGGGGACTCGTGTGTGAAGTGTTGTCGTTTATAATTCTTCATGGTGTCAAGGCGATGCTGGTTTTCCTGTGGTGTCTCATTAGCACGGCGTTTCCTGTCACGTAGTGCTCTAGCTGCTTTCTTCTCGTTGTCATTGTGATACTTCTTGGGAGGACTCATAGTAGCACTGTTAAGTGAGTGTAAGAAAAGATAGTAGAGAGGGAATGAGTTTAGAGTTATGAGGTGTTTGAGAAGGGGTAGTGGCGTAATGAAGAGACAAAGGATGGCTATATACGTATGTAGTGGAGGCGGAAATCAGAAGGGTATGTTGCAAAGTAGTGCTGTTGTTGGCAATGTTGTGCTGCAACGGTTAATAGCAATGGTGTCCTGCAAGGGTTAATTCCAATGCTCTCCTGTCAGGGTTTATATCAATGTTCTCCTGCAAGGGTTAATACCAATTCTCTCCTGTCAGAATTTATATCAATGTTCTCCTGCAAGGGTTAAATCCAATGCTCTCCTGTCAGGGTTTATATCAATGTTATCCAGCAAGGGTTAAATCTAATGCTCTCCTGTCCGGAGTTATATCAAGGTTCTCCTGCAAGGGTTAATACCAATGCTCTCCTGACAGGGTTTATATCAATGTTGTCCTGCAAGGGTTAATACCAATGCTCTCCTGTCAGGGTTTATATCAATGTTGTCCTGCAAGGGTTAATACCAATGCTCTCCTGTCAGGGTTTATATCAATGTTCTCCAGCAAGGGTTAATACCAATCCTCTCCTGTCAGGCTTTATATCAATGTTGTCCTGCAAGGGTTAATACCAATGCTCTCCTGTCAGGCTTTATATCAATGTTGTCCTGCAAGGGTTAATACCAATGCCCTCCTGTCCGGCTTTATATCAATGTTCTCCAGCAAGGGTTAATTCCAATGCTCTCCTGGCAGGGTTTATATTAATGTTCTCCAGCAAGGGTTAATACCAATGCTCTCCTGTCAGGCTTTATATCAATGTTGTCCTGCAAGGGTTAATACCAATGCTCTCCTGTCAGGCTTTATATCAATGTTCTCCTGCAAGGGTTAATACCAATGCTCTCCTGTCAGGCATTATATCAATGTTCTCCAGCAAGGGTTAATTCCAATGCTCTCCTGTCAGGCTTTATATCAATGTTCTCCAGCAAGGGTTAATACCAATGCTCTCCTGTCAGGATTTATATCAATGTTCTTCTGCAAGGGTTAATACCAATGCTCTCCTGTCAGGCTTTATCCAGCAAGAGTTAATACCAATGCTCTCCTGTCAGACTTTATCCAGCAAGGGTTAATACCAATGCTCTCCTGTCAGGCTTTATCCAGCAAGGGTTAATATCAATGCTCTCCTGTCAGGCTTTATCTCAATGTTCTCCTGCAAGGGTTAATGTGAGGAGGCTTAGTGAATGAGACATGGAGGAGTGCTGAGGGAGAGGCTGGAGGCGGAGTAATGGCGGACTGACAGGCAACAAACTCTTATTCAAACAATGTTAAGTCTTATCTGGTGCGGAGTTCATGAGGCGGGGAGGAGGTGGTCCGGAGGAGTACTGAGGGAGCTGCTTGAGAAGGAGAAATGGCGCGCAGATCGTAAGTGGGCGGGCTTTTAAAATGGCGTCATGGATCTCGCGAGAGTTCCATAACGTCCTCGTAGTTATGGCCACCAGCAAGATGGCGTCCGTAAAGTGTCGCGAAATGTGACGGTCGCCATCTTGTTGGTGGGCATAATGACGCTGGGGTCCGGGAGCTGTTGGCGGCGAGAAGGCAGACGTGGCGGGCGGCGGTGGAAGATGTCGGTGGGTGCAGGGTGAAGGAAGAAGACCGGCTCCGGTGCGGTAACTATAATGTGGGGACCGGGGCGGGATCCGGTGCGTAGCGGGTAGTGTGTCCGATGCGGGGTGGGTAGTGTTATCTGAAGGACAGGGACGCAGCCGAGGGTACGGAGGGGCTCGGGTGCAGGGCGGGTAGTTGAATGTGTGGGATAGGGACGCTGGCGACTGTACCGATGCCGGTAGTGAGGCTCTGGGTGCCCCGCTACCGGCAAAGGTCGGCCATATTGGATCACCCCGAGCGGGTGTATACATGCAGCTTCTGTCCGGATGTGACGTAGGGATACGGGTGAATCCGGACGGAAGCTGCATTAGGGCTTTTATACTAATAGATTATGATGGAAAGCTCAAATTGTTGCTCATATCTATATTTATATTAAGGGGGGTAGAAAGAAACCTTGATACTCCTGGTGGTTAGTAGATTAGTGTAATTTTTTTGCTCTATTTATTAACAGTCTCAAATATCTTTACTCTACTAGACTTTCTATACGCTAATTTTTATGTATAGATTTAGATTTCTATGGCGTTCCGGTCTCTCACGCCAATGGGGAGAGAGGATATAAGAGGTTCCAATCTTTCCATTTCGATTGGTACTTATTCAAGAGATTATATCGAAGTGAATAAGAGAATTCGAATGCATTATGACAAGCAATTGTTTCTATTGTTTCTTCAATTCTTGTGGGAAGATCATTTCTCCAATTGGCTGCGATTTTGATTTTGGCTGCAAGGATGTGTATTATTATAGCTCTATGCCTAGTTGGTAATAATTTGCACCTACTAGTAGCAGGACGAGTTCTTCTGTTAGTTGCAAGCTTACTCTAGTAATGCTATTTATTAGTAGTTGAATTTTGGACCAATATGTTTTGAGTTTCTTGCAGCTCCAGAAAACATGCGACAGTGTGCCTATTTCACAACATTCTCTCCAGCATAGAGGAGAGTTATGAGGATATATTTGGTGGAGTCTATATGGAGTAAGGTACCATCTAGCGTAGATCTTGTAACATGTTTCAATTAGCTGAGAACTTCTGATGTGCGGTGTACATGTTTTCAAAGATGGTTTGCATTCGGTTAGTATCTATTTTCACTTGGATCTCCTTCTCCCAGGCTGTTAGGTTTGGGGATTTTATGAAAGACACATCTTGCTTAAGGGTCTGGTAGATTGTTTTAGTCTTCCAAGATATAGTATTTTGGGGATTCTTAAGCATTTGGGTTACATTTTGTGGTAGAAAAAAATTAATTTTATGCGAATATATAAGTATATGAATTTTGGACCATGTTTTAGCTTCAATTTGATTTAATGTAAATTTTCTTTTGAGGTATTTGAAGAGGAAGAGATTCCTTGATTTGTCTAAAATATCAGAAATGGTAGTGATCCCGCTTCTTTCCACGTCGTCATCTTTTTTTTAGGAGCAATTATTTCTAGAATTTCGATGTTGATCCAATCCGGAGGTACCGGTGCAAAGTGTGCAGTAGATAGGTTGAGTAGGGTTCTCCACGTTTTAATTGCTGCTTTAACCGTTATATTTTTAGGTAAAGTTTTCTTCTTGTCACAAAGGTACGCAGTTAGAAGCAGACCCATTTTGTTTCGTAGATTTTTTGGTTCTTCCAGTCCTAGCCATGCTGGTCTCTCATTAACCATCCACCAATTATAGCTGAGTTTGATAATTGTTGCTTATAGATAGGCACTAATATTAGGGATAGCCAGGCAACCATTATTTTTGCTCTTAATAAGCGTTGATTTCGTTACTCTTGGTTTTAGTTTGTTCCATATAAAGTTAATTAACTGTGTTTGAAGTTTCCGCAACCACTTTTCTGGTATACAGAGGGGAATAGATCTGAATTTGTAGAGAAGCTTGGGAAGGAGAGACATTTTGTATGCGTTGACTCGACCTAACCATGAGATTTCCAATTTAGTAAAATGTTGCATATCTGATTGGATAGTTTTATGTATATTCGCTAAGTTAACGTCAATAATTCAAGACAAGGGTTTAGTTAGATGTATACCTAGGTAACTTATATTTTCTTTCCCCCAATCTAAAGACGTTTCAGACTTGAGTATTTCCAATAGCTGTGGTGTTAGGTTGAAACTCGAACTTGAGTTTTTGTTAAGTTTATTTTATAAAGCGATATGTTAGAAAATAGCTGTATGGTATTCAGGAGGTTTCTTATAGAGTTAAGGGGGTCCGTTAATGTAATAAGAATGTCGTCCGCAAATAAGGAGATGTTTAAATTGTCTTTGATATAGTGTAATTCCTTTAATTAAAGGATTTATACGTATTGTCTCCGCGAGGGGTTCGATAAAGAAATCAAAAAGAATGGGAGAAAGAGGGCATCCCTGTCTGGTCCCATTAGTCAGAGGAATTTTTTCAGAGAGGCAGTTGTTAGTGAGCACCCTAGCTGAGGGGGTCGAATATAAAGAGCTAATTGCGTTAATAATTTCTCCCTCAAAGCCGAACTTTTTCAAGGTCTGAAAAAGGAAACCCCAATGGACTCTGTCGAATTCTTTCTCAGCATCGACAAGCAACTACAAGGATTGGGATCCCCTCTTTCTCCACATGTGAAATTAGATTTATGGCCCTTCTTGTTGAGTCCGTAGTACCTCTACCCAAAACAAAACCAACTTGGTCCTCATGTAAAAGAAACGGAGCTACTCTTTGAATTCTAGTCGTGATTGTTTTGGTGATGATTTTTAAATCCGGATTAAGAATGGAAATAGGCCGGTAGTTACGAACGTCATCCTTATCTCCTTTGCCTTTATAAATAACAGATATTAACGCTTGTTGCATCTCATCTGGCAATTTACTATGATCTGAAGTGAGGTAGTTGGCGAGTTTTACTAGGTAGGGGGTAAGAAGTGCTTTGAAATTAGTGTAGTATTCATTTTGAAGACCGTCCGGACCTGGGGATTTATTCTTCCGTACTGTATTGATAGTTTGTAGAATCTCTGACTGCGTAAAGGAGGAATTAAGTGTTCTCAACTGGTCTATTGACAGAGAGGGGAGATGTATGGAGTCTAAGAACTCTTTTATGTTTGTATGCCTGGATAAAGCATGTTTAACTTTTGTATGTGACTCACCCAGGCCAGGGGACTCAGGTCTCAGGCGCAGTCTGGGGGTCACAAGTGGTGGTGCCTGAGGCTGTGGCCCTGGTGGTCAATGCAAAATGGGGAAAAGAAAAAAAATAAAGAAATAAAGTTTTTGTTTGTGACGCCACCTGTAGGTTCCGGTGATGGCACCGGCGCTGCGGGAACCTCCGGGGTGATGGGCGCAGCTGGATGGTGTGGCTCCCTAAAGGAGGAGCGGTGCCCCAGGGTATTGGAAGTAGGAACGGAGGAAAACAGCAGTGCAGTCACTGTAGAACAAGGCAGATCAATAGCAGTTCAAGGAAGAAGACACTGACACGCTGCTCACTCTGCACGGGTTCTTTACTCCGGTAAACTGCAACTTTACAAGGTATGCGATGGTGTCGGCTAAGGCCGTGGACCGAGTGGTTCTGGTAATGAGCAGCATCCCTCTGAAGCTCCTTTGATGTTCCTTCTCTATCACGTTCTGTCCTTCGCTCTGCTGCCCTGCTATACCCGTATGGTAGCACTGAAGACCCTCGTTTGGGTTACCGCTGCGGACGTCTCTCTCTGCGGTCCCTGGCCCTCAATGGTGGGTGCTCCTGGTATAGACTGCGATGGTTGTTGGCTGATGGGTCGTGCTCCTATAGATACATCGACCACTCTGGGTTTGTGGTTCAGGGGTGTAGCCGACTGGACCACTTTGGAGCCGGTACTCCGGGTTTGGACTGGGCAAGGATATTCAGTTACCCATTCTATTTTTGGCCCCTTTCTCTTCTGGGTCACCAGGTTGAGGTTCCCTCCCCGTTAGCTTCTCTCTGCTGTTCTGTAGCTTCTCCAACTCTGCTTCATCTGCTGCTTTCACTTTGCTGTTACTGTGCTGCACGGCTCTGTGCAGCTCCCTTCTGGCTTCTCAGCTCTCACTTCTGATCTAACTCCTTGCTGTTTTTCCCCACTGCTTTATAACCTAGCCTCTCCTCCACTGGGACCAGTTACCCTAGCAACGGGTGTCTGATTGGTCCCCTATCACTAGGTGTGTGTGTGTGGTGTTGGAGCTTCAGGATTCTTCTACTCATTACCAGAACAAAGGATATGGCAACTTCATTCAGGGGTGCAGTACCCTTTTGTGACGCACTCTTAGTGGGCGCCACATATGCCTGGATAAAGCATGTTTAGCTTTTGTATGCCTGGATGAAGCGTGGTTAGCTTTTGTATGTCTGGATAATTAGGCTGGGGTCATACTTGAGTTTTTTTCATGAGTTTTTGGAGACCAAAAAAACATGTAAAAAACGCACCCATAGGCCCCCATGTTAAAAAACGCATGCCCTAATAGCAAAAAACGCATGTGTGACAGTACCATGCGTTTTTGTGTGCATTTTTGCTATTATGTGATTAGCTGACATCAAAAACGCATGCAAAAACGCATGGTACATTAGTACCATTTAGTACCATCCAAAAACAGATGCGTTTTCCATAGGAACCCATGTTAAAAAAAACGCATGCGTTTTCTAAAAAACGCATGCGTTTTTAAAACAGCACCAACAAACTCTGCTTGCACTATTTTTTGGTGCGGATTTAAAAACGCATGCAAAAACGCAAGGGTGCCATCACACACCTTAAAAAAACTCATGCTGACATGAAAAAACGCATGCAAAAACGCATTAGTTTTTTTAAGTCACTAAAAAAACTCATGCCAAGTGTGACCCCAGCCTTAAGCATGGTTAGCTTTTGTATGCCTGGATAAAGCATGTTTAGCTTTTGTATCCATGGATAAAGCATGTTTAGCTTTTGTATCCTTGGATAAAGCATGTTTAGCTTTTGTATCCATGGATAAAACATGTTTAGCTTTTGTATGCCTGGATAAAGCATATTTAGATTTTGTATGTATGGATAAAGCATGGTTAGCTTTTGTATCCATGGATAAAGCATGTTTAGCTTTTGTATGTATGGATAAAGCATGGTTAGCTTTTGTATCCAAGGATAAAGCATGTTTAGCTTTTGTATGCCTGGATAAAGCATGTTTAGCTTTTGTATCCATGGATAAAGCATGTTTAGCTTTTGTATGTCTGGATAAAGCATGTTTAGCTTTTGTATCTGGATAAAGCATGTTTAGCTTTTGTATGCCTGGATAAAGCATGTTTAGCTTTTGTATCCATGGATAAAGCATGTTTAGTTTTTGTATGCTGGATAAGGCATGTTTAGCTTTTGTATCCATAGGATAAAGCATGTTTAGCTTTTGTATGCCTGGATAAAGCTGGTTAGCTTTTGTATCCATGGATAAGCATGTTTAGCTTTTGTATGCCTGGATAAAGCATGTTTAGCTTTTGTATCCATAGATAAAGCATGGTTAGCTTTTGTATGCCTGGATAAAGCATGTTTAGCTTTTGTATCCATGGATAAAGCATGTTTAGCTTTTGTATGCCTGGATAAGGCATGTTTAACTTTTGTATCCATAGATAAAGCATGGTTAGCTTTTGTATGCCTGGATAAAGCATGTTTAGCTTTTGTATGCCTGGATAAAGCGTGTTTAGCTTTTGTATCCATGAATAAAGCATGTTTAGCTTTTTGTATGCCTGGATAAGGCATGTTTAGCTTTTGTATCCATGGATAAAGCATGTTTAGCTTTTGTATCCATGGATAAAGCATGTTTAGCTTTTGTATCCATGGATAAAGCATGTTTAGCTTTTGTATCCATGGATAAAGCATGTTTAGTTTTTGTATCCATGGATAAAGCATGGTTAGCTTTTGTACGCCTGGATAAAGCATGTTTAGCTTTGTATCCATAGATAAAGCATGTTTAGCTCTTGTATGCATGGATAAAGCATGGTTAGCTTTTGTATGCATGGATAAGCATGTTAGCTTTTGTGTTCAAATAATTTTTATTCGAGTTTCAATAAATCAAGTACAAAGTATAATAATCAAATACAGTCGTACAGCAAACTGATAAGAAGTAGAGAAGTCAAAGGTATAATATGAAGAGATTACCTTATTACAATCAATTTCATCAAATACAGAACACCAAAAGAGAACAATGAAAGTAAACAGGGAAACAAAGAATTACACATCTCCAAATAATACTTTGGGAAGTATTTACGAAATAGTATTAACTAAAGGCAATCAATACTAAGGACCAAGAATCTCAAGCTAAATCAAGTTATGATGAACTGCTCTTCACCAGATAAACATAAAGGAGAAAGGAAAGGAAATGAAGGAGGGGGAAAGGTAGCTATAGACACTTACTATAGTACAAGCTATAGACAATGAGTCCATCATACAGTCCAATGGTGAAGCCTAGAGAAAGTTATTTGGGGGGGATTTTGGCTGACTTTAAGAACGGAGATGGAAATTTTATATTCCACAATGCCCATTTCTTCTGGTATTTGGTTTGTAGGCCATTTCTAATAGCGAATGAATATTCAAAAGAATTATGAGATGCAATTCTGTCTATTACATCCTGTATAGATGGGACTGTAGACTCTCTCCAAAGTGAGGCAATCATAGTTTTTGCTGTTAAAAGAATATGAATCATAAGTGGCCTTATACGTTTTAGAAGAGAATCCAACCCAACCAAAAGCAACACTAACTCAGGAGATAGAAGAACCTCAATTCCAGAAATATCTTTAACTAGATGGGTGCCCGATGCACAATGCATCGGGATTCTAGCCGAGCGAGTCTCTGACTCGCAATGGCCGCTTCGCGGCCAATGCTTCGCGCTGCTAAGGCGACTCGCCATGCCCGCTGCGCGGGCATAGCGAGTCGCCTTAGAACTGCTCGCAATGGCCGCTTCGCGGCCAATGCTTCGCGCTGCTAAGGCGACTCGCCATGCCCGCTGCGCGGGCATAGCGAGTCGCCTTACAACTGGTCGCATTGGCCGCTGCGCCGCCAATGCATTTTTCGTATCCACATGACCACGCTGAGTCGCATGCGACTTTGGTGCGCGAAATCCATTCGTGATTATATAATAGATTAGATGCCTTATGTCTCTCCAAAATTTTTTAAGGAATTGACATCCCCAGAACACATGAGTCAGATCAGCAGTTTGGTTACAGTTCCTCCAGCACATCGGGGAGTTGAGTGAATTAAACTTATTAAGCTTCAACGGAGTAAGATACCATCTTGAATACAATTTAAATTGGGTTTCAATAAGGGAGATGCATGGTACCTGTGTATACATAAGATCAAAGGACTTGCCAAGTTGTTCAGTATTTATAGAGATGTTCAGGTCTTTCTCGCAGGCTACTACATTTGAAGATTTCACATAGACCGAATCTAGGTTAATGTCCTGATATATGTTTTTCAACTTCCAAAAAAAGGTACTCTGCGGGAACTTCAAAAGTTGTGTCACATTGTGAGGAAGAGAGAATACCAGTTTATGGCTCAACAGAATGCGATGAATCTCCTCCCAGGTTTTAACTTCCATGTCTTCCAGACCATAAGTGTTTTGTAGGACCACAAAGGGAATCAACCCTCCTCTGCCATCCAAGATGTTAGATATAAAACCAATCCCATGGTCTTTCCAGGATTTAAGTTTCAGGTTTGCAGAAATATAGTCAATTGGGATCCGAGTAGGTGGATGAGGTTGAAAGCTTTTCAATGACTTGGAAACAAACAATCTCCATGATTGAATAGAGGCTTTCACTAACGTTTCTTTCGTAAGAGGTTTGTTTTTATCACAAAGGAAGGAAAGAAGCTGTGGATCAAGGCCTCCCTTTAGCATATTTTTATCTTCAAGAGTAAGCCAACTTGGTCTATCGCCTGTCTCCCACCATGATTGACTCAGTTTTATGATAGTGGAGTGATGATATGCGGTGAGGTTGGGAATAGCCAGACCTCCTCTAGACCTCCCTTTCTCCAGGGTAGTCTTAGCCACTCTTGGTTTTTTCTTATCCCAAATGAATCTTGTCAGTTGAGTTTGTAATTTTGCCATCCATTGTCTGGACACAGGTAGGGGTACAGAACGAAAAATGTAGAGAAGTTTCGGTAAGATAAACATTTTAAATGAGTTTATTCTTCCCAACCATGAAATATCAATTTTGGAAATATGAAGAACATCGTCCTGAATGACTTTGTAGATATAATTAAAATTAACGTCTACAATCTTACATAGGGATTTGGTCAAATAAATACCTAAATATTTTATAGATTCTTTTTCCCACGAGAGAGAGTGTTCGCGTTTTAACAAGTCAAAGAGGTCTTGATCTATATTTAAGTGTAACACCTGAATCTTTTTCAAATTGATCTTATAATGGGAAATTCGAGAAAATGTATCAATTGTGTCAAGGAGATATCGTAAAGAATTTATAGGATAAGTCAAAGTTATCAGGATATCGTCAGCGAATAAACTAATCTTAAATTGTCTCATAGAAGTGGGAATGCCTTTTATCAAAGGATGAGTACGTATTTTTTCCGCTAACGGCTCAATAAAAAGGTTAAAGAGAGAAGGGTGAAAGGGGACAACCTTGACGTGTACCATTCGTTAGCAAGATGTCTTTTGACAAAAAGTTGTTTGTTATGATTTTCGCACTCGGTTTAAAATAAAGCAAATTAATTAAGTTAGTTATATTACCCCCCAAAGCCAAACCTCCTCAAAACCTCAAAGAGGAACCACCAGTGGACCCTGTCGAACGCTTTCTCTGCATCGACAGCAACCACTAGGGTTGGAGTCCCAGTTCTCTTTATAAAATCTATTAAATTTAACGCCCGTCCCGTAGCATCCGATGATCCCCTTCCCTGAACGAAATTCACTTGATCCCCGTGGAGGAGTGTCGAGATAACTTGTTTTAGTCTGTTATTTAAAGTTTTAGTAATAATTTTTAGATCTGAATTCCGGAGCGATATGGGTCTATAGTTAGCTACATTCTCAGTATCACCCTTATCTTTTGAGATAACCGTAATCACTGCTTCTTGCATTTCCTTGGGAAGACTACTCTGGTCAGTAGTGAGGAAATTGATTAACCTAGTTAAATATGGGACAAGGATATCTTTAAAGGCAATATAGTATTCGTTCTGTAACCCATCAGGCCCGGGAGACTTAAAGTTTAGTAATTTTAACTGGTCAGATATCAAAGAAGGAAGTTGAATAGAGTCTAAAAACGAAGCCATTTCCACAGCACAGGGGTCAACTTCCCCGGGCTCCTTTCCTAAGTTATATAACTTCTTGTAATAAACTTCAAAGGCATCTGAAATTTCCACAGGGGATTTGACTATAGAATTAGGTTTATTCCTGATCGGTAGAATTCTCGTTTTGGTCCTTCGTATTTTTATCAATAGTTTGGAGGGTTTGTTGGTACAATTATAAAAATTAGATTTAGTAATGTGAGAAACTTTATCAAATTCCGCAGTTAAAAGGGATTTTAGTTCAACCCTCAATTTAAGAATGTCACCAAAGATGGAATTATTCTTGGTCCGAATCACCTCCGATTCCAAGTCTTTAATCTTACTTATGATGGAAGCCGTATCTTTAATTAATTTTCTTTTTAGGAGAGAATTTAATTGAATTAGATGACCTCTAATCAGTGCCTTATGGTAATAATGTAATATACTTAGAATTTTGGATTTATAATCTGGATGGTTGTATAGAAAAGAATTTGTTCTCCAGAGTTTCCGCCCACTATAAGAAGCCCCATCTGTAGTAACGAAGATTATCGGAGAGTGATCCGACTAAGATCTAGGAAGTATTTCTATTGATTTAATCTTCTGCAAGGAATTAATATCTGTCAAAACCAGATCTATCCTAGCAAAGGATTTATGCGGGTCAGAAAAATGAGTAAATTCTATAGATGACGAGTTTATGCACCGGAATGCATCATAGAATTCCTCCTGGTTAAATAATGGATCAAGCTGGACATTTGTATTCCTGGCTTTATTGGAAGAGTCAAACATAGCATTATGAACCGCGTTAAAGTCCCCAAAAATGAAGAGGCTGCCTTTCTTATGATCATGGATAGTCCTGAACAGTATTTTTAAAAATTAAATTTGACCTTTGTTAGGAGCGTATAAATTCACAAGTGTGTGAGGAGTATCATTTATTTTACATATCAGGATAAGATATTGGCCCTCATCATCTCTATGGACCTCAAGTTCTTCAAATTTAAGAGTATCCCTAATCAGAATGGCAACTCCAGACTTTTTTTTCTTGTTAGAGGAGAAATAGATATGAGGAAATTGTTTATTCGTAAACTTTGGTGGATTTTCTAGGCAAAATTTAGTTTCCTGAAGTCCTGCCAAATCAATTTTATGTCTCGCAAGTTCTTTCCATACATGGAACCTTTTTTGAGGGGTATTTAACCCATGGACATTTAGTGAAAGGTATCTTGTGGTCATTGTCTCAATGAAGAATTACAAATGTACGTAGGCTAGCTGCAATGAAAGTATGAAGTTGAGGAAGTGTGAGGGAGAGGGAAGGGAGAGAATTAGGAGGGAAACTAAACTACTACAGGTAGGTAAAGAAACAAACTATTAAATGAAGCAAACTATAACACAGAATGTAACTAGTAATAAGAACTATGTAAGTATCAATACTATAAGGAAGGGTTCAAGGGAACCGTTATTCAACTTCCTGTAAGGCTAATGTTTTGGCTATTGTGCCTAATTGGACCTTAAATCTTTAAAGTGTCAAACAGAGCTACCTAAGACCCGTCAAGTATTAGTTAGATGTAAGTTTCTCAAAACTTTCAGTCCCTCAGACTTATCTTCAATAACAAAAGATTTCTGTTTGTATGTAAAAATAACACTAGTGGTCGGACGACCCCATCTGCACAGGATCTCCTTAGCACGTAGAATGTCCGTTACAGGCTTTAAAGATTTCATCTTCAGCATCGTGTCTTTAGAAATATCTGTGAAGATTTTAATCCCGTCGTAAGGTGGAGGTAGGGATTTATTATCTCTTAAGAAAGTTGTCACTTTATCTCTGGTTTGATAGAAGCTAAATTTAGCTATCACATCCCTCGGGACGTCGTCCGAAAGATGCGAGGGTCTTGGCAATCTATGGGCTCTTTCTATAAAATACTCTTTATTTTCCAGTGAGGAAGCACTTTTTCTAGTGAGAGATTTCACGTAATTAATTAAGTTATGCTGCTTTATCTTTTCGGGAATTCCTCTAAATTTCAGGTTATTCCTGCGGTCCCGGTCCTCTCTAGCTGCTAACCTATCCTTCAGAACTTTAATTTCATTAGTCACCCTGTCTTGAGATTTTCTAGAGTCAATGCACTCCGTTTTTAACTCCTCAATGGCTTTCTCTGTTTTTTCTGTTCTGGAAACTATCGAGGACACCGGATGTTTAATCTCATCAATGTCGTCTCTCAAAGATTTTTAAAATCAGCAAATACTTTAACCAAGAAATCTCTATCTGATAGTTGTCCATCATCAAGGTTGGAGAGAGGATCTATGTCTTTCCTTGAGGTCTTCATTCTTAGTCTCACCAGGCTCTTGGTTTAAGGGTCTCGAGCTGAGTCATAATCTTCCCGAAAATTAGAGCTATCATGTGATCTGGATATAGTTTCCATTTCTTTTCTTTTTGAGTTTGCCTGGGTAGATTCATAAATCATAGGTGTGGATTTCCATTTTTCTGAACTATTCTCCACTGGCAAGGAATCTTTACTGCCACTTTGTGACTGGTTACTATGGTAGGCCGAGGAAGGAATAGTGTTCGCACTCTGTGGAGACTAGCCTCCACCAGTTCACCAGTGGAATTTTTGGAAGTAACGTTTGGTTTAGGCTTGGGAGACATTAGGACTAGTATACCGTATAAATTGAGGTATATAAATTAAGAAACTAAGAATATCAAAGTACGTATATTAAGTCTCTATAGCCAGCTCCAGTAAACTATATTGAGCCAAAAACAATTACAATTAGGTAATAGACTTCCACAATACTAGAGCCAAGGAACAGAAATGAAGTACAATTATCTGTAAATACGGACCCAGAGTATAAAGTAAATAGCTCTCTCCCCCATTAGAAGATGAAAAGATCACCCGCCCAAGACCCAACAACTACCACCCAAACTACCGTATATACTCGTGTATAAGCCGACCCGTGTATAAGCCGACCCCCCTACTTTTGCCCCAAAAATCTGGAAAAACCTATTGACTCGTGTATAAGCCGAGGGTGGACCCCAGCACAGGTATACAGCCCCCAGCAGTGTGGTATACAGGCCCCCCCAGTGGTATACAGGCCTCCCCAGTGGTAGTATACAGCAGCCCTAGTGGTAGTATACAGCAGCCCCAATGGTAGTATATAGCATCCCCAGCAGCCCCAGTGGTAGTATACAGCAGCCGCAGTGGTAGTATATAGCAGCCCCAGTGGTAGTATATAGCAGCCCCAGCAGTAGTATACAGCAGCCCCAGTGGTAGTATATAGCAGCCCCAGCAGTAGTATACAGCAGCCCCAGTGGTAGTATATAGCAGCCCCAGCAGTAGTATACAGCAGCCCCAGTGGTAGTATATAGCAGCCCCAGCAGCCCCAGTGGTAGTATACAGCAGCCCCAGTGGTAGTATATAGCAGCCCCAGTGGTAGTATATAGCAGCCCCAGCAGCCCCAGTGGTAGTATATAGCAGCCCCAGTGGTAGTATATAGCAGCCCCAGTGGTAGTATATAGCAGCCCCAGTGGTAGTATACAGCAGCCCCAGTGGTAGTATACAGGAGCCCCAGCAGCCCCAGTGGTAGTATACAGGAGCCCCAGCAGCCCCAGTGGTATATACAGCAGCCCCAGTGGTATATACAGCAGCCCCAGTGGTATACAGGCCTCAGCAGTATATACAGCAGCCCCCAGGGGTTATACAGCACCCCCCAGGGGTTATACAGCGGCCCCCTGGGGGTCCCCAGCAGCCCCCAGGGGGTACCCAGCAGCCCCCTGGGGGTACCAACAGCCCCCTGGGGGTACCAACAGCCCCCAGGGGGTACCAACATCCCCCTGGGGGTACCAACATCCCCCTGGGGGTACCAACAGCCCCCAGGGGGTACCAACATCCCCCTGGGGGTACCAACAGCCCCCAGGGGGTACCAACAGCCCCCAGGGGGTACCAACAGCCCCCAGGGGGTACCCAGCAGCCCCCTGGGGGTACCAACAGCCCCCTGGGGGTACCAACAGCCCCCAGGGGGTACCAACATCCCCCTGGGGGTACCAACAGCCCCCAGGGGGTACCCAGCAGCCCCCTGGGGGTACCAACAGCCCCCTGGGGGTACCAACAGCCTCCAGGGGGTACCCAGCAGCCCCCTGGGGGTACCAACAGCCCCCAGGGGGTACCCAGCAGCCCCCTAGGGGTACTACCATCCCCCTGGGGGTACCAACAGCACCCAGGGGGTACCCAGCAGCCCCCTGGGGGTACCAACATCCCCCTGGGGGTACCAACAGCCCCCAGGGGGTGCCCAGCAGCCCCCAGGGGGTACCCAGCAGCCCCCTGGGGGTACCAACAGCCCCCTGGGGGTACCAACAGCCCCCAGAGGGTACCCAGCAGCCCCCTGGGGGTACCAACAGCCCCCAGGGGGTACCAACAGCCCCCACAAGCTGGCACTGTCCCCCCTTGTAAGTGCCCCCCCCCCCCGCTACTTATACATTACCATTCCGGTTTTCTGATCAGCGCGGCTCCTCCATGCTGCGTCTTCATCCTCCCGCGCTGGCTGCATCCGGGTTCTCCAGCGGTCGCGCGATGACGTCACATCGCTGCGACAGCCGGAGATCACGGATGGAGCCAGCGAGGACGGGAGGATGAAGAAGCACCGAGGAGCGGCGCCGATCAGAACACCGGGCTGGTAATGTATAAGCACCGGGGGGGGGGCCCTTACAAGGGGGGACAGTGCCAGCTTTTGGGGGGCTATATGAACTGCATCCCCCTGCCGCTGATTGACAGGGGGATGCAGTGCATATTTAATGAGCGGCCCCACGTGATGGGGCCGCTCATACAGCAGCCTCCCCCCGCCTCCTCCAGCCTCCACAGCCCCCGGGACACAGCCCCCACCACACGGGTCTACCGTATAGACCCGTGTATAAGCCGAGGGGGGACTTTTCAGCCCAAATTTTGGGCTGAAAAACTCGGCTTATACACGAGTATATACGGTACCTTTATCCACAAGAAACAGAGTCAAACATCAATATGCAGATCAATATAAAGGTGTACCCCAACAGCACATCCCCATAAAAGAATAGCTGTTTAGTTGACTCCACGACACCGGAAACCGTCTACGAAGCTCGAAAACGTTGAAGGCCCGCCGACCCCGCTTGATTGAAGAGATCCCTCCCAGGAGTGGTCGGATCGTGTAGAAACCTCAGACAACAGGATCCATCTACGTAGCTTGGATACGTTGGAGGCCCGCCGACCCCGCTTGATTGAAGAAGTCCTTCTTGGAGATGTAGTAGCACGCAAAGATGGAAGAAGTTATAAGGCAACAGCTTGCAAATAAACAAATGAGTAGTGAAAAAGAGTCTCCTGAAGTCTCAATGTAACACTAGGACTAGAAAGGTTATATATCTCCCCTTCAGACTCATGAATTGTCCAATATGTAGAATGGTATTATTCCCACCCTATGCAAGTATTTAACTAAGCAAGGAGCATCCAAAATAGTATGACCAGATAGTCTATGAAGAAGGCTGCAGGGATGTCTCAGTCTAGTCACTTATATTAAATCTCCTCAATCAGGACAGCAGCTCATCTTTTAGTAGATCCCCCACGCCTCCTGTACCTGTCACTGTTGCTTTCCAAATGCATATGAGGGAAAATTTACCTCAGAGGTCCGGATCTTACAGTGAGGAAAATCCGTTTGTGTAGTAAATTGGCATCCTCCGGGAAAGCCGCAATCAGCAAATCAAAGATGGCGCCTCCACTACTCCCCTGAGAGAAATGGCAGTTTTCCTCACAGAATAGAAAGAAATGGTCTAAGAACAAACTTAATAGACCAAAACAATAAAATCTCCAAAAACTAATGAGAAAAGTGAATAAAAAAGCCCATATCAGAGATAGCATAGGCTGTATATAGAAAATAAAGCAGAATAAGATATTGATAAATATATCACCAAGACAAGATCTTCTGGTCCAGAAAGACGAAATCTAATATTACTTCAGTAAACTTTGACTTGTGTTGTCAATTTCAGATGATTTATGGGTGACAGGAGTATTATTATGAAGCATTCAGTGATCACAAAATGGCGACACCTTTACTCTCATGTGAGGAAAAAAAAAACTAAACAAAAACAAATAAATAGACCAGGCAGTGTCTTGAGGTAAAAATCATTACAATTTCAGCCAAATAAAGGTAAAAGCCAGTATAATTTCAGAATTATGACCTGAAATGTCAATTCCTGACTTTTAACAGGCAACAGGAGGATATTATTATGAGGTGACCAGTAGTCTTAAAATGGAGCCTCCATTACTCCTCTGAGGGGTCAGATTTCAAGGTGTCCTGAGGTGAATTCCTCTCAGAATTGATCTCAAAAGGGTTCAAATGAAGCCCAAAGATCGGAGAGACGGCCATAAGATAGTATGGACGTCCTATGGTAATACAGGCCCCATTAGTTGTTATGGGTTGAATCTGGTCCTATTAGTTATTATGGGGCGATTTTGATTGGTGGCTATTTTTGGCACATATATAAGGCTCTCTCAGGCCGTTGCTAGGGCTCAGAGCATTTTTGAGGTAAATTCTGCCACCTACTGTGATTGGCTGCCAGGTGATGGTAGGTACCTGGCAGCTCTATTATTGGTTAGTCTCTCATGAGCGGGACCTGGATAAAGCATGTTTAGCTTTTGTATCCATGAATAAAGCATGTTTTGCTTTTGTATGCCTGGATAAAGCATGTTTAGCTTTTGTATCCATGGATAAAGCATGTTTAGCTTTTGTATCCATGGATAAAGCATGTTTACCTTTTGTATGCCTGGATAAAGCATGTTTTGCTTTTGTATGCCTGGATAAAGCATGTTTAGCTTAATAGCTTTTGTATGTATGGATAAAGCATGTTTAGCTTTTGTATCCATGGATAAAGCATGTTTAGCTTTTGTATGCCTGGATAAAGCATATTTATGTGGCGCCCCGCACCGAGTGCGTCACAGGAAGGTATTGCATCCCTGACTGAAGATGTAATATCTTCCGTCTCAGTGATGACATGGTTAGACCCAGAGCTCCATATACCACACAACACACTAGAGGCAGAGGGCCAATCAGGTCCTGGAGGGAGGAGTGAAGGTGTAGTGTGTGGGGGAGAGTTAGAAACGTAGGGGAAGTGGTCGGAGGAGGAAGGAGGAACAGGGATCTGCACAGTTCCGTGCAGCCCTGGTACCGAACTTTACCGGCTAGGCACCATCATGCAGTGACCCAGACCGGAACACGGGCAACTACCGAGCGGGTCAAAATATACCTGTGCCCAACCCACCGGATCACCGGTTCCGAGGCAAACAGACGTCTATCGCTGTCCCGCAAACCGGAGTGAAGGAACGGCTTCTTAGGAGTACCTCACTACAGCCGCAACCTATCCGTCTTGCCAGCGAGATACCCACCACAGGGAAACAGGCCCCTGAACAGCCGGGGGTCGCTCCGGTAGGGAATACTTGAGAAGTCTTCCCCGTACCTCGAACTGGTGCACTAAGGCGACAACGGCAACTAGAATAGAACGGTTAGATAAAGGAGGGACACCGTGGTGCTCTGAGATAAGACTAGTCACTGCTGCGACCACCCGGTCCGGTACCTACTGATTGTATACCGTGTACCACACTAGCCGTTACAGTAAAGACCCGTTGCAGAGGAATCTGGTGTCCGTGCTTTTCTTCAGAACTGTTATTAATTCTGCCCAGCAACTACCTGAGCTGCTGTATTCCATCTAGTGCAGCTCCTGGCCCCGGGGACTCCTGCTCATCCTGTGGGGAGCATCCCATTAAGCTGCTGCACATCCTCCGGAGGCCCAAGCAGCGCCAGTGCATTTACCAGACTCCCACAGGTGGCATCACGACAATCAAGAAACATCCCCATCCTTTAATCCCCTTTGATCTGACCACCGGGCCCCACAGCCTCAGGCGCGGAACCGTGACAAGTGCTGCATCGCCTGAGACGTGAGCATCCGGCAACGGTGAGTCATTTAGCTTTTGTATGCATGAATAAAGCATGTTTAGCTTTTGTCTGATCCATGCTGGATAAAGCATGTTTAGCTTTTGTATCATGGATAAAGCATGTTTAGCTTTTGTATCCATGATAAAGCATGTTAGCTTTGTATCATGGAATAAAGCATGTTTAGCTTTTGTATGCCATGGATAAAGCATGTTTAGCTTTTGTATCCATGGATAAAGCATGTTTAGCTTTTGTATCCATGATAAAGCATGTTTAGCTTTTGTATGCCATGGATAAAGCATGTTTAGCTTTTGTATGCCTGGATAAAGCATGTTTAGCTTTTGTATCCATGGATAAAGCATGTTTAGCTTTTGTATCCAGGATAAAGCATGTTTAGCTTTTGTATCCATGGATAAAGCATGTTTAGTTTTGTATGTCTGGATAAAGCATGTTTAGCTTTTGTATCCATGGATAAAGCATGTTTAGCTTTTGTATTCATGGATAAAGCATGTTTAGCTTTTGTATCCTGGATAAAGCATGTTTAGCTTTTGTATGTTGGATAAAGCATGTTTAGCTTTTGTATGCATGGATAAAGCAGGGTTTAGTCTTTTTTGTTTGATCCATGGATAAAGCATGTTTAGCTTTTGTATGCCTGGATAAAGCATGTTTAGCTTTTGTATGCCTGGATAAAGCATGTTTAGCTTTTGTATGCCTGGATAAAGCATGTTTAGCTTTTGTATGCCTGGATAAAGCATGTTTAGCTTTTGTATGCCTGGATAAAGCATGTTTAGCTTTTGTATCCATGGATAAAGCATGTTTAGCTTTTGTATCATGGATAAAGCATGTTTAGCTTTTGTATGCCATGGATAAAGCATGTTTAGCTTTTGTATGCATGGATAAAGCATGTTTAGCTTTTTATCCTGGATAAGCAGTTAGCTTGTATCCTGGATAAAGCATGTTTAGCTTTTGTATCCATGGATAAAGCATGTTTAGCTTTTGTATGCCTGGATAAAGCATGTTTAGCTTTTGTATGCCTGGATAAAGCATGTTTAGCTTTTGTATCCATGGATAAAGCATGTTTAGCTTTTGTATCCATGGATAAAGCATGTTTAGCTTTTGTATGCCTGGATAAAGCATGTTTAGCTTTTGTATGCATAGATAAAGCATGTTTAGCTTTTGTATCCATGGATAAAGCATGTTTAGCTTTTGTATGCCTGGATAAAGCATGTTTAGCTTTTGTATCCATGGATAAAGCATGTTTAGCTTTTGTATGCCTGGATAAAGCATGTTTAGCTTTTGTATCCATGGATAAAGCATGTTTAGCTTTTGTATCCATGGATAAAGCATGTTTACCTTTTGTATGCCTGGATAAAGCATGTTTTGCTTTTGTATGCCTGGATAAAGCATGTTTAGCTTAATAGCTTTTGTATGTATGGATAAAGCATGTTTAGCTTTTGTATCCATGGATAAAGCATGTTTAGCTTTTGTATGCCTGGATAAAGCATATTTATGTGGCGCCCCGCACCGAGTGCGTCACAGGAAGGTATTGCATCCCTGACTGAAGATGTAATATCTTCCGTCTCAGTGATGACATGGTTAGACCCAGAGCTCCATATACCACACAACACACTAGAGGCAGAGGGCCAATCAGGTCCTGGAGGGAGGAGTGAAGGTGTAGTGTGTGGGGGAGAGTTAGAAACATAGGGGAAGTGGTCGGAGGAGGAAGGAGGAACAGGGATCTGCACAGTTCCGTGCAGCCCTGGTACCGAACTTTACCGGCTAGGCACCATCATGCAGTGACCCAGACCGGAACACGGGCAACTACCGAGCGGGTCAAAATATACCTGTGCCCAACCCACCGGATCACCGGTTCCGAGGCAAACAGACGTCTATCGCTGTCCCGCAAACCGGAGTGAAGGAACGGCTTCTTAGGAGTACCTCACTACAGCCGCAACCTATCCGTCTTGCCAGCGAGATACCCACCACAGGGAAACAGGCCCCTGAACAGCCGGGGGTCGCTCCGGTAGGGAATACTTGAGAAGTCTTCCCCGTACCTCGAACTGGTGCACTAAGGCGACAACGGCAACTAGAATAGAACGGTTAGATAAAGGAGGGACACCGTGGTGCTCTGAGATAAGACTAGTCACTGCTGCGACCACCCGGTCCGGTACCTACTGATTGTATACCGTGTACCACACTAGCCGTTACAGTAAAGACCCGTTGCAGAGGAATCTGGTGTCCGTGCTTTTCTTCAGAACTGTTATTAATTCTGCCCAGCAACTACCTGAGCTGCTGTATTCCATCTAGTGCAGCTCCTGGCCCCGGGGACTCCTGCTCATCCTGTGGGGAGCATCCCATTAAGCTGCTGCACATCCTCCGGAGGCCCAAGCAGCGCCAGTGCATTTACCAGACTCCCACAGGTGGCATCACGACAATCAAGAAACATCCCCATCCTTTAATCCCCTTTGATCTGACCACCGGGCCCCACAGCCTCAGGCGCGGAACCGTGACAAGTGCTGCATCGCCTGAGACGTGAGCATCCGGCAACGGTGAGTCATTTAGCTTTTGTATGCATGAATAAAGCATGTTTAGCTTTTGTATCCATGGATAAAGCATGTTTAGCTTTTGTATGCATGGATAAAGCATGTTTAGCTTTTGTATCCATGGATAAAGCATGTTTAGCTTTTGTATCCATGGATAAAGCATGTTTAGCTTTTGTATGCATGGATAAAGCATGTTTAGCTTTTGTATGCCTGGATAAAGCATGTTTAGCTTTTGTATCCATGGATAAAGCATGTTTAGCTTTTGTATCCATAGATAAAGCATGTTTAGCTTTTGTATGCCTGGATAAAGCATGTTTAGCTTTTGTATGCCTGGATAAAGCATGTTTAGCTTTTGTATCCATGGATAAAGCATGTTTAGCTTTTGTATCCACGGATAAAGCATGTTTAGCTTTTGTATCCATGGATAAAGCATGTTTAGATTTTGTATGTCTGGATAAAGCATGTTTAGCTTTTGTATCCATGGATAAAGCATGTTTAGCTTTTGTATTCATGGATAAAGCATGTTTAGCTTTTGTATGCCTAGATAAAGCATGTTTAGCTTTTGTATGTATGGATAAAGCATGTTTAGCTTTTGTATGCATGGATAAAGCATGTTTAGCTTTTGTATCCATGGATAAAGCATGTTTAGCTTTTGTATGCCTGGATAAAGCATGTTTAGCTTTTGTATGCCTGGATAAAGCATGTTTAGCTTTTGTATGCCTGGATAAAGCATGTTTAGCTTTTGTATGCCTGGATAAAGCATGTTTAGCTTTTGTATCCATGGATAAAGCATGTTTAGCTTTTGTATCCATGGATAAAGCATGTTTAGCTTTTGTATGCATGGATAAAGCATGTTTAGCTTTTGTATGCCTGGATAAAGCATGTTTAGCTTTTGTATCCATGGATAAAGCATGTTTAGCTTTTGTATGCCTGGATAAAGCATGTTTAGCTTTTGTATCCATGGATAAAGCATGTTTAGCTTTTGTATGCCTGGATAAAGCATGTTTAGCTTTTGTATGCCTGGATAAAGCATGTTTAGCTTTTGTATCCATGGATAAAGCATGTTTAGCTTTTGTATCCATGGATAAAAGCATGTTTAGCTTTTGTATGCCTGGATAAAGCATGTTTAGCTTTTGTATGCATAGATAAAGCATGTTTAGCTTTTGTATCCATGGATAAAGCATGTTTAGCTTTTGTATGCCTGGATAAAGCATGTTTAGCTTTTGTATCCATGGATAAAGCATGTTTAGCTTTTGTATGCCTGGATAAAGCATGTTTAGCTTTTGTATGCCTGGATAAAGCATGTTTAGCTTTTGTATCCATGGATAAAGCATGTTTAGCTTTTGTATCCATGGATAAAGCATGTTTAGCTTTTGTATGCCTGGATAAAGCATGTTTAGCTTTTGTATCCATGGATAAAGCATGTTTAGCTTTTGTATGCATGGATAAAGCATGTTTAGCTTTTGCATGCCTGGATAAAGCATGTTTAGCTTTTGTATCCATGGATAAAGCATGTTTAGCTTTTGTATCCATGGATAAAGCATGTTTAGCTTTTGTATGCCTGGATAAAGCATGTTTAGCTTTTGTATGCCTGGATAAAGCATGTTTAGCTTTTGTATCCATGGATAAAGCATGTTTAGCTTTTGTATCCACGGATAAAGCATGTTTAGCTTTTGTATCCATGGATAAAGCATGTTTAGATTTTGTATGTCTGGATAAAGCATGTTTAGCTTTTGTATGCCTGGATAAAGCATGTTTAGCTTTTGTATGCCTGGATAAAGCATGTTTAGCTTTTGTATCCATGGATAAAGCATGTTTAGCTTTTGTATGCCTGGATAAAGCATGTTTACCTTTTGTATGCCTGGATAAAGCATGTTTAGCTTTTGTATGCCTGGATAAAGCATGTTTAGCTTTTGTATCCATGGATAAAGCATGTTTAGCTTTTGTATGCCTGGATAAAGCATGTTTAGCTTTTGTATCCATGGATAAAGCATGTTTAGCTTTTGTATGCCTGGATAAAGCATGTTTAGCTTTCGTATGCTTGGATAAAGCATGTTTAGCTTTTGTATGCATGGATAAAGCATGTTTAGCTTTTGTATCCATGGATAAAGCATGTTTAGCTTTTGTATCCATGGATAAAGCATGTTTAGCTTTTGTATGCATGGATAAAGCATGTTTAGCTTTTGTATGCCTGGATAAAGCATGTTTAGCTTTTGTATGCCTGGATAAAGCATGTTTAGCTTTTGTATGCCTGGATAAAGCATGTTTAGCTTTTGTATCCATGGATAAAGCATGTTTAGCTTTTGTATGTCTGGATAAAGCATGTTTAGCTTTTGTATGATGGATAAAGCATGTTTAGCTTTTGTATGCCTGGATAAAGCATGTTTAGCTTTTGTATGCCTGGATAAAGCATGTTTAGCTTTTGTATCCATGGATAAAGCATGTTTAGCTTTTGTATGCCTGGATAAAGCATGTTTACTTTTGTATGCCTGGATAAAGCATGTTTAGCTTTTGTATGCCTGGATAAAGCATGTTTAGCTTTTGTATCCTGGATAAAGCATGTTTAGCTTTTGTATGCCTGGATAAAGCATGTTTAGCTTTTGTATCCATGGATAAAGCATGTTTAGCTTTTGTATGCCTGGATAAAGCATGTTTAGCTTTTGTATGCTGGATAAAGCATGTTTAGCTTTTGTATGCATGGATAAAGCATGTTTAGCTTTTGTATCCTGGATAAAGCATGTTTAGCTTTTGTATCCATGGATAAAGCATGTTTAGCTTTTGTATGCATGGATAAAGCATGTTTAGCTTTTGTATGCCTGGATAAAGCATGTTTAGCTTTTGTATCCATGGATAAAGCATGTTTAGCTTTTGTATCCTAGATAAAGCATGTTTAGCTTTTGTATGCATGGATAAAGATGTTTAGCTTTTGTATGCCTGGATAAAGCATGTTTAGCTTTTGTATCCATGGATAAAGCATGTTTAGCTTTTGTATCCATGGATAAAGCATGTTTAGCTTTTGTATCCATGGATAAAGCATGTTTAGTTTTGTATGTCTGGATAAAGCATGTTTAGCTTTTGTATCCTGGATAAAGCATGTTTAGCTTTTGTATCATGGATAAAGCATGTTTAGCTTTTGTATGCCTAGATAAAGCATGTTTAGCTTTTGTATGTATGGATAAAGCATGTTTAGCTTTTGTATGCATGGATAAAGCATGTTTAGCTTTTGTATCCATGGATAAAGCATGTTTAGCTTTTGTATGCCTGGATAAAGCATGTTTAGCTTTTGTATGCCTGGATAAAGCATGTTTAGCTTTTGTATGCTGGATAAAGCATGTTTAGCTTTTGTATGCCTGGATAAAGCATGGTTTAGCTTTTGTATCCATGGATAAAGCATGTTTAGCTTTTGTATGTCTGGATAAAGCATGTTTAGCTTTTGTATGTATGGATAAAGCATGTTTAGCTTTTGTATGCCATGGATAAAGCATGTTTAGCTTTTGTATCCATGGATAAAGCATGTTTAGCTTTTGTATGCCTGGATAAAGCATGTTTAGCTTTTGTATGCCTGGATAAAGCATGTTTAGCTTTTGTATCCTGGATAAAGCATGTTTAGCTTTTGTATGCCTGGATAAAGCATGTTTAGCTTTTGTATGCCTGGATAAAGCATGTTTAGCTTTTGTATCCATGGATAAAGCATGTTTAGCTTTTGTATGCTGGATAAAGCATGTTTAGCTTTTGTATCATGGATAAAGCATGTTTAGCTTTTGTATGCTGGATAAAGCATGTTTAGCTTTTGTATGCTCTGGATAAAGCATGTTGTAGCTTTTGTATGCCTGGATATAAGCATGTTTAGCTTTTGTATCCATGATAAAGCATGTTTAGCTTTTGTATGCTGGATAAAGCATGTGTAGCTTTTGTATGCCTGGATAAAGCATGTTTAGCTTTTGTATGCTGGATAAAGCATGTTTAGCTTTTGTATGCCTGGATAAAGCATGTTTAGCTTTTGTATCCTGGATAAAGCATGTGTTAGCTTTTGTATGCCTGGATAAAGCATGTTTAGCTTTGTATGCCTGGATAAAGCATGTTTAGCTTTTGTATGCCCTGGATAAAGCATGTTTAGCTTTTGTATCCTGGATAAAGCATGTTTAGCTTTTGTATCCATGGATAAAGCATGTTTAGCTTTTGTATCATGGATAAAGCATGTTTAGCTTTTGTATGCCTGGATAAAGCATGTTTAGCTTTTGTATCCTGGATAAAGCATGTTTAGCTTTTGTATGCTGGATAAAGCATGTTTAGCTTTTGTATCATGGATAAAGCATGTTTAGCTTTTGTATCCTAGATAAAGCATGTTTAGCTTTTGTATGTCTGGATAAAGCATGTTTAGCTTTTGTATGCTGGATAAAGCATGTTTAGCTTTTGTATCCTGGTAAAGCATGTTAGCTTTTGTATCCTGGATAAAGCATGTTTAGCTTTTGTATGCTGGATAAAGCATGTTTAGCTTTTGTATTCTGGATAAGCATGTTAGCTTTTGTATCCATGATGGATTTTTATAAAGCATGTTTAGCTTTTGTATCTGAAAGATGTTAGCTTTGTTCCATGGATAAAGCATGTTTAGCTTTTGTATCCTGGATAAAGCATGTTTAGCTTTTGTATCCTGGATAAAGCATGTTTAGCTTTTGTATGCCCTGGATAAAGCATGTTTAGCTTTTGTATGCCTGGATAAAGCATTGCTTTTATCCTATAAGCTGTTGCTTTTGTATGCCTGGATAAAGCATGTTTAGCTTTTGTATCCATGGATAAAGCATGTTTAGCTTTTGTATGCCTGGATAAAGCATGTTAGCTTTTGTATCCAGGGATAAAGCATGTTTAGCTTTTGTATGTCTGGATAAAGCATGTGTAGCTTAATAGCTTTTGTATGTCTGGATAAAGCATGGTTTGGCTCCACTTCTTGCTCTCCTTATATTGCATATTAATACTTTTGTTGCATTTCCTTGGGCAGAACACATCTTATTCTTTACATGTTTGCTGTGTTGTAATCAGCCACACCTGTAATAACACATTCTCCCTATGAACGCTGTGTACAGGGCCCCTGTCTGTGACGAGTACACCACATAGTTGTGAAGGGCTCATTGCTGCCCACAGTAAACATGGCGGCCGCTCCGTCCTGCCCTCCCTCATGACGTCATCAGCGCGCTCCCTCCTCGGATTATGGTCACGACTCGTTGTTTCCTTCCTACGTCATCTCATGCGCGCCCCTGAGAGGGAAGGAAGATGGCGGCCTTCGGTATACTAAGCTACGAACATCGGCCGCTGAAGAGACCCCGGCTGGGCCCGCCGGACGTGTACCCTCAGGACGCCAAGCAGAAGGAGGTGAGGGCTGCTGCACGGAGAGCCCGGGCTGTGCGGCCGCTGTATAGAGAGGCCTGCCCTGGAGGACATCAGTCCTGGAGCACAGCCGGCTATAGGGGGACAATGGGGAGGATGAAGGAAGGGGCGCTGAGCAGGACAGGGCAGCTGTGCTCTCATTGGTAGGGAGGGCCTGTACTGTGACTGAGGTTCAGTCATGTGATGTCACCTATAGGGGGCGCTGTGCTCCTGCTGGAGGCGGACAGGACCTGTCACCTATTGATGGCCAGTCCGGCTCTTTACTGATCCTGCTCAGGCTGGCTTCACACCACGGCAGCGTCTGATCCGGGGCTGTCAGGGATGAACCTGACAGCCCCGGATCAGCACACAGAACTGGAGGGCTAATATGCCCTCCGGTCCGGTGTGCAGCCTGACGCAGCTGCCACTGCTGATGATTCAGGACCGCAAGGAGCTAGCCGCGGTCCTGGAACAACAGCGGCGTGCAGGTGTCCGGTTCTCAGATCCTCCCGGATCGGGACAATCCGGCCCCATAGGCTCCCATGTTAGGGAGCGCCGGATTGTCCCGAATCCGGGAGACAACAATTTGGGGAGATTTTTCTCCTTGGACACAAAAACGTTGCAAGCAACTTTTTGTGTCCGGGAGAAAAATCCAAATTCTCCCGGATTTTTCCGGTGGGATGGAAACCGGATGGCGGAGAGCTGTCATCCGGCCCCATAGCATACTATGGGGCCAAAATCCGGTCCAGGGCTGTCTGGTTTACACTGGACAGCCCCGGTTCGGAACTTGGCACGGTGTGAAGCTCCGGATGGCAGAGAGCTACCATCCGGCTCCATCCGGCCCCATAGCATACTATGGGGCCAAAATCCGGTCCGGGCTGTCTGGTTTACACCGGACAGCCCCGGATCGGATCTTGGCACGGTGTGAAGCCAGCCTCATTCGGCTCTTTACTGATTCAGCTCTTTTCACTCAAACGTCTCTTTTTGTAAATAATCTTGCGGTACCTTGTAATGATTACAGAACTTTGCCTGTACAGTGATCTCCTCATTCTACACCTGTACAGGGATTTAGTGATCAGTATACACGTTTTTTTATCATTCCTGTGTCCTCAGATTGTCAGCTCCTGTGATCAGGGCTCTCGCTTCTCCTTTGTTGCTTTCTGTCAGAGTTCGGTCCCTTCTGAATTAGTGCTGTGCTATCTGCTGCTCTGTATAGGAATATAATTATTTACAGATCCTGTCGGGTTAGGGCTTCATTCACACTGTGCGTTTTCAGTCTGTTTTTGCTCAGCAGGTTTTTGTAGCCAAAACCAGGAATGGAACAATCAGAGGAAAAGTATAATAGAAACACATTACCCCTTCTGTATGTATCACCCCCTCTTGGTTTTGGCTACAAAACTGGCAAAAACGCAGTGTGAATGGATTCCTAGAACTACAGTCGTGGCCATAATGTGACTGTGAGGCTGATTACACTGACACCTGCAGTGAGGGATCCATTTTTTAGATGCTGTATTATTATCATCCTGTTAAGATTTTAATGCAGACAGCCTCACAATGGGGGTGGGCTCTGTGGCAAAGACTGTCGGCTCCCCTCCCCCGTTCCTGGTTTCTGCACACTCCCCTCCCCTGGTCAGTGTCTCTGCACACTCTGCTCCCCTCCTCTGGTCTCTGCACGCTGCGCTTCCCCTCCTCTGGTCTCTGCACGCTGCGCTTCCCCACCTCTATTCTCTGCACGCTGCGCTTCCCCTGCTCTGGTCTCTGCACGCTGCGCTTCCCCTGCTCTGGTCTCTGCACGCTGCGCTTCCCCTGCTCTGGTCTCTGCACGCTGCGCTTCCCCTGCTCTGGTCTCTGCACGCTGCGCTTCCCCTGCTCTGGTCTCTGCACGCTGCGCTTCCCCTGCTCTGGTCTCTGCACGCTGCGCTTCCCCTGCTCTGGTCTCTGCACGCTGCGCTTCCCCTGCTCTGGTCTCTGCACGCTGCGCTTCCCCTCCTCTGGTCTCTGCACGCTGCGCTTCCCCTGCTCTGGTCTCTGCACGCTGCGCTTCCCCTGCTCTGGTCTCTGCACGCTGCGCTTCCCCTGCTCTGGTCTCTGCACGCTGCGCTTCCCCTGCTCTGGTCTCTGCACGCTGCGCTTCCCCTGCTCTGGTCTCTGCACGCTGCGCTTCCCCTGCTCTGGTCTCTGCACGCTGCGCTTCCCCTGCTCTGGTCTCTGCACGCTGCGCTTCCCCTGCTCTGGTCTCTGCACGCTGCGCTTCCCCTGCTCTGGTCTCTGCACGCTGCGCTTCCCCTGCTCTGGTCTCTGCACGCTGCGCTTCCCCTGCTCTGGTCTCTGCACGCTGCGCTTCCCCTCCTCTGGTCTCTGCACGGACGGAGGAAGGGGGAGGAGATCAGGCACTGGGGAAGGGGAGCGGAGTGGAGTGTGCTAAGACTGGTGGAGGGGAACTGAGCGTGCATAGATCGTGGAAAGGGAGAAGACACGGGGGAGTGAGAAGCGGAGCGTGCAGAGGCTGAGGGAGGGGGAGCAGAGCGTGCAGAGGCTGGGGGAGGGGGACCGTGCAGAGAGTGGCAGCGAGGAGGGGACCGTGCGGAAACTGGGGGAGGGGAGCGTGCGGAGACTGGGAGCGAGGAGGGGAGAGGAGCAGAGTGAGCTGGGCCCGGGGAGGAGGAGGGGGGGACGAGAAGGTCGGGGAGCGGAGCAGAGCTCCTATAAGATACGAGCTGAATGAACAAACTCCTCCTGTCTGACTCTTAAATATAATTGTCAGTCTGAGACTCTCCTTACTTTATATATTGTGCCAGCAAACTTACTTAAAGACCTTAATGACATCATTGGGCATGTGCACTAAGGAGCCAATCACTGTGACTGTAAGCTTTCATTTGGGAGGAGCCCCACAGGTCCTTGCCATTTCACAAGTAACATTGGAATTCCTGCTTTCCTCCCAGTTAGTCACCAGCAGTCAGAGGGTTAAAAAAATAAAATAAATTGGTTCACTCACAGTGGAGAGTCGGCTCCTACCAGCCACAGCAGGGAGCCGCCTCTTTGTGCCGTATCATTTACGAACGACACATCACTACTGTCGCCAGCCCAGCTATTGTTTGGAGTTTACTTCCACTGCTCCTCTAAGTATTCCCCCCCCCCATACTGATCCAGAGAGATCGGCCTTTATATTTGGTGCCACTTTTTATAGTGTTTATAAAAGGGGTGTGACATCACAGAGTAATAATGCAGAATGGCCTAAAGTCATGTTGCCATAAATTGCCGGCCCGCGCCCTCTTGTATAGATTGCTGCCGGGCCCGCGCCCTCTTGTATGGATTGCCGCCGGCCCGCGCCCTCTTGTATGGATTGCCGCCGGCCCGCGCCCTCTTGTATGGATTGCCGCCGGCCCGCGCCCTCTTGTATGGATTGCCGCCGGCCCGCGCCCTCTTGTATGGATTGCCGCCGGCCCGCGCCCTCTTGTATGGATTGCCGCCGGCCCGCGCCCTCTTGTATGGATTGCCGCCGGCCCGCGCCCTCTTGTATGGATTGCCGCCGGCCCGCGCCCTCTTGTATGGATTGCCGCCGGCCCGCGCCCTCTTGTATGGATTGCCGCCGGCCCGCGCCCTCTTGTATGGATTGCCGCCGGCCCGCGCCCTCTTGTATGGATTGCCGCCGGCCCGCGCCCTCTTGTATGGATTGCCGCCGGCCCGCGCCCCTTTATGGATTGCCGCCGGCCCGCGCCCCTTGTATGGATTGCCGCCGGCCCGCGCCCCCTTGTATGGATTGCCGCCGGCCCGCGCCCCCTTGTATGGATTGCCGCCGGCCCGCGCCCCCTTGTATGGATTGCCGCCGGCCCGCGCCCCCTTGTATGGATTGCCGCCGGCCCGCGCCCCCTTGTATGGATTGCCGCCGGCCCGCGCCCTTGTATGATTGCCGCCGCCCGCGCCCCCTTGTATGGATTGCCGCCGGCCCGCGCCCCCTTGTATGGATTGCCGCCGGCCCGCGCCCCCTTGTATGGATTGCCGCGGCCGCGCCCTTGTATGGATTGCCCCGCCCGCCCCCTTGTATGGATTGCCGCCGGCCCGCGCCCTTGTATGATTGCGCGCCCGCCCCCTTGTATGGATTGCCGCCGGCCCGCGCCCCCTTGTATGGATTGCCGCCGGCCCGCGCCCCCTTGTAAGACCATAAACAGTAGCACTAAATATAAAGGCCCATATCTCTTGACCATTTGGGGGATGTAATAAAACAAATCAGAATGATAACTTACTAGTAATTTGATTTTTCTGGAACCATGACAGCATCATACATGAGAAAGGAGATCCGCCCAGGAACAGGAAGCCTACTGACGATAAAAGGGCGGCCCTTCTCTAAAGCCCTCAGTGTGTTTCAGAGTATCCAAGTTAGCCGCCATGTTAGTACATTATATATATATATATATATATATATATATATATATATATATATATATTATATACTTCTATATAAAATTAAAAGTAATTAAATATATAAACAAGTAAAGAACTGCACCGTTCAAACACCCAGTGTAACCATTAGTCGCCATCATCAGTAAGGGAGAAAAATGGGAGGGAATTAGCAGGGTGCTGTCATGGTTCTGGAAAATGAAATTACTGGTAAGTAGGTAAAAAATATTTGTACTGTGTTGGCCAGTAGATAGAAAAATATTAGAATGTGGGAGTACTCAGTGGTTGATGCCTTTTTAATGGCTAACTGAAAAGATGGTAAGAAAAAGCAAAGCAAGCTTTTGAGACACCATGGCCTCTTCATCAGGCTTTTTCTTTCCATCCTTTCAGTTAGCTATTAAAAGGCATCAACCACTGAGGATTCTCTGATTCTAATATTTTGGTAAGTAATTATCATCTTTCCTTCTCACCATGACAGCACCGTATGTGAGAGATTAAAATTGCATAGAGCTCTAGGCTAAAGGCCCCGTCACACACTAAGATATCATTAACGATATTGTTTGTACGTCACAGATTTTTGGATGGAGCGACGACGTCCTAACGACGTCGTTGCGTGTGACAAGTAGAAACGATCAACGATAAGTCGGCAGATTGTTCATCGGAGGTTTTTGAACCGGACCTAAAACCAAAAAAACAAACGACGAGTGTTCGTCCAACCTGCAGAATGGGTGTGTGCGACACCCTGATAACGATGTTGTTAACGACTTCGCCTATTCAGAACTAAAGGACATAGGCGTTCAAACGACCGCAAGCATTGTCTGCTTGCCGCGGAATCATTGCTGCGTCGTTAACGATATCTGTACGTTTGACATTTTCACTAGCGATCATTGAACGACGTTCAAGCGATCCAGGTCAAGTTGGATTGTTGATCGGATCGCTCAGATGTTGAAGTGTGTGATGGGGCCTTTAGAGAGAATAGAAGACCAAACTGCAGTATAAAGTATTAGGACCTAGATGTCTGAATTAATTAGCCGAGGGCCTGTGTGCTAGTTAAGTCACACAAAAATGTATTTATTTATACACATAACACTATAAATACATTTAAAAACAGCAACAACAACCTCAATACGGAAGTGTGGGTACACGTCTGGTTCTCCCAAATAAACCCCACTTAACTTATATAGTTACATAGAAAGTGCTTGTGCATGCAGAAATTTACATAATACCGTAGTGTCATAAGACTAATACATCAGCTATGCACATCAGTCTACATCATATAGATAACCTCTGTGGTCCAAAGCAGCATTACATAGACACCAATCCAAAAATATGCAGAATATACCCCTGCACCTAGTTACATGCAGCCATGTGCTGAGCACCATCCAATGTATATTATTATTATTATTATTATTATTATTATTATTATTATTATTATTATCTACTTATATAATTGGGAGTTTGGGATTCGGGCACTGTAGCCGAATCCCATAATCCTTTGCGGCACTGCGAGCGATGACGCGTCATCGCGAGCAGTCTCCGCTGTCCACCCGCCGTCTCCACCGCCCACCCGTCCGCCCCCACCAACATAGCGCCGAGGTGACCGACCAGCGCCCGTCGGGAGATCAGCCGCTCATGCGCAAGCCGCTGACTCCTGACACTAGACACCGCTCATCTTCCGCCGCATATGGCGGCCAGTAGCGCCGCTGCCAGCCCACTCTCCCCCGGCCGCTCCGCACTTCCCCCTCCCCGCTCTGCTGCCTGGAGAAATACTTTCTTTTTGGAGCCGGTCATGTGACAGGCCCTCTGTGACGTCACATTAGCCCGCCCTGTCACATGACCGGCTTCAATGCCGGTGGAAGGAATACAGAGAACAGAGGACAGGGGGACAGGGGCACTCATGACTGGGGGATAAAGAACTGTGCCACAGAACAGGGGGACACAACAGGGGCAGAGGACACAGGCACACAGGACATGGGGACACAACAGGGGCAGAGGACAAGGGGACACATAACAGGGGTAGAAGACAGGGGCACAAAGGACAGAGGGACACAACAGGGGCAGAGGACAGGGGGACACAGGACAGGGGGACACAGGACAGGGGGACACAGGACAGGGGACACAGGACAGGGGCAACAGGACAGGGACACAGGACAGGGGCACACAGGACAGGGGCACACAGGACAGGGGACACAGGACAGGGGACACAGGACACAGGACAGGACAGGGGACACAGGCACAGGACAGGGGGACACAGGGCACAGGACAGGGGGACACAGGGCACAGGACAGGGGGACACAGGGCACAGGACAGGGGGACACAGGGCACAGGACAGGGGGACACAGGGCAGGACAGGGGGACAAGGGGCACAGGAGGGGACACAGGCACAGGAGGGGGACACAGGGGCAGAGGACAGGGGGACACAGGGGCAGAGGACAGGGGGACACAGGGGCAGAGGACAGGGGGACACAGGGGCAAGACAGGGACACAGGGCAGAGGACAGGGGACACAGGGCAGAGGACAGGGGACACAGGGCAGAGGACAGGGATAGACAGGGACACAGGACAGCAGCAGAAGACGGCGGACACACTGGTAGAGGACAGGGCCAAAGAACAGGGGAAGACGGGTCAGAGAACACGCGAAGACAGCTACCCACTGAGCCACCATATACAGTTTCTAACCACTGAGCCACCATATACAGTGCTAACCACTGAGCCACCATATACAGTGCTAACCACTGACCCACCATATACTCTGCTAACCACTGAGCCACCATACAGTGCAAACCACTCACCCACCATATACAGTCCTATAACATTGGACGATTATATAGTAGCTATATACAAACACTGACATGTATACACACACACACTGACGTATACACACACACACACTGACATTATACATCACACACACTGACATGTATACATACACACACGCTGACATGTATACATACACACACACACGCTGACATGTATACATACACACACACACGCTGACATGTATACACACACACGCTGACATGTATACACACACACTTCCATATAGCACTTCACAGTGACCTATGCTATCCTCATGTGGCTCCAGGACAGCAGTGTTCCTTCCTCTCTGGCTGTGTGTGCAGGCGCCCCTCCCCCCTCCAGAGGAGACAGGACGCAGAAGGGAGATCTCTTGTTTTTCCTCCTGACCCTCTGGGCCGGCCATGCACCCGGGACATCGCCAGTGCTATCACCCTCCAGCCTCCACAGCTCATATGACGGACAGTGCACAGCTTCTCCATGTCCATGCAGTCGTTGGTGTACAATAGCAGTGAGGAATTTGTCAAGTGAATAGTGGAACTGCTGTGCCAGTGCCTCTCACTATTCACATGACAAACACATCTCGCCTACTGTGTGCAGCACTGCCGCTGCTTCATCTCCCCACACAGAGAGGCTGCGATGTGGGAGGTGGAGGGTGAGAGGCTGGCATGTGCTGCTGCCACCCAGCTGCACTGACAGGAGGCATAGGATGACACCCGGGATCACGCTATGGCCGTGGCCATAGGAAGGGGGAGCCACACGATGCGCGCTCCCGTTGCTCCCTGCACCCTGGGAGCTCCGACCCCGGCAGCCCCTGGTCCCCGGTGTCAGTGGGTGGCTCGTGGCGGGGGTTAGTGACATGAGGCTGCGGCGGGAGTCCGCTGCGCTGCGCTAGCCGCCGCCATCTTTTGTTCTCTTTCTGTGTACAGAAATCGCACGCTAGCGCTGATTGGTTGAGCCCGCGCGATTTCCGTGACAGACAGACATTAGACGATTATATAGTAGATACAATGCATAAAATAAATTCACAAATGGGACAAAGAAATCTGGGTAATTCTAGGCTGTGTGCAGCGTACATTACACTGCCTCCTGCTTTGTAGATACATCCTTCACCTCTCGTTATAGCTTGGTTGTTTTGTGAATTCATTTACCAATTCTGTTATCTATATTGATAAGGATCAAACTATTGTACCCCCACCCATGTTCCTGTTTTAAACCTGGTTTTCTAAAGTTTTTTTCCCTGAAATGCATATTTTTTACACCATAATATTTGTTTCAGGCTATGTTCACTGTGTTTTTGATCCTTTTTTTGTGCCTCGTTTTTGTTCAATTGTCAGCAGTAAAAGTGGATCCGTTTTTGGAAAAAAAAATGCATTACATTTTTGACGCATTTTTGATCCCTTTTTTTGTACTGATTTTTTTTTTATTCCATTTACAGTTGTGTAAATGGAGAAAGCGAAGGAGGGAAAACATCACATGCTCATACTTTTTCTTGATTGCGTTTTCTGCCCCAAAAATGGACCAGTAAAACACGCAACACCTGAACAGCATTTCTGAAAACCCATTGACTTTGCTGGGCATCACAGAAAGGGATCCATTTTTCATGCAAAAACGAATCACAAAAAACGGATCTAAAACGCACAGTGTGAACAAGGCCTTTTATAGCAAGAGCTGCAGTTAATGTTTTATTTGTCTTAAGAAATGTAATGGTTTACTTTGTCTGAACATCTGGGGATCGTTTACTGTAGAAGCACACACGGTCCTCCTGCTGGATTTGCCACCTTGTGTGATGGACATATTCACTGTGTAGGCATGGCCTATAGATGTCACAACCCAGAACTGTATGGGGCATGAGCAGTCATTAAACATTATCATTCTCTCCCAATGCATGTTGGGCCTTTACATGGGGCTCTTAACGATGATGGTATTAGTTGGTCTTATTCATTTACACTAACTCCAACAGATTTTTTTGGCTGGCAGGAGTCTCTCCTGTCTCCTCTATACCCGTGAGCACTTAATTGACCCCTCCTGTGCTCACTGAGTGCCGCTGCCGGTCTCCTGATGGAAAATGGTAAAATCAAGGGCTTTACATACAACCACAGTAGATGATCCGGTCTGCCCCTGAAGAGTTAAGGTACCGTTACACGCGTCAATATTGCATGCAATTTCACTTGCAATTTGCTGGTTGCAGTGAAATCATGGTCACATTGCTCCATTTGTACACAGCAACAAAATAGAACAATGTGTCCATGATTTCACTGCAACCAGCAAATTGCAAGTGAAATTGCATGCAATATTGAAGCGTGTGACGGTACCTTTAACCTTTCCATCCTGATCCCAATTGTCGATCCACTGGACCAGACATTCAGACAATTAGCGTTACACATTTACCCAATTATTTATCTTCTTCTAAAAAAAATAGATTAACAAAAGGCTGTGACCAGCTCCTGATGTAGACAATTCCACCGATGAAGACCTGTTCCCTCTGGAAATTGAATCTTTTTTGCTCCAGCTTGTACTTGCAATCACTCTAAACCATACATTTTGTCTGGGCCATTTATGTGCTTGTACAATTCAGTCTTGTCCCCCTTAGACATTTCTTTATTATGGTGTTTAGTAGAATTAATAATATTAATAACAATTTTATTTATATAGCGCCAACATATTACGCAGCAATTTACAAAAGAGGGGACATGTACAGACAATATGAGACAATACAGAGTAACAAAAATTCAAAAACCATGAGGAGTGAGGTCCCTGCTCATAAAAGCTTACAATCTATGAGGAAATAGGGGAGGCACAAAAGGTAACAGTAACAAATTATGTCATACATGGTCCAGCCATCAATATAATAATTAGGGGATTCACGTAATGCTGCATGAATCAGGTCATCGGTCGGGATCTGTACAAGTACAGATAAAGTGCTATACTATGCATGGGGGACCGACGGACAGTCTGCAAGTGCAGACAGATGACACGAGAGGCCAGATTTGGAAAAGGGAAGATAGTTAGATAAGTGAGGTGAGGTGATAGGCCAGTCTAAAGAGATATGTTTTTAAGGCTCACTTAAAACTATATTGGTATTGGGAATTAATTGAATTGCTTTCGGTAACTCGTTCCAGAGAATTAGCTCGTGAGAAGTCCTGGAGACGGGAATGGGAGGTTCGGATTGTAGATGATGTCAGTCTTAGGTCACTTGCGGAGCAGAGGGCACGTGTAGGGCGATAGACAGAGAGGAGATGTAGGGCGGGGCAGAACTGTGGAGGGCTTTGTGAGTGAGAGTGATAATTTTATATTGTACTCTATAGCAGATTGGCAACCAGTGCAATGACTGCCCCAGGATAGAGGCATCGGTGAAGCGGTTGGAGACGAATATTATCCTGGCTGCTGCATTGAGGATGGATTGGAGAGGAGAGAGTTTAGTAAAAGGGAGACCGATTAGGAGAGAATTGCAGTAATCCAGGCGAGAATGAATAAGGGCAACAGTTAGAGTTTTTACAGAGTCAACAGTAAGAAAAGGTTGAATTCTAGAGATGTTTTTGAGGTGTAGGTGACATGAGCGAGAGACCGGATGTGGGGAGTAAAGGAGAGATCTGGGTCAAATATAACCCCGAGACAGCAGTCGTACTGTTGAGGAATAACGGAAGAACCACATACAGAAGTGGCAATATTAGGTTTCGGAAGATTAGGAGAGGGAGGAATCACGAGAAGTTCAGTTTTTGACATACGGTATTCAATTTAAGGTAGAGATAAGACATGATGTTTGAGACAGCAGACAGACAATCACTGGTACTTTGTAATAGTTACAGGATGAAACTACAAGCCCACAGCTGTATGTAACCTGTGCTTATTCCATGTCGGACACTCTTATGTTTGCAGGACGAGCTTACAGCACTAAATGTAAAGCAAGGATTCAATAACCAGCCAGCTGTATCAGGAGATGAACATGGCAGTGCTAAGAATGTCAACTTTAACCCAGCCAAGGTGAGGCTTCTGTGTGACTGAACAGTTTAATTTGCTTTTTTAATTTCTTGTTTCATTTTGTTTGTCGGCCTTTGGGATTATGCGCCCTTAGGGTTTACGCTCCTTATCTCTTACTTTTAGATTAGTTCAAATTTCAGTAACATCATGGCAGAGAAACTACGTTGCAATACCCTACCAGACACTGGACGAAAAAAGCCTCAAGTTAACCAGAAGGACAATTTTTGGCTGGTCACTGCTCGCTCTCAGAGCTCCATCAATAACTGGTTCACAGACCTTGCCGGGACCAAACCTCTTACACATCTCGCTAAGAAGGTGAACATTACAGCTTGTGGTACTGACAGAACAAAATCTTATGATATAATGAAAAAAAGGTTGTACAAAAGCCACTCTGTATACATGATCAGTGACTTCTGCTTTGTTCTTGACAGGTTCCAATTTTTGGAAAGAAGGAGGAGGTTTTTGGGTTTTTGGCACGTTATTCTGTGCCGGTTATGAGGGCAGCTTGGCTTATTAAGATGACTTGTGCTTATTATGCTGCCATTACAGAAACCAAAATGAAAAAAAGACATGTCATGGATCCATTCATAGGTAAGATGTTGCTTCATCGTATAGTCTGGGATTGTTCTTATTGGCAGAGTGCAAATATGTGCTTTTTCTAAAATGTTCCATTGTTGCAGAGTGGACCCAAATCATCACCCGCTATCTTTGGGAGCAGCTACAAAAGATTGCAGAGTACTATAGACAAGTAAATGGCAGCCCAGGCTCTTCATCTAGCCCTATGCCTCCAGAGGTTGAGCTTGCCCTTAAACAGTGGGAATATAATGAGAAGCTAGCCATGTTTATGTTCCAGGTGAGAATGCGGATCACCGCTTGTTATCGCTCCTTTTGTGTGTTTGCTGGGAAATGTTCCAGACGTTCACGCTGATTGTTACAGGCCAATATATGTTAGTATTCTCCTCAAATTATGGCCTGTGTGTTTATGGCCTAGCATTGTGTATATGTCTCTTGCATAGTTTTTTAGTCACCTAGTGCAATCATCTAATATGTTATCTAAAGTCCTCGGCATTGCCCAAGATGGTAACTAACTTTTTCCTTTCGCCACAACAGCACCCACTGAGAGAGGGGTTTCACCCATAGGTACACGAAACCTACAGATAAAAAGGGGCAGTCCCCATCGCCTCCTCAGTTGGTTTCCTGTCCTTATGGGAGCCTGTAGCATGAAAGAGTCCCTGGGTCCTGATTCCTCTGTGTGGTACCTGTGGGGATGACAGCGTTCAGGTCTCCAGTAGCAGCGTCGGGGGAGCCCTGCCTGTCAGATTCCCCCCTCTGCTGGAAAGGATGGCATTATCCCATGGTCCGGGTTGTGCCGCCATAGGTAGGTGGGGCGCAGCACAGGTGGTTCTCATGTTCCCTGTGCTTATCCAAAGGGTGCAGCGGGAATGACGGAGTCGAGGCCACAACATGAAATAGGTCTGCGTCCTTGCACAGGATGTGCTTCTACAACGTCTTTCCCTGGAGATGCGGAGGCGCACCCACAACCAGAGGTGGTCTCTAAACAGCACAAGACCAGCAGGAGAAGTTATACCACTATTATACAGTTACTAGATGGTGGCCCGATTCTAACACATCCGGTAGTCTAGAATATGTATGTAGTTTATTTATGAAGATTTAACAATAATGTAAGGAGTACACGATATCTATCGATCACCTACCTATGTGTCTATCGTCTATGTATTTTTTGGATATTTTATCTTCTTGGTACACATATTGGGCAATACCTGTTTGCCCATCAACCAGCTTCAAGGTGATTTTAGATCTGATGGGTCCCTATCCTACCTTGTCACTCTTTCCTTGGGCTCAGCTAAGCCTCCATGTTTACTATTTCTCAGTGGGAGGACTCACTTAAATCAAAGAAACATTGAGACCTCATATACAGTGCTGACCACTGACCCACCATATACAGTGCTAACCACTGAGCCACCATGCAATGCTAACCACTGAGCCACCATGCAATGCTAACCACTGAGCCACCATACAATGCTAACCACTGAGCCACCATACAATGCTAACCACTGAGCCACCATACAATGCTAACCACTGAGCCACCATACAATGCTAACCACTGAGCCACCATACAATGCTAACCACTGAGCCACCATACAATGCTAACCACTGAGCCACCATATACAGTGCTAACCACTGAGCCACCTAAACAATGAGCCACCATATACAGTGCTATCCACTGAGCCACCTAAACAATGAGACATCATATACAGTGCTAACCACTGAGCTCCCATACCATGTTAACCACTGAGCCACCATACAATGCTAACCACTGAGCCACCATATACAGTGCTAACCACTGAGCCACCATATACAGTGCTAACCACTGAGCCACCATATACAGTGCTAACCACTGAGCCACCATATACAGTGCTAACCACTGAGCCACCATATACAGTGCTAACCACTGAGCCACCTAAACAATGAAACATCATATACAGTGCTAACCACTGAGCCACCATATACAGTGCTAACCACTGAGCCACATATACAGTGCTAACCACTGAGCCACCATATACAGTGCTAACCACTGATCCACCTAAACAATGAAACATCATATACAGTGCTAACCACTGAGCCACCATACAATGCTAACCACTGATCCACCATACAATGCAAACCACTGAGCCACCATATTCAGTGCTAATCACTGAGCCACCGTATACAGTGCTAACCACTGAGCCACCATGCAATGCTAACCACTGAGCCACCATGCAATGCTAACCACTGAGCCACCATGCAATGCTAACCACTGAGCCACCATACAATGCTAACCACTGAGCCACCATACTATGCTAACCACTGAGCCACTTTACAATGCTAACCACTGAGCCACCATATACAGTGCTAACCACTGAGTCACCATATACAGTGCTAACCACTGAGCCACCATATACAGTGCTAACCACTGAGCCACCATATACAGTGCTAACCACTGAGCCACCATATACAGTGCTAACCACTGAGCCACCTAAACAATGAAACATCATATACAGTGCTAACCACTGAGCCACCATATACAGTGCTAACCACTGAGCCACCATATACAGTGCTAACCACTGAGCCACCATATACAGTGCTAACCACTGATCCACCTAAACAATGAAACATCATATACAGTGCTAACCACTGAGCCACCATACAATGCTAACCACTGATCCACCATACAATGCAAACCACTGAGCCACCATATTCAGTGCTAATCACTGAGCCACCGTATACAGTGCTAACCACTGAGCCACCATGCAATGCTAACCACTGAGCCACCATGCAATGCTAACCACTGAGCCACCATGCAATGCTAACCACTGAGCCACCATACAATGCTAACCACTGAGCCACCATACTATGCTAACCACTGAGCCACTTTACAATGCTAACCACTGAGCCACCATATACAGTGCTAACCACTGAGTCACCATATACAGTGCTAACCACTGAGCCACCATATACAGTGCTAACCACTGAGCCACCATATACAGTGCTAACCACTGAGCCACCATATACAGTGCTAACCACTGAGCCACCATACAATGCTAACCACTGAGCCACCTAAACAATGAGCCACCATATACAGTGCTAACCACTGAGCCACCATACACAGTGCTAACCACTGAGCCACCTAAACACTGAGACATCACATACAATGCTAACCACTGAGCCACCATATACAGTGCTAACCACTGAGCCACCATATACAGTGCTAACCACTGAGCCACCTAAACAATGATCCACCATATACAGTGCTAACCACTGAGCCACCTAAGCACTGAGACATCATATACAGTGCTAACCACTGAACCACCATATACAGTGCTAACCACTGAGCCACCTAAACAATGAGCCACCATATACAGTTCTAACCACTGAGCCACCATACAATGCTAACCACTGAGCCTCCAGATAATGCTAACCACTGAGCCACCTAAACACTGAGCCATCATATACAGTGCTAACCACTGAGCCACCTAAACAATGAGCCTTCATATACAGTGCTAACCACTGAGCCACCATACAGTGCTAACCACTGAGCCTCCAGATAATGCTAACCACTGAGCCACCTAAACACTGAGCCATCATATACAGTGCTAACCACTGAGCCATCATACAATGCTAACCACTGAGCCACCATACAATGCTAACCACTGAGTACAGTGTATTTGAAATATGGTGCCATGGCGCACACCGCTATTCTTATTGGTCGCCGCATTCAGCGCCGACCAATCAGGATAGCGGCGCGCGCCATGGTGCCATATTTGAAATACACTGTACTCAGTGTATTTTGAAATATGGCGCCATGGCACGTGCCGCTAATCTGATTGGTCGCCGCGTTCAGCGCCGACCAATCAGAGGAGCGACATTCAAACCGTTTTCCTCTTCTCTCATTGGTCGCCGCGTTCAGCGCCGACCAATCAGAATAGCGGTGCGCGCCATATTTCAAATACAATATGGCGCCATGGCGCGATCCGCTCCTCTGATTGGTCGGCGCTGAATGAGGCGACCAATCAGAAGAGTACTGCGGCTTGGCACGCGGTTTAAATGCCGCGAAGGCCACCACCGCTGCGAGCAGCCTGGAGATGACCGGCTAGCTCGCTGCTGACCGGAGTTTAGACCGGAGCTCAGCCGCGGCTACTGCGGCACAGAGGTCAGCGGCTCGCCAGCCGGGAAATGACCGGCTGACGCTAGTCATCTCCCGGCTGGCTCGCGCACGCTGGGTCCACCGTCTGCCGGACCATGCAAATTGGCGCGAAATTCAAATGTTCAGCACGCGCTATTTGCATAGTCTGAGCTCATTGAGGTGCCTCTGTGTGGCGCGCGATTTCGGCGACAGACATACTAAAGCAAACCCTTAGACAATTATATAATAGATTACAGCAGCTAAAGACAGTGATACCACTGGCACCAGGAGTGAGCAGAGCCTTCGTTCCAAGCCCTCCAAATCCAGCTCTGTGCCTCCACCTCCAGAGCTGGTATCCCACTGACAAGCTTCAGATGGTGAGTGTATATATATGATCACCTGGTGAGCTGAATCCCCCTTCTTTTCTATGTACCCTTAAGCTAAAAAGAAGTTGTCCAAGAGCAAACATTGAGAGTGTGCCTTGTTTATGCAGCCCCTTCCTGATGCTTATACCAAGCGACTGTCAGTCCTGCATTTCTCAGACCCTGGACGAGGAAGTGCCTGTCCGTACTTCTGATCTCAAATGATTTATTAGGGAGGAGATTAGGAATTCCCTGAAAGGAGTTCATAAGCCTAAGAAGCACAAGACCAGTCATAAGGTGTATGAGTCTGAGTCTGACTCCTCTGAGGATATACAGCAGTAAGGGTCAGTAGAATCTTCCCTATCATCGTCATCCAATGAAGAAGGGAGATCATGCTTCCCTATTCAGGATGTAAACAATCTAGTCAAGTCTGTCGTTTGTGTATGGGTATAGCAGTTGCCAAGGAGCCTAAATCTGCTCAAGAACTTATTGTTCGCAGTCCTATCACAAAAGAAGCAGCGATGCTTTCCAGTCAATGACATGGTAAAGGATCTCGTAAGAAAGGAGTGGGAAAAGCAGTATACCCATGGTTTCCTTTCCTCCTTTTTAAAGTGAAAATGCCCCTTTCGTGACACCTAGCTGTCAGAATGAAGCAAAGTACCTAGGGTAGATGCCGCAGTTTCCTCTTCCTCAAAAAGATCTGTTCTGCCCCTGGAAGATGGGGGCCTCCTTAGAAACCCATCTGACAGAAAGGCTGAGATGTTCCTAAAACAAGTCTGGGAATCATCTTCTGGGGCCTTTAAGCCAATAGCCAGTACTTGCATCACAAAGTCAATACTGGTATGGTTAGATCAACTGGAAGACAAGATAAAGTCGGGAACATCCATAGACAAATCATTAGTCTCCATTCCCCAGCTCCGTGGAGGGGCAGCCTATTTGGCGGATGCATAGGCTGATTCCCTCAGGTTGGCGGCCAGGTCCGATGGATTATCCAACGCTGCTGGTCTGGCCCGTCGTTGAAGGGCTGGATGCGTGCGCTAAAACCAAACTGTGCTCCATTCTGTGCTAGGGTGAGTACTTGTTTGGCCCTGTGCTTGATGACATTCTAGCAAAAGCAAGTGATGTAAGGAAAGGTTTCCCTAATGTATCTGCTCCTAATTATAGGAAGGTTTAGGAAGCGGCCGTTTGAGCGCAAGAAGTCATACTCCAGATGGGAGCCCACCGAGCAGAAGCAAAAAGGTGCATACTTAAGTGGGGCTTCATCATCCAAGCATAGGAACAAGTACCAGTAACCCTAATCCCCCTCTCGGTGGTAGACTAAAATTGTTTACAACCACTGGGTCCAGATTACTTCTAGTACATTAATTCTCAATATAATTTCCTCTGGACTGTAATTGGAATTTGAGAATTCCTCGGGATTCTTTCCTTCAAACTACTCTAACTAATCCTGTCCAACAACGGGATTTATTGGATAAGCAAGTTCTGGTGAAGGTTCCTGGGAGCCAGGAAGGGAGGTATTTATATTCCCCTCTATTTCTGGTTTTCAAGCCCGATTGTTCCTTTTTGAACCATCATTAATCTACGGAAGTTGAAATCGTTCCTCAGACTCCAGACCTTTAAAATGGAATCCATAAAATCTACAATCAGACTTCTGTTTCCCAGGTTATTTATGGCCGTCCTGGTTTTAAAGAATGCGTACCATCACCTTCCGAAACATCAAGACTACCAACAGTATCTCAGAGTAGCAGTGTGTCTGGACGACCAGGTCAAGCACTTTCAGTTCATTGCAATCCCATTTGGTCTGTCCATTGCTCCATGCATATTCACGAAGGTGGTTTCAGAGGTGATGACTCATTTAAGAGAATGCAATACAATTGTCATCCCATATCTGGATGACTTCCTGATAGTGGTGAGGTTTGTAGCCCAATGTACTACCCGGCTGAGTCATTACATATATCCTCTTTACACGATCTGGGTTGGATCATAAACCTGCAAAAATCAAGACTGACACCGTCAATCCTACAGAGTGTTCTAGGCCTTCATTTAGATTCAGTGACTTAGCAGTGCTTTCTCCCCGAAGTCAAGCTACTGGGTATTATCATCAAAGTCCGCAGAGTAGTGAACAATCCAGAACTATCTCTGAGAGATGCCCTGTCCCTGCTGGGATCCCTGACCTCCTGTCCAGTGAGCACAGTTCCACTCCAGGAGTCTGCACCACGACATCATCAGGGCAGAAGAAGACTTGCAGGGTCACCTGGAGGGCAGGATGCTTCTGTCAGCATCCACAGTGGATTCACTATATTGGTGGCTAGATCCAGCTCATCCAAAGGGGTCATAATGCCTGACCGCATAGTGACAACAGATGCCAGCCCTTCGGGATGGGGGCGGCTCATATAGAAGATCACTTAGCCCAAGGGAGGTGGACTGCAGGGGATGCTCTAGGTTCCTCAGATCTAAAGGAATTAAAAGTGGTGAAATATGTTCTCCTCAGATTTTTACCAGTCCTTCAGAATTCCTATTTCTGAGTCCACACCAACACCACCACAGTAGTTGCCTATCTAAATCACCAAAGGGGTACACGGTCACAGTCCCTGATGGGCACTACGGTAGAGATATTCACACTAGTAGAGAACCATCTCCTCTCCCTCTCAGCCCTTTACATCAGGGGGATAGACAATCTGAAAGCCGATTACATCAGTTGCCATTCTCTACATCAGGGAGAGTGGTCCTTGAACAAGCTGATTTTCAGACAAATAGTGCATCTGTGGGGTATCTCCAACATAGACCTTTTTGCGACGAGACGCAACAGACAGGTCAAACAGTTTGCTTCTCTACAAACATCTGATCATCCGGAGATTGTATATTCCCTACAAGCTTGGTGGTCTTACAATGTAGCTTATGCCTTTTCCCCTATGTATCTCATTCCACTAGTCCTCAGAAAGATCAGGAAGGATGGAGCGAGGGTGATCCTAATCGCTCCTTTCTGCCCCAGGAGGCCTTGGTTTTCATGGCTGAGAGCTGTCAGTAACCAATCCATGGATCCAACCAACAGGTCCGGAGCTGCTCTCTCAGGGTCCATTCCGTCATCCTCAAGTGGAGGGTCTCCATCTGACGGCGTGGAATTTGAGAGGCAGCTTCTAAGAGAGAGAGGATTCTATGAAGCTTTAGTGTCTACTCTTCTTCAAAGTAGGAAAGACGTTACTGCAAAAATTTATTGTAGAATGTGGAAAAAATTCCGACAATTTTGTTCAGACTCCTTTTCCACCCATGCGCCTATCCCAGCAATCCTAGAATTCTTACAGAAGGGTTGTGAGCTGGGTCTGTCCGTTAGCACCTTCACAGTGCAGATCTCGACTCTGGGTGCATTATACAATTGTAATATAGCGGGGGACAAATTAATCTCTAGGGTTTATACAGGCTTTTGAGTATAATGACCCAGTGCACATAACCAGAGTGCCATTCTGGGACCTTAACTTGGTGCTGGATGCCTTGACGGGACCCCCGTTTGAACCCCTGACTTCCGCCTCCATTAGAAATTTGACTTTGAAGCCAGCCTTACTAGTAGCCTTAACCTCATCTAGAAGGGTGGGCAACATACAGACACTTTCAATAGATGCCCCTTTCTTCTTAGTATTTCAGGACAAGCTAGTCTTCAAGCCAGATCCAGTTTATCTGCCAAAAGTTTCTTGTTGATATATATCTACCTTCCTTTTTGATAACCCGTCTACACCAGAGGAACAAAGGCTCCATATATTAGACGTCTGAAGAGAAGTATTAGAATACATAGCTAGAACCCAGACCTGGAGGACGAGTAGGGCTCTGTTTGTGCCTTTTGAGGGCCACAGAAAGGACTTTGGCATCACAAAAAACCCTCGCCCAATGGATACGAGACGCAATCTGCTCAGCCTACTCAGCCAAAGTGAGAATCCTCCAGATGGCATAAGAGCCCACTCTACAAGGCCTATGGCTTCCTCCTGGGCTGAGAGAGCTGATGTCTCTATCGATTTAATTTGCAAGGAGGTAACTTGGGCCTCACCTTCCACCTTTTTGACACTATCGGCTTGATTTGTCTAATTCATCTGACCTTGATTTCGGGAGATCTGTTCTCAATACAGTGGTCCCTCCCAGGTGATGGTCTCTAAAAGTCTTTCAGTGGGTGATGTCCTGGCGATAGGAAAATGCTAGATTACTTGCCGGTAATCGTGTTTTACTGAGCCCACGACAGCACCCACTCACTTCCCCCTCATAATTATTCACCAGTTTTCTGCACTCCTAGAAAAGGTGTTTTTGTTCTACTTCTTTTTTCAATTTTATGGTGATGGTGTTCTGATATACAGATCATGATGTTTGTGTATTTCTCCTGTCGTGGCGGTTCCTCTCAATACTCTGTAACCCAGCTGAGGAGGTGAGGGGGACTGTGCCTTTTTATCTGTATGTTTCCTGTCCCTATGGGCGGATCCCCTCTCTCAGTTGGTGCTGTTGTGGACTCTGTAAAACATGATTACTGATTAGTATTCTAGCATTTCTTAGCTGTAACAAAATAGAATGGGTTAGCAAAGTGTTGCTTCTCTCTGCTGAGATACATAGGCTGCAAGTGTAATTCAGGGGCTATGTGTGCCCTTTGGTGTAATACAGTGTCAACTTGTGGGCACTGGCTGCAATACAGGGGCTTATGTGTCAGCTCCTGCTTTAAAATAGGAAGTTATTTGTCAGCTCCTAGTGGAATGCAGAGGCTATGTGAGGCCTCCTGTTGTAATAGCGGGGGCTGTGTGTCACTTCGTGCTGTAATACTGGGGGCCATGTGCCGCCTCATGCTGTAACACTGGGGGCCGGTGCCGCCTCGTGCTGTAACACTGGGGGCCGTGTGCCGCCTCGTGCTGTGACACTGGGGGCCGTGTGCCGCCTCGTGCTGTGACACTGGGGCCGGGTGCCGCCTCGTGCTGTGACACTGGGGGCCGGGTGCCGCCTCGTGCTGTGACACTGGGGGCCGGGTGCCGCCTCGTGCTGTGACACTGGGCCGGTGCCGCCTCGTGCTGTGACACTGGGGCCGCGTGCCGCCTCGTGCTGTGACACTGGGGCCGCGTGCCGCCTCGTGCTGTGACACTGGGGCCGCGTGCCGCCTCGTGCTGTGACACTGGGGGCCGCGTGCCGCCTCGTGCTGTGACACTGGGGCCGCGTGCCGCCTCGTGCTGTGACACTGGGGGCCGCGTGCCGCCTCGTGCTGTGACACTGGGGCCGCGTTGCCGCCTCGTGCTGTGACACTGGGGCCGCGTGCCGCCTCGTGCTGTGACACTGGGGGCCGCGTGCCGCCTCGTGCTCCTTTTTTGGCGATTGACTATAAAGCACAGGGTTAAAATGTTCCCTCAAAACATAGTCTATGAAGTTCCTGAGTCAAATGAGGAGCATGTGCACATTTCATGATTGTAAATGAGACTGCAGATTCCTTCAGTGCAAACACACACACGCAGCTTTATATGTTATATAAATGGTAATGTGATATTGTACTTGCTATGCATAGTCTTTCATTATAACCTGTTTTGTGTTCCAATAAAGGACGGGATGTTGGATCGACATGAGTTCTTGACTTGGGTTCTGGAATGTTTTGAGAAGATCCGTCCAGGGGAAGATGAACTCCTGAAGCTGCTGCTTCCTCTCCTCCTTCGTGTGAGTGTACCATGATTTGTAATGTTCTATCTGCATCCCTGGTGCATTCCACTTTTCACATTTTTATTTATTCTTCTCTATCCAGTATTCAGGTTCTTTAGTCCAGTCTGCTTACCTGTCACGGCGGCTTGCCTATTTCTGCACACGGCGTTTGGCACAACTGTTGGAAAGTAGTGGAGGACACACAGGGCACCTTCTTACAGCACAGACGGGTACAGCTCTGCCTCCTGCACCGGCACCACCTCCACCCTCAGGATCTGCTCCATCTTCCCCATTCAATGACCTTCTACAGTGCTCGCAGCATCGGCCTCTTGTGTTTGGGCTCAGCTGTATGCTTCAGGTACTGTTTTTTTTTTTTTTTTTTTTTTTTTTTTATATAAATCCTTTTTATTAAGTTTCACAAATAACATACAGTTGTATAACATAATTTCACCTTCGCATCATTGGGGGACACAGGATCATAGGGTGTATGCTTTTCTGCCACTAGGAGGCGACACTAAGTAGAGATGAAAAGAGAGCCCTCCTTCCTGCAGTATACACCCGAGCGTGGGCGTAGATATTCAGTTTTTAGCTTAGTGTCGCAGGAGGCACATGCAGTCTGTAGCTCAGACCACACATACCCTCTTTTATTATATCTAGCCTTCACCTTTATTTATTTTTCACCTGACTCCCAGTGGTGGAAACCCGAGGGCAGCTTACGTGGGATCCTCATAGAAGGACCCCGTTGAGCCACCAGTAGCCAAGACACATGTGTACATCCCCCTGCAGGACAGGGGGATGCACAGGCCACCGGCATCCAGGGGACACCGTGCCATCACCCCGCAGGACATGGGGAAACACAGGCCATCGGCACCCAAAAAGGAGACCCAGGGTAGCACATAGCTACAGTACAAGCCTCACCTCCTCCAGCAAAGGAGGCAAGTGAGAGAGCACACTTGCGCACCAAGCCATCCCTAAGGGCTCTGGTGCAGCAGAGGCTGCAGGACCTTTACACACCTCGGTACCTGCAGCCAGATGCCTCTATCACGGCGGCTCCAGGGCGGGACTCGCACCACCGGTAAGTCAGGGTGCGCGCACAGAAGGGGCATCAATCGCGGACACCGCATCGCCGCCACCGCGGCCTCCGCAATCACCCGAGGCCGCTCCCGAGGCCGTAAGTAATTGAGGCCCCGGTCTGGGCCTGCGCCAGAGCTCCGCCCGCAGCCGCAGCTCATTGGCCGCGAGCACGCGTCACCGCCCGCGTCATATTGGTCTATTGGTTACTGAGTTGGTCACTCAGAGCCAGGCCCACCACCATTGGCCTAACGCCGCGCCACCGTCCCAACCAATAGAGACAGGCACAGCGGCGAGCCCACGCCCACCACACCACAATTGGCCACTGAACATGTCGCTCATGGGCCAAAAGTGCAGCCCCTTAGCTCAATATGCACCTAAGTCCTATAGGCACCATAATAAAACATGTACTATGGGCGCAGCCCTCAAAAACGCCCCAAAACCGGCGCCAAAATCAAACAAAGCAGCCACCACACTACAGCTGCACAGGGGTACAGCCCTCAGGTAATAAACCTGGGCTGATACCTGCCTACCTCTCATAGAGACTGCTAAAGTAGGGTGGGCTTAGCCCCCTTACAGGGGGAAGCCACGCAAAGCCCACATACTGCCCAGGGACACATTCAGGTCACAGTCCTTTTGTTCCGGTGCCTCTTCAAGGAAACTTCAGCACCTCACGGACGGCATAGCAGGGGACACAGGATCCGGGTAAGCTCCATAGGAGACCCTCTTTCCTGCAGATATCCACCCCTGCTCTCATTACAAGCCAGTTAGGACACTGCAGTGCCATTGCTGACAGTAATCTGGTACGCAATGGCAGATCCAAAACCGTCCAAGGACAAAAGCAAAAGCAGCGCAGGGAACAAGGCATCATGCACTAGCTGCCAGGCCATGCTCCCGCGCAAGCATACGTCACAATTTTGTAAGGACTGTTAACCTGAAAGTCCCATAGAGGCTACCTCTGACGTAGGTCCTAGCGTGCCCGACATTCCTCCATGGGGTATAATACTGTCGCAACGGATGGACTCCATAGTCCAAATGCTGCAAGCCCAGTCTGAGTCTCACGCAACCAGTACCCATAAACGTAACCGCTCCCACTCCAGCAGGGAGCAGCCCTCGGACTCTAACCACTAAAAAACGGACTAACTTCCGGTTCCGGCGCCTTTATGAGAGGACGCACCTGAGGCAGCTCCAGAGCCCGCCGCTGCAATCCGGCCGAATCCTCAGCCCCCAGGTCTCCTAACAGCTCAGCGAGCCCAGCGACAGACCCAGGATGACGGCGACCATGGATCGGTTCGTTGTCCGGGTCGGGGACACGCAAATGAGCGCTCCGTCCGCCGCGGCTGCAAATCTTGGCGGGAGCGTGAGTACAAACATGACGGCGGTGGAGGGATCTATACTTTGGGCTCAGGATACGGAGAGCATGGAGGCGGAGGGGGAGCATCCTCATCTAAGAGGGGGTGAGCCAACTGCAGCTAAGGGGAAGAAGACTGAACAGGCGCAGAAACAGAAGGGGAAAGCGCCAAAGGGAGATACTGGCGGAGGGGAACCTGTGACAACACACCATGTGGACTATAAAGTCCTGGCCAAAGAAATGGCGATCCATTTGGCAACTGACTTTAGAGAGGCTGTTGCTGAACTTGTCACTGCAGCTACCCAAGAGATGCAGACTAAGCTGGGGAAACATGAACAGCAGCTGCAGGAAGCTGAGAGCAGGGTCGCAGTGATGGAGGACAGGGTGGAGGAACTGGAACACCAACTACAGGAACTGCAAAAACTTTCTACTTTATGCGCTTAATAAGCTGGACGATATAGAAAACAGAGCGCGCAGAAACAACCTGACAGTAGTGGGTCTCCCAGAGTCTGTCTCCCCGGTTCAGCTGATGGAGATCTTTGAAGTAGAACTCCCAAAGTCACTAGGTCTAACACATAGATGCAAGACTGAACGTACGCACAGAATCGGCCCCCCTGAGATCCTCCACACACCAATATGACTGCTGGTTCTGCAAGAGACAAAGCTCTCAATAATCAACGCCATGTTATAGCGAAGTATCTCAATCACAGAGATAAGGAGGAGATACTCCGCACCTACAAAGCCAGACGCCAGCCTCTTTTGATCCTAGGTCATAGGGTATTGGTATTTGCTGACTACTCTATAGAAGTAAACAACCAAAGAAGAGCATTCAGCGAGTTTGTTCTACTCTATATAAACGTAATATCTGTTTCCAGGTGGCATACCCTGCCATTTTGAGATTTCGCTCACATGACGGATCTACGGTTACCTTCACTGATCCTAAGGAGGCAATGTCAGCGATAGCAAGGAGATCTGGATCCCTACCTAGCAATGCCTCTCTCCCTAACAGCCCAAAGGGCTCAGAGACAATTCCCGAAGATGTTCTTTTTTTTTTTTTTTAACAATAAATGTTTATTGAAAAGTTTTCATACAAATCAAACAAGACATCAGTAATACACTATAAGGAGTCCATGTATAAAACAAGGGTCAAAAGGGGAGGGGGGGGAAGGGAGAAGAGGTAAAAAGTAGGGGGGAGGTAGGGGGGGGGAAGTCCCCCAGGGGGAATCACAAATTCACATTTGACACTTTCTGAGATAAGGCTATGAACATATAGAGCATTCAGACAGTTCCTGAACTCTGGATCTGTTCCTGGGCTTATACGTAAGTCTAAACTCACATTCAGACTGAAATTAAACTTAAAGGTACCGAGTCTACACCATGGCTACAACATGTTCCATAGTACACCTTACATTCGGTATTAAGAAGGGATCAGTGTAGCAAGAGGATGAGAAGCCCATATGTGCCATGCATCCAAAGTCTGTTTTCTAGTTGGCAGGTTTTGCGCCAGGTAATATTCATGAGCAAAAATAGAGTTTACCCTGTTCACCACTTCCGATAAATTAGGTGGGGTCTGCGCCTTCCAGTCAGACGCCAATGCCAGCCTGGCAGCCCCCAGGATATAAGTCAGGGTCCTCCACATAATGGGGGGGATATAACTCCAGGCTAATATGTAGGAGTGCCAATTGTGGCGAAAGAGGGATCATAAAACCTGTGACCGACTGGATCAGGCGCTCGACCAGAAACCAAAAGGGGGTGACTCTCGGGCAGGACCACCACATGTGGGCAAGATTACCCTTCTGTCCACATAGTCTCCAGCACAAAAGGGAGGCATGTCTCCCAAACCTGGCCAAACGGCTGGCGGAAGGTACCAGCGAAAATGTAATTTATTTAAGTTCTCTAGATGATTGATACACCTGGTAAGTTTAGCCATGCGTTGGGATGCTTTCTCCCAGTTCTCTCTCTCTGTAGTAAACTGGAGGTCTTCCTCCCATTTCTGCATGTAAACCAATTTCTCCGGGTCGCCCCTGGCCAGGAGAGCCTTATATATCCGGGATAAACACTTCAGATCTGATGGGGTGGACAGAAGGAAGCCCAAGAAGGCAGAAGGAGATTGTCTCCCCGTCAACCAGCCTCTAGCCTCAGTGGCCATGAAATGTCTCAGTTGGAGGTATTGTAGGAACAAAGTTCGTAAGGATGGGTCACATTCCGTCAATGTGTCAAATGACACCAAGTCCCTTCCCTCATTAAGTCTGCTAGTGTGTGAATTCCCGCCACTTCCCATTTAGGAATCTCTAAAAAGGGTAAATGTAGGTGAAGTGCTTTCAGAGAAATGTCAGAGGCCGGGACTCTAGTCCAGGATTTTGGTAGACCCCTCCATTGGAGAAGCAGGGTACGTGTCGTGTCTAGTTTAAATTTCCTTTTTAGTTTGGTCAAGGATTCTGCCTCGAGAATAGTCCGAAGTCCCACCCCGTCAACAAAACTCTCAATCTGCATCCAACCTAGGTCTCCAGCAGATATCCAGAACCTCTTTGCTTCCTCTAATATGACTGCCCCATGATAAGACTTTAAGTCTGGGACCCCCATCCCTCCTTTATTCATGTGAAGTGACATAACTCTTTTGGGGACCCTCGTTTTTTTGTCAGCCCATATGTATCTATTAGTCAGGGACTGCAGTTTGTTATTAACTTGCCAGGTATAGCAACAGGCACACAGCGGAAACAGTAGAGAATCTTGGGTAAAAGCATCATCTTAAACGCATGCGATCTCGCCATCCATGTCAAGGCATGTAGGGGGTGATTACTCATGCCATCCGACAAAGCTTTCACCAGGACCTCAACATTAGCTTGTACTATCTGAGGAGTGGGGCCTAGAATGATGCCTAAATATGTTATGCCACCCGGGCACCATTGAAATGCGAGTCTCTCTGATAAGCTGGAAGACAGAGACAATAGGACACATATTGGTAGTACCATAGATTTTGAAGCGTTTAGCTTATATAGGGACACTCGTGCAAATTTAGTGAGAGCCGACATAGTCGCAGGGAGAGAAATTTCAAGGTTCGTGCAAGCAATTATGATATCGTCTGCGTACAGGCCTATTTTATGGTCCAGTTCTCCAACCGCGATTCCCGATATCAGCGGGTCAGCTCGGATCAGGGCCGCAAGAGGTTCTACCACCAAGGCGAAGATTACCGGTGAAAGCGGGCAACCCTGCCTCGTGCCATTGGTAATTTGGAAGCTTCTGGACAGGAACCCGGAGGCGAGGACTCTGGCATTTGGGCGGGAGTAAAGGCTAAGGATTGCCGACACAATCGGCCCCTCAAAGCCAAACTTCCCTAAGACAGCCCGAAGGTATCCCCAGTGCACCCTACCAAATGCCTTTTTAACATCAAACGACAGGAATGCACTGGGGACCCCCCCTAAGCTCTGCCACTTTTACCAGGTCCACCATCCTCCTGGTGCCGTCCTTAGCCTGCCTCCCCGACACGAAGCCCACTTGATCCGGGTGAATTAAGGAAGGTAGAACTCGAGCAAGTCTGGACGCCAATAATTTTGAGAATATCTTCAGGTCGCAATTTAGCAGGGAAATAGGCCTGTAGCTAGCAGGAGAATCATGTGGTTTACCTAGTTTAGGTATGGTGGTGATGGTCGCCTCCAAGGCAGCGGGTGAGATGGCTCCCTTCACCTGCCACAAGTTGAATACTCGTAAAAGATACGGGGACAGCTCGGCTGTAAAGGTTCTATAGTATGTATTGGAAAAGCCACCTGGGCCCGGGGCCGAGGAGGATTTAGTAGAGGAAATAATTTTGGCGATTTCTTGTGTCGACATGGGCCTATTTAGTTCTGACAGTTGGTCTTTAGTCAGTGACGGGAGTGACAGGGTCTCAAGAAAGGCATTAACCTCGTCCAAGTCAGGCTGGGGCGTCTCTCTACAGTCTCTCAGGTTGTTCAGGGATTCGTAAAACACCGCAAACGTCTCCGCTATCTCCTCTGGGCTTCTCACCACCCTGCCATCTACAGTATTCATAGAGTCAATCATTGTCATAGCAGATCGTTTTTTTAGTCTCCTGGCCAGGAGCGCCCCAGCTCTGTCTCCAGCTGCATAGTGTGACGTCTTAACTTTTCTCAAATGCTTCTCATAGTCATGGAGCATCAGGGCTCTAAGCTGATTTCTGAGCAGGTAGATCTGAGTGGAGTTGTTTGACCTCGGGTTTGATTTATTTAGGTCTTCCAGGACCTGTAATTGAGTCAGCAAGTCCTCTCGAGTTTTTTCCCGGGACCTTTTCAGCTGAGAGGCTTTCTGTATCAGCGTGCCCCTTATGACGGCCTTGTGTGATTCCCATAGGACATCATCCGCTACATCTCCCGTGTCATTGAGGGCAAAAAAGTCTGACAGTCCCTTACCAATCGCCCCCACCACAGCCTGATCCGACAACAAATTCGCATTAAGTCGCCATGTACGTGGAGGGGGAATCCCTCCCGTCAGGGCCACCTCCAACGACACCGGCGCATGATCAGACCAAGTGATCAGACCCATTTCCGCACAGCACAGGCCCCAAGAGTGTTATCATCGACCAAAAAGAGATCAATTCTCGAGTAGGACCTGTGCCTGTGGGAAAAGAACGAAAAGTCTTTCTCTGATGCATGGAGGTAGCGCCAGATGTCGTGGAGGCGAAATTCCCTAATCAGGGGGCCCAGCTCCTTGCCCCTTCCCACGGACGGGGCAGTACTATCCATGAGTCTGCTGGGGACCAGGTTGAAGTCTCCACAGACAATCACCTTGCCGACTGCCACCTGCTTCAGACGTTCAAACCAGGACCTAAGGAATTTAATTTGCCCATTATTTGGTGTGTAGACATTTAGTAATGTGTAAACTGACCCAGCGATCTTACATATCACAATAAGAGCACGACCCAAAGGGTCAGGGATCACCAGAACCATTTGGAATTGAACAGAGTTTCTAATGAAGATTTCCACCCCTGCTTGCTTCTTGTCAGGGTGGTTAGCAAAAAACAAATGGGGAAAAAGTCCTCCTGGACGCATAGGATATCCGCTTTAGAGCGGAGGGCCTCTTTCCAGAGGTAGGAGCGTTTGATAGGGGAATTCAACCCATTCACATTAAGCGAAACAAATCTCAGTCATAGTTTTGTTTCCACAATTCACAGTGCCAGTATGATGGAATCAATATGGAAAAGGACCCCCAGGGGGCGGGAGAGGGACGGGGAAAGAGAGGAAGATAGGCAGATAGGGGGACAAGGAAAAGAAACAATAGATATGGGGATAGAAGAAGAAAACAAAAACACTGAACACAAATGTAAACTTAATTCAAGGCAAATTGCCAAGAAGCTGGGGAGAAAAGGGGGACTAGACCACCCCACCCCAATGGGTTTAAGGCGGAACGGTCCCCCTGCAGGAGCTAAGGTGTAATACGACCTCCAAGGAGGTCTCAGAGCCTCCTGCTATTCAAGAGATCAGTCACAACCAGCCCTGTATGTTCATAATAAGTTCACGGCCCTTCAGACCTCTCCATCTGTTGTCTCCGGGCCTCGCATCTCCAACAGGGCTCTTTTCGTTGGGGTCGCTGTGGCAGTCTTGGGGAAGTTCCAGTCTTGGAAGGCTTTTCTCATTTTAAAAGGGGAATGAAAGTATTGTCTCGAACCTCTGTAGCGAAATATCACCGACACAGGGGAACCCCAAATGTATGAGATCCCCTTGTCTCTTAGAATGTGAATTCAATTTGCACGGTCTCGTGCTGAGCGCTCCAAAACAAAGCTGAGGACTCTGCCAGTGGATTCCACTTGAGAAAGACGGTACTACACTGTCGAAACATGTCGTGGCGGATGGAGGATTTTCAATAAAAGGACATTCCACTCAGCAGAGTCCTCAGCTTTGTTTTGGAGCGCTCAGCACGAGACCGTGCAGATTGAATTCACATATCCTATCTTATTGAAGAGCACGGTCTGGAGCAGCTCGCAGAGAATTGAGGACCTGCAGACTTAGAACTTGAACCAGGAGAAAGGAGACCCTGACCACTTTCTAAATCTACACCATTGTTGTGCGGGGTTTGCACAACAGGAATAGGTTAGTGATTAGAATCTTCCCACTTGGTAATAATGGTAATGCACTAGTGCTCCCCCTATATTTCTTTTGTCTTTCACTTGTCTCTTAGAATGGCACAGTAGGGGGCAAAGTCTCGTCTTCTGGCCAGGGTGACGGGGGACAAATCTGGGAGCACAGAGACCGCCCTGAAGGGGGAAGGGAGTTCTGGATGATTTCTCATGGCGCCCAGCAGCTTTTCCCGCGGTTTTGTATAGGAGAAACAGACTAAAATGTCTCTCGGAACATCTCTGTTCAGTCTTGCAGGTTTAGGTAGCCGAAAAAGTTTATCAATTTTCCTTTCTGTGGCAGGCATATCAGGGAGAGCCACCTTCATAAAGGTTGTTACCGTGGCCATGAGGTCTTCCTCCTCACCCCCCTCTGCAACTCCTCTCAATTTCACATTCTTAATACGATGTTTGTCCTCTAGATCACAGACAGCCGCCTGTAACTGCCTGACCTCTGAATCCACCTCTGCAAAGTCATCTGCGAGGATGTTATGGGCTGCAGCAAAGTCCACCATTTTATGTTCTATGTGCCCTGTTCTTTCACTTATGGCCATTAGATCTGCTCTTAGATCAGCAATCATGCCCCGCATATCATCCTGCAGGGACCTGCGGAGGGATTCTAGGAAGCCTCTCAGACATCCCTTTGTACTGGAGCTTCATCATCCTCTCTGGCTCCTGGGCCCCCTCCTCCATGCTGAGAGCGAGGAGAGGAGTGAGGTGTTGATGATCCCGCCCCCTGTGCCATGTTGGAAGCAGATCTCAGTGTCGTTTCTACCCCAAAGAAATCTCTCACCGAGTGCTCGGTATCTCTGCGTCTGGAGCCACCTTTAGACATCTCAGTCTGCTCCTGAGGTAATCTGATCTCACCCCAGCAGGTTTTGGAGGTCGTAGTGGCTGTTATGTGCCGTTATCAGGGCTTAGTGTGCAGAGCTCCTCACTAAGCGTCCTGCTCCATCAGGTGCAGGACACGCCCCCCCCCGAAGATGATCTTGAACGTACACCTGCCCCTGACCAAGATTTTGAATCGGGTAGACACTACAGGCTTCGCTCAGATTCCATAGGGGACAGCGGCCCATCAAGAAGTATGACACCACGACGTCAACGTCAAACAGTGGCTAAATGGAACAAGAAAAGATAAGGTGATCTGACTGGCTTCCAGTGGATTTGAGCCCTTCCTTGACTCTTTTGTCCTGAACTTTACTTGTTTCCATTGATGGAAGAGGAGACCTAGCCGAATTTGGGACACTCATCACTCATTTTCAGTTGCATCCGGCTGGGAATAGAGAAGACGTGACCCCACCCTTACCCTTATCTCTCCCCCCCCCCCGTTCGCCGTTCCACTCCCCCCTTCCCCGTTCCACTCTCCTCCCCCCCCCCCCCCCCTTCCCCACTTCCCCGTTCCATCATACCCCCTTTTCCGAAGACCCCCCTTTTTTTTTTTCTTCTTTTTCTCTCTCTTTCTCTCCTTATCACTTATAGGGACGGACAATTGTAGTTGAAGAGGGACATATGAGTCGTGATGGGACTTGGAGCCAACCAGGGTACAAATTATATTACTCATGCTAAGTTGAGACCTGGTCTTGGGCATTCAAATAGCTTTGTCTATGGAAAAAAAATTTTTCTTTTCCTCTTAAGTGAGGGTCGGATTGGCGGCGGGCGGACCCCGGTGTGGTTCATGCCATGAAGGAAAAAGGAGAAGTCGCAAATCCAATGTGTTTTGGGTTAGGGGAGGAGGGGGGGTGGGGGGAGGGAGAAAAGAAGTAGAATTGTCATTGCCTTACTTTTGCTCTAGTGCTGCTCTAGTATCAACTAAATGTACACACATGAATGTACTGGAAATTAGGTTACCTCCTGCATGTCTTAAAAATGCTCTTTTACCTTATTTAAACTGCAAATACTCACTAAAACTTGCTGCTCATTATGGTTAGGTGGGTTTCCGGGAATGTGAAGGGTTTGCGTTCCCCAGCAAAGCGCATGATGGTTCTCCGCCATCTTAATCGATTACATGCAGATGTAGCATTGCTCCAGGAGACTCACCTAACCTCAGAGGATTTCAGCAGACTTAAAAAATTATGGGTTGGAGAGATTTATGGTAGCGGTGCGGTCAACAAGAAAGCTGGTGTTCTGATTCTGATTCGCAGATCTTTGGCGCATATCTTCAGATCTAGATAATGAGGGAAGATTGATACACTTAATTCTGGAGATACGCAACGACACCTTCAGTGTGTATAATATTTATGCCCCGAATGTAGCCCAGAAGCCTTTTTCCAGAGAATACAAAATAAACTTCTGACCGCCCTAAACTGTCATCGTATTGTAGGAGGAGACTTTAACACGGTGGTTAACAAGAATGGGGACAGACAACATTCTAGACCTCGGTCCCCCAGTGGTGAGGGCACTGTACCTCCACCAGGCGGCAGCTTCCTGGAAGACTTATTTAAAAATTGCAACGTGATTGACGTGTGGCGTGTGATGCATCCATTGGAGAGGGAATTTACTCACTTCTCCCACCCTCATGGATCTTGGTCGAGACTAGACATGTTCATGACCTCACACCTAGTCTTCCAGGAAGTTATGGAAATTACGGTAGAAAATATGGTTATCTCCGATCATTGCCCGGTGGTGTTGGAAACGAGAGATGCACACCAGAAGGGATCTGATTTCCTTTGGAGATTCCCTGACACATTAACTCAGGAGGAGAATTTTGTAAGACAACTTAATGAGTGGTGGTCAGACTATTCCTCGCACAATGAAATACATCGCTCTGATCCTGCCCTCTTCTGGGAAGCAGCCAAAACAGGTATGCGAGGACACATAATGGCATTCAGCGCGAGACTAAAAAAGCGGGTTAAAGAGCAATACTTAATACTTGGTGTGAAAGTAAGGGAAGCATAGTCTCTATATAAGCAAACGATGACAGAGCGAGACAAAGAGGCTTGGCTGATAACCAAAAAAGAGTTTGATACTTGGGCGGGAAGGTGAGAAGATTTATATAAGAATAGACTGGAACTAGATCTACATAGATTTGGGGATAAGGCAGGGCGGTTGTTGGCGAGATTGGCAAGGGGTAGAATACCCTCTACACCCATAACAGCTATTACGGACAAACAGGGGAACACTTGGTCAGACCCGAAAGATATCACCAGAGTTCTGGGAAAATACTACGCATCCCTTTACAAAGAGGACGGGGGAGGAAAGTCTGAAGGGGAGTCATGGCTACACAACATCAAAATCCCAGAATTGTCGGAAGACGATAGACAATTTCTGAATACCCCAATATCTTTGAGTGAGATTGATCAGGCGATTAGACATCTAAATCCAGGCAAGGCTCCTGGTCCTGATGGGTTCAGTGGTGCCTTCTTTAAAGCTCTTCGGGAGACACTTTCACCAGTCCTAAAAGACCTATTCAATGGCATCTTGCAGGGATCTCAGATCCCAGAAAGGATGAATGTTGCCCACATTAAATTGATACCTAAGGCGGGTAAATCTCCGACGGATCCCGCAAGCTATAGACCAATCTCACTGATTAATCAGGACCTGGAGCTTCTCTCGAAGATCATGGCCGATAGATTGGCTACCATTCTTCCCAGATTGATTCACCCGCACCAAGCAGGTTTTGTGAAGGGGCGCTCGACGACCACCAATATAAGAAATGCGATGCTCCTCATTGATGTTGTTGGTCGACAGCAGAGAGTAAGGGGGTCGGATCTGGCCGTGATCACCTTAGACGCTGAAAAAGCATTCGATAATGTGAGGTGGTCATGGCTGGATCGGGTCCTGAACATCATTGGCCTTAGGGGACCCTTCCGACAGTTTTTGTGCTCTTTATATAGCAACCCCAGGGCATGTGTCAGCACTCCAGGCTTTTTGTCCGACATGTTTGTTCTGGAGAAGGGGACGAGGCAGGGATGCCCGCTCTCCCCTCTCCTCTTTAATCTAGCTATAGAGCCTTTGGCTCTATACCTTGATTCTCACAATCTGCATGAGGGTTTGAAAGTAGGCAGCAGGGAAGTAAAACTTTCTCTGTTCGCTGATGACATCATCCTCTTCATGCAGAACCCAGTGAAAGACTTGGCAGGAATCCTGACCATAATTGAAAATCTGGGGACAAGCTCAGGTTTACGTTTGAATAGAAATAAATGTGAAATTCTGTTCATTCAAAAGGAAAGTGAGTTGGGGAAGGGCGACACTCTAGAAGGCATCAAGATTGTACGTGACAGCATTAAATATCTGGGCATTTATCTAGCCAGGACCCCAAAACACCTATATAGGCTCAATTTCACCCCTATTATAAATAAGATCGAACAGGAATTAACCAGATGGAATGGCCTGCCTCTGTCTTTGCTGGGGCGTTGTCATCTTATCAAAATGATTAGCTTCCCGAGATTGCTCTACCCGCTTCAGACGCTACTGCTGTTACTAGCACACACAGATGTTAGGAGACTAAATTCCGCATTCTCGAACTTCCTTTGGAGAGGCATGAAATCTAGAATTGCCATCCATACCTTGCTGCAGCCCAAAGATAGAGGGGGGCTCCAGCTTCCCGATGTAAGAAACTATAACCTTGCATGTATAATGCGTAATGTGTTGGATTGGATTAAGGGCACAGGGAAGTTCTCGGATGTGGAATTGGAGGGGGAATTAGTGAGACCTTGGGATTTATCTTCTCTCTTACACACACCACTCTTTTAAATACGGGTTGCATCAAAAACACGACCATCTGTAGAGATACCATAATGACCTGGAAGATAGTCCGAAAGAAATTACATCTGTCATAAAAGATCTCGAGACATCTAGTTCCCTGGACCTGCCCATCTTTCTCACTAGGCCGAGACAACGCACTCTTTAAATTATGGAAAGCCAGGGGGATTGATACCTTGGCAGATCTCATGCATGTCAGAGAGAGGAGATGGCTGACAGGTGAGGAAATTCTGGCTAAATTTAATCTTCCTATAATTCACATAATCCAGTATCAGCAAATACATCACCACCTTTTGTCCAACCTGAGAGACATCTCGGGGGAATTAGACAATGACATATGGAAAAATCTAATAGACTTACGAGGAGAAGACACATCGATTTCTCTACTATACAGTAGACTACAACCCACTCTCAGCTCGAGGGGCGGGGGGGGGGAAGGGGAAGGGCAAGCCCTTTTTAGGTTGGAAAAAACATATTAACGACCCAGACATTAGTCTGAAACTTTTAGAAGGTTGGTCTAATATGAAGAAGGCTGTCACTAATGAAAGGTGGAGGGACACGCAATACAGAGTTTTACACAGAGCCATACAAGGCTTCAATATTCCCCCACACATGCTAGCCAAACGAGATGGACGCATTTTCCGAAGTGTGGAGCGCCCATGACAGATTTGGAACATGGTCTCTGGTTCTGTCCCCATTCTCAGAGGTTTTGGGAGGGGGTTGGGAGATTGACTGCGGGCTTTTACACCAATGAGGGAAGTCTAAACCCTATGCTTTGGCTGTTCCACTATTATGGAAACGGGACAGAGTCCCGACCCCCTCATTTATTCTTTCACTATATAGGCATAATAGCTAAGAGACTCCTCTTCAGGTAGTGGCTGAGCAACTCCGCCCCAAATTTGGAAGAAATTCACATAATTTTGAGAAAAACACTTTCTCTAGAGACAGCAGAAACATTAAGAAATCCAAGTAGACTCTCACAAAATTTTTTCTCCAAGTGGCGACGTTCTATAGAGAGGGAATTCTCGAAAACAGAAATCGGATCTTTCATGTCTCCTTTCAGATCCACAACATGGTATGCCCAGGAGGAACTAAAGGGAACACTAGGGCAATTGAAATGCACAGATTAGTTTGGGAGATTGGATTGATGCAGCAGTTAAATGTGTTACGGGATTTCGATAAGGCAATGGCAGCTATAGGGAAACAGGGAATGTATAGTCACTTTAGATGTGATCTTATTTAATCCTATTTAATCCTGTTAGTTATATTTTGATTTTCTCTAGTCGCCTTCCACGACAGCATAGGAGGCAGCCTCGCCACGCCCTAATGGGGAACACAAGAGAGGTTAAAAGGCCCCTCCCACCTCCCATTAGCCAGTGTCTTTCCTGTCCCCGTGGGGCATGGAGAGGTTTTTCTCCTGTGCTGTGGGGCCGGCGACTGCAGCATACCTGATGTGGATTTTAGCCGGCAGCGTTGGTCGGTGCTGTGGTTCACCTCCTCCAGCTGCTCCTACCGCTTGTTTTTCGCGGTAGGACCGTGCCCTGGTCTTCCAGAGCCTCCATGGAGGTGATGCGGGCTTTGGGCGCCCCGCCGGCGGCCTTTCGGTGCTCCCTGAGCCCGCCGGCTTCTTCCTGCGCGCGCGCTGTCGCGCCGACCTGATGTGACGTCACGCGCGTCACTTCGGGTCACGTGCTTCCCCGGGGGAGCGGCGCTTCCGGATCCGGCGGTCGGAATCCGGAGGGACAGCGTGCAGGGCACGCCTCTGCTACTGCTGCTGCCTGCCTGGGACCCTGCGTGGGGGAAGGGAGGGGCACATTGATTGGAGCGGTGGGGCAAGCTTAATAGCATTTAAGCTGCCCTGAAGACATCAGTAAAGGTGAGCTGTACTATTGTCAGGATGGCTGATCTTGCTGCTGAGACCAGCTCTGCCCCAGCCCCAGTGAGTCTGTGCCGAGGGGGGGGGTCCGTGTGCCTGTATTCAGGCAGATTCTTATGGCGCCCTCTCTATTTCTTATAGGGAGAGAAGCCAGCTGTTAAAAAGCCCGGTGGGAAGAGGTGCCCTGTCTGCAATAAGAAGTTTCCTTCCCCTTGGGACAAGAAATTATGCCAGGAGTGTACGGATTGTGTAGTTCGGGCTGAACATCCCTCCTTAGTGGAGGAATTACACTCCATGGTGAAGCAGGAGATCCAGGCCTCTTTGGCTTCCCTGACTCCGGCTGCTCCCAACCCAGTCCCGGGTCCTCCGCCTCCTAAGAAGCGGAAGCGGCAGCAGGACCTGTCTGACTCTGACGCCCAATTAGACTCAGACTCGGATAATTGGGATGATGGTTCTTCCCCCATGCCCTCTGACCCTAGCAGATTCCTGTTCTCCTCAGAGGATTTGGCTGAGCTCATTAGTGCAGTCCGTAGCACTATGGGTCTGGAGGAGGAACCAGTCCTCCACTCTGTCAAGGATGCAATGTTTGCTGGGCTTCGTCCAGTCAAACCGGTGGGATTTCCTGTCCATCCCAACATTCAGGATCTCATTGTTCAGGAGTGGGAATTTCCTGAAAAAAGGGTTAAAGGTGCTATGAAAAATAGGTTTCCCCTGGAGGACACCCATTTTCTTGGGATGTCCCCAAGGTGGATGTCCAGGTCACGCGGGTGGCTAAAAAGACCGCACTCCCTTTTGAGGATACGTCCCAGCTGAGGGATCAGATGGATAGAAAAATTGAGGGGCTGATGAAGCGCTCTTGGAAAGCGTCAACATCTACCTTACAGGCGAATATTGCTTCCACCTGCGTTTCCCGGTCAATCCTCAGGTGGTTAGATCAGCTTGAGTGTCATATCTCCCAGGGTACTCCGAGGGAGGAGCTTCTGGAATCCTTGCCTTTGTTGAAAAAGGCATCTGGATTTCTGGCTGACGCCTCTGCAGAGTCAGTGCGCATGGCCTGCCCTTCCGTACTTTCCAACTCGGCTCGGCGTGCTCTCTGGTTAAAGATGTGGGCGGGGGATTCCACATCTAAGATGCGCCTTTGTTCCATTCCCTTTAAGGGGGATTTGGTTTTTGGGCCTGCCCTGGATGACATCCTGGCCAAGGCCTCAGATAAGAAGGCTCTCCCCGAACAACATGTGGCGAAAAAATCGTTTTTTCGTCCCCAGGTGCCTCAGGCCTCCCAGCCCAGAGGTAAAGGGAAGGGGGGTCGTTGGTCCTACTCGAAAGGTAGAGGGAGGAACATCTTCGTTCCCCCCCAACAACGTCCTCAACAGTACAAACAGTGACTCGGTGCGGGTAGGGGGAAGGCTCTCTGCCTTTTTTCCCCATCTGGCGCAGCATTACCAACTGCCAGTGGGTGCTCAACATTTTATCGAAAGGTCTCTTGTTAGAGTTTGGGTCTTCGAGTCACTACCCTGCCCTCGCGGGGGAACTCAGGATCTCCTGTTTTCCAACCTTCTGGACCTCTTGGCTTCCAATGTCATCTCCAGAGTTCCGGAGTCGGAACGCGGCAGTGGACATTACTCCCGGCTCTTCATGGTGAAGAAGCCGTCGGGAGCTGCCCGGATTATAATCAATCTGAAGCAGCCCAACCGTTATGTCCGCTACCGCAGATTCAAAATGGAGTCGATCAGGTCGGTGATCCCCTTGATAAGGCCCCACTTCCAGATGGCCACCATAGATTTGAAGGATGCGTATTTCCATGTGCCGATTCATCCTCGGCACAGGAAATACCTGCGGTTTGCGGTGTCTTACCGGGGGAAAATCCACCACTTCCAGTTCGACGTTCTGCCTTTCGGCATCTCCTCTGCTCCTCGGATTTTTACCAAAATCATGGGGGAGGTAGTGGCCTTCCTAAGGTTTCCAGACGTCTGTCTGATACCATACTTGGACAACCTTCTTCTGGTCGCGCCTTCGGCGGAGGTCCTTAGGTCGGATGTGGACAGGGTATTGTGCGTACTTCAGTCGTTGGGGTGGCTCCCAAACCTGCTGAAGTCTCAGCTTCTCCCCTCCTCAGTCAGGAGATTCCTGGGGGTGCTTCTGGACTCGGACAGACAGATTTCCTTTCTGCCGGAAGATCACAAAACGTCCCTTATGTCGAGAATCTCTTCCTTGAGAGCTCACCGGTCCCCGACGCTCCGGGAGTCCATATCGGTCCTGGGGTCTATGACTGCATGCATCCCTTCAGTCATGTGGGCCCAGGCACATTCCAGGTGCCTTCAGGACCACATTATATTGAATTGGAATCGTCTCCCCTCCTCCCTCAACAAACGGGTTTGCTTGTCGGGGAGGGTGGTGTCCTCCCTCATGTGGTGGTTGTCCCCGGTGAATCTGGGCAAGGGAGTCTCTTGGTCTCGGACTCCTATGGTTACGGTGACGACAGATGCCAGCCAGCGGGGCTGGGGGGCGGTGGTATCGGGGTCCCCGTTTCAGGGTATCTGGGGTCCTCTGATAAGCTCTCGGTCCTCCAACTTCTTCCGTGAACTCAAGGCGGTAGAAGAAACTCTTCTGGCTGCGCAAGATCTGGTCCGGGGGTCACATGTGTTGGTGTATTCAGACAATGTGACCACAGTGGCCCATCTTCGTCATCAAGGCAGCACTCGGTTTCGCGACCTGAAAGTGATCTCCAGCCGCATCTTCCTCTGGGCCGAGAGGTTTCTATAGTCTCTCTCGGCGGTCCATCTCAAGGGAGAATTGAACTCACAGGCGGATTATTTAAGCCGCAAGGATCTCCATCCGGGGGAGTGGAGTCTCGACCAGGCAGTTTTTTGCAGCCTGGTGGCGCGCTGGGGAGTCCCGGAGGTGGATTTATTCGCCTCAGGACTCAATTGCAAGGTAGGAACATTCTTCTCCCTCATCCCCAAGGACGGGGCAATCGGGGTGGATGCCTTCTCCCACGCTTGGCCGTTTCATCTGGCCTACGCATTTCCTCCACTCCCTCTGCTAGCCCGGGCACTGAGGAAGATCAGGGACGAGAGGGTTCCTACTATCCTGATTGCCCCCCTCTGGCCAAAGAGAAGCTGGTTCAATCTGGTCCGGTCTCTCCAGGTGGACGGTCCTGTGCGTCTGGGGGAGGACCCGAGCCTCCTCTCACAGGGTCCGTTCTTCCATCCGCCGCAATGCCTCAGTTTGGCTGCCTGGCTTCTGAGGCCCGAGTGCTGAAAGCCCAGGGCCTTACCGATTGAGTTATCGCCACCTTGCAAGATTGCCGTAAGCCGGTCACTAATTCCATCTACAATAAGATTTGGAAGAAGTTCTCCTCCTGGTGTGGGGCCCAGGTGCCGGACCCTTTTCCTCCGAATATTTCTCAGATTTTGGACTTCTTGCAGCAAGGTTTGGATCTGGGACTTAAACCTAGCACCCTTAAGGTCCAAGTTGCAGCCCTGAGTTCTGTGTTTGATGTGAAACTGGCTGATCATCGTTGGGTCAAACGATTCATGGTGGCGGCTTCAAGACGGTGTCCCTGTCGGAGGAGTGTCTCCCCCTGTGGGATCTAAATATCGTGCTGACAGGCCTGTCTCGTTCTCCTTATGAGCCTCTAACGGATTGCTCCATGAGGTCCTTGTCTCACAAGCTCGCTTTCCTGGTGGCTATCACTTCGGCGAGGAGAATTGGTGAACTTCAGGCTTTGTCCATACGTGAGCCCTATCTGACGGTGCGGGATGACAGCATTGTTTTTCAGTTGGATCCGTCTTTTCTGCCGAAAGTGGTGTCGGAGTTCCATCGATCTCAGTCAATAGTTCTACCATCCTTCTGTCATCATCCTAGATCTGCGAAGGAGGTGCAGTTCCACTCCCTGGATGTCCGTCGCCTGGTGTTGCACTACCTGGAGGTCACGGCTCCCTGGCGTATCGACCAGAATTTGTTCATTCAGCATTTTGGTCGGAGCAAGGGTGGCTAAAGGCACTATCGCCTAATTGGATAAAGATCTCGGTCAAGGCCTCTCGGCTCCTACTGGTTTTACGGCCCATTCTACCCGGGCCACTTCGGTCTCCTGGGCTGAGCGTGCTGGGGCTTCTCCGGAGCAGCTTTGCAAAGCGGCTACATGGTCTTCGCTACATACCTTCACCAAACACTATCGTTTGGATGTGATGGCTGGCAGGGACTTGGCCTTTGGCTGGAAGGTCCTGCAAGCTCTTGTCCCTCCCTAGGTAAGGATTCGTGGGCATTCCTCCTATGCTGTCGTGGAAGGTGACTAGAGAAAATAGAATTATTCTTACCGTTAATTCGGTTTCTAGGAAACCTTCCACGACAGCACTTATTTCCCTCCCTAAATTCCTGGTTTATGGATTTTATGCTTGTTTCTTATGCGTTCTGGGTTCGTTGTAAGACACTGGCTAATGGGAGGTGGGAGGGGCCTTTTAACCTCTCTTGTGTTCCTGTCCCCATTAGGGCGTGGCGAGGCTACCTCCTATGCTGTCGTGGAAGGTTTCCTAGAAACCGAATTAACGGTAAGAATAATTCTATTTTTTCTACTCAAGAGCTATGACATATACAAAGTACGAAGCTTGCCCTATTTTAGTTCCTTTTATAGCTCATAGAGGTTTGACAATAAGTGTGATGTGATGTCCTTACTCTTATGTCTTATGTAACCATCATATTTGATCACATCTGTACTTCCTGCGAAACAGTATGTTAAAATATCGGTTATATGTGAAAAAATGTAATATAAATGATGGTTCAAAAAAAAAAAAAAAAAAAGCTAACTAATACCAGGCCGCCCCAGGAACAATCTTCCAATGCGCCATCAAGTGACAGGTCCCACTCCCCCTCACCCCGTCAACAGTCCGAGTCATGCTCCGAGGGCGAACCATCAGACCCAGACACATCCTACGAGAGTGAGACCACGGACATCCAGACACTGGTTGACAGCCTCATCGAAGCTGTTAACATGACACTGGATATCAAAGATGAGTGCGTCACCATGCCAGAGCGCAGTCTCTTGTTCTCAAACACTAAACGCTCTTGCCGGGTCTTCTCTAACCCTGAGGAGATCGTCGGCTTTGTACAACGACACTGGGACTGGCCCGACAAACGCTTCGCATGCCGCAAGGCCATTGAAGCTAATCCATTTGCCCCAGACCAACACAAAAAATAGGCTGAATCACCAGCCGTAGACCCCCCCAGTGTCACGTCTAGCTAACAAAACCCTACTCACCATCTCAGATAACTCGTCTATCAAAGACCCCATTGACCGCCAGCTTGACAGTCTAGCGCGCTCAATCTTCGAGGCCTCAGGTGCAGCTCTCTCGCCCTTGTTCACCATAGCATGGGTGGCCAGAGCAGTGGAATCCTGGATCCATGACGTTCAGCAGATGCTGCAAGACCCCTACCAGAACCCGCAGACCAACTCGATTTGCTGGCAAAAGCACACCGCTACTTCCTGCTAGCATCCAAGGACGCAGCCAACTGCGCCACACTGACTGCAGCAAACGCGATCTCCATGCGCTGAACCCTGTGGCTTAGGGGCTGCCATGCTGATCCAGCATCAAAAAGGTCGCTCATAAAACTACCGTACCAGGGAGGTCGCCTATTCGGCGAAAAACTCGACCAACTCATCTCTGAAACCACAGGGGGCAAAAGCAAGTTCCTCCCCCAGCAGAGGTTCAAGCGGCCCTTTTCGCCGCCCACAGTCTAACACACGCTCCCAAGCCTCCCAAGGATCACCAAGGTGGTCCAGCTCTAATGCCAGCACTAACGCAGGTCGGCTGACCCACGGGGCCAACAGCTATCCACACTCCTTTAAAACCAACCAAACATGGAAGACCCGCCATAAACAGACTCATTTTAAAGGCGGGATGCCACAAAAACTTAAAACATGACTCCCCTCCACAACCGCCCGACACCGCCATAACAGGCGGACACCTTCAGCTCTTCCGCCACTCATGGCTCAACGTCGTACACAACAATTGGGTCAGACAACTGGTGTCGTCCGACTACAAGATAGAATTCACATCCCGGCCCCCAAATCGCTTCTTCCTATCCCGCCTCCCAAAGAAAAACACCCAACCGTTCCTCGACGCCATCAACTCACTGCTCAAAGCCAGCGTCATAAAACCGGTACCAGTAGACGAACAGTTCAAGGGCTACTACTCAAACCTGTTTGTCGTCCCAAAAAAGGACGGGACAGTGCGTCCCATCCTGGACCCCAAACTTCTGAACAAGTTTGTAAAAGTTCGCCATTTCAGAATGGAATCCCTGCGCTCAGTAATTGCGTCCTTAGAAAAAGGAGAATTCCTAGCAACCATCGACATACAAGACGCGTATCTCTACATCCCCTTCTTTCCACCCCACCAAAGATACCTGTGGTTCGCTGTACAAAAATGCCACTTCCAGTTCGTGGCCCTGCCCTTCGGCTTGGCAACCGCACTCAGAGTCTTCACAAAGGTCATGGCGGCCGTCATGACCATCCTGAACGCACGAGCAGTCGTCGTCTTACCGTCATTAGACGATCTGCTGATCAAGGGACCATCCTTCCAGGCATGCCTCGACAGCGTCAGAATCACTGACACTCTCTCCCGCCTAGGATGGCTCTTAAACCTAGAAAAATCATCCCCAAAAAATGGTGGCATCAATGGAGGCAGTCCCCTTCGCCCAGCTACATCTCCGAGCCCTACAGCTCTCCCTCCTCTCGGCCTCGGACAAAAGTCCCTTCAACCTCAACGAAAACAACGCCTAACCGCCAAAGTCAAAAGAACGCTCAAATGGTGGACACAGCCATCATCTCTCTCGCAACGAAGATCCTTCCTCCCACTCCAGTGGCTGATCGTAACCACCGACGCCAGCCTACTCGGCTGGGGGGCCGTCTACCTTCAGCACACGGCTCACGGTCGCTGGACACCCCAAGAGTCACGCCTCCCAATCAACATCTTAGAGCTACGAGCAATTTGCCTAGCACTCCAACACTTCCATCATCTCCTAGCTGGTCACCCCATCCGCATTCAATCGGACAACGCCACGGCCGTAGCGTATATAAATCACCAAGGCGGCACGCGCAGCAAGTCAGCAATGCACCAAGTAGAACACATTCTACAATGGACCGAAAGAACCCCGTTAATCATATCAGCAGTCCACATCCCGGGAGTGGACAACTGGGCAGCGGACTTCCTAAGCCGCCAAGGACTGGCCTCAGGAGAATGGTCCCTAAACCCAGATGTTTTCCAACAGATCTGCCAACGCTGGGGAACGCCCGACGTGGACCTCATGGCATCAAGAATGAATGCAAAATTCCCAGCGTTCGTGGCCAGATTCCGGGACCCACTGGCCCTAGGAGTGGACTCCCTTGTCCTCCCCTGGTGGCAATTCCAGCTCCCGTACATCTTCCCGCCACTCCCCCTAATCCCTCGAGTGATCAGGAAGGTCAAGGCAGAAAGGGCGCAAGTAATCCTCATCGCCCCAGACTGGCCACGGCGACCATGGTGCGATCTAGTACACTATCCGACGGCCTGCTCTCCAAACAGGCCGGACCTCCTTTCCCAGGGCCCCTTCTACCACCAGAACTCGGGAGCCCTGTCTTTAATGGCATGGCGATTGAATCCTGGGTCCTGACCCAGGCAGGGTTTACACCTAAGGTCGTAACTACCATGATCAACGCCCGAAAAACATCATCCTCACGCATCTACTACCGCACCTGGAAAACCTATTTCAAGTGGTGCGAAGATCGCAACCGTAACCCACTCCTCTTCTCCATCCCCTCGATCCTGGAGTTCCTCCAGAATGGCCTCGATGCGGGCCTAGCACAGAACTCCATCAAAGGCCAAATTTCAGCCTTCAGTATTGTTCAACAACGCAGGATTGCGTCAAAATCACAAGTCAAAACTTTCAAGGGGTCCCCCACACACGACTCCCCCCCCCCTTCAGGACACCCGTGGCGGTCTGAGACCTAAACCTAGTCCTCGACGCGCTCCAAGACACGCCGTTTGAACCCCTGAAAGAGGTTCCTCTAATCCATCTTTCGCACAAGGTCTCCTTCCTCGTCTCTATTACATCAATTAGGCGCGCGTCCAAGCTGGCCGCCCTATCCTGTCGGCCCCCCTACCTATCCTTCCATAAGGATAAAGTCGTCCTACGCCCCTCTCCCACTTTCTTACCCAAGGTGGTATCTCATTTCCATCTTAATGAGGACATCGTCCTCCCATCCTTCTGCCCAACTCCAATACACCGGATCGAAAAGCAGCTCCATACCCTGGACCTGGTAAGGGCCCTCAGACATTACATCTCCCGAACAGCCCCTTTCCGCAAAACAGAAAACCTGTTTGTCATACCCAAGGGTCCTAGAAAGGGAATGGCTGCATCCAAATCCACATTGGCACGATGGATCTGTTCCACGATCCAGGAAGCCTACCGCATCAGGAGAATGCCAATCCCAGAAGGAATCAAGGCACACCTACTCGGTCAGTAGGCCCTTATGGGCCATTCGTCACCAAGCTTTGGCGACTCAGGTCTGCAAAGCTGCAACCTGGGCCAGCCTACATACATTCACCAAACACTACAACATCCACACCCAGGCCTCTGCTGATGCAAGCCTAGGTAGGAAGATCTTACAGGCAGCGATCGCGCATCTGTAAGCAGCTAGCGCATGATGCTCGACCACCACTGCTAAATCCCCACCCAGGGACTGCTTTAGGACGTCCCATGGTCCTGTGTCCCCCAATGATGCGAAGGAGAAACAGGGATTTTTGTGTACTCACCGTAAAATCCTTTTCTCCTAGCTCATAATTGGGGGACACAGCACCCACCCTTAACGCTTCCACGTTCACAGCACACCGCTATATGCAAAGTGTACTTAATGAGCACAGCATTGTACCTTACACCATTCGTTCCTTATTACCAGCTCTCCTACTGCTTTAGTACTAAACTGAATATCTACACCCACGCTGGGGTGTATACTGCAGGAAGGAGGGCTCTATTTTAATCTCTACTTAGTGTCGTCTCCTAGTGACAGAAAAGCATACACCCTATGGTCTTGTGTCCCCCAATGATGAGCTAGGAGGAAAGGATTTTACGGTGAGTACACAAAAATCCCTGTATTTCCACATGTAAAGCCTACAAAGTATAAATTGTCCATTCATAAAGTGTAATCAGTAAGTATGTGAGCTTAGTATAGCAAAACGTTAACCCTCCCCCCCCCCCCCCCCCCCCAAAAAAAAAAGGAAAAGAAAAAGGACCCCTTTAAACCCACCCCCTACCAACCTCTAAGCTCCCACCCTATAGAAATGCTAATAACCGTTCCACTTTTTAATAACGAGTTCCGCCACCCCGCCCAGCGACCACCACCACAATACCAGTTATTCGTTATGGTTGTTTTTCATAGTGTCCGTGACCTTCAGTGGGCCAAGCGTGCCATGTAAGGCTGGGTTCACATTTGTGGACCCCTCCACAGCGTTCTGCGGAGGGGTCCGCAATTTGACCGCAGCGGCCGCGAGCTCCTATCTTTATAATGGAAGTGCACGGTGCTGCGCTTGACCGCTCATGACCGTGCGCACCCATTCACTCCCATATGTGATCTGTGCGCAGGCGGATGCCTGTGCACAAATCACACAGTCTCGTCCGCACCAGGGACGCGACATGTTGCATTCCTGGTGCGGACGAGACTGTGTGATTTGTGCGCAGGCATCCGCCTGCGCACAGATCACATATGGGAGTTAATGGGTGCGCACGGACATGCGCGGTCAAGCGCAGCTCCGTGCGCTCCCATTATAAAGATAGGAGCTCGCGGCCGCTGCGGTCACATTGCGGATCCCCTCCGCAGGACACTGCAGAGGGATCCGCAAATGTGAACCCAGCCTAAGTCTTCTGATTTATACCATGCCGTATTACGGAAATTATATGCTAATTGATGGATGTCATCCTGGAAAGTTGATCTATTATGAAAGGTCAGGTCTCCATGTCGCAAAGAATTTAGTTGTTTTAGTGTCCTTGTTCCCTTCTGCTTCCACCTTCTCAACCATCATTGCCCCCTTCAGTCAGTCAATAGTTCTGATAGCGTTGGTGCCGCTGCTGTCAACCAGTGTCGTAGTAATAGTCGCTTGTGTAGCACCATGATGGTGTGTAGTAATTTTCTCTGCGCCTTCTCTAGACCCAGGTCCCCCAGGTTCTGGGATATCCACAATAGGCAGTTTAGTGGGACACGATGCTGTAATATGCGTTGTGTCCAGCTCCTCAATACCTTCCAGGATTGAAGGATAACCCTGCATTTCCATATTCCATGGAGCATGTCTGCCCCTATGTCCCCACATTTTGGACATGACTTTTCTATCTGGATGGGTCTTGTTTGGTGGTAAATTGAACCCCAGAATTGCCCCATGCATCACTCCGAAATAGGTGTCCCTCCGCCTTTCATTCACGATGTTCTTACAGACTTCATGTCAACCCATCAGGATCTTTCCCTCGATCTCCTTGTCCTGTAATCTTACCTCCCATCTTTTGAGGATCCTACACGGCCCAGAGGGAACTAGGTCTCGTCTTAGGGTGGCGTATATGGTGGATACAGTAGTGTCCGTTATATACATAGTTAGTAGAGTGTCCAGTCCATGGTTTGAACATTCCTTTCTTAAGCCATATAAGTGATGGAATAAATGCAGCCTCAATTGTTCAAACTGAAGAGCATAAGAATGGTTAAGTCGCCACCTCCTGTATGTCTCTATCGCCGTCAACCACATTCTTTCCTCCAGCTGCATGAGATCCTGTAGTGTTTTACTGCCCTTAGCTCTCCAGACTTTAAAAAGTACATTGTCCTTGCCCTGACTGAAGTCTGGGTGCCGCCATTGGACTAAGATATTTGGATATCTTCCAAGATTACCTGAGCTTGAGTCGCAGTGCCTTCCAAGATCCCCTCGTGTCTTTGAAAATGAATGAATTTTTCATCCAAGGGTCCACGGTTTCCCCCGTTCAATGCATCAATGCAAAATGGCTACTGGGTCCCATGGGATGCACTCACTCTGAGTGTATAGTCTGAATGTTTGCCAGTGTGTTTCAGACAGTCTAAGATATGTCTCGTCCGACATGCTATGTTATAACCCCGTATATTGGGTAACCCTAGTCCACCTTCGTCTCGTGTAAGCATCATGGTGCGTCCCCTAATTCTTAGTTTTTTACCCCTGCAAAGAAAGGTCGTAAAAGCTCTATTTATCTTATTTACGTTGATGTGGCAAAGTAAAAGGTGGATGGTCTGAAGTGGATAGAGGAGCCTACAGAAACTACACATCTTGATAAGGTGGCACCTCCCCAACAAGGATAGTGGCAAATCTCTCCACCTCTCCAGTTCTGTCACAATTTTGTTGATAAACGGGGCATAATTTAGTCTGTATATGTCTCTAGTATCTGTCCCTAGGTATACTCCCAGATATTTAATGGCCCTATTTGCTAGAGGGATGTTACAGAAACTCGCTTGAGTACCTACCGTCTCTCTCCCCCCCCCCCCCCCCAAGTCTTTTAGCGGGAGTATCTCACATTTAGTTTTGTTCAGGCGGAATACAGATAGTTCCACAAAGGCCTCCAACTGTGATAGGAGGCCGGGGAGATCCGCCATATAAAGTATGACATCATCTGCAAAGAAGCTGGATTTAATTTCCTTGCTGCCTATGCGGACCACCTGGAAGTTTTGGCCCTCATTGATGAACAGTAGTAATGATTCGATTGCCAAATCAAATAGCAAGGGCGACGGGGCACCCCTGGCGTGTACCCCTTTTCAGCCGTATTGCATCTGACAGAAAGCCTGTTGTGCTCACTCTGGCTCTCTGGTTTTTGTAGAGAGAACACAAAAATGTCTTAAATGCCCCCCACATTCCTATCTTGTCTAGCATGGTTTCCAGCCACGGCCAGCTGACACTGTCAAAAGCTTTCTCCGCGTCCAACATGAACATGGTTGGTACCCCCTTGTTTTGCCCTTCTCAACCCAACCGCTTCTAAAACCATCATAGCCCTGCGTATGTTTCCTACCACTGCCCTTCCCTTGACAAAGCCCACTTGCTCCCGGTTTACCAAGTCTGGAAGTAGAAGAGATAGCTGGTCCGCCATAATTTTAGCCATGATCTTAATATCTTGATTTATTAGTGAGATTGGTCTAAAGCTGGCGGGTCGTCTGACGCTTTGTCTTCCTTGGGGAGAGGCTTTATGTAGGCGGTGTTCATGTGGTCTGGAATTCCTCGTCCTGATAGGAATCCGTTATATAGTCCCTGTAGGTGGGGTAGTGTCTGGTCTTTCAGGATCTTATAAAAACCAGCCCAGTAGCCATCTGGTCCCGGTGCTTTATGTATATTCAGGTCAGCTATTACCCTAGCTATCTCCCCCTTTGTTATTTCACCACTCAGATAACCCAGACCTTCCTCTGACCGTCAGGAGTGTCACTGTCTGTAACCTTCTCTCACCCGCCTGTTTATCTGATTGTCTGGCTCTGTACAAAGTAGCATAGTTTTTTCCCACAATGTGATTTATATCTCTGGGGTTGATCGTCACCGCATTGTCTGGTCTTTTGAGTGCGGTTATGAGTGTCATGCCTCGTTTACCCCTCGCTAAGTTAGCTAATAGGCGACCCGCCTTATATGTTCATATTTGTATAGTTTGGCGTCTTGTAGGGATTTCCCAAAGAGCTCCCTCTTTTTGTCCCAGGTGTCAAATTCTGTTTTGGCCTCTTGCCACAGTTGTTTCGTTTAAAAATCGTCTAAAAATCACTAAAATTGACAAATCCCCGGGCCCAGATGGGATACACCCCAGAGTGCTGCAGGAATTAAGTACTGTCATAGATAGACCATTATTTTTAATATTTAAAGATTCCATAATATCAGGGTCTGTACCACAGGACTGGCGTATAGCAAATGTGGTGCCAATATTCAAAAAGGGGACAAAAACTGAACTTGGAAATTATAGGCCAGTAAGCTTAACCTCTACTGTGGGTAAAATCCTAGAGGGTTTTCTAAGAGATGCTATACTGGAGTATCTGAACAAAAATAACCTCATGACCCATTATCAACATGGTTTTACGAGGGACCGTTCCTGTCAAACTAATCTAATAAGCTTCTATGAAGAAGTAAGTTCTGGACTGGACCAAGGAAATGCAGTGGATGTGGTGTATATAGACTTTTCAAAAGCTTTTGATACGGTGCCACACAAAAGGTTGATACATAAAATGAGGGCAATGGGGATAGGGGAAAATATGTGTAAGTGGGTTAAGAACTGGCTTAGTGATAGGAAACAAAGGGTGGTTATTAATGGAACACACTCAGAATGGGTCACAGTTAACAGTGGGGTACCACAGGGGTCAGTGTTGGGCCCGCTTCTATTTAATATATTTATTAATGACCTTGTAGGGGGCATACAGAGTAGAATCTCAATATTTGCAGATGACACTAAACTCTGCAGGGTAATCAATACAGAGGAGGACAATTTTATATTACAGGAGGATTTATGTAAACTAGAAGCTTGGGCTGCTAAATGGCAAATGCGCTTTAATGGGGATAAATGTAAAGTCATGCACTTGGGCAGAGGAAACAAAGGGTATAATTATGTGCTTCATTATAAAACACTGGGCAAAACTATCACTGAAAAAGACCTGGGTGTATGGGTAGATGACAAACTCACATTTAGTGGCCAGTGTCAGGCAGCTGCTGCAAAGGCAAATAAAATAATGGGATGTATTAAAAGAGGCATAGATGCTCATGAGGAGAACATAATTTTACCTCTATACAAGTCACTAGTGCGACCACACTTAGAATACTGTGTACAATTCTGGTCTCCGGTGTATAAGAAAGACATAGCTGAACTAGAGCGGGTCCAGAGAAGAGCGACAAAAGTTATTAGAGGACTAAGGGGTCTGCAATACCAAGACAGGTTATTAAACTTGGGGTTATTTAGCTTGGAAAAACGAAGGCTTAGGGGTGATCTTATAATAATGTACAAATATATGAGGGGGCAGTACAGAGACCTTTCTAATGATCTCTTTACTCTTAGGCCTGAGACTGGGACAAGGGGGCATCCTCTACGTCTGGAGGGAAGAAGGTTTAATCATAATCACAGACGCGGATTCTTTACTGTAAGAGCAGTGAGACTATGGAACTCTCTGCCACATGATGTTGTAATGAGTGAGTCACTACTAACATTTAAGAGGGGCCTGGATGCCTTTCTTGAAAACTATAATATTACCAGTTATACATACTAGATTCTTTGATAGGGCGTTGATCCAGGGAATTAGTCTGATTGCCGTATCTGGAGTCAGGAAGGAATTTTTTCCCCCAATGTGGAGATTAGTGTTGCCACATGGGGTTTTTTTTGCCTTCCTCTGGATCAACATGTTAGGCTATGGGTTGAACTAGATGGACTTAAAGTCTTCCTTCAACCTTAAAAACTATGTTACTATGTTACTATGTTACTATGTTTGTGGGGAGGGCTGAGTCAGATAGTCTGTGTACGTCCGCCTGACTGTTTGACTTGTCCATATAGAGTGGGCATTTGTCGTTTTCTGTTTTCTTTATCTTACTGGTGTGGGCAATGATCTTACCCCTAAGGACCGCCTTGGCTGTCTCCCAGAACAGTGTAGGGTTGTCCTCCGCCTTCCTATTGGTCTCATAAAAAAAACGTCCACCATTCCCTTAGTAGTTTTTTTTTTTTTTAAATCAGATCATTTTTATTAATGTTTTTTAAACATACATCTCAATACACAATACCATCAGTTCCCATTACCCATCCCACCCACAAACTCCCCCAAAACAACAAGATCCAAACATCCAATTAACGAATCACATTGCTCCAGCATTGCGAATTAAGAGTAACAGATAATACAGTAGGTGATTTTGTTTTTGGGATTTCGGTCCAAAAGATAAAAGAATAACATGTACAGAGGATACATTCATCCATTTAGTGGTAGTTGTGGTGAATCGGCCACCGAATCTGGCAGCTCCACAGCGCCTCCTGTTAAACCCAGGTCAGTCAGAGAACTGCCTGAGGATAAAGAAGGGCCGCAGCTACCCTGCCGGTGCTGGTTTTTTAAGGCGCCTCTCAGTGAGTGTGGTATATGCCTTCTAGTCCATAGCCAGAAGCACATATAATCGCCTCCACCCTATCACTGATAGAGGCCCTGAATAACCCCAAGCACAAATGCTGCCACCAGCTTCTCGTTTAATATAAGTCCGGTCCATGGTCGGGCTTATGTTGGGTCAGAAACCAACCCAGGTAGCGTTAAATGAGCACACGGACGTGGGAATGCTTGATCAAGATTAAAAGAGCAACTCGAAATTAAATGTATATATTTAATCACGCTAATGGTACACTATGTATATTTACAGTTATTATTAAGATGTTACAAATATTACAGTCAGTTATGCAAACACAAGGATAAATGGAATACACAGAATTACACACACATGTGATCAGTTACCTTAATGCTGATGGCACAACAAGGGCGGCGTGATGCCAATCTGTTCCTGGGGTAATCTCTGGCTTTGGTGGAATAATGCCTCTGCAGAATAAATACAATATGGAGATGGGGCAGCTGATTTTTATACATTACGGGCTGACCTCTGTCTCTACCCATCTCGCACCTCTGGGCTGTCTCACAACTTCCACCCCTCTTGAGTGGAGATATAGATACCCAAACTTTATTATCTTCCCTAGCCATGTCTGTGAGCATCCCCGACAGAAGACAATGCTTTCATATTTTCAGTTATGATTTTATCTTTGTCTGGATTTGAAACATGACTATTCTGAGAGCAGCCTACTAGCCAATATTGCGTTTGGATGCCTTACAGTCATCCCACACATATGTAAAATGATGTGCGGTAACTGTCTAAATGTCATGATCACATATCTATGCTTGCCATGTTTATAGACAGCACAGCTCATGAGATATTAACGTTGTATTCACGACTCCGTCCAGTCTGTGTTGAAGAAATTATTTCCTTTCCACTGGCATTACAGGGAAATTGGATTTGTCACCTTTCTGCGAAACCCAGCAGGGAGTCATCCTTTCCCTAGCTGCCCTATTGTATGATCTGTTGGATGGCATCTTCATGCTAATTAATCTACCACTTGCCAGAGATAGATTGCCTCTGGCTAGCAAGGGTGGGGGCTTATCTCTTTATGAGTGAGATGTGTCTTATCTGAACATATAACTATTGCTTTCTGGGACGAATGGAATTTGGGGAATATGGCAATATTCCTTACAAATTTTGCTTATTCATCATAGTAGTCATCACAGCATCACATTGCGTATTAGTTATGCGGCCATGTACTCGACACGTTCAGAATATTTATGACATAATATCCATGATCTGAATGCTAGTCACCCCATATTTTGTCATATTTATGCAGAGCCTTACGCTTTTTATAGACTCCCTCCTCTAATCTAAGTAGCAGATGCATTCTATCCAGGAATTATTGTTGCCTAGGAGATGAAGGGCTCATCCAGTGCTCCGCTATAGTTTTCCCCTGTACCTATATGGCCAAGCACACAAGCTATTAGATTCATTAGGATCTCACAAGCAAACACGTTATTTATATATCCCACACACTCCGTCCAAAATAGCGCTATACAGCGACAATTCCAGAGCACATTTAGTATACCTGCATCATCCTCCCCACATTTCAAACATATGCTATCTTCTCTAACACCGATTTGTTGAAAAAATCTAGGAGTTCTATATACCCTGTGTACTACATACAATTGGGATAGCCTCTGTGCCTCGCAGGTCGATAAGATAGGAATACTTTCCAGAATATCATCCCACTGCTCGGTGGTAATTGCACCAGACCCCTCTGATGTTTAGGCGTTTATAATGTATCTAATTTAATTCTGGCCACCCCTTTCTTCCAAATCAGCTATCTGAATATGGCCTGGAATTTATAGAACATTCTCATAGGGATCCATACCGGTGAATTATGAAGAATGTACAGCAGTTGGGGCATCAGGATCATTTTGATTAAATTAGTGCGGCCAACCACCGATCACGGAAGCTTATTCCATGTATTTACTTTATGTTGAAATTTAGTATATAAGTTTGTCAAGTTTAGGGAGACATATTCACCTACAACAGGAGTCACCCGGACCCCTATGTCTGTGAACTCTCTCGCCACTTTTAACCCCTTCAGGACCCAGCCTATTTTGACCCTAAAGACCTTGGCATTTTTTGCAATTCTGACCAGTGTCCCTTTATGAGGTTATATCTCTGGAACGCTTCAACCGATCTTAGCGATTCTGAGATTGTTTTTTCGTGACACATTGGGCTTCATGCTAGTATTAAATTTAAGTCGATAATTTTTGTGTTTATTTGTGAAAAATCAAAAATATGGCAAAAATTTTGAAAATTTCACAATTTTCACATTTTTTATTTTTTTTTCTGATAAACCAGAGAGATATGTGACAGAAAAAAGTTATTAAATAATATTTCCCACATGTCTACTTCACATCAGCACAATTTTGGAAAAAAAAAATTTTTTGGGTAGGACGTTATAAGGGTTCAAAGTTCATGAGTAATTTTTCATTTTTCAACCAAAATTTACAAAACCATTTTTTTTAGTGACCACATCACATTTGAAGTCCTTTTGAGGGGTGTACATGACAGAAAACACCCAAAAGTGACACAATTCCAAAAACTGTACCCCTCAAGCTACTCAAAACTATATTCAAGAAGATGATTAACCCTTCAGGTGCTTCACAGGACCTAAGGCAAAGTGGAAACAAAAAATGGATATTTTAATTTTTTTCTCAAAAATGTTCTTTTAGCCTCAATTCTTTCATTTTCACATGGGCAACGGGATAAAATGGATCTTAAAATGTGTTGTGCAAATTCTCCCGAGTACATCGATACCTCATATATGGTCATAAACCACTGTTTGGGCGCACGGCAGGGCTCAGAAGGGAAGGAGCGCAATTTGAATTTTTGAGCTAATTTTACATCCAAAAAGTGAAATGGCGCTCCTTCCCTTCTGAGCCCTGCTGTGTGCCCAAACAATGGTTTATGACCACATATGAGGTATCGGTGTACTCAGGAGAAATTGCCCAACAAATTTTAGGATGAATTTTATGCTGTTGCCATGTGAACACGAAAAAATTTAGGCTAAAAAAATTTTGTGAAAAAAAGTACTATTTCATTTTGACAGATCAATTTGTAAAGCACCTGGAGGTTCAATATGCTCATACCATCTAGATTGTTCCCTGGGGGGTCTAGTTTCCAAAATGGGGTCACTTGTGGGGGAGCTCCAATGTTTAGGCACACAGGGGCTCTCCAAAAGCGACATGGTGTCCGCTAACAATTTGAATAAAAATCAGCTCAAATTGTTAGCTGTCACCATGTTGCGTTTGGTGAGCCCCTGTGTGCCTAAACATTGGGGCTCCGCAACAAGTGACCCCATTTTGGAAACTAGACCCCCCAGGGAACGTATCTAGATGCATAGTGAGCACTTTGAACCCCCAGGTGCTTCACAAATTCATCCATAAAAATGAAAAAGCACTTTTTTTTCCACAAAAATTTCTTTTTTCATTATTACGGACCAATTTGTGAAGCACCTGGGGGTTCAAAGTGCTCACTATGCAGCTAGATATGTTCCCTGGGGGGTCTAGTTTCCAAAATGGGGTCACTTGTCGGGGAGCTCCAATGTGGAGACGCACAGGGGCTCTCCAAACACGACATGGTGTCCGCTAACAATTTGAATGCAAAATGAGCTCAAATTGTTAGCGACCACCATGTTGCGTTTGGTGAGCCCCTGTGTGCCTAAACATTGGAGCTCCCCCACAAGTGACCCCATTTTGGAAACGACCCCCAGGGAACGTATCTAGATGCATAGTGAGCACTTTGAACCCCCAGGTGCTTCACAAATTGATCCGTAAAAATGAAAAAGTACTTGTTTTCCGCAAAAAAATGTTTTTTCCATTAATTTGTGAAGCACCTGGGGGTCAATATGCTCACTATCCATCTAGATAAGTTCCCTGGGGGGTCTAGTTTCCAAAATAGGGTCACTTGTGGGGGAGCTCCAATGTTTAGGCACACAGGGGCTCTCCAAAAGCGACATGGTGTCCGCTAACAATTTGAATAAAAATCAGCTCAAATTGTTAGCTGTCACCATGTTGCGTTTTGTGAGCCCCTGTGTGCCTAAACATTGGGGCTCCGCAACAAGTGACCCCATTTTGGAAACTAGACCCCCCAGGGAACGTATCTAGATGCATAGTGAGTACTTTGAACCCCCAGGTGCTTCACAAATTCATCCATAAAAATGAAAAAGCACTTTTTTTTCCACAAAAATTTCTTTTTTCATTATTACGGACCAATTTGTGAAGCACCTGGGGGTTCAAAGTGCTCACTATGCAGCTAGATATGTTCCCTGGGGGGGTCTAGTTTCCAAAATGGGGTCACTTGTGGGGGAGCTCTAATGTTTAGGCACACAGGGGCTCTCCATATGCGACATGGCGTCCGCTAACAATTGGAATTGTTAGCGGACACCATGTCACGTTTGGTGAGCCCCTGTGTGCCTAAACATTGGGGCTCCCCCACAAGTGACCCCATTTTGTAAACTAGACCCCCAAGGAATGTATCTAGATGCATAGTGTGCACTTTGAACCTCCAGGTGCTTCACATATTGATCTGTAAAAATGAAAAAATAATTTTTTTGTGGAAAAAAAAAAGTACTTTTTTATTTTTATGGATCAATTTGTGAAGCACTTGGGGGTTCAAAGTGCTCACTATGCATCTAGGTACGTTCCTTGGGGGGTCTAGTTTCCAAAATGGGGTCACTTGTGGGGGAGCTCCAATGTGTAGGCACATAGGGGCTCTCCATACGCAACCTGGTGTTTGCCAACAATTGGAATTGTTAGCGGACACCAGGTCGCGTATGGAGAGCCCCTGTGTGCCTAAACATTGGAGCTCCCCCACAAGTGACCCCATTTTGGAAACTAGACCCCCCAGGGAACATATCTAGATGCACAGTGAGCACTTTGAACCACCATGTGCTTCACAAATTGAGACGTATAAATGAATAAAGAAACTGTTTGTGAAAAAACATAGTAGTCTAGTAGTTGCAATTCGCAGCATAGGGGACCCATGGGGCTCTGTCATATTTTTGGTCCAGCCAGGTACAACTTGGCAGCTACGGACTGCCACCAGCCCCCAGCTGCTTCGTCATACCTGGCTGGAACCAAAAATACAGCGAAGCCTATTTTTTTTTTTATTTCTAGAATTATTTCTAGAAAAAAAATGACATAGGGCTCCGCCATATTTTTGGTCCAGCCAGGTACAACTTGGCAGCTACGGACTGCCACCAGCCCCTAGCTGCCTCGTCATACCTGGCTGGAACCAAAAATACAGCGAAGCCTATTTTTTTTTTTTATTTCTAGAAATATTTCTAGAAAAAAAATGACATAGGGCTCCGCCATATTTTTGGTCCAGCCAGGTACAACTTGGCAGCTACGGACTGCCACCCACCCCCAGCTGCCTCGTCATACCTGGCTGGAACCAAAAATACAGCGAAGCCCATTTTTTTAAAAATTTCTAGAACTAATTCTAGAAAAAAAAATTACGTGGGGCTCCGCCATATTTTTGGTCCAGCCAGGTACAACTAGGCAGCTGGGGGCTGGAATCCTCAGCATAGAGAGGCCCAAGCGTTCTGGGCCCCCCATGCTGCGATTTGCAGCCTGCAGCCGCCCCAGAAAATGGCGCATTCATTGAAGCGCCATTTTCTGGCGCTGTACCCACGCTCTTCCAGTTGCCCTGGTGCCGGTGGCTAACTGGGTAATAAAGGGGTTAATGCCAGCTTTTTATTGGCAGCTGGCACTAAGCCCGAGATTCATAATATAGGGCCAATGTTAGACCCGCCATTAGGAATCTCTAGTACGGTAAATAGTCAATAAATACACACAGAGAAAAATCTTTTTATTTGAAAAAAAAACACAGACACAATTCGGACTCCATCTTTATTATAAAAAGATCCGACGTAGTCCACAACGAAGGTCCCACGACGCTCGATCGCTCCGACGTAGTCCATAACGAAGGTCCCACGACGTTGGTCTCCGACGTAGTCCACAACGAAGGTCCCACGACGCTCGATCACCTTTGCTTTCAGATCGCTACTCTGGAGCCCGATCCGCCAGCATGGTGATCGAGCTGCAGAAAGTGATCTGACACCCCGGGCGCAGTGACCCATTATGTGCATCACTGCGACTGGGCTGCCAGATCACTTTCCGCAGCTCGATCCCCATGCATGGGGATCGAGCTGCGGAAAGCGATCTGGCAGCACAGGCGCATTGACCCACTATGTGCATCACTGCGTCCGGGCTGTCAGATTGCTTTCTGCAGCTCGATGCCCATGCAGGGAGATCGGGCTGCAGAGCAGCGATCTAAGAGCCTGGGCGCAGTGACCCACTATGTGCATCACTGCGCCTGGGCTGCCAGATCGCTTTCCGCAGCTCGATCCCCATGCATGGGGATCGAGCTGCGGAAAGCGATCTGGCAGCACAGGCGCATTGACCCACTATGTGCATCACTGCGTCCGGGCTGTCAGATTGCTTTCTGCAGCTCGATGCCCATGCAGGGAGATCGGGCTGCAGAGCAGCGATCTAAGAGCCTGGGCGCAGTGACCCACTATGTGCATCACTGCGCCTGGGCTGCCAGATCGCTTTCCGCAGCTCGATCCCATGCATGGGGATCAAGCTGCGGAAAGTGATCTGGCAGCACAGGCGCATTGACCCACTATGTGCATCACTGCGTCCGGGCTGTCAGATTGCTTTCTGCAGCTCGATGCCCATGCAGGGAGATCGGGCTGCAGAGCAGCGATCTAAGAGCCTGGGCGCAGTGACCCACTATGTGCATCACTGCGCCCGGGCTGTTAGATAGCTTTCTGCAGCTCGATCCCCATGCATGGGGATCGAGCTGCGGAAAGCGATCTGGCTGCCAGGCGCAGTGATGCACATAGTGGGTCACTGCGCCCGGGGTGTCAGATCACTTTCTGCAGCTAGATCCTCAGAATCCAGCTGTAGGAAGTGATCTGACAGATCCAGTACAGTGATCCACAGTGATCACATAATGGTCACTGTGTATCACTGTGCTGGATCTGTCAGATCACTTCCTACAGCTGCATCCTCAGGATCCAGCTGTAGAAAGTGATCTGACAGATCCAGTACAGTGATCCACAGTGATCACATAATGGTCACTGTGGATCACTGTGCTGGATCTGTCAGATCACTTCCTACAGCTGCATCCTCAGGATCCAGCTGTAGAAAGTGATCTGACAGATCCAGTACAGTGATCCACAGTGATCACATAATGGTCACTGTGGATCACTGTGCTGGATCTGTCAGATCACTTCCTACAGCTGGATCCTCAGGATCTAGCTGTAGAAGTCATCTGACAGCTCCAGCACAGAGCTGTCAGATGCGGAAGCGGCCGGAGAGAAGAGGAGGAGGAGCGGGACCCAGCCGTGCAGCAGGATGGAGCGCGATCGCCGGAGGGGTGAGTGGGAGAGGCGATCGCCGCTCCGGTGATCGAGGGGGGCAGGCAGGGGGAAGAGGGGGGGTGACAGGAGATGGGGGGGCACTCACAGGAAGCGGGGGCAGGCAGGAGGAGGCAGGCGGCAGGAAGAGGAAGCCCGCGGTAGGGACAGGAAGCGGGCGCAGGGACAGGAAGCGGGGGGGGGGGTAAGAAAGATGAAGAGGGGGCAGGATAGAGAGGTGGGGGACAGGGGGGCAGTTAGAGTATGACAGGGGAGAAGATCGGAGGGTAGGGAGAGCAGGGGCAGGCAGGGAAGCATGACAGGCGCGGTGATTTTCACTTTCACTTTTGAGCGCCAATCACCGCGCCTGTAGCCGTGGGGGTGGGGGCAAATCGACCCCCCATGGGGTGTTGTACAACACCCCATGTACCTGCAGGCCGAGTGACAGGTCAGTGAGACCCTCACTCGGCCTGCAGGAGCCCGATCAATCCATGGCCCACCCCCTGGGCCAAGGGTCGGGAACGAACTTGTTTCCATGGCCCAAACGGTGGGCCAAGGGTCGTGAAGGGGTTAAACAAGTGCCACCCACCCTGGTGTTCTGACAGAAAGCATCCACTGGCATGAGGACAGACTTCTCCCAGTTTATCTTAAAGGGAACCTGTCAGCAAGTTTATGCCTCCCCGGCTATCACTGTCTGTAGCTGTAGCTTTATAATACCAGTCTAATCATGTCTGAGCTCATAGTGTAATGTGAAAGGTGAAAAAAAAGCATTTATACACTTCCATTTCCTTATGTAATGGGGCAGTCAGTCTCCAGCTTGGATTACGGAGACTGTTTGGCAGGTTAATAGTTAACATTTCAGCCTTATGTTAGTACATGTTGGGAGACCTGATGTGATGTCATAACCATGTGAATACAATAGGCAGAGCTAAGTTCCCACAGGACATAATACATTTGCTTGCTTAGCTCTGCCCACTATGGTCACATGATTGTTACATCACACAGGTCCTTTAGCCATGCAAGTTAATAGTGAGTTAATTATTGTCCTGCCAAGACAGTCTCCTTTCTCCAAGGTGTAGACAGAAACGTAAGTGTATAAATGCTTTTTTTTCACCGATAACATTACACTATGAGCTGAGACAGGGATGATTAGTATTATGAAGCTGCAGGTACAGGTAGTGATAGCTGGGGGGACATAAACCAGCTGACAGGTTCCCTTTAAGACCTGAATAGTCTCCAAAATCCCCTATTAATGTCATAGCTGTCAGTAAGGACATCTGCTTCTCCACCCATTTGTGTTTAAAGCCCCATATGTCTTTACTGGAGCGCAGCTCAATAGCCAGCGGCTCAATAGCTAAGGCGAACAGGAGGGGAGATAGCGGGCAACCCTGTCTAGTGCCCCTAGCCAATGTAATATTTTCAGAGAGACCACCATTCACCCGAAGTCTCGCCACAGGCTGCATATATAATATAACCTCTGGCAGAAATTTTGGATCACCTGGCTTGGAGGATGTTCATTCAATTGTTTAATTTTGTGGAAAAAAAGCCGATCACAGACATGGCCCAAAACTAAAGTCATTTCAAATGGCAACTCTCTGCTAACTAAAAGAAATCTTGAAAAAAAAAATGTGCTAGCCAGTAACGGTTACTTTTGTAGACCAAGCAGGGGGAAAAATTATGGAATCACTCAATTCTGAGGAAAAAATTGTGGAATCAAACAAACAAAACACTCAAATACATTACTAGTATTTTGTTGCACCACCTCTGGCTTTTATAACGGCTTGCAGTCTCTGAGGCATGGACTTAATTAGTGACAAACAGTACTCATCATCAATCTGGCACCAACGTTCTTTGATTGCTGTTGCCAGATCTGCTTTGCAGGTTTGAGCTTTGTCATGGACCATTTTCTTCAACTTCCACCAAAGATTTTCAATTGGATTGAGATCTGGACTATTTGCAGGCCATGACATTGACCATATTTGTCTTCTTTCAAGGAATGTTTTCACAGTTTTTGCTCTGTGGCAGGATGCATTATCGTCTTGATAAATGATTTCATCATCCCCAAACATCCTTTCAATTGATAGGATAAGAAAAGTGTCCAAAATATAAGTGTAAACTTGGGCATTTATTGAAGATGTGATGACAGCCATCTCCCCAATGCCTTTACCTGACATGCAGCCCCATATCATCAATGACTGTGGACATTTGCATGTTCTCTTCATGCAGTTATCTTTATAAATCTCATTGGAAAGACACCAAACAAAAGTTCCAGCATCATCACCTTGCCCAATGCAGATACACGATTTATCACTGATTATGACTTTTATACAGTCATCCACAGTCCACGATTGCTTTTCCTTAGCCCATTGTAACCTTGTTTTTTTTCTGTTTAGGCTTTAATGATGGCTTTTGTTTAGCTTTTCTGTATGTAAATCCCATTTCCTTTAGGCGGTTTCTTACAGTTCGGTTACAGACATTGTCTCGCTTCCTCCAATTTGTTCCTCATTTGTTTTGTTGTGCATTTACTGTTTTGGAGACATATTGCTTTAAGTTTCCGGTCTTGACGCTTTGATATCTTCTTGGTCTACCAGTATGTTTCCCATTAACAACCTTTCCATGTTGTTTGTATTTGGCCCAGATTTTAGACACAGCTGACTGTGAACCACCAACATCTTTTACAACATTGCGTGTTGATTTACCCTCTTTTAAGAGTTTGATAATCCTCTCCTTTGTTTCAATTGACATCTCTCGTGTTGGAGCCATGATTCATGTCAGTCCACTTGGTGCAACAGCTCTCCAAGGTGTGATCACTCCTTTTTAGATGCAGACTAATGAGCCGATCTTATTTGATGCAGGTGTTAGTTTTGGGAATGAAAATTTACAGGGTGATTCCATAATGTTTACCTCAGAATTGAGTGATTCCATAATTTTCCCCCTGCTTGGTCTAAAAAAGTAACTGTTACTGGCTAGCACCTTTTTTTTCAAGATTTCTTTTAGTGTTTCTTCAAGGCAGAGAGTTGCCATTTAAAATTACTTTAGTTTTGTGCCATGTCTGTGAGCTGCTTTTTTTTCTACAAAATTATACAACTGAATGGACATCTTCCGAGCCAGGTGATTCCATAATTTTTGCCAGAGGTTGTAATCGCACCCATGCCAGAAAATTTGTGCCGAAACCCATGCCTCTCAAGACTGCCCACAAGTACTCCTACTCGACACTATCAATTGCTTTTGCCGCGTCAAGTGAGAGCACCGTCCTTCCTCCAACATTGTGCGACTCCACCTGAAAATTAACAACGTACGCAAATTAATAGCCGTTGACTTTGCCGGCATGATCTCATTTTCATCCTCCCCTACTAAATGAGTGATGACTGTTTATAAGTCTCTTGGTGAGGACTTTTAACTAATATTTTAACGTCTACAGACAAAAGGGATATTGGTTTGTATGACTCAGGGTTCAATGGAAAGCGCTCCATACTAATGCTTTTTCAAAGACCTCTTTCAGTTTAGGAAGTAAAGTGTCCCCAGCAGCCTTGTGTAGTTCAGCAGGGATCCCATCCGTTCCCAGGGCTTTATTATTTTACAGGTCTTTCACAGCCTCCTCCAACTCTTCTATTGATAATGGTGCACCAACACGTCCGTCAGTTTGGGCAACCCTACATTGTTAAGATACAAGGCTATGTCGGCATGCGTCTTAGTCAGTTTAGAAGCATACAACTGCTGGTAGAATCGATAAAATTCCCCCATGATTGTATGTGTGTCAGTAGTCACTACCACATCAGAGTTTTTAATAGCCGCTATCACTAGAGCACCAGTTTGTGCCCTAACTAATGTATCTAGCAAGTGTCCTGCACTTTCCCCTTCCACATAGAATTGTTGTTTCAGAAAAGAAAGCTTCTGCTCCGCTCGCTGCAATAAGAAGTCATTGAGTCGTGTCTGTGCATCCATCCATCCTTTCTTAGCATCATTGGACTGGGCTCCCACAAATTGTCTTTCCCTTATATCAACGTCCCTTATATCAATGTCCCTTTGAAGTTCCTGGAGGCAAGACCTACACCTAGACTTGACTAAAGAGATTACTTTAATTAGCACCCCTCTTAAAAAGGCCATCATTGCTTCCCAGACTATAAGCAGGGACGCCAACCCAAGCGTGTGTGTCAGTCTCAAATTTTCCCCCAGGACATCAAGCCAATACCGAAGAAATCTCCACATTCTCCGCCATTCACACTGCATGCTCCCACCTCAATAATGGAGCATGATCAGAAAGCAACCTAGTGCGGTATTCTACTGCCTGAACCAGTGCTAGTAACTCCCTATTGCCCAAGGCCAAATCAATTCTAGAGAGTGAGGAGTAGGATGCCGAAAAGTATGAATCCTGTTTGGCTTCAGGAATTTGGGCCTGCCACACATCAACTAATTAAATTTCATGTTCTACCTTTGCCAGGGACGTGTTGCGTGCAGTGCCTCCCTCCGACTCTCCCCGATATTTGTCCAAACCAGAGTTAAGATACATATTAATATGAATCACTGCACACGTACAAGGAAATATGCTTCAGGTGAAAGCTTTTGGCTCCTTTCACTGGCACCGTTACCCTCATCAACAGAGTGCTAGCCTTTATTGCTTTATTTTATATTATAAGATACATATTAAAATCCCCCACTATCTAAAGAGGTATAGTAGCATATTCCAGTATCCATGGCAATAAGTATTGTACAGCTGTCATGGAGAAAGGTGGTGGGATGTACACAGCAATCAAGCATAGACTCTGTCCAGCAACTCTACAGACCAAACACACCTACCGTCCCCCAGCATCACTAACAAACCTTTCACATTCAAACAGCAAACTTGGATGTATCAGGACACTCACTACTCAATACGTGCTATGCGTGGAATGATACACAGGAACTTTCCATAGTTTGTTCAGTGTTGCAGCAGACTCTCTGTCACAGTGCATCTCCTGAATACAAACTATGGAGTCCCAAAATGTTTTAAGTTATTTAAAGACCACAAACCTCTTATTAGGATCACCCATACTTCTAACATTCCAAGAGACTATACTAACTCGTCTTGCCGTATCCACATACCAACAAGAAATGCTAATATCTGACCTCCATCTCACATAAAGACCCCACGGTGATCTTTAAAACATTAAATTTGGATTTTACACATACTAGAACAATCAGTATGATACGTGCACCTGTTCCCTCCCCCCACCCCCTTCTCTTCATTAGGCCTACAACAATACCAATAGCTGGAAAATGAAGCATAGATACAACCAAGTAACACCAAAAGTTGAACAAAAAACATGTATAGAAAAAAGAAGAATAAGGGAGAGAGATCCTCCCTCTTCCTTTCATCAGGGGATAACAGAGGGTCCCAGAGCGTTCATCAACCTCCCTCTGTGCATAGTGACATACCAGTCAGCATAGTATCTTTCAAATATATCGGCTTGCCCGAGGGATATGCATAAACAAGACACCAGGTGTGCCAGACCTATCAGTAGTTTCCTATAATAGTAAAAAAAATATATATATATATATTGAACAGATATAACTGTAGAAAAATGAGGTGTCTAAGTCATCTGTTTTCCAGTCAGCCTCAACCAGCACGGATTTGCTGTTTCTTCTGATCCAACTAACTCTTGGCTTTTTTAGGGATATCAAAAAAATGTGTTCCACCAAGCGCCTCCACAAGGAACCTCTCCAGGTACAGCATAGAGTATGGAACTTGGAAGCGCCCTCAGTCTGCATTTGATATCCTGAAATTGGGCTCTCTTCCTTTGAGCTTCCACAGAGAAATCAGGGTTTAAGGATACTCTTGCCCCTTCTATACATAAATCTGAGGCTGACCGGGCTAGCTGCAGGATCTTATCCCGATCACGGAAGTGTAGCATCCTAATGAGCACACTACGAGGCTGGTAGCCAGGTGGAGCAGGTGTGGCAGGGACCCTGTGGGCCCTTTCTATTGCAAACCTCTTGGAAAACTTATCCTTGCCAATGGTCTACTAGGCCTTGCTTCCACCTAGCCAGAATCCTACTCCACACTGATGAGGGGCAACACCCCGAAACAGCTGTCTGTGGATGGATACCTGGTCTTGGTATTCCCTTGTCATATCTGTAAGCTTGTAAAAGAGCTGGATATTGACTAAAAGGGCCACTTAACATGGTGGTTATGGTGTTCTCCGCAAGGAGCCACCCCTTGACTGGGTCCTTCCCTGGAAGGATATCTGGCTAGTCCTGTGTTTGAGACTCCTAACCGAGGCTCCACAGACTTATTTGCATATTCATAATTCCCAGGAGGCAATGCGCCTAGGAATTCACTGTGTTGAGCGCTTTAGCCAGCTGCCCGCAGTGTTTTCTTGGACTGGTCTCCCTGAGATCAGTGAATACTTTGTGATGTTGGTCTACTAGGCCTTGCTTCCACCTAGCCAGAATCCTACTCCACACTGATGAGGGGCAACACCCCGAAACAGCTGTCTGTGGATGGATACCTGGTCTTGTTATTCCCTTGTCATATCTGTAAGCTTGTAAAAGAGCTGGATATTGACTAAAAGGGCCACTTAACATGGTGGTTATGGTGTTCTCCGCAAGGAGCCACCCCTTGACTGGGTCCTTCCCTGGAAGGATATCTGGCTAGTCCTGTGTTTGAGACTCCTAACCGAGGCTCCACAGACTTATTTGCATATTCATAATTCCCAGGAGGCAATGCGCCTAGGAATTCACTGTGTTGAGCGCTTTAGCCAGCTGCCCGCAGTGTTTTCTTGGACTGGTCTCCCTGAGATCAGTGAATACTTTGTGATGTTGGTCTACTAGGCCTTGCTTCCACCTAGCCAGAATCCTACTCCACACTGATGAGGGGCAACACCCCGAAACAGCTGTCTGTGGATGGATACCTGGTCTTGGTATTCCCTTGTCATATCTGTAAGCTTGTAAAAGAGCTGGATATTGACTAAAAGGGCCACTTAACATGGTGGTTATGGTGTTCTCCGCAAGGAGCCACCCCTTGACTGGGTCCTTCCCTGGAAGGATATCTGGCTAGTCCTGTGTTTGAGACTCCTAACCGAGGCTCCACAGACTTATTTGCATATTCATAATTCCCAGGAGGCAATGCGCCTAGGAATTCACTGTGTTGAGCGCTTTAGCCAGCTGCCCGCAGTGTTTTCTTGGACTGGTCTCCCTGAGATCAGTGAATACTTTGTGATGTTGGTCTACTAGGCCTTGCTTCCACCTAGCCAGAATCCTACTCCACACTGATGAGGGGCAACACCCCGAAACAGCTGTCTGTGGATGGATACCTGGTCTTGGTATTCCCTTGTCATATCTGTAAGCTTGTAAAAGAGCTGGATATTGACTAAAAGGGCCACTTAACATGGTGGTTATGGTGTTCTCCGCAAGGAGCCACCCCTTGACTGGGTCCTTCCCTGGAAGGATATCTGGCTAGTCCTGTGTTTGAGACTCCTAACCGAGGCTCCACAGACTTATTTGCATATTCATAATTCCCAGGAGGCAATGCGCCTAGGAATTCACTGTGTTGAGCGCTTTAGCCAGCTGCCCGCAGTGTTTTCTTGGACTGGTCTCCCTGAGATCAGTGAATACTTTGTGATGTTGGTCTACTAGGCCTTGCTTCCACCTAGCCAGAATCCTACTCCACACTGATGAGGGGCAACACCCCGAAACAGCTGTCTGTGGATGGATACCTGGTCTTGGTATTCCCTTGTCATATCTGTAAGCTTGTAAAAGAGCTGGATATTGACTAAAAGGGCCACTTAACATGGTGGTTATGGTGTTCTCCGCAAGGAGCCACCCCTTGACTGGGTCCTTCCCTGGAAGGATATCTGGCTAGTCCTGTGTTTGAGACTCCTAACCGAGGCTCCACAGACTTATTTGCATATACATAAATCTGAGGCTGACCGGGCTAGCTGCAGGATCTTATCCCGATCACGGAAGTGTAGCATCCTAATGAGCACACTACGAGGCTGGTAGCCAGGTGGAGCAGGTGTGGCAGGGACCCTGTGGGCCCTTTCTATTGCAAACCTCTTGGAAAACTTATCCTTGCCAATGGTCTTTAGAAGCCAGGAATCAAAGAACTCTACAGCTTCTCTGCCCTCCGCTTTTTCGGGCACACCTACAACCCGAACATTATTACACTGTAGGCGGTTCTCTTAATCATCCGTCTTATTCAGTATATGCGTAATAGATTCAGTGGCAGCATTAAAGTTCTTGGTTAAAGGATTCACTGTGTCCTCCAAGTCACTGATCCTGTCCTTGGCCGTAGTTAGGCGCTCCCTGATCTTTTGCATATCCTGACTGCCAAGGCAGATATCCATCTTTAAGGCTCCCATATGTCCTGTAAGATCGGTTTTGCATTGTGCTATAACCTGCAGTATGTCTTTAAGAGTAGGCTCCTGGCCCTCTGCAGCCTGCTCTCACTCTTCCATATCATAAGGCGCCTTGTTGGTGGTATCAGTGGCAGTGTCTATATCGTTTGCACATGACCTCCTCTCTCCACCCTGCGACTCTTCCATCCCTCCACCGCCCGTTACCGTGTATGTAGAGGAAACCCCTCCGTCCATCAGGGCTGGCATCTCTGCCGGATGGGGGAGTGCATACTGGGACAGTGTAGTCGCCACCCCAGCTCTTTTGTCCAGCTGCTTCTGGAACTCTCCAGCAGCAAGGGAGTCTTTGGCGCCATCTTACTCGTTGTGCGGTCTCGGGCCCGAAGCCTGCTGTCATGTCTGTGTCATGTCACAGAGCGATCCTCCGCACTCTGGGACTTCACCAGCGCCAATCTGTGTACCAAAGAGTCAGGTAACCCTCAGTCATAAGGGATTTTTAGCACCAGGTTAGAGGAGTTTTCCTGCTGTGCGTCTGCTTACATCCCCTGCCAGGCCACGCCCCCTCATTCCCTTAGTAGTTTAGCAAAGTTCTTGTCCCGCTGTTGGCAGTGGGGGAATATCCAAAGGATGTCTGTGCCCTGTAGGATGGCGTCTTGCAGGGTTATAGTGATTGGGCTGTGGTCAGAAATGACCATATCTTCTATTATAGTCTACTCTACCTTCTGAAGTATGTCCGCCCGCACTAGAAAAAGATCAATGCGTGACCAGGTCTCATGTGGGTGCGAGAAGTGTGTGAATTGTCTCCACCGGATGTTGCAACCTCCACACATCCCTTATCACAAGGTCTGATGTAATTCTCTGTAGCGTCGTATCCCCCGTACTTGAGTCTACTAACCGCACACCCCGTCCTCTTCCCGACCTGTGCTCTGGCTCCAACATTACCCCGTTTATGTCGCCCCCTATTATTGAGTTGCATTCCTTGTCTAACGTGATGGATTGATGTAAGTCCCGGAAGAAAACTATCCTGTGCTGAGTTAGGTGCGTACACATTGTTTATACCAAGGGTCTTTCCCGGTGTCTCCAAAATCAAATGTACATGTCGCCCTTGGTTATCGTGGCGGCAAGACAAAACATAATGTGCAAATTACTTGTGTATTAAGGTTATCACTCCTGCCTGCCTCACCTGATCAGTAGACTACTCCTACCCACAGTCTATGCATGCAGAACATGTCCTGCTAGGGCAGATGGGTTTCCTGGAGCTGGATTATGTCTCCCTTCAATCTCTTGAGGTGTCTGAAGTACCATGGCTCGCTTTTCAGGTGACTTCAGGCCCTTCAAGTTCCATGATACTATTTTAACATGGGTCTCGTTGAGTGGCTAACCTGTGGTCAGATCATTGCATGTAGCGTGGGGCAGAAGTGGTGACTCCCGGTCCCCATCATCATTATGTTTTGGCATAGGGTGTACCCTGGATGGTGGTTTCAGATGTGGAGCAGTATTCTCATTTGTAACATTATACAAAGCAAATCCCTGAATGTGTATCGGAGCCCCAACAAGCCTGTCCATTGTTCCACTCCCTCCCTCCCCCCCTACCAACCATCGCATTAGTAGCAACTTCGATTTTACTTAGAAAAAGTAAAAGCAACCCTTTTGCACCTGCCGATTCGCCCTCTAAGAAAGTGAGTCCTTTGCCGGCTATGTTAAAAGAACAAATCAATAATGAAGTCTCATTTGGAGGTATGTCCTCTCGTTTGCAGACCCCTTTTTCGGAGGTCCCCAAGTCTCGGACTATGTACTCCCCTCCCCCTGCACTCCTCCTTCCCCTTCCGCATTCCTGTTGGCATACCCATTGATGTGTACGGAATGCTGTGGCAGGTCACCGTATACAGCCACGGTGTGTAGTAGCCATCGAAGAATAGACAGTGCACAAAAACAATAAAGTAAAAAGGGGATAAATATTTAAAATAATAAAAAGAAAAAAAATATATAGGAGATAAATATTAAAAATGAAGAAAAAGATAATGAAAAAAAAAAGAAGAAATAACAAGGATAGGCATTAAATGTTAAAAAAGAAATAAGGAAAAAAAAAAAGGGGGGGGGGAAATTTAATGATGGGGGATACACACACACTCCCCTTTCAGGATATCGGGTTCAGCGATAAGCATCTTCGCATAGCACATTAGTCTTACTGATCTATTGTAGATGTCATCCGATCCAGAACTGGTGGGGTGTCATTCTCCTTGGCTTTAGGGGACGCATTTTCCTCTCTAGTAGGGGACCGTCGCACTGATGTGTTCGATGTTTGCCCAGGCCGGCACTCGTCTTCCAGCTCTGCATCACGATTCCTTGGGGATCCTCTTCGCGGACGGAAAGGCAAAGGCACGCAGGGCCTCCTTGGGGTGTAGAGGCGTAGTATTTTCTCCTTTTCTTTAAAGTCAAGGTATTTGGCAATTACTTGTCTGGGCCTCTGAGAGTGTGAGTTATTTCGCCCATTGGTAATATGACGTCGCCTGTCCCCCAGTTTGGCTGGCCCACTCTGTGCACATTTCTTATTTGTGCTGGCCCTGAAATCCCAAAGCCTTAGGGAGGTCTAGCTGGCATATATCGTCTAGTTGTTGGGGCAGTATCAATTCTGGGAGGCCCACGATTCTGAGATTGTTCCTCCTTGACCTATTTTCCAGGTCATCCATTTATCCCTCATCCAGCTGGACTGCTTCTGTGATAGTGTTAGATCGTGTTCCATTGTGGCCAGCTTATCTTCCAGGTCTGACACTCATTCTAGGTAGTCCAGTCTGCTCGCATGTTGCGCAGAAATCTCCTGGTGCTCTTCCAAGGCCTCTCTTACTGCCTCCCTCACCGCCTTTTTAATATCACTGGCCAGAAACTTTGCCACCTCCCTTGCCATGGACCTGCATTCTGTGGACGGGTAGGGGTCTGTATTTGGGTCCCCAGATGTCTCTTGTGCAGAGTGGCTGCCCCCTCCCCGGCTCCCTCCAGCATCCCTGGGGCTCCATCGTTCTGACCTCCACTTGTTCTGTGGATCGTTTGGCGCTGTGCCTTTCTTCCATGCGCCCTGCGATGCCGCCATCTTGCCGGCTCGCACGGCCGCTCTGTCCTCCCCACCCGTACTTCGGAGCCACTGATCCATGATCCCACGGATGTCCCCCGTGTAAGCGGTGCCCAGCAGTGTGTCAGAAGTCTGCCGGCGGGCTTTTTTTTTTGTCGGTCTGTGGCTTATCGGCGTCAGGAACGATTTCACGCTTCCATCTCCGCGCTGGAACTGGAAATCACTAATTCCATCTTGTATGATATCAGTGTTATCAAGATGAATTGGATGATTATCTCATCTTTCAAGGGTGTTGTTGCCCTGGATGGCCACTAGGTGGTAGAAGGTGGCTGTAGGTCAGGGGTCCCCAACCACTGGACCGGGACTGGGCCGTGGGGGTCTTTGTGCCGGTCCGCGGCGAGCTGCCGGCTTCCCTGCCCCCTTTGTCATCCCCGGCCACCGCGCCCCTCACCTCCTAAACTACGCCGCTCTGAGCTGAGGCCTCTGCCTGAGCTGTGTGCGTAGATGTACAAGGGGAGCTGTTGGCCAATCAGTGCAGCAGCCATGCCCTGATTGGCCCGCTACTGCCGTGCTGTTATTGGCCGACGGCTTCGCTCGTACAGCTAAGCAGCTGAGGCAGAGCCGTGGCCGGAGTTTCATATCTTGCTCTATTTCCAAGCGCATCAGTGACGTGAGCTTCCGCGTCACATGATGCGCTGGAAATAGCGCGAGATATGAAACTCCGACTACGTCTCTTCCTCAGCTCCTTAGCTGTACTGCTGGCAGGAGCGGTGAGCATCAGCTGGTGAGTGTGAGTGTGGCATTCAAGGACAATGTCTGTGTGAGTGTGGCATTCAGGGGCAATGTCTGTGTGAGTGTGGCATTCAGGGGCAATGTCTGTGTGAGTGTGGCATTCAGGGGCAATGTCTGTGTGAGTGTGGCATTCAGGGGCAATGTCTGTGTGTGGGGGGCATTCAGGGGTCAGTCTGTGTGTGGGGGTATTCAGGGGTCAGTCTGTGTGTGGGGGGCATTCAGGGGTCAGTCTGTGTAGGGGGTGGATTGTAGTGGGTCAGTATGTCTGTGTGTGTGTGTGTGTGTAGGGGCAATATGTGAGGGGGGTATTCAGGGATCAGTGTGTGTGAGGGGTTATACAAGGGGCAATGTCTGTGTGTGTGGGGTTATTCAGACAGCAGTGTGTCTGTGTGGGGGGAATTGAACCAGGGGGCAGTATGTCTGTGTGTGGGGGTTATACAAGGGGCAATGTGTGTGCGCGCGCGGGGGTTTTACAGGAGCGTGTGTGTGTGTTGTGTGTGTGTGTGTGTGTGTGTGTGAGAATTTATGCTATATGGAGGGATATGACGCTGCATTATATTATATGGAGCGATATGAGAATGCATTATATTATATTATATGGAGGGATATGAGGCTGCAATATGTTATATGGAGGGATATGAGGCTGCATTATATTATGTGGAGGGATATGAGGCTGCATTATATTATGTGGAGGGATATAAGGTTGCATTGTACTATATGGAGGGCTGTGAGGCTGCATTATACAATGTGGAGGACTGTGACACTGCATTATACCATATGAAAATAAGACATAGCGTATCTTTTCAGGAAACAGGTGGTAAACTCCACCCCTTCTCCATAGCCCTGCCCCATAAGTTCAAAGCCCTGCCGGGCCCCAGAAAAACGGTCTTGCATAAAGCCGGTGCAAAAAAGGTTGGGTTCCTCTGCTGTCGGTTATGAGCAGCTTAGGTAGTCAGAGTCTTGGGTTTATTACTCTGGCTTAAATTTTCAGGTCCTTCCAAAATAGATCTGCTGTGCAGAGATGGAGCTACTGTGTGTGTCTCTGTGTTTAGGTCAATGTGTTAGGCTGCCTTCACATTTGCGTATGGGAAGGCAGCGTATTGCTGCGTTCCCATACGCAGTCAAACGCATGCGCACTGCGTTACTATGTTTAACATAGGAACGCATGGTGCCTGCGTTCGGGTGCGGATGCGGACGATATCTGCTCCTTCCGGTGTCCAGCGTCCGCACCCGGGACGCAGCATGTTGGTTTTTTTTTGTGCGCTTGGGGACCTTGGAAAATCAGCAAGCGTCCCCAAGCGCACCAAAAATGCATTGGCTTCAATGGGTCCGCAGTGTTCTGCGCTTGACAGCGCAGGAGAACGCTGCAGACCCATTGAAAAATCTCCCGGTGGCCGGCGATGATGTCACAGGAGATCACCGACGGCCACCGGGAGATCAGCTCAGCCTCTGCTGATCTCTTCCTCCTCGCCGCCGATAATCTGCTAGCGATGTCGGCGGGGAGAAACAGCTGATCTGACAGCTGTTTGAATCTTCCCGCGCCGACACCTCCTCTCGGTGTCGGCGCGGGAAGATTCAAACAGCTGTCAAATCAGCTGTTTCTCCCCGCCGACATGTCCCGGAGCTTACCGCCGGCCGGGAGGCGGAGATCTCCGGCGCTGATCTCCGCCCCCGGACACCGCTGATTGGCTGCCGGGCTGCACAGTGATGTGTCCGCAGGCGGACATTCTCTGCTGCGGACACATCAAAATGGCCCTGCTTTACACTGCGTTTGTGTCTGCATGCGATCAGCATGCAGACACAAACGCTAATGTGAAGCCAGCCTAAGCTCCTGATGGAGTTTAAATGGTGACACACAGATAGTTCAGTTGTGACAATGTGTTTCTTGTGCCCCCAGGTAGCACCATTCCATGGCCTGCTTAACCTATTATAGGGCTAGCTCTTGTGCTTTTCTGGATTGAGCTCCCCTCCTGTTGCCTCCAGGTGTTCGGGGGCTGCTGTTTACCTTTTCCCAGTCACCTCACTCCCAGCCTGATCACCTCAGGTTTCCTCACAATAGGCTGCTCAGCTCCTTGTCAAGAGGAATGTAATGCTGTGGGGGGGGAGTGATGGGTTGTGCTACAGCCAGGGGATTTCAGATGAAATAGAGTGATAAATCTCATCATTCTGCTTTTTCTTGATGTCCCCTGTCCTGCTGATGTGTCTCCTTGCTGGATGGTGGGTTTGGAGGGTGTCTAATAGCTGAATGGCTCTGGAATTTCCGTTGGTGCCATTAGGCAACTCACATACAGCCTCCTTGCATGGCAGCCATCTTGAGTCTCGCTTCAGGTACTCTTATCTGACTTTTCTTTCTCAGTGAGAACTGTTTGTCTCATTTGCCATCGATGCAATATAGAAAATCTAAACCTTAGTCATGTTTTCCCCCACCGTCTTTATGACCCAGTACATTAGGAAAAAAAGATCAAATCTCTTTGCGCATAGTGACCAAAAACTACTGCTCGAAACAGAGCATATTGGAGCACATTTAATCCAACTGCACGTACATGACACTAAGCAATTATTCAAGCACTACTTCTGCATGGTTGTTTTTTTTTTTCACTTCACTGCTGCAGTGATCCTTTAAATGTATGTCCCCTGTCCCACCCTCCAGCTTCTTCATCTGTGTCCAGCATCACTCAGGTTGGTTTGTGACCTGCTGGCAGCTCCAGTGTGGCGTGGTGTGGCCCCAGGTCACAAATCAATACATCTCTATAAGAGCCGCATTGTGGCTTCATTCTGGCTGTCAGAGATGCATTGATCACTTGTTACGTAACATCTGACTTTCAACCAGTCAGAAGTTACGGGCACAAGCTGGTGCTGCAGGGCTGAGGTGGCATCGAAAAAAGGTGAAGACAGTGGCACGTGAGTGTAATACCAGGTCCTTAACATTTAAAGCAACACTCCACCACTGAAAAAAAACAAAAACCCTGGAATGGTGCTTTAATGTGCCAAAGCAGCTAACCATTCTCAGACTGCTGCCAAACTACTTCCAATTGCTGCACTGCTGTATGTTTCTGGATGGAGTCTTCTGCTGCATGACTTACTCTATGGCACAAACTGTTCTTTATTTTTTGTTTTTTTCCTCTGTGGGGCAGGCCGGGGATGGCAGGAACTCCCATACTGTCTTATCTCGGGTGTGCATTCCTGAAACACATTGAATGACAAGAAACATAATATTGTTGTGCCACTCTGTGACTATCTTTGGAAGCAGGTTATATGAATGAGGATCTCACCTGTGCTCGTTGTGCTGTCTGCACAACAAGATACTTTGTTCAATAATGTTTATCCCCCTGTTCCTTCGGCTGTCAAACTGCTGTGGATAATGGAGATTTCTCCTTCGCCTCATTGGGGGACACAGACCGTGGGTGTTATGCTGCTGTCCACTAGGAGGCGACACTAAGCAGAATCTGCAAAAGAGTTAAGTGGCTCCTCCTCTGTAGCATATACAGCCTAGAGCAGGAAGTGTTCTCCAGTTTTTGCTTAGTGTCTGAAAGGAGGCACACATTCTTATTTTCTCTCCACTATTTTTACTTTTTGAAGCTGCATTTTTATTTTTTGAAGGGACATGTCAACCACAGATACCTCCCCAGACACCATAGGAACTCTGGGTCGAGTTATTTTGTCCGCTAAGGGCTATTCCTTTCTCGGCCCTCCACTGTTGGAGGTGCAGGGTTAAAGCGATTTCCAGACCTGCCGGTTCTGAGGCCCGCATTCCTCCCCAGTCCCCACAGATGGGGCTCTGGGTCGCAGTAATGCTCCATGTCCCCACCGCAAGCAGCAAGACAGATGGGAATAAAAAGCCGGCAGAGACGATTCCCCTCCTTCCTCAGCTCCCCACGTTTGGAGTGCTGGGTTAATGTTGAGAGACCCCCTGCAGGCAACAGGTCGGTTGCAGGATTTCGCAAATGACCTTTGAAGGTGGACAGCAGCATCCCTCCCTAATTCCCCCTTTGGGGGGCTCTTAGGTCGAGACGCCACAAGGTATGATGAGCAGCAGCACATGCTGCACTGCAAAAACGCTGCAGCACATCCACGAGATGTCTCCCCAGAACCACCAGCTCTGCTGCGTGTTTCCCAGGGGCAAACATGCTGCCATGTCTCAGCCAAGCATCTGCTGCCTAGGGAGTATGATAGATAATAATCCTCCCAGCCCACCACCCTAAGGGACCCGGTGTGGCCTCTCCTGGCTGAGAACTAGCATGTTGTTATTCTCTTTCCTCCCCATCTCCCCTCTCCACATAGGAAACTGGGTTGAGGACACTCTCATGCTGCTGGCAGAGCCCTGCAGCCCAGGGCCTCTTGCATACAGCATTTTCCCCCTGTACCTTATATGCTGCGCCCCTCCCTAGGGCTTTGCATGACAGCGGTGGGGTTGTTACACAGCGGGCCCCGCTGTGCAGGACAGCGGCAGCAATCCGGTAGTGCGGGACAGGCAGGGGGCGCGGACTTCCGCGCCGACCTGCTCACTTTCCCGGGGCTGCCATTTACGCAAGTCCCCGGCTGCGGCCTAGCGCGGATGGTGCCGCCTTTCCCCGCCTCCCGCCCGCCCTTCGGCTGACGTCACTGCAGGCTGGATCCAGCTCCGGCCGCGTCATTAAGAGGGCGGGCCGAGTCTTCCTGGCGCTTCTCGCTCCCTCGCGAGAATACCTGCGCGCCTTTTTGCTCCTGGCCGCGCTTTTCACTGTCCCGCCCCTTATTCCCCTACCACAGTGGTTGCCATGACTGCACCACTGCTCTGAGGGAGTTAACCTTTTCAGCACCATAAGCAGTGTGCAGCTCTGCACAGCATGCTACATATAGGGGCTGTGTTCCCAGAATGAGGGGCAATTAATCCCCCCTCATTGCTGTAAAACTGCTAGACTCATACAAAGCCATTAACATTTAATATTTAGTATACTACTCATATTGCAGCAGAGCACTCTGTTTATACATTAACCCCTTAATGACCAACGACAGCCATTTCTGTCATAGCCTTGAACTGTCACTGTGTGTAAACTCTCTCTCTTTGGTCACAGACATGCAAAAATATATTGCCCTAAATTTACCACTAACATGCAGTCCAATACGTCATGAAAACTACATTATTGGAATTACTGAGAGTTATTTTCTCATAATGTGACACTGGTCAAAAATTGAAAAATGAGGCTCGGTCCATAAAGGGTAATGGGCAGCACAGCCTTAACACTTCTTGCATGGTTACAGGCTCGCAAGATGGTCAGTGAGACTTTTTCCTGCTATTTTACACGGCATGAAAATATTTGGTAGATCACCTGACACCAGGAGATCCTAAAAAAAAAAAAACAAAAAAAAAAAAAAAAAAAAAAAAAAAAAAACAAAAAAAAAAAACTCAGAAACGGTTTATCAACCGTAAAATGTTTGACAGACGTTATCCATCTCTCCTGACAGTGGCCCAATACGGGGCCGACATACCTCAAGTGGATTCCCCGGTATCCAGACTTGCGGCATAAACAGTCTGGGCGGCAAATTCCATACTATATTAAGGTATACGGAAGCCGACCCTACCTGCCAGTCCAGCCAGCTTGAATCGCAGATAGCTGACTACCTGATACATGCAAATGCAGTTGTCAATACACGTACCCACCGGAATAGACGGTGGACGCGGCCTCTGAAGAGTCCCTCACAGGTCTTCCATACCTCAATGGACGCCTGTTCGGAGAATAGCTGGACAAATTACTTCTGATGACACGGGAGGCAAAGCACCTCCCTTCTCCCTTCCCCAGAGCAAACCCAGACGGCCCTTCAATTGCCGTCAGCAGACCAGGTTCCGATCCTTTTGGAACTCATTTGGCTGGTCATCATCTAGACCGACACAGACTAGTACTCGGTCGCCTTGCAGGATGCGGTCACAGGCTACACACAAAGGTAGCTCATCCTAACAGAGCCAGTCTCACCAATCCAAGACCTAGGAAACGCGATCCTACAAATTTTCTTCCTCCTGACTCCCTTCAGCCGGGAGACTCTCCATTGTAGGTGGTCAGTTGCTTCATTTTCAACTTTGTTGGCTACCTGTCATACAAGACAAGTGGGTACAAGAGCAAACCAGTAGCCAATTCTCTCCTTACTTCAGGCGTCATTGTACCTGTGCCATGCGAAGTCCGTTTAGAGGTTTCTATTCTGTCCTCTTGTGGTTCCAAAAAAAAAAAAAAAAGGGTAGGTACAGTACAACCCATACTGGGTCTAAAACAACTGGACACTACTTTCCGGGTGAGACGTTCCCGCATGGAATCTCTCCGCTCTATAATCCTGAACACGGTAAATACCTTGCGTCCATAGATATCAGGACGCTTACCTGCATCTTCAATCGCCAATTTTTTATTTATTTATTTTGTTTTTGGCAATCCCGTTCGGCTACCTGAGTGTTCACAATGGTCATGGCCGCCGTCATGACTATGCTTCCCTCCAGGGGTTTCGTCATCCTTCCGTATCTGGGCGATCTGCTCATCAAATCACCGAGTTTCATGGACTGCGCACACAGCATCTCCATCATGGATGGCTGGTCAACCTCCACAAATCTACACCAGTTTCACCACGGTCTCTGGTCTTCTGGACATATACGGTTCAATATATCCTCAGCACGGGTCAAGCTTCCCCAGGACAGGGCTCGAACCCTGCGGCTGGGAGTCTGCACTATCCTTCATCGGTCCCCTTTTTCCTTCAGAACTGCCATACAGGTCCTAGGCAGGATAGTGGCAGCAATAATGGCAGTCCCATTTGCTCAACTGCATCTCGGATCATTTCAACTATCCATACTCTTGTCATGAGGCAAGAACCTTTGGTCATTCATCAGGAGGTTTTCACCTGCGATTTCTTCAATGGTGGCTCCGGACGCTCTCTCACAAAGGACGGTCGCTCCTTCCACCATGCTAGAAAGTTATAACCACCGTCAGGGGCTGACAGAATGGGGTACGGGGTACCTCCATCACAGTACACAAGGCACATGGTTCTGGTTGGATTCAAGGATCACCATCAAGCTGCTGGAAATTCGGACGATATTCCTAGCATTGAAGTCCTTCAGCCACCTCCTGGCAGGTGGCCATGTCAGGATACAGTTAGGCAATGCCACGGCTGTGGCATATGTCAATCACCAGGGCGGTACCCGCAGTCTCCAGGCAATAAAAGAAGTTCACCACATACTTCACTGGGAGGAATCCATAGACTCTGTACTGTCCGCCGTGCACATACCACGTGTGGACAATTGGAAGGTGTTCTTCCTCAGCCGCTAAGGGATGGACGCAGGACAGTAGTCCCTGCAACCGGACGTCTTCCGGGAAACCCCGTACGTGGGCCTCATAGCATTATGCATCAATGCCAAGGTCCCAGACTTCAGGGACTGGTTCCAGGACCCACAGTCCTTAGGACCAGCTGCACTAGTCCAGGATTGGACCTGATTCCATTTACCCTGCATGGTTCCCCACTATCACTAATCCCTAAGATAGTGAGGAGGATCAAACATGAATATCACCAGATTGTCCTTGTGACTCCAGACTGGGCCAAACGCGCTGGGTATTCCGATCTCTTCCAACTCAGAGCAGAGATACCATGGCGACTACCAGACCGTCCAGCCTACTCTCTCAAGGCCTGTTCTACCATCAGAATTCCTCAACTCTGTATTTGACGGCGTGGCCCTTGTGATCTGGATCCTGAGCCAAGCTAGGTTTTTTCCAGGATGTTGTAGTCACCATAATCAGAGCACGGAACCCAGCCTCAGCAAAGATATGCGAGCACGCATGGAAAATCTTTTCGCTTGCTGCTCCTCTAGAGGTCATTCACCTTGGCCCTATTCTCTACCAAGAATTCTCAGTTTCTCCCAATCAGGCCTAGACCCAGGCCTGTCCTTAGTCTTTCTCAATGGGCTGATTTTAAGTCCTTTCCATCCTCTTCCAGAAACATCTTGATACCAGACCTCAGGTCACAACCTTCCTTCAAGTGGTCTGCCATCTTTTTCCTTCATACAAGAGGCCGCTTTTTGAGCCTCTACAGGAAATTCCCCTTAGCATTCTTACTCAGAACGTGATGTTTTTGGTGGCAATAACTTCTCTCCGCTGAGTATCGGAACTTGCAGCGCTCTCATGTAATCCGCTTTTTCTGGGTTTTTCTCCAAGACAAGGTCGTACTACGGCCGGTCCCATCCTTTCTCCCAAAGGTGGTGTCCTACTTCCACCTGAATTAGTACATCTCGATTGCTGTGCCCGGCTCCGGTCTATCGGGCCAGGGAAGATCTACATATGCTGGAACTCGTCAGAGTCCAACGCATTTATGTATCCAGGACAACTTCCTCTAGGAGGTCGAATTCTCTCTCCCTCGTCCAGAGGGTTGAAGTAAAGGTATGCCACCCTCGAGAACTACTCTAGTCAGATGGTTTCAAGCAACCATCCAAGAGGTTTATGCCATCAAACACTCGACTCTTCCAGTTGGTATCGAGGCACATTCTAAGAAGACTGTGGAGGTCTCCTGGGCCATCCAGCACCAGACCTCAGCACAACAAGTGTGTGAGGCAACCACATGTTCCAGCCTGCACACATTTACAAAGCATTATTGTTTCACACTCAGTCCTCGGCAGATGCAGGTCTGGGTAGACGTGTCCTCCAGGTGACAGGAGCCCACCTGAAGTACACAGTTCCTTCACTGACTTTGGTCAGTCTTCATGGTTCCATTGCTTTTCCCACCCAGGGACTGCTTTGGGACGTCCCACGGTCTGTGTCCCCCAATGAGGCGAAGGAGAAAAGGAGAATTTTGTGTACTCACCGTAAATTCCTTTTCTCTTAGCCTCTAATTGGGGGACACAGCACCCACCCTGTTGCCCGTTTCGGGCCGTTACTAGGTTCTCATCTTACTCCTGAGAGGTTATATAGTTGCCTGTTTATTTTACAGGCCTGCTTATACTGTTATTACGTAATTACCTGTTCGGTTACAGGTTTTACCTTACTGTTATTATGTGGCTGCCTGTTTACTTAACAGGCCTTATTTTACTGTGATTCTTGTCATTCTTCTGTTAATTCTCCTACTGCTTTAGCACAAAACTGGAGAACACTTCCTGCTCTAGGCTGTATATGCTACAGAGGAGGAGCCACTTAACTCTTTTGCAGATTCTGCTTAGTGTCGCCTCCTAGTGGACAGCAGCATAACACCCACGGTCTGTGTCCCCCAATTAGAGGCTAAGAGAAAAGGAATTTACGGTGAGTACACAAAATTCTCCTTTTTTCGGGGTCCTCGATCCTAACTCCTCACACGTGAGCCGTCACGTAGCGGGTCTGTGGGCATGTCTAAGACGTCATCCAAGGTCCTATTGCCCGGAGCTGCTCCATACCTCTCTCCACAAAGCAGAGGATAGAATGTATTTCAAGAAAGTAAGGCTGCCTTCAGACTTGCAGATGCATCTGCAGCGTTTTGCAGATGCATCTGCAAGCATCTGCATGCAGACCGCGGCCCCTATGTTTATAATGGAGCGCACGGCGGTCTGCAGATGCTTGCAGACCGCCGTGCGCTCTCATTGAACTTTGGATCAGGATCATTTGGATGTTTTTGGTTGTCATTAGGATTTAAAAAGAGAAAACACAGTGGTTTGACAATAAATGGCTTCACCCAACCCCTAACCATGAGTGGGAAAAAAGTTTTTGTATTATCATTCATGTTCTCTGAAAAAGGGCCAAGAAATCAAAAAATCTGCTGGGGTATGTAAACTTTTGAGCACAACTGTATAGGAACCTACTTACTGGCTTGCAATGTCCTGCAGTGGAATAATATTATTTAATACTGCATTCTATGCATGCTCTGTGCATGCGCAGTTCATAGAACATGGACCAGAAGTCCAAGTCCACCAGGACCTGTAGTCTGGGTGATTCTGTGTTTCAAATATGTTGCCCTGGATCCGTGTGGATCTGTGGCTTCACACTGTTTTCACGGAGAACAAAATCACATCAAGACGCAGATTTTTTTCTCTGTGAAAAGGGCAAACAGGGCAAGCTGGACACAACTGGTTTCACCCGCAAGTGTCTCCAGCCCCATTGAAAGTCAATGGGCCGAAAACGGATGCAGGTGCATCTGGTTTGTGATGGACTTACACTGATGGCGATAAACGCCAGTGTGAAATCAGCCTAAGCAATAATTATGGCGTCAAAGCAACTAAGCTTTATCCTCTCCGGATAACAAACTGTACCAGTTCATCACAATTGCTGTACTGGTGTGTGGTTCTGTTTGGATCCTCTTTTTGCTTAAGCTGCTCCATAGTATATGATGTTACTATACTCTATGCAGTGCTCCCCAGCTTGGAGAAAACTGCTCTCCAATGTGAGATTAGATCTACATTCAGTCCATTCAATGTGTTTCACCCAGATGCAAATGCTGCAAAAATATGGTCCACAAAGCCAAGACTTTTAAATCAAATACTACAGGTGAAGTGTTTGAAATTAAGCAGAGATTAGATTGCTCTTCTAATTTTGTCATTTACATGATAGAATGTACATGCGGGTACCCGCAGGCATCCGCATGCGCACAGATCACTAATGGCGGGCAATGAGAGCGCACGGCGGTCTGCAAGCATCTGCAGACCGCCGTGCGCTCCATTATAAACATAGGGGCCGCGGTCTGCATGCAGATGCTTGCAGATGCATCTGCAAAACGCTGCAGATGCATCTGCAAGTCTGAAGGCAGCCTAATAGGTATTTGTGTGAGCGCTGGGGAATCAACCGGCACCAAGGCTATTATGAATAATTAGCTCTCAGCTTTATTTGTGCAATAAAAAGGCAGGGTCCTTTAGGTCACAACCGTTTCTACGCTCTCCAAGCGTCTTCCTCAAGTGGAATTAAGGACCCATATAACATTTCTCTTTATATAATGAACATACACCAATTAAAAACAGGGGGAGGGGGAATTGACAAAGCATAAGGGAACATCTAAAAGCATGACAGGAGCATGTGAAAAAAAACTGGAATGAACTACATAAAAATGATTACGGCAAATTGTTTGCCACAAATTAAATATATGTGCATATGGCATGTATGCATACTACTACTTTCTCTCTTTTCTTTCTCATTTTTTATATATATATTAAAAACACATAAAAAAAAAACCATAAAAAACACACATAAAAACACATCAAAATTAGCGGAGGCATTATATAAGTCAACTACATTAATCAGCTAAGGGCCCTTTCACATCAGCGTTTTTTTTCAAATCGTGGCAGATGCGGTGAAAAAACCGCATCTGCCGCGATTACCGCATACCGGCTGCACTTGCGGCGCGGTTGCGGTTTTTGCCATGCAAAGTATAGGCGGACTTGCGGCAGGTGCGGCAAGTGCGGTTTTGCACTTGCGGCAGGTGCGGCCGCGAAAAAAACCGCGGTCAGCGAAAAAAACTGGTACAGTTTGTTATCCGGAGAGGATAAAGCTTAGTTGCTTTGACGCCATAATTATTGCTTAGGCTGATTTCACACTGCGTTTATCGCCATCAGTGTAAGTCCATCACAAACCAGATGCACCTGCATCCGTTTTCGGCCCATTGACTTTCAATGGGGCTGGAGACACTTGCGGGTGAAACCAGTTGTGTCCAGCTTGCCCTGTTTGCCCTTTTCACAGAGAAAAAAATCTGCGTCTTGATGTGATTTTGTTCTCCGTGAAAACAGTGTGAAGCCACAGATCCACACGGATCCAGGGCAACATATTTGAAACACAGAATCACCCAGACTACAGGTCCTGGTGGACTTGGACTTCTGGTCCATGTTCTATGAACTGCGCATGCACAGAGCATGCATAGAATGCAGTATTAAATAACACGCTCCTAGGGAGCGTGTCATTTACCTTCCTCCGGAGCTCAGTAAAATATGCATACGGATGCTCCTGCACGGGGTGTGGGTGAATCCAGTTTGTCACTGCAGGCTTTTCCTACATGCCCTGGATTAAAAAATATGCCAGTGTGAAACCAGTTTGTCATTCTTATTCCACTGCAGGACATTGCAAGCCAGTAAGTAGGTTCCTATACAGTTGTGCTCAAAAGTTTACATACCCCAGCAGATTTTTTGATTTCTTGGCCCTTTTTCAGAGAACATGAATGATAATACAAAAACTTTTTTCCCACTCATGGTTAGGGGTTGCGTGAAGCCATTTATTGTCAAACCACTGTGTTTTCTCTTTTTAAATCCTAATGACAACCAAAAACATCCAAATGATCCTGATCAAAAGTTCACATACCCCAGTTCTTAACACCATGTGTTGCCCCCTCTAACATCAATGACAGCTTGAAGTCCGTTGTGATAGTAGTGGATGAGGCTATTTATTTTCTCTGATGGTAAATCTGCCCAATCTTCTTGGCAAAAAGCCTCCAGTTCCTGTAAATTCCTGGGCTTTTATGTAAGAACTGTAATAATGAAAAAAGAAAAATTTTGTGGAAAAAAAAAAGTACTTTTTCATTTTTACAGATCAATTTGTGAAGCACCTGGGAGTTCAAAGTGCTCACTATGCATCTAGATAAATTCATTAGGTGGTCTAGTTTCCAAAATGGGGTCACTTGTGGGGGAGCTCCAATGTTTAGGCACACAGGGAGGGGCTCTCCATACGTGACATGGTGTCCGCTAACAATTAGTGCTAATTTACCATTCAACTTGTTAGCGGACACCATGTCGCGCATGGAATGCCCCTGTGTGCCTAAACATTGGAGCTCCCTCACAAACATTGGAATGACCCCCCCAAGGAACTTATCTAGATGTGTATTGAGCACTTTAAACCCCCGGGTGCTTCACAAATTGATCCGTAAAAATGAAAAAGTACTTTTTTTCACAAATATATTCTTTTTTTCATTTTTACCGATTAATTTGTGAGGCACCTGGGGTTTCAAAGTGCTCACTATGCATCTAGATAAGTTCCTTGGGGGGGGGGGGGGTCTAGTTTCCAAAATGGGGTCACTTGTGGGGGAGCGCCAATGTTTAGGCACTCGGGGGCTCTTCATTAGCTCCAATTGTTAGCGAACGCCATGTCACATATGGAGAGCCCCTGTGTGCATAAACATTGGAGCTCCCCCACAAGTGACCTCATTTTGGAAACTAGAGCCCCCAGGGAACTTCTCTAGATGCATAGTGAGCACTTTGAACCCCAAGGTGCTTCACAAATTTATCTGTAAAAATGAAAAAGTACTTTTTTTTTTCACAAAATCTTTCTTTTGGCCTCAATTTTTTTTCATTTTCACATGGGAAACAGGATAAAATGGATCCTAAAATTTGTTGGTCATTTTCTCCTGAGTACACAGATACCTCATATATGGTCATAAACCGCTGTTTGGGCGCACGGCAGGGCTCGGAAGGGAAGGAGCGCAATTTGACTTTTTGAATGGAAAATTAGCTCCAAAAGTCAAATGGTGCTCCTTCCCTTCCGAGCCCTGCTGTACACCCAAGCAATGATTTATGACCACATAAGAGATATTGGTGCACTCAGGAGAAATTGCTCAACAATTTTAGGATCCATTTGTTCCTGTTGCCCATGTGAAAATGAATAAAATTGAGGCTAAAAGAACATTTTTGTTGGAAAAATTAAAATGTCCATTTTTTCCTTCAACTTTGCTTTAGTTCCTGTGAAGCACCTGAAGGGTTAATAATCTTCTTGAATGTAGTTTTGAGTAGATTGAGGGGTGCAGTTTTTGGAATGGTGTCATTTTTTGGTGTTTTCTGTCATGTACACCCCTCAAAGGGACTTCAAATGTGATCTGGTCACTAAAAAAAATGGTTTTGTAAATTTTGCTGGAAAAATGAGAAATTGCTGATGAACTTTGACCCCTTATTTCCTAACAAAAAATAACATGTTTCCAAAATTGTGCTGATGTGAAGTAGACATGTGGGAAATGTTATTTATTAACTCTTTTGTGTCACATAACTCTCCTGCTTAACATTCAAAATGTGAAAATTGCGAACCTTTCGCCAAATTTATTTTTTTCACAAGTAAACGCAAAAATTATTGACCTAAATTTACTACTAACATGAAGCCCAATATGTCACGAAAAAACAATCTCAGAATCGCTAGGATCCGTTGAAGCGTTCCAGAGTTATAACCTCATAAAGGGACACTGGTCAGAATTACAAAAAACGGTCTGGTCATTAAGGTGGAAATTTGCTCCATCACTAAGGGGTTAAAAAAGAAAAACACAGTAGTTTCACAATAAACGGCTTCACCCGACCACTAACCATGAGTGCAAAAAAAGTTTGTGTTATCATTCACATTCCCTTAAAAAAGGCCAAGAAAGCAAAAAATCTGCCGAGGTATGTAAACTTTTGAGCTCAGCTGTATATCTCATGCAGTATATGCATGCAGCACAGGCAAGTTGTTTTTATTTACCGTGCACCAATAGATATGTTCCATGTGGTTTTCTATTTGGTTTTACCATATTCGGCAATGATAGAATCATTATTTGTGTATTTAGCATTTTGGACAGTATGATATTACCTTTTCCTCTTCTTTGCAGAGTATTGTTTTGTGTTGTCCCAGTGCTCTTGTATGGCATTACTCTTTGACTGACAACAGAATTAAGACTGGGTCCCCTTTGGATCATCTTCCTATTGCTCCTTCTAGTCTGCCTATGCCAGGGGGCAATTCTGCATTCACACAGCAGGTAAACTGGTCATACGTGTAGTTGATGCTCTGTGTTCTGTTCTTTTGCTTTAATGGCATTTTGCTAATTAGATTTACCTATCCTTTAGGTTAGAAGAAAACTTCGGGAGATGGAACAGCAGATAAAGGAGCGTGGACGGGCAGTCGAGGTCCGGTGGTCGTTTGATAAGTGTCAGGAAGCTACAGCAGGTACGTTTGTGCTGTGCGCTGACTTTTAGATCATTATTTTAGTTCCTAAAGGTTTGTTTCATTTTTCTTTTAGTTTATTAATGAATCTATTCTCCCATTTTAGGATTTCCTATTGGACGGGTCCTTCATACTCTGGAAGTTCTGGATAGTCACAGCTTTGAGAAGTCTGACTTTAGTAACAACTTGGATTCTCTTTATAATCGCATCTTTGGATTGGGCCTTGGCAAGGATGGTCATGAGGTGATGGTGCTGTCTCTTGTGTCTTCACTGTACTTGGTTCTTTATCTGTGCTTTTAGTGTTTTCTGAAGCCCTTTCTCTTGTAGATCTCCCCAGATGATGATGCGGTCGTTGCTCTTCTGTGTGAGTGGGCTGTCAGTTGCAAGCGCTATGGACATCACCGTGCCTTAGTTGTAGCTAAATTGCTGGAGAAGAGGCAGATGGAGATTGAAGCTGAGGTATCTGTAATAAATCACTTTCCTTCTGGTTATCTTAATTTTGATGGATTCTTTTTAATCTTTAATGACTGTTTTGTATCTTTTCTTTCTCAGAGATGTGGAGACTCTGAAGCTGTTGATGAAAAAGGATCAGTGTCTTCTGGATCTTTGTCTGCACTTAGTTCACCTCCTGTGTTTCAGGATGTCCTCCTCCAGTTTCTTGATACACAAGCCCCTGTGTTAAGTGAGTATGGGCTGCTCCGATGTGATGGAAGTATATGTATAATGGCACTTCCTTGTATTTGGTGCCCAAGTAGGCTGCACACCATTGTTCAAAAGTGAAAAAATACTTGGCACTCAACAATTATTTTGCTTTCTGTGTCTTTTATTTGGTGACAAAATTAGATTAAACAAATGTTTCTGTCCTAAAATATTGGACATTCTTCAGTTTGTTCAAGTATTTTATACATAGTGGATCCGATAAGGATACTGCAAAGAACAGCAAAATTGAATGTTGGTGCCACAAGTTGTGGTTCAAAAAGCAATGGCACCGAGAGAAATGCCCTTAGGATATGTGCCCACAGGACGTTTTTTCCTCGTTTTTGCTGTGTTTTTCGCATGCGTTTTTACCTTGGTTTTATTCAAATGTATGCTAATTCGTTCCTGCGTTTGGGCTTCCCAGCAAATGCAATGTGTTTTACAGAAACGCTGTGCCCCACATTGGTTTTGAAAGTGTCAAATACTTCCGGTTTTGCTGCGGATGGGAAAGATTGATCTTGTCCTATCTTTTCAACGTTTTTGCTACAGACAATGGCCCAAACCCTGAAAAAACACAGCATCCCAAACACATCAAAAAACATATAAACGCAGGACCTGAATGCAGCAAATCTGGCAAGGACTCTGGAGATCCTTGAAACCACTACAGGTTTTGCTGTGTTCTGTACTGCAGCAGAACCAACCGGTGGGCACCATACCCTTGTAGTTTCTGTGGACGCTGTAGTCGGTGTTTTTTGACTTAGGGAGGCAAGTCCTGTGAAGACTGAAAAATGCTAGCTCTGGTGCCACAACACCATTACAGCCAGCACAAAAACTGTTGGGCTAAGTTCACACAGGTCGCGCTTTTTTCAGTGGATTTTTGAAGCGTTTTAGGTATGGTTGTGTGTAAATTTATTAAAATCTAAAGCTGTGTTTTTGATTTTATGTAAAACCAATGTGAAATGGCAATCACTTTCTGCACACATTGTCTTACATTGTGAAGAGAAAGTGAAAGTAACAGCGGTTCTCCTGTGTGTTGCAGAGATTGAGCATGCCAGTTCTTTGCAAAACATAGTGCGTGTTTTTCCATAGGCATCATATTGTCTATGGGAGAGTGCAGGGTACTCGGGAGGAGCCTACAGAGAGTGTAACTGTACCAAACAACTGTGTCACAAGCACAATAGAACCTAGCTAAACTGGATATTGCCTGCCAGAGAATTTGGTGATACTCACACATTTTACTGCAGCAAAAACCCAACAAAGCCTAAGGGCATTTCTCTCTGTGCCATTGCTTTTTGGCCCACTTAACTTGTGGCACCAACATTTAACTTTGCTGTTCTCTGCATATACCGGATCTATTATGTATAAAATACTTGAGCAAACTGAAGAAGGTCCGAAATATTAGGGCCAAAACATTTGTTGAATCTAATTTTATCACCAAATAAAAGACGGGAGCTAATAGATGTTATATTCAGACTTTGTTTAACCATTACCAGCCTACAACAAACCGGTAAAATCTCTTCAAGTAATAGATATTTATATGTAGATTGGGTACTGTAACCATTGGATTTGGTTACCCAAGCTGTGTGTAGTCTGTCCCCTTTGATTATATATAAGGAGGAACATTTGAAAACTTTAAACTTTTTTCTACCAGTTTCTCAGGCAATTATATAAGGTGATTGCACACAAACACATTTAGTGCTGTTCTTTAGGCTTAGTCCCAGTTTGGGGCATGGATGTGCACATCATCACTATGGTCTAAATACTAGAGCATATATATCACTGTAGTCTGTACTCTTTTTTTAATTTTCATTCTGTTTTTTTTCCTTTTTAGCGGACCCTACCAATGATGGAGAACGAGTAGAGTTCTTTAACCTGGTGTTACTATTTTGTGAGCTTATCAGACATGATGTCTTTTCCCACAACATGTATATGTGCACACTGATATCTAGGGGGGACCTGGGACTGGACCCTCATGCACCTCGGCCTCGTTCCCCATATGAGGACACAGCAGATGATACAGACCGCAAAGAGGGAGAAACCAACAATAGCATAAAACTGGAGGTGTGTAAAATCGCTTAACTTTTGTAAGTTGGGGGTGGGTGTCTTATGAGGTTGTCTGGGACTCCCTCACTTCAGTCAGCTACTTGCAGGTCCCATATTGGATGTAAAGTTGTAGTGGCAGTTTTTAGGGCACTGAAGCTCAATTTCCAATGAAAAGAAAGTGATCTGAGCTGTAATGCCCAAAGATAGCCACTACACAGTGTACAGCAAATGTGGTATACTGGCTCTATACACAGTTTACTTCCTGCCGCTCCAGGATCTGTAAACAGCTGATCAGTGCAAGTCCTGGAAGTGGACCCTCACTTATCTGATACTGATGACCTAAATACTAAACATCCCTTTATCTTCATTTGTGTGAGGTATTAGCTTCTGTATGGTCAAGTGTCCTGCACAATACGGTGAAGTTGTCAACATTTTAAACCTCAGATAACATCAAGTAATGTACAGCATACATTTAATATAAAAAGCAATTACATATAGAAAACCATCAAACCACCACTGTCTAGAATGACTTGCTCTCCTGAGCTGGGACTTGGTGGATGTTCTTCTTGTCTGATTTCAGGATATCTGCAAGTGAGTGACAAAACAGAGCGCAATGGGTCTTATCGTATGGGGTAACTTAATAACCTTAAGATTGTATGTGCTCACCTAGGCCAGTTGTGTAAATCCACAACTGATGTCTGCGTTCATATAGCTGCTGCTGGATCCGCACTTCCACGTGCAAAGTGGTGTATATACAGAAATGCGAACAATAGTGCTCCTACGATCCGAGCTGCTGTTTCAGGAAAAAAGGACCACACCGTTCCCTACGCGTTTCGGTGCTGTTCCAGCTCCTTCATCAGGGGCACCTGATGAAAGGAGCTGGGACAGCACCGAAACACATAGGGAATAAAAACACAGTTGCATCAAGACCTTCGTGTGGTCCTTTTTTCCTGAAATAGCAGCGCGGATCGTAGGAGCACCATTATTTAGATTTCTGATTTCAGGATATATCTTCAGAGTAACTTCTTCAATGTCTATATTTTAGGACACAACGCTATCGGAAACCATGGACATTGACCATAGTTCAGGTGCTTTATTTGACGATATGGAGAAAAATGATTTCCAAGTAAGCTTAATGTGTTGTCTAACTTTTCACCCACCTACCCTCCTTGGTTCATGATGTCTGTCGGATGATCTGTATTGTACTGGAGTGCTCCAATGCACTCCAATGTCTGGAAACAGTTTATCACCCCCACATCCTTATGAGCATGACTACTTTTTCTTTTGAGAAATGTTGTATGAAGGTTTGCAGGCATCTTTTGTAAGTGGCTGCTCTTTTCAGATGTTCTCGCCCGCAATGCGTTGTGAAGGATGTAGCCCGGGCCCCGATGAGGGAGATAATGAAGGCCGCCGGCCAGTGAAGACCTCAAGTGGTGATGGACTTCTGGCTTCCCTTTATGATCAGCCACGTCACATCCAGTACGCCACTCATTTCCCTATTCCACAGGTTAGTGGTGACTTCTTTTTCATTTTTCTGCTAGGGTTACCTCTGCTTCAGTCTCCATCTCTCTCCCCTCCAGGAAGAATCTTGTAGTCATGAGTGCAATCAGCGGTTAGTTGTTCTGTTTGGAGTGGGACGACAAAGAGATGACGCTCGCCATGTAATCAAGAAGATCACCAGAGACATTCTTAAGGTGCTGAACAGGAAAAGCACGGCAGAGACAGGTGAGAACTACTCGGCTAAATGAATCTTTACAATTTGACCATTTGTGAAATTTGCAACTGAATGAACAATGGCATTCAATTTATATTTCTAGGGTCCAATGAAGGACAACGTAGACGAAGAGTAAAACCCGAAGCATTTCCTACAGCAGAAGAAATTTTCCACAGGTTTCAGCAGCTTTCACATTTTGACCAGCATCAAGTTACAGCTCAGGTAGAGATTAGTGTGGAGTACTGTGGGATAAAGAATGGTGTTGTGTTTAGCTTTAATATTAGATTGGATGACCTTCCCTTGGGAAAATGCTATGTTATATATTCATGAACTTTTTCTTCTTTAATTTAGTGCAATGGTCCCCAACCTTTGTGATCTTGAGAGCCAGTTCTCTCTTACCCCCCTCACCCCCCACAGTACTGACCCCAGAGTCATTACCGGTATATTGGCAGCCAAAGATTCTCCACAGAAATCACACCAATGCAGGGGTTCCCTCAATATCCCCATTCTGTATTTTCGCATCAAGCACTCCCAGCACACTGCCACATCCAGATTCAAGCGTCTCCTCTGATGGGCAGTATAATCTGGTCACCAGTTTCCCATACTTAAATGGTCTCTGAACCCCTATATGCACATCCACATCTGATCTTCTGTGCAGGACGTCTCACATGATTCACCATCTGGAGAGATGCACTTCATAGCTGTTTGCTGAGACCAGATGCTAATGCAACAAGCTGGCAGAGAGCTCCACGCCACACATTACAGGCCCACAAGCCACTTGTGGTTCCCAATCCACAGGTTGGGGACCCCTGCTTTAGTGAATGAAGCAGTCATTATATTCTATTACAATGACATAGCAGTGTGAAAACACTATGGTGTGGTTATTGTGATGATCACTACCTGAGATCTCGCACAAACCATCCTAGGCCTTCATTTGTAAGATGTACAGTGTTGGGGAATAAGTATTCGATCCCTTGCTGATTTTGGAAGTTTGCACACTGACAAAGACGTGAACAGTCTATAATTTTAAGGGTAGGCTAATTTTAACAGTGAGAGATAGAATATCAAAAATAAAATCCAGAAAATCACATTGTCTAAATTATATAAATGTATTTGCATTTTGCAGAGGGAAATAAGTATTTAATCCCTATGCCAAAGAAGACTTAATACTTGGTGGCAATACCCTTGTTGACAAGCACATCAGTCAAACGTTTCTTGTAGTTGATGATGAGGTTTGCGCACATGTCAGGAGGACTTTTGGTCCACTCCTCTTAGCAGATCATCTCTAAATCCTTAAGATTTTGAGGCTGTCGCTTGGCAACTCGGAGGTTCAGTTCCCCCCATACGTTTTGTATGGGATTTATGGTCTGGAGACTGGCTAGACCACTCCATGACCTTAATGTCCTTTTTGAGCCACTCCTTTGTTGTCTTGGCTGTATATTTTAGATCATTGTCATGCTGGAATACCTAGCCACGCTCCATTTATAATGTCCTGGTGGTGAGAAGGAGGATGTCACTTAGGATTTTACAGTAGATATCTCCATCCTATTGATGCAGTGAAGTAGTCCTGTGCCCTTAGCAGAGAAACATCCCATAACACAATGTTTCCACCGCCATGCTTTACTGTGGGGACGGTGTTCTTTGGGTCATAGGCAGCATTTTTTTCCTCCAAACACGACAAGTTGAGTTAATGCCAAAGAGATCAATTTTTGTCTCATCTTGACCACAGCACCTCCTCCCAATCACTCTCCGAATTACCAAGATGTTCATTGGCAAACTTCAGACGGGTGGTACATGTGTCTTCTTGAGCAGTGGGACTTTGCGGGCACTGCAGGATTTTAATACGTTACGGCGTAACGTGTTACCAATGGTTTTCTTGGTGACAGTGGTCTCAGCTGCCTTGAGAACATTAACAAGTTCCCCAGTGTGGTGTTAGGCTGATTTCTCGCCTTCCTCATGATCCTGGATACCCCATGAGGTGAGATTTTTCATGGACCCCCAGATCGATGTCGACTGACACTCATTTTGTATTTCTTCCATTTTCTTACTATTGCACCAACAGTGGTATCTAGTTCTCACCCAGCATCTTGCATATCTTTTTTTTAGCACATTTCTGCCTTGTGCAGGTCTAGGATCTTTTCCCTGACATCTGTAGAAAGCTCTTTGGCCTTGCCCATGTTGTAGAGGTTAGAGTCTGATTGAGTGTGTGGGCAGGAGTCTTTATATACAGGTGACAATTTAAGACGCCTGTCTTTAATGCAGTTAATGAGCTTATTAGAAGCATCTAACTGTTCTTTAGGAGCCAGAACTGCTAATAGTTGATAGGGGATCAAATGCTTATTTTTCTCTGCAAAATGCAAATAACTTTATATGATTTCTCTTTCGCCTCATTGGAGGACACAGGACGATGGGTTATGCTATTCTGCCGCTAGGAGGCGACACTAAGAAAATGAAAAAGAAGCACAGTGGCTCCACCCAGCAGTATATAACCCCCTGACAGGCACAGCTCAGCCAGTTTTTTGCTTAGTACTTAGGAGGTAGACACTGTTTGTTATTTTCTCTTCATCGAGTTTCCTTCAGACCGCTGCACCATCCCTCCTCAGTCCCCTCAGTTGGGGCTCTGAGTAGTAGGTGTTGGCAGGCTCTTGCAGCATCCCTTCCCAGTCCCCACAGTTGGGGCTCTGGGTTGTAGGAGATCCTCCCTTGCTCTCTGGCCACAGCAGCATGGAAGATGGAGCTGCTCTGGGATGGAGGTCTGTGACCCTGTCCCTTGTTGGCTCCAGGGTGAGGAGCCGTCTTCAGGTAGGAGCTGCGCTGTCCTCCGGGTTCCTCCTGGGGTTCCTGTCCGTGCTTTGCTTTCGACGCTGCGCTCCACGCTGGTCAAAAAAGAAAAAATATGGCGCTGCGCTGGCCTCCGGTGGTCCACCGTGCCCGCCGCTTCCCCCGCTGTGTACTCTGCGCTGGACCCCTCTTGTTCGGCGGCCTGCTGCATTAATTTAGGACCCGGCTTTGGGCTTACACTGTGTAATCCGCCCCCTCCCTGCCCTTGGTGATGATGTGGCCCGGCTGCTAACTCCCCCGGCCGGCCCCTCGGCCTATGGCGTCCGCCCTGGGCTCTGCATCATGAGGGGGCGTGGCCTAGCGGGTTTCTGCTCCATGGGGCGTGGCCTAGTGTTTTTTCTACATTTTGGCGCTTCTTTGTCGCTCTGGGCGCCATTTTCTGCAGCAGGGGGGTCCTCAGTGTGGGCACAGTCGGATCTTTGCAGGGGGACACAGGTTTCTGGGCCAGCGCTTCGTTTCCAGTGACTCTCGGGTGACAGGGCTCAGCAGCGATCTATATTTCTGCTGTAGCCCAGAGCTGTTTGTGTGTGTGCTCAGCAGCGATTCCTTCTTTCAGCTGCAGCAGTACTCTGTCTGTTTGTGCCTCACATCCATTCTGTGTGTAGCAGGGGGCGTTTTGCCATGATGTCTGGCAATAAGAGCAAGAGGGCACCAAGGACCTTTGCTGTATATTATGCTTTTTGCACTGCATGCAAGGCTGTACTGACATGCGGTTGTTTTACTCCGCTTTGCCAGGTCTGTGTCTCTGTTTCACTCAGCCTTGTGCCTCTGCCCCTGTGCAAGCCCCTGCTGATGAAGATACATCCTCTAGTGACCCTGCTACCCCGGATTGGGCGGTTGCGTTTTCGCAGTCCGTGAGCGCTCTATACAGTGACTTTCTGAGACACTGATCCAAAGCACCTCAGAACCTGGCTCCCAGGACGACCTCTCTGGTCGCGAGGGCGTTGATCGAGGGAATTAGTCTGATTGCCGTATCTGGAGTCAGGAAGGAATTTTTTCCCCCAATGTGGAGATTAGTGTTGCCACATGGGGTTTTTTTTGCCTTCCTCTGGATCAACATGTTAGGCTATGGGTTGAACTAGATGGACTTAAATCTCCTCCAACCTTAAAACTAGTACCTATGTCTAATGAGATACACTCTGTGACGAGTTGATATCTCCACTCTATTCCACGTTTCTGGTGGGAAGAGGTCCCTCTGGAGCCCCTACACAGCCCCATCTCAGGGCTCTCGGGTCTTCCCTGTTAGGAGCAGGTCCCTTGAATCACGCTCGTCTGGTGAGCTCCGTGATTTGGATCCGGACCAGGAGGCCCCCTTCAGTTCAGCCTCCTTGGATACTCTTTCCATGATGGCCGACCAGGTTTCGGCCATTAATCGCTTCCCTTCAGTGGCTGACCCATCCCGGGTCGCATCCTTGGATCACGTGGTCTCTTTTAAGAGATTCACAAGATCTCAAAAAGGGGTATTCTCAGACCACCCTGTGATTCAGAAAGATCTGCAGACACATGGGTCTCAGCCTAGCTTTCCATTCGGTCTCTCCGAGGGCGCGTCTAACAACGACGCCACTGACTGTCAGCTAGAACGCTTGTCGAAGTCGGTGTTTGAGGTTTCAGGCTCGTCCCTATCCCCATCCTTCGCCTCCATGTGGGTGGCTAAGGCCATTGTGCCCTGGGCGGGTGATTTACACTCTGCCTTGCGGCACCGGGAGTCTCTCACTAGAATGCCTTATTTAGGCAGGCGTATTTTTGGGGGAAAAGCTTGATAGGCTAATCTCGGACGTTACGGGAGGTACGAGTGCCTCGCTTCCTCAGCAGACGCCTAAGCGTTAGTTTGCCAAGGGACAATGGACGAGAGTCCGGTCTTTTCGGAACTTGTCCAGGTGGTCCGCTTCCTGCCTGTCACAGCCGTTCCGTGCGCCTCACTCAGACAGGGGTTCCCAGGCTTCCAGCAAGCCGGGTTCAAGCTGTCAGCCACCGCAACCGGCAGGCCAAGTCGAAGGGGTCCGGGTCTCAGAGATTCTCCTCTTCCTGGCTCGGTTCTTCGGGGGTCAGTCCTTTGGGGACTGCGAGGACGCTGTCTGCGTCACAGTAGATACTCTCTCGCGCCTGGGATGGCTGCTCAATCTACCACAGGTTTCGCCAACACTGAGCCGCAAGCTCACCCTCCTGGGGCTGGTTCTGGCATGTCTCGGGGACTTGTGCTTCTCCCCCAGGACAAGGCTCCTTTCCTGCGCTGTGCAGTTCGGATGTTTTTCTCATCTTCCGCACTCTTTCCGGTTTGCAAGGTGAGTTTTGGGAAGGATGGTAGCGACATTGGACGCAGTGCCATTTGTCCAACTCCATCTCCGGCCCCTTCGGTTGGCCCTGCTATCAGCCTGGAAGCGCAGTCTGTTGACCCCCTCCTTGGACATCCCGTCCGTCAGCGGAAAGGAGGCTCTTCGATAATGGCTGATCCTGTCATCTCTCTCGGGGGAGTTCCTACTCCCGGCTCGGTGGGATGTGCTGGCCACCGACACCAGTTTCCTTGGCTGGGGTCAGGTTTTTCGCCAGCACACAGCTCAGGGTCGGTGGACCCTGGCGGTGTTTTCTCTGCCCATAAATCTCTGGGAGATTTGGGCCATCTCCTTGGCGTTGCGAAGTTTCCATCATCTTCGGAAGGGCCGTCACATCCGAATTCAGTTGGACGATGCCACGGCTGTGGCAAAGGTCAACCATCAGGGCAGAGCCCGCTGCAAGTCTGCTATGCAAGAAGTGGAACCGATCCTCAGCCAGGTCGAGTCCTGCAAAGCAGTTTTCTCGACTGTTCACATCCTGGGGATCGTCAATTGGGCGGCGGACTTTCTCAGCCGTCAGGGCCTTGCCTCGGGAGGATGGGGTCTCCATCCAGAAGGATTCCAACAGATCTGCGGTCGCTTCGGGACTCCGGATGTGGACCTCATAGCATCGCGTATGAATGCGCAGGTTCCCAACTTCTTTTCAGCTCCCATGATCTGCGATCCCTGGGATCGGACGCTCTGGTCTAGACTTGGACACATTTTCATTTTACATCTTCCCTCCTCTGGCCCTCATTTTCAGAGTGGTCCAGAAGGTAAAAATGGAGCGCGTCCTGGTGATTTTGGTGGCCCTGTATTGGCCCAGGAGACCATGGTATGCCGATCTCGCGCAGATCGCCACAGACGTCCCATGGCGCCGGCCTCCTCTCCTCTCCCAGGGCCCATTTTTTCACCAGAACTCAGGGGCCCTTCATTTGATGGCGTGGCCCTTGAGGCCTGGATTTTGACTCGGGAGGGATTTTCGGTAGAGGTTGCGCGCCCTACGGCCAACGCGAGAAAACCTGTCTCCGTCCTCATATTCCACAGGGCTTGGAAGGGTTTCTTTGCCTGGTGTGACTCTGGAAGTCTTCCTCCCTTGCATTTTCGAATCCAGTGATTCTGGATTTTCTTCAGTCTGTGCTGGATACAGGCCTGTCCCTAGGCTCTTCAAGGGACAGGCATCGGCTCTGTGCTTTTTAGCACCGTTTAACCACGATACCCCGGGTTCGTTATTTTTTGCAGGATGTCTCTCGCATTGTTCCACCATATAAGAGGCCCTTGGAGGCCTGGGACCTGGAGGTGCTTCAGAGGCCGCCCTCCTTCGAACCTCTCAGGGAAGTTTCGCTCTCAGAAAGTGGTTTTCCTTGTGGCGATCACCTCTGTTCGGCGGGTATTGGAACTGGCGGCCCTCTCCTGCAAGGCACCTTTACTTGAGTTTCACTAGGATAAGGGGGTATCGTGTCCTGTACCGTCATTTCTTCCCACGATGGTTTCCTCTTCCATTTGAATGAGGACATTTCTGTCTTGTCCGGCTCTGCTGCACTGCTTTGAAAAGGCTATGCACTCCCTGGATCTGGTCCGTGCTCTCCAGAATTATGTCTCTAGGACAGCTCCTTTCCGGAAGTTGGACTCCCTTTTTTGCGTGCTTCCAGAAGGGCACCGTAAAGCGACGGCGGCGTCCAAGACCACTCTTGCAGGGGGATTTGGCTTCCCATTCAAGAATCTGACCATTCCATCTGGGTTGCGAGCTCGTCCACTCGCACGGTGGGTGTTTCCTGGGCTATTCGGCACCAGGCTCAAGCTGGGCAGGTGTGCAAAGCTGCCCACCTGGTCCAGCCTTTACACTTTTTGCGAAACACGATCGTGTTCATAATCAGGCCTCGACAGATGCGAGTCTGGTTAGGCGCATCCTGCAGGCAGCGGCAACTAGTCTGTAGACTGCGTTTTTCTGTTGTGGATGTTTATTCCCACCCAGGGACTGCTCTAGGACGTCCCATCGTCCTGGGTCCCCCAATGAGGCGAAGGAGAAAAGAATTTTGTGTACTCACCGTAAATTCTCTTTCTCTTAGCCTCTAATTGGGGGACATAGCCCCCCTTCCTTTGGCCGGTTGGCCTTGTTGTGGTTGTGTTCTCTTGTTTATGTTCCTGATCGCCTTATCGGCTTATGTAATTTTCCTCCTACTGCTTTAGCACAAAACTGGATGAGCTGTGCCAGTCAGGGGGTCATATATTGTTGGGAGAAGCCACTGTGCTGCTTTTTCATTTGCTTAGTGTCGCCTCCTAGTGGCACAATAGCATAACCTAGTGATGGCGAACCTTTCTGAGGCTGAGTGCCCAAACTGCAACCTAAAACAAAATTATTTATGGCGAAGTGCCAACATGATAATATAACCTAAATTTACAGCAGGAGTGGTAATCACAAGCGCTGCACAGGGGGGAGAGCCAGCAGATGCTAACTCTCTTCCCTGTACAGGGCTTGTAGTCCTGAAACACTGATGATCAATTCAATTATTTTAACAATTAATTGATTTTAAACTTACCTTTGCAGTCTTCTCTTCAGCAGTGGTCATTCAGCTCATGTGTAGCTCATTGAAGCTGAGCCGCTGCCACTGCCCTTTCTAGAAACAACAGGTGGACTGATCTGTATGGAAAAAATGCAGAATATTAGACAGATAGGAGATAGATTTTATCATGGAATACAAGCAGATTTCATACTGAAATCCTGGTCCTCATCTTGTATTAATATCTCCATCATGACCCTCTCCTTGCAGTAATGTGTCCCATCCTGACCCTCTCCTTGTAGCTATGTGCTCCATCGTAACCCTCTCCTTGTAGTAATGTTTCCCATCCTGACCTTCCCATTGTAGTTATGTGCTCCATCTTGTCCTTCCCCTTCTAGCTATTTGCTCCATCCTGACCCTCTCCTAGTTACGGGCTCCAGTCTGAATCCTCTCTCTTGTAGTAATGTGCTCCATTCTGATCGTCTCCTTCTAGTAATGTGTCCTATCCTGACCCTCTCATTCTAGTAATGTGTCCCATCCTGACCCTCTCCTTGTAGTTACGTGCTCCATCCTGACCCTCTCCTTGTAGTTATGTGCTCCATCCTGACCCTCTCCTTGTAGTAATGTGCTCCATTCTGATCGTCTCCTTCTAGTAATGTGTCCTATCCTGACCCTCTCATTCTAGTAATGTGTCCCATCTTGACCCTCTCCTTGTTGTTATGTGCTCCATCCTGACCACCTCCTTCCAGCTATATTCTCCATCCTGATCCTCTCCTTCTAGCTTTTTGCTCCATTCTGATCCTCTCCTAGCTATATGATCCATCCTGACCCTGTCCTTGCAGTTGTGCTCCATCCTGACCCTCTCCTGGCAGTAATGTTCCTATCCTGACCCCCTTCTTGTAGTAATGTCTTCATCCTTATCCCTTGTAGTATGCCCCATCCTTGTCCCCTTCGGTAATGTCCCATCCTTGTCCCTTGTGGTAATGTCCCTATCCTGCCCCATCATGTAGTAATGCCCCATCCTGTTGTAATGCCCTATCCTTGTCCTCTTGCAGCAATATTCCCCATCCTGCAGTAATGCCCTATCCTTCTCCCCTTGTAGTAATATGCCCCATCCGTGTCCCCTTGAAGTAATATGCCCCATCCTACAGTAATGTGTCTCATCCTTGTCCCCATGTAGTAATATGCCCCATCCAGCAGTAATGTGCCCCATCCTTGTCCCTTGGTATCATTGCACCACCCTTGTCGCCATCACATAGTAATATGCCCCAAGTTGCCCCCTGGTAGTATTGCCCTATTCTTGCCTCCATTATTATTATTAATATTTATATAGCGCCATTAGGTTCCATGGCGCTTTACATGAGGATGAGGGAGACAAGAAAAAGTACACTAAATCTAGGCGATCAGGACGTACAGGTACAGGAGGGGCAGGGACCCCGTCCACGAGGGCTCACAGTCTAAGAGGGGCGGGTTAGGATACAGTAGGATGGGGGAATGTCAGGTATGGGGCGGTCGCCTGGGTCTCATGGCAGCTTGACGGAACAAGTGAGTCCTCAGGTGACACTTAGACACTCTCCTACCCTGAGTAGCTTCGACGTGTTTGGGCAGGGAGTTCCAGAGTAAGGCAGATGCCTGGGAGAAGTCCTGGAATCGGTCGTGCGAAGAGGTGATGAGGGGGGAGCAGAGGAGGAGTTCTTGGGAGCAGCGGAGGTTGCGTGAGGGTAGGTATCAGGAGACCAGGTCGGAGATGTATGGTGGGGCCAGGTTGTGTATGGCTTTGTACGCCATGGTTAGTGTTTTGAATTGGGATCTCTTGGAGACGGGGAGCCAGTGAAGGGCTTGGCAGAGGGGAAAGACAGGGGAGTAGCGGGAGGACAGGTAGATTAGTCGGGCAGCGGAGTTGAGGATAGACTGGAGAAGTGTGCGGGAGTTAGCCGGGAGGCCATTGAGAAGGAGGTTGCAGTAGTCAAGGCGGGAGATGATATATACATTACATAGTAAGCTGCCCCATCCTTGTCCCCATCACATAATAATATGCCGCATCCTGCCCCATCACACAATAATAAGCCCTATTAGCCCCATCATATAATAACATGCCCGATCACATAATAATATGCCCCATCCTGCCCCATCACATAACAATATGCCCCATCCTGCCCCATCACATAATAATATGCCCTATCCTGCCCCCTATTAGTATTGCCCCATCCATCCATCATCCTCTTAGTATTGCCCCATCATCCATCCTGCTCCTCCTTGTATTGCCCCATCATCCATCCTCCTCCTCCTAGTATTGCCCCATCTGCTCCTCCTAGTATTGCCCCATCCTCCTCCTCCTTGTATTGCCCCATCCTCCTCCTCCTAGTATTGCCCCATCATCCATCCTCCTCCTCCTAATATGGCCCCATCCTCCTCCTCCTAATATGGCCCCATCCTCCTCCTCCTTGTTATTGCCCCATCCTCCTCCTCCTTGTATTGCCCCATCCTCCTCCTCCTTAGTATTGCCCCATCATCCATCCATCTCCTCCTAGTATGGCCCCATCCTCTCCTCCTAGTATGGCCCCATCCTCCTCTCTCCTTGTATTGCCCCATCCTCCTCCTCCTTGTATTGCCCCATCCTCCTCCTCCTAGTATTGCCCCATCCTCCTCCTCCTAGTATTGCCCATCATCCATCCATCTCCTCTAGTATGGCCCCATCCTCTTCCTCCTAGTATGGCCCCATCCTCCTCCTCCTTGTATTGCCCCATCCTCCTCCTCCTTGTATTGCCCCATCCTCTCCCTCCTAGTATTGCCCCATCATCCATCCATTCCTCCTAGTATGGCCCCATCCTCTTTCCTCCTAATATGGCCCCATCCTCCTCCTTGTATTGCCCCATCCTCCTCCTTCCTTGTATTGCCCCATTCTCCTCCTCCTAGTATTGCCCCATCATCCATCCTCCTCCTCCTAATATGGCCCCATCCTCCTCCTCCTTGTATTGCCCCATCCTCCTCCTCCTTGTATTGCCCCATCCTCCTCCTCCTTGTATTGCCCCATCCTCCTCCTCCTTGTATTGCCCCATCCTCCTCCTCCTAGTATTGCCCCATCATCCTCCTCCTAGTATTGCCCCATCATCCTCCCTCCTCCTATATGGCCCCATCCTCCTCCTCCTTGTATGGCCCCATCCTCCTCCTCCTTGTATTGCCCCATCCTCCTCCTCCTTGTATTGCCCCATCCTTCCTCCTAGTATTGCCCCATCATCCATCCTCCTCCTCCTAATATGGCCCCATCCTCCTCCTCCTTGTATGGCCCCATCCTCCTCCTCCTTGTATTGCCCCATCCTCCTCCTCCTTGTATTGCCCCATCCTCCTCCTCCTAGTATTGCCACATCCTCTCTACCTCCCTTTGTATTGCCCCATCCTCCTCCTCCTTGTATTGCCCCATCCTCCTCCTCCTAGTATTGCCCAATCATCCATCTCCTCCTCCTCCTAATATGGCCCCATTCCTCCTCCTCCTTGTATTGCCCCATCCTCCTCCTCCTTTGTATTGCCCCATCCTCCTCCTCCTAGTATTGCCCCATCATCCATCCTCCTCCTCCTAATATGGCCCCATCCTCCTCCTCCTTGTATTGCCCATCCTCCTCCTCCTTGTATTGCCCCATCCTCCTCCTCCTTGTATTGCCCCATCCTCCTCCTCCTAGTATTGCCCCATCATCCATCCTCCTCCTCCTAGTATGGCCCCATCCTGGCTGCTAGTAAAAAAAAAAAAAAAAGTGTCATACTCATCTTTTTTCCTTCACCGCTGCTGCAGCTTTCATCTTCAGTTGTAATGTCTCCCGCGCTGAGGGCGGTCACGTGACGCCGGGTGCGTCACATGACGCTGGCCGGGTGGGCGGGTCTAGGAGTGTCAGAGAGATGAGAAATGTCTCCTCCGATCTGACACAGCTTTGAACTGCCGGCGGCGCGGCGCACGCCGGCAGATCAAAGCGGCAGTGTAGTGGCGAGGCTGCGTGCCAGCGGAGGCGGCTCTGCATGCCATCCCTGGCACGCGTGCCATAGGTTCGCCATCACTGGCATAACCCATCGTCCTGTGCCCCCAATTAGAGGCTAAGAGAGAATTTACGGTGAGTACACAAAATTCTTCTTTTTGCAAGTAAAATGTAATAACACACTCAGCTGTCTTCTGTAAAGTGCAGACTTTTAATTCAGTATTGAGGGTTACATCATTTGATACAGGACCCTTTGCCAACTGCGTGGAACGGTGCAGCCGTTGTCCACCTCTCTACCCCCTCTCTGAAAATGATGTACCCCTCACTACTGAATTAAAGTCTGCACTTTACAGAAGACCGGTGGAGTGGCGATATTACCTTTTTACCTGCAATTGTTGTGTCTCTCCACTAAGATGAGCAACACCGTTTGGTGCTTCCTGCAGAAACCAGATATAATCGACTTAAAAGTCTCGAAAAATAGGTGCTTGGACTTGTTGGTGCCCGGATTCACCTCTCCACTCTCACTCATTTATATAATTTAGTCAATATGATTTTCTGGATTTTATTTTTGATATTCTATCTATCACTGTTAAAATTAACCCACCCTTAAAATTATAGACTGTTCATGTCTTTGTCAGTGGGCAAACTTACAAATTCAGCAAATGATCAAATACTTATCTCCCGCACTGTACCTTGTTGGTTTGATCTGAATACACTTTCTAGCTGCACAACCTAATACATGCCAGCCTTACAAGATGTAGACAAGGAGTATTTGCTCAGTCATTTCTATAGTATTTAACCATGTTCAGTGGCCTCCAGGGTGAGATTCCCAATTAATATATTTCATATCTTGCCTTTCTTTTATACACAGCAAATTGGTAGCTCCATATAGTACACCTGGCCCATTACATCTACCTGCAATCTGTATTGTAAATTTCTCAGGACTAGTCCTGTTCCCAAGCTCTGATCTGGTCTTTAACTTCAGATATAATTACTTAAGATAGAGTAAGGCGCAAATTCCTTTGTTTTTCGCCAACATATGTAAGAATTTTTAAAACCAAAATTTATATCCAAAGTATTTGTACGTTGTGGATTTATATATAATACTAGCTGTGAGCCCGATTCTAAAGAATCGGATAGTCTAGAATGCATATATAGTTTATTTACTAATATTTAGGGGAGTTCGGTGAAATTAATTGTGTGTATACAGGTGGCTCAGTGGTTAGCACTGTATATGGTGGCTCAGTGGTTAGCACTGTATATGGCGGCTCAGTGGGTAGCAGAGTATACGGTGGCTGAGTGGTTAGCACTGTATACGGTGGCTCAGTGGTTAGCACTGTATACGGTGGCTCAGTGGTTAGCACTGTATACGGTGGCTCAGTGGTTAGCACTGTATACGGTGGCTCAGTGGTTAGCACTGTATACGGTGGCTCAGTGGTTAGCACTGTATACGGTGGCTCAGTGGTTAGCATTGTATATGGTGGCTCAGTGGTTAGCACTGTATATGGTGGCTCAGTGGTTAGCATGTATACGGTGGCTCAGTGGTTAGCACTGTATACGGTGGCTCAGTGGTTAGCACTGTATACGGTGGCTCAGTGGTTAGCACTGTATATGGTGGCTCAGTGGTTAGCACTGCGCGGTGGCTCAGTGGTTAGCACTGCGCGGTGGCTCAGTGGTTAACACTGCGCGGTGGCTCAGTGGTTAGCACTGCGCGGTGGCTCAGTGGTTAGCACTGCGCGGTGGCTCAGTGGTTAGCACTGGGCGGTGGCTCAGTGGTTAGCACTGCGCGGTGGCTCAGTGGTTAGCACTTTAGCACTGCACGGTGGCTCAGTGGTTAGCACTTTAGCACTGCGCGGTGGCTCAGTGGTTAGTAGTGCGCGGTGGCTCAGTGGTTAGCAGGAGTATGGTGGCTCAGTGGTTAGCAGTGAGTGGGGTGGTCAGCGCAGTGCGGCGGGCAGAGTGGTCAGCAGAGGACAGAGGCACTCTGCCTGTCATACTTACCAGCGGGTCATCGTCTTCCCCGCCACGGCATTTTCACTCCGCCGTCGCCAGCATGTTGGCTCCACTCATGCAGAGCATTGCTCCTGTGCAGGCTCCCTCTGCTGAGTATTGCTCCTGTGCAGCCTCCTCTCTGCAGAGCATTGCTCCTGTGCAGCCTCCTCCTCTCTGCAGAGCATTGCTCCTGTCAGCAGAGCATTGCTCCTGTGCAGCTCCTCCTTGTCAGAGCATTGCTCCTGTGCAGCCTCCTCTGTGCAGAGCATTGCTCCTGTGCAGCCTCCTCTGTGCAGAGCATTGCTCCTGTGCAGCCTCCTCTGTGCAGAGCATTGCTCCTGTGCAGCCTCCTCTGTGCAGAGCATTGCTCCTGTGCAGCCTCCTCTCTGCAGAGCATTGCTCCTGTGCAGCCTCCTTACTGTAGAGCATTGCTCCTGTGCAGCCTCCTCTCTGCAGAGTATTGCAGAGGCACTCTGACTGTCATACTTACCAGCGGGTCATCGTGTTTCCCGCCACGGCATTTTCACTCCGCCGTCGCCAGCATGTTGGCTCCACTCATGCAGAGCATTGCTCTTGTGCAGGCTCCTCTCTGCTGAGTATTGCTCCTGTGCAGCCTCGTCTCTGCAGCGCATTGCTCCTGTGCAGCCTCCTCCTCTCTGCAGAGTATTGCTCCTGTGCAGCCTCCTCTCTGCAGAGCATTGCTCCTGTGCAGCCTCCTCCCTGCAGAGCATCGCTCCTGTGCAGCCTCCTCTCTGCAGAGCATTGCTCCTGTGCAGCCCTCCTCTCTGCAGGCATTGCTCTGTGCAGCCTCCCTCAGCAGAGCATTGCTCCTGTGCAGCCTCCCCTCATGCAGAGCAATGCTCCTGTGCAGCCTCCTCTGTGCAGAGCATTGCTCCTGTGCAGCCTCCTCTCTGCAGAGCATTGCTCCTGTGCAGCCTCCTTACTGTAGATCATTGCTCCAGTGCAGCCTCCTCTCTGCAGAGTATTGCAGAGGCACTCTGACTGTCATACTTACCAGCGGGTCATCGTGTTCCCCGCCACGGCATTTTCACTCCGCCGTCGCCAGCATGTTGGCTCCACTCATGCAGAGCATTGCTCTTGTGCAGGCTCCTCCTCTGCAGAGCTATTGCTCCTGTGCAGCCTCCTCTTGCAGAGCATTGCTCCTGTGCAGCCTCTCCTCTGCAGAGATTGCTCCTGTGCAGCCTCCTCTCTGCAGAGCATTGCTCCTGTGCAGCCTCCTCTCTGCAGAGCAATGCTCCTGTGCAGCCTCCTCTTCCTCTGCTCCAAGAGCGCCTGTATACTCTGTACACAGAGCACTGCCTGTAACTCTGCTACCCACAGAGCGCTGTATACTCGCTACCACAAGCACCTGTATACTCTGTGCCACAGACCCGCTCTATACTCTGCTACCCACGACCGCTGATAACCTGCTACCCACACACCTGCCTGTAAACTATGCTACCCACTGAGCCCCTCTGTACTTGCACACAGAGCCGCTCTATACCTCTGCTACCCACAGAGCCGCCTCTATACACACAATTCACTTCACCGCCCTCCCGATGCAATTGCATCGGGCCTTTTTACTAGTACAATATAAAATATGGTATATAAACGTAGCCTAAAGAAAACTTCTAAGTACTTTTAAGTATAGCTGTAAATCTTCTCACTCTTGTTGGATTGCAGGTTTCTCGCAATGTACTTGAACAGATTACAAGCTTTGCTTTGGGTTTATCTTACCACCTTCCTCTGGTGCAACATGTCCAGTTCATCTTTGACTTGATGGAATATTCTCTTAACATCAGTGGTCTAATTGACTTTGCTATTCAGGTTTGCATCATAATTTTATTTTTATTTAGTTTTTACTGTTCCCGTTTCTATAACACTCTCCATTCTCCTCTTATCCTTGCAGTTGTTGAATGAGCTGAGTGTTGTTGAAGCGGAGCTCCTTCTTAAATCTTCTGACCTTGTTGGTAGTTATACAATGGGATTGTGTTTGTGCATTGTGGCTGTCCTGAGACATTATAACACCTGCCTGATTCTCAACCAGGAGCAGACGGCACAAGTGTTTGAAGGGTGAGAGCTTGCAGGAAAAGTGAAAAATGACATCAAAATCTATTCATGCAAGTAAATTGTTACCAATCCTACAAAAATAAGTTGGTTTAGTGGCTTTTTTTAACGTGTAAATCCTGTTATAGAAACACAAGGTAAATTACTTATTCATATTTTTTATTAGAATATTTTCAATTATTTGTTGCTTTATATTATTTGTCATCATTTATATAAAGGTAAAATAAAGCATTAAAGTTTTCTCACTGATCAGTAAGTATCAAGAAGACTTAACCTTCACGGTTACTGTATATAGTTGTGGCCAAACGTTTTGAGACTGACATATGGAGCATCCTGTCACAAGGCAAAAGTGAGATCTGCCATAAGGAGCTCGGTGAACAAAATGATTGTTTTCGGTCCACAGCCGGAAAACTCCCCAGATTGCATTCACACTGAGTTCCAGTGAACAATCCTGAAAAATCGGATGGACAAAGAAAAACACCAAATTTGTGGTAAACTCAAAGCAGTCATTAGACAAGAATGCGTTGTCATCAGTCAGGATTTGGCCCAGAAGCTGAGACCTGGCCTTCAGGAGTTGCAGAGATCTTGTAAAATTATAGGTCAACACTGTAAAGACTGAGTTTTTGTATAAAATTGATGTATGTGTCAAAAGTAAAAAAAAAAAAAAACCATATAAAATGTTGGCAATTGTGCTTCAGTAACTATAGAAACATCTGACTAAAAGATCTAAAAACACAGTAGCAGCAAAGATTTGTGTCTGTCTCCAAGTTTCTGGCCACGACTTTAGATTAATCTGTGTTCAGCAGAGAGTGGGCGATTTGGCTCTGTTGTAATGTGTGAGGTATAGATCTAGTTCAGGGGAGTAGCATAATTACCCTCTAGTCACTAATAGGGACAACCCTTCTTAGGCTGCCTTCACACTTGCAGATGCATCTGCAGCGTTTTGCAGATGCATCTGCAAGTATCAGCATGCAGACCGCGGCCCCTATGTTTATAATAGGGCGCACCGCGGTCTGAATGCTCTCATTCATTCCTATATGTGAGCCGTAAGCAGGCGTATGCCTGCTGACAGATCACACACTCCCGCCCCGCACCTTGGACGCAACATCTCGCGTCCATAGTGCGGGCGGGAGAGTGTGATCTGTAAGCAGGCATACGCCTGCTTACGGCTCACATATAGGAATGAATGAGAGCATTCACACCACGGCCGCGGTCTGCATGCTGATACTTGCAGATGCATCTGCAAAACGCTGCAGATGCATCTGCAAGTGTGAAGCCAGCCTTAGTAAGGTGCCACAGTGGCTGGCTGTCTAAATGTTTTGCATTTCTTTTCTTGCAGTCTGTGTGGAGTGGTCAAGCATGGCATGAACCGCTCAGATGGTTCCTCTGCTGAACGTTGTATTCTTGCATATTTATATGACTTGTATATGTCTTGCAGTCATCTTAAAAGCAAGTATGGAGAACTATTTAGGTAAGTGGAGCACCTTAATTTTTCAAAAGTAATAATCAGTTACATTTATATGTTTATAAATTATTATATTGTTTTACTTTTTCACGGTTTGTTTCTTAAGGTACCGTTACACAGCACGACATCGTGCCCCCGACATCGCTCAAAAGTGACGTGTTCAACGATGTTTAAACAAAATCATTAGTGCCTCGTTGCGTGTAACCGAACCATTCAATGACGATAATTAGTCAAGTTGGAGTTGACAGGTTTATGAACATGTTCAAAAACCTGGCGATGTCGTTCAAGCGATCGGCTAGCATCGTTCTGTGCGACACCACGATAACTATGTCATGGACGACTTCGCCCATTCACAGCAATGAGCAGGTATCCTTCACGGGGTTAGCGAACGATACCTGCTCGCAACATTGTTGGTGAGTTGTTCACGATATCTAGACGTGTGACATCTCACCAGCGATGTTGAAATGTTGTCCAAAAAAGACCACGCGCCCTCGAGATTATTGCCGACATCTTTTCAACGTTGTGCCGAGTAACTGGGCCTTTATGCCCTGTATTCCAAGCACATAAAATGTGGAAAAGGACAAACTGATGGCTACATTATTGAAGACGTTTAGGCTTATCATGAAAGTCTGTAGTCATGCTATGTAGCTGCAGACTTCTGAAGCCTCACATCGCACATAGTGCACACTGGGAGGTACAGTTGTGGCCAAAAGTATTGACACCCCTGCAATTCTTTCAGATAATACTCTTCTTCCTGAAAATGATTGCAATCACAAATTCTTTGGTCTTATTATCTTCATTTAATTTGTCTTCAATGAAAAAACACAAAAAGAATTGTCCTAAAGCCAAATTGGATCTAATTCCACACCAAACATAAAAAAGGGGGTGGACAAAAGTTTTGGGACTGTTAGAAAAATCATGTGATGCTTCTCTAATTTGTGTAATTAACAGCACCTGTAACTTACCTGTGGCACCTAACAGGTGTTGGCAATAACTAAATCACACTTGCAGCCAGTTGACATGGATTAAAGTTTACTCAACCTCTGTCCTGTGTCCTTGTGTGTACCACATTGAGCATGGAGAAAAGAAAGAAGACCAAAGAACTGTCTGAGGACTTGAGAAACCAAATTGTGAGGAAGCATGAGCAATCTCAAGGCTACAAGACCATCTCCAAAGACCTGAGTGTTCCTGTGTCTACCGTGCGCAGTGTCATTAAGAAGTATAAAGCCCACGGCTCTGTGGCTAACCTCCCTAGATGTGGACAGAAAAGAAAAATTGACGAGAGATTTCAACGCAAGATTGTGCGGATGGTGGATAAAGAACCTCAACTAACATTCAATCAAGTTCAAGCAGCCCTGCAGTCCGAGGGTACAACAGTGTCAACCCGTACTATCCGTCGGCGTCTGAATGAAAAGGGACTGTATGGTAGGAGACCCAGGAAGACCCCACTTCTTACCCCGAGACATAAAAAAGCCAGACTGGAGTTTGCCAAAACTTACCTGAGAAAGCCTAAAACGTTTTGGAAGAATGTTCTCTGGTCAGATGAGACAAAAGTAGAGATTTTTGGGCAAAGGCATCAACATAGAGTTTACAGGAGAAAAAAAGAGGCATTCAAAGAAAAGAACACGGTCCCTACAGTCAAATATGGCAGAGGATCCCTGATGTTTTGGGGTTGCTTTGCTGCCTCTGGCACTGGACTGCTTGACCGTGTGCATGGCATTATGAAGTCTGAAGATTAGCAACAAATTGTGCAGCATAATGTAGGGCCCAGTGTGAGAAAGCTGGGTCTCCCTCAGAGGTCATGGGTCTTCCAGGAGGACAATGACCCAAAACACACTTCAAAAAGCACTTGAAAATAGTTTGAGAGAAAGCACTGGAGACTTCTAAGGTGGCCAGAAATGAGTCCAGACCTGAATCCCATAGAACACCTGTGGAGAGATCTAAAAATGGCAGTTTGGAGAAGGCACCCTTCAAATATCTGGGACCTGGAGCAGTTTTCTAAAGAAGAATGGTCTAAAATTCCAGCAGAGCATTGTAAGAAACTCACTGATAGTTACCAGAAGCGGTTGATCGCAGTTATTTTGGCTAAAGGTTGTGCAACCAAGTATTAGGCTGAGGGTGCCAATACTTTTGTCTGGCCCATTTTTGGAGTTTTGTGTGAAATAATCAATGTTTTGCTGTTTGCTTCATTCTCTTTTGTGCTTTTTCATTGAAGACAAATTAAATGAGGATAATAATACCAAAGAATTTGTGATTGCAATCATTTTCAGGAAGAAACGGAGTGTTATCTGACAGAATTGCAGCGGTGTCAATACTTTTGGCCACAACTGTATCTCTGGTGCAGGCGACAAGACCAAGAGGTCATGTGACCACAAGTATGTGATACGCATACTCCCAGCCTCATTCCAACTAGATGTATACTGTCTCACTCAATTCACTTGTATTGACAGATACTGCACACATCTAGTCATAATAGAGCTGTGAGTATGCATTTCACATAATTGTGGCCACATGACATTTTGATCTCGGCACAGGAGATACCGTGTTTCCCCGAAAGTAAGACACTGTCTTACATATTTTTTACCCCAAAAAGTCCCACTATGTCTTACTTTCGGGGTATGTCTTATATTGGGAAAATAAATGTCGATTTTTGTTTTAACCATAAAATACAGCCCCCAGCAGTGTGGTATACAGCAACCTCCCCTGTGGTATATACAGGCCCCAGCAGTGTTACAGCAGCAGCCCCAGTGGTGTATACAGCTGCAGCGCCCAGTGATGTATACAGCTGCAGCGCCCAGTGGTGTATACAGCTGCAGCCCCCAGTGTTGTATACAGCAGCAGCCCCCAGTGTTGTATACAGCAGCAGCCCCCAGTGTTGTATACAGCAGCAGCCCCCGTGGTGTATACAGCTGCAGCCCCCAGTGTTGTATACAGCAGCAGCCCCCAGTGTTGTATACAGCTGCAGCCCCCAGTGTTGTATACAGCTGCAGCCCCCAGTGTTGTGTACAGCTGCAGCCCCCAGTGTTGTGTACAGCTGCAGCCCCCAGTGGTGTGTACAGCTGCAGCCCCCAGTGGTGTGTACAACTGCAGCCCCCAGTGGTGTGTACAGCTGCAGTCCCCAGTGGTATGTACAGCTGCAGCCCCCAGTGGTATGTACAGCTGCAGCCCCCAGTGTTGTATACAGCTGCAGCCCCCAGTGGTGTATACAGCTGCAGCCCCCAGTGGTGTATACAGCTGCAGCCCCCAGTGGTGTATACAGCTGCAGCCCCCAGTGGTGTACACAGCTGCAGCCCCCCCCCCCCCCTTGCTGCCGCCAACCTGTAAAGTAAAATATCATTCTACTTATCCCCGCCGGTGTCCCGCTGCTGTCCCGCCGCTATCACGCTCCTTCGCCTTCATCTGTCTTCCATCTCCGGCGCACAGACAATGACGTCAGTCTGTGCGCCGGAGAAGGACGTCGGATAAAGCCGGATGAAGACGGAAGAGCGTGATGGCGGCGGGACAGCAGCGGGACACCGGCGGGGATAAGTAGAATGATATTTTACTTTACAGGTTGGCGGCGGCGGCAGCAAGGGGGGGGGGCGCCTGTATACTCATATGGGGGGGCAGCAGCTGTATACACAATTGGGGCTGCTGTTGTATATACCGTGTTTCTTCGAAAGTAAGACAGTGGCCAGGGTCACATTTGCGGTTGGACCCTGGCCTGCCGGATTCCGGTTTCAACTTAGCAATTTTTCCATCACCGCATAGCGTTTCCGCTATGCGGTGCTGGAAAACGCTGCCCTTAGTTACCCGGTGTTTACCTGCACGACCTGTCATACAGGCAGCGGCTCGGAGTGCGCTTTACAGCGCCGCACAGGAAACCGTTGCAGACACGGTTTCCTGTGCGGCGCTGTAAAACGCACTCCGAGCCGCTGCCTGTGTGACAGGTCGTGCAGGTAAACACCGGGTAACTAAGGGCAGCGTTTTCCAGCACCGCATAGCGGAAACGCTATGCGGTGATGGAAAAATTGCTAAGTTGAAACCGGAATCCGGCAGGCCAGGGTCCAACCGCAAATGTGACCCTGGCCTGTGTCTTACTTTCGGGGTATGCCTTACATTACCCGACCCCCGTAAAACAGGCACCATGCCTTACTTTCGGGGGCGCCCTACTTTCGGGGAAACACGGTACCTCCTAGTGTGCGATATGAGGCTACAGAAGTCTGCAGTCACATAGTGACTGACTGTCAAATGCCTGGACAACCCCTTTAACCCTCTATTGCCTGAATTAAAATCTTCATATGCATTCAAATGAATTGAACTGTTATGATCAGAGCTGTGGAGTCAGAGTTTCGGAGTCAGAGCCCATTTTGGTGGAGTTGGAGGCAGTAGAAAATGGTCCGACTCCAACTTCTAAAATATATAATACATTGGGTACAGTAGCTCAATGCAGAGTGTGCTGAATAATATGAATTATTATGTTCTATCTAAATTTCTCCTTCGCCTCATTGGGGGACACAGGACCGTGGGTGTTATGTTGCTGTCCACTAGGAGGCGACACTAAGCAGAATCTGCCAAAGAGTTACAGTGGCTCCTCCTCTGAAGTATACACCCCTGGAGCAGGCAGTGCCTCACCAGTTTTAGTGTCGTTAGGAGGCACACCTAAATTTTTTATTTTAATTTATACCTTTTAATTTTTTCTTCTAATGAAGAAGAAAAGTGGGTCCCTGGCGAGAGCCTGGCATGCTCCTTCCTTGGCTCCCCACCATTCGGGCGCCGGATTGAAAGTTGAGATATTCTTACATATGCCGCCCTCCTTCCTCGGCCCCCCACTGTTGGGGTGCTGGGTTAAGGTTGAGACATCCCAGCATAACATCCTCCTTCCTCAATTCCCCACAGATGGGGACCTGGGTGGAAGTTAAGGTCCCATATCATCTCCTCACATATGAAGCAGCAAGCTTCTGAAGTAAGAAACAGGAGACATCCCCCTAATCACTCCTTGGGTCATTAGGCTGAGGCACCCTAGTACCAGCAACACAAGCAGCTGCACTTACTGCAGGGCATGATCGTTAATGCCCTCATCGCTGGGACTGGTACTGTTTGCAGAGGGGACCTGGCCCCAGGAATCTGGCGGGGTCCGGGTCCGTCCCGGTCACCGGCCCTCCACGGTTTTCAAGGCCCCGCATCTAAGCAAGCCCCTAGCTTTGGCCCGATGCCTATGCCCCCTCCTCCTCAACGCCTCCTCTCCACCCACCGGATGATGCCGATGCGCGTCATAGCAGGGAGAACAGACCTAGTGGGCGCTTTTCGATCGTCGCGAGATTTGCAGTGTGCCTTTTCTCAGCTCCACTCCCTTCTTCTCTCCCTCACTCAGCGCCGCCATTACGCTGCACGAGGGGAGCACACACCGCATCTGACCATTCAGTCTCCGGGGGGTACAGGAATCGCTGGGCTGCAGCTCAGGCGCGCTTCAGGTGGTAAGACCTATGCAGTGACCCTGTCACTGGAGAGGTTTCTTCTCTCCCTGCCTTCTTCTGCACAGGCACTGTTTACACACATGGGATCTATTTATACACAGGAGATCTCAATACAAGGGATCTCATCATGATGTCTTGCTCTAAGGGCAAAAGGACCACCAGGGCATTTAATGCATATTATGCCATCTGCACAGTCTGCAGGGCTCCTCTACCTGGTGGATGCACGTCTCCACATTGCGAGAACTGCATCCAGGATATGGTGACCCATTGCTCTGGCATCTACCAGTGCACCTGATACTGACGCAAGAGGGTCCAGAGAACACCCTCTCCAGCGTCCTCTCTCAGTTCTAGGACATCCCCATCTCGGAAAAGCCACTATGACTCCCAGGAGTCTGAGGGTTCCTATGATCCTGCTTCAGACTTGGACTTAGACGCACCCCTAGATCTAGACCCACCCTACACAGTGGCTGTGGTTGAGGACTTGATTACATCCATTAATCAGGTACTGGATGTATCAGACCCACCGGCCGATACTCCAGAACATAAAGTCTCTTTTAAAAGAGCCAAGAGACCACATAAATTGAATTGAATTTCAGGAGATCCTCCAAAAGCATAGGTTACATCCCGAAAAAACATTTGGCAGCCGTAAAACTCTTGAAGCGCGTTACCCTTTCTTACCAAAAGTAACCCAGGATTGGGCAGATCCGCCCCAAGTAGACCCACCCCCTGGTATCCTGACTAGCTGCATGGACGCTTCTTTCCTTAACAGACAGTTCGTCAATTAAGGACGCAGCGGACCGCCAGGTGGAGTAGATGGCTAAATCCATCTTTGAGGACTCTGGGTCCTCCTTGGCCCCAGCGTTTGCCTCAGTCTGGGCAGCCAAGTCCATCATGACTTGGGCCGGTAACTTACATACCGCATTGCAATCAACAGACGCTGACCTAGCTCTGTCAGATCAGACGGCTCAAATATCAGTCACTACGGATAATTATTTACTGCATTCAGCTCTAGACTCCGCAAATTGTGCAGCAGCAGTGGCGTACAATGATATTACAATTAGACGCGCCCTTTGGTTACGAGAATGGAAGGCGGATGCAGCTTCTAAGAAGTCTCTCACAAGCATTCTCTACCTTAGTGGCCTTCTCTTTGCTGAAAAATTAGACAAACTAATCTTTGATGCTACAGGAGGCAAGAGTACTTCTCTTCCCCAACGCAAACTGAAGAGGCCCTTCAACCGCTAACAACAAACATGATTCCGGTCCTTTTGGAATTTGTTCAGCTGGTTGGCCTCAAGGCCAGCGCAAACCGGCAATCACTCACCACGCTGGCAGCTTTCTCAGACTAACCAAAAATCAAGCACGCACTGGCAATCCCAATCTCGCCAGTCCAAACCTAACATATCAAGATCCCATAGGTTTTCCTCCTCATGACTTTTTTTTCCCTCAGAAGACACCTTACAAGTAGGTGGCCGACTTTTACGCTTTCGTCAAGTCTGGCTAGCCAGTATAGATGACAACTGGGTCAGAGAACTGGTGTCTTCTGGTTACAATATAGAGTTTATTTCCTGTCCACCCAATCGTTTTTCTCTTTCACCTCATTGGAGCACACAGGACGATGGGTTATGCTATTCTGCCACTAGGAGGGGACACTAAGCAAATGAAAAAGAAGCACAGTGGCTCCTCCCAGCAGTATATAATCCCCTGACTGGCACAGCTCAGCCAGTTTTTTGCTTAGTGTCTTAGGAGGTAGACACTGTTTGTTATTTTCTCTTCATCGAGTTTCCTTCAGACCGCTGCACCATCCCTCCTCAGTCCCCTCAGTTGGGGCTCTGAGTAGTAGGTGTTGGCAGGCTCCTGCAGCATCCCTCCCCAGTCCCCACAGTTGGGGCTCTGGGTTGTAGGAGATCCTCCCTGGCCCTGTGGCCGCAGCAGCATGGAAGATGGAGCTGCACTGGGATGGAGGTCTGTGCCCCTGTCACTTGTGGGATCCAGGGTGGGGAGCCGTCTTCAGGTAGGAGCTGCGCTGTCCTCCGTGGTCCCCCTGGGGTTTCTGCCCATGCTCTGCTTTTGGCGCTACGCTCTGCGCCGGCCCTCCCCTCAAATAATATGGCGCTACACTGCCCTCCAGTGCTCCCCTGTGGTCCCCTGTGTCCGCCACATCCCCCGCAGTGTGCTCCGCGCTGGACCCCTCTCGGTCAGCGGCCTGCTGCATTAATTTAGGCCCCGGCTTCGGGCCTACACTGTGTAATCCACCCCTTCCCTGCCCTTGGTGATGATGTAGCACGGCCGGTCCCTTGGCCTATGGCGTCCGCCCTGGGCTCTGCATCATAAGGGGGCGTGGCCTAGTGACTTCCCACTTCAGGGGGGTGGCCTAGCGGATTCCCACTTCAGGGGGCGTGGCCTAGCAGCTTTCTGCTCCAGGGGGCGTGGCCTAGCATTTTTTCTACACTTTGGTGCTTCTTTGTCGCTCTGGGCGCCATTTTCTGCAGCAGGGGGGTCCTCAGTGTGGGCACAGTCGGATCTTTGCAGGGGGACACAGGTTTCTGGGCCAGCGCTTTGTTTCCAGGGACTCTCAGGTGACAGGGCTCAGCAGCGATCTATATTTCTGCTGTAGCCCTGAGCTGTTTGTGTTTGTGCTCAGCAGCAATTTCTTCTTTCAGCTGCAGCATTACTCTGTCTCTTTGTGCCTCACATCCAGCAGTGTATACTTCTGTGTGTAGCAGGGGGCGTTTTGCCTAGATGTCTGGCAATAAGAGCAAGAGGGCACCAAGGACCTTTGCTGTGTATTATGCTTTTTGCACTGCATGCAAGGCTGTACTGACATGCGGTTGTTTTACTCCGCTTTGCCAGTCTGTGCCTCTGTTTCACTCAGCCTTGTGCCTCTGCCCCTGTGCAAGCCCCCGCTGATGAGGATACGTCATTTAGTGGGCCTGCTACCCCTGGATTGGGCAGTTGCGTTTTCGCAGTCCGTGAGCCACTCTATACAGCGACTTTCTGAGACACTGATCCACAGCACCTCAGAACCTGGCTCCCAGGACGACCTCTCTGGTCGCGAGGAGATACACTCTCGGAGACGAGTTGGTATCTCCACTCTCTTCCACGTTTCTGGTGGGAAGAGGTCCTGCTGGAGCCCCCCTACACAGCTTCATCTCGTGTCTCCCCTGTAAGGAGCAGGTCCCTTGAATCACGCTCGTCTGGTGAGCTTCGTGATTCGGATCCGGACCAGGGGCCCCCTTCGGTTCATCCTTTTCGGATACTCTTGTCATGGTGGATGACCAGGTTTCGGCCGTTAATCGGGTCCCGTCAGTGGCTGACCCAACCCGGGTCTCATCCTCGGATCACATGGTCTTTTAAGAGATTTACAAGATCTCAAAAAGGGATATTCTCAGACCACCCTGTGATTCAGAAAGATCTGCAGAAATATGGGTCTCAGCCTAGCTTCCCGTTTGGTGTCTCCGAGGGCGCGTCTACCAACGACACCACTGACTGTCAGCTACAACACTTGTCGAAGTCAGTGTTTGAGGCTTCAGGCTCGTCCCTATCCCCATCCTTCGCCTCCATGTGGGTGGCTAAGGCCATTGCGCCCTGGGCGGGTGATTTACACTCCGCCTTGCGGCATCGGATTCAGATCCGGAGTTGTTGGATCTGAACGCTCAGTTTTCTATAGCAGGGGATTTCTTAATCACGCTTTTATTGATGCAGCCAACTACACTGCGGTGGCGGACTCAAACGCCATTGCGATCCACCGATCCTCTGGCTTCAAGAGTGCAAGGCGGATTCTGCCTCAATGAAGTCTCTCACTAGCATTTCTTATTTCGGCGGGCGTATTTTTGGGGGAAAAGCTTGATAGGCTAATGTCGGACGTTACGGGAGGTACGAGTGCCTCACTTCCTCAGCAGACGCCTAAGTGTTCGTTTGCTAAGGGGCAATGGGCGAGAGTCCGGTCTTTTCGGAACTTGTCCGGGTCGTCCATTTCCCGCCTGTTACTGCCGTTCCGTGCGCCTCACTCAGACAGGGGTTCCCAGGCTTCCAGCAAGCCGGGTTCAAGCTGTCAGCCACCGCAACCGGCAGGCCAAGTCGAAGGGGTCCGGTTCTCAGAGGTTCTCCTCTTCCTGGCTCGGTTCCTCCGGGGGGCACCTTCCAAGTTAGCGGCCAACTTTTTCACTTTCGGCTCGCCAGGCACTCTATCACAGACGTCGAGTGGGTCCGGGATTGGTGTTTTTCGGCTACAGCATAGCATTTTCAGTCTCCCGAACCCCCCCCTTTCCTTCCCCAGAAGATTCTTCCCTTACAACCCTCTGGGAACGCCGGCAAAGGTGCGCGCCTTCTTTCAGGCCATCAACTTTCTCCGACAGGCAGAAGTCGTCATCCTGGTCCCTTGGAATGAGCGGTTCCAGGGATTTTATACAAATCTGTTTTATCATGCCCAGGACGGACGGGTCTCTCGTCCCAGTCTGTATTGATACGGCTCATCACGTCACCAAGGTCATGACGGCTGTCATGACCATCCTGCGCTCGCGGGGGAGTCTCTGTCTTCCCCTACCTGGACGACCTGGTGATCAAGGGTCAGTCCTTTGGGGACTGCGAGGACGATGTCTGCGTCACGGTAGATACTTTCTCGCGCCTGGGATGGCTGCTCAATCTACCACAGGCTTCGCCAACACTGAGCCGCAAGCTCACCTTCCTGGGGCTGGTTCTGGACACGTCTTGGGGACTTCTCCCAGGACAAGGCTCCTTTACTGTGCTGTGCAGTTCGGATGTTTTTCTCATCTCCCGCACTCCTTCCGGTTTGCAAGGTGAGTTCTGGGAAGGATGGTGGCGACATTGGACGCAGTGCCATTTGTCCAACTCCATCTCCGGCCACTTCGGTTGGCCCTGCTATCAGCCTGGAAGCGCAGTCTGTTGACCCCCTCCTTGGACATCCCGTCTGTCAGCGGAAAGGAGGCAGTCTCTCTCTGTGAAGTTCCTTCTCCCAGGTCGGTGGGATGTGCTGGCCTTCGACACCAGTTTCCTTGGCTGGGGAGCAGGTTTTTCGCCAGCACAAAGCCCAGGGTCGTGGACTCTGGCGGTGTCTGCTCTGCCCATAAATCTCTGGGAGATTTGGGCCATCTCCTTGGCATTGCAAAGTTTTTCATCATCTTTGGGCCGTCACATCCGCATTCAGTCGGACGATGCCATGGCTGTGGCATATGTCAACCATCAGGGCGGAGCCCGCTGCAAGTCTGCTATGCAAGAAGTGGAACCGATCCTCAGCCGGGTCGAGTCCTCCGGAGCAGTTTTCTCTGACTGTTCACATCCCGGGGATCGTCAATTGGGCGGCGGACTTTCTCAGCCGTCAGGCCTTGCCTCGGGAGGATGGGCTCTCCATCCAGAAGGATTCCAACAGATCTGTGGTCGCTTTGGGACTCCGGATGTGGACCTCATAGCATCGCGTATGACTGAGCAGGTTCCCAAATTCTTTGCCTGCTCCCGTGATCTGCGATCCATGGAATCGGACGCTCTGGTCCAGACTTGGACACATATTCGTCTTACATCTTCCCTCCTCTGGCCCTCATTTCCAGAGTGGTCCAGAAGGTCAAATGGAGCACGTCCCGGTTATTTTGGTGGCCCTGGATTGGCCCAGGTGACCATGGCACGCCGATCTCGCGCAGATCGCCGCAGACGTCCCATGGCGCTGGCCGGACCGTCTGGATCTTCTCGCCCAGGGCCCATTTTTTTTCACCAGAACTCAGGGCCCCTTCCTTTGATGGCGAGTACCAAGACAGTCTCTGACGTTTCTAGGATTGCAATTCAATACCTCCAGAAGTCTGGTGCTCCTTCCTCAGGAAAAAGTACTGTCTCTCTGCCAAGGAGTCTGCATTCTCCTTCTTCCGTCACCTCGTTCGTTTCACTTTGCCATGACATTGTTGCCTCTATGGAATCAGTCCCTTTTACCCAGCTTCACCTCAGGCCTCTCCAGCTGGCCATACTAGCGTCCTGGGACAGGAGTCCTTTTTCCCTGGAAAAGAAGTTCCGGCTGTCAACCGCAACCAGATGCTTCCTTCACTGGTGACTCAGACCGACCTCCCTCATGCGAGGGAAATCCTTTCTTCCGGTTCACTGGAAAGTCCTCACCACAAGCAAGCCTGACGGGTTGGGGAGCTGTATACCGGCACCACAGGGCAAATGGTCTCCAGTAGAATCATCCAAACCCATCAATCTCCTGGAGATTCGAACTATATTCTTGGCCCTGAAAGCCTTCAATCGTTTGCTGGTGGGAAGCCATGTGAGAATACAATCTGACAATGCCACAGCGGTGGCATATGTCAATCACCAAGGCGGAACCTGCAGTGTCCAGGCGATGCGGAATCAACAGCATCGGTACGATCAGCAGTACACATACCGGGAGTGGACAACTGGGAAGCAGAATTCCTCAGTCGGCAAGGCATAGATTCAGGAGAGTGGTCCTTGCATCTCAACGTCTTCCAACAAATATGCCATCGCTGGGGAACTCCGGATGTGGACCTAATGGCATCAAGGTTCATGGCCAAAGTTCCCACCTTCATGGCCAGGTCACACGACTGAGTCTCTGGGAGCAGACGCCTTGGTTCAAGATTAGACACAATTCCACCTTCCTTACATATTCCCACCTCTGCCACTAATCCCCAGAGTCGTATGGAAGATCAAACAAGAGGGCATTCCAATCATACTATTAGCCCCAGACTGGCCCAGATGCACATGGTATGCCGACCTCGTCCAGCTCACTGCAGACGTCCCTTGGCATCTCCCAGATCGTCCAGACCTCCTCTCACAGGGCCCGTTTTACTATCAGAATTCAGGTGCGCTGAATTGAACGCTTGGCTCTTGAGACCTGGGTTTTGACCCATGACGGGATTTCCCCTGACGTGATAGGGACCATGATCAGAGCACGAAAACAGACTTCTGCTCGGATCTACCATCGCACCTGGAAGGCCTTTTTCGCCTGGTGCTCCTCCCGAGTTCACTCTTTATTCCCCTACTCCTTGCCAAAGGTCCTCGGTTTCCTTTAGTCGCGTCTGGAGTCCGATCTGTCCCTAAGTTTCCTTAAGGGCCAGGTCTCGGCTCTCAGTTCTCTTTCACCGACGCCTTGCCATCAAACCACAGGTGAAAACTTTTCTCCAGGGAGTTTGTCGACTGGATCCCCCTTACTGGAGACCATTAGACGCATGGGACCTTAACCTAGTCCGAACTACGCTACAAGAACCGCCTTTTGAGTCTCTTTGGGACATTTCTCTCCACCTTATAACTCGAAAGGGGTTTTCCTAGTGACAATACCTTCTCTCAGTCTAGTGTTGGAACTGTCAGCACTCTTGCAGGCCACCCTTCCTAGTGTTTCACCAGGATAAGGTTGTAGTCTGTCCAGTTCCGTCCTTTCTCCCGAAGGTGGTGTCCTCCTTCCACCTTAATGTGGAGATTTCCTTGCCGTCTCTTTGCCCGACACCGGTTCATCAGATTGAGAAAGCTCTGCATACTCTGGACCTTGTCAGGGAACTTCTCATTTACGTGTCCAGGACTGTGCCTTTTCGGAAGTCAGACTCTCTCTTCCTTCTTCAGGAAGGTAGCCGCAGGGGCACGCAGGCTTCAAAGGCTACTCTGGCTAGATGGATCAGATCCACTATTCAGGATGCCTACCGTATAAAAATGTTGCCACTTCCAGCCGGTATCAAAGCGCACTCTACCCATGCGGTGGGGGCTTCCTAGGCCATTCGGCACCAAGCCTCAACACTACAAGTGTGTAAGGCGGCCACCTGATCCAGCCTACACATGTTTACTAAACACTAAAGTGTTCACACCCAGTCCTCAGAAGATGCAAGCCTGGGTAGATGCATCCTACAGGCAGCAGTAGCCCACCTGTAGGTGTCTTTACAGTTAAAGTTCCATTGTTCTTTCCCACCCAGGGACTGCTGTGGGACGTCCCACGGTCCTGTGTCCCCCAATGAGGCGAAGGAGAAAAGGAGATTTGTGTGTACTCACCGTAAAATCTTTTCTCTTAGCCTCTAATTGGGGGACACAGCACACACCCTGTTGCCCGTTTTCGGGCCTTTCTTGGTTTGTCATATTGCTCTTGAGCTCTTACGTTGTTGCCTTCTTACAGGCTTTGTTGTCTTGTTAACTTTATTCTCTTCTTACTGCTTTAAGCACAAATCTGGTGATGAAAGCACTCCTTCATTACATGTGATGCTCCAGCCCGCCCACTTCATTACCTCATCACAGGTCCTGCAATTTGAGAGAGAAGTTAGTGTTATAGATCGGCTGCAGGATGACCGTGACAGGAGCAGTTAATGTGAGCGCACACTGTGTTCCAGAGGTATACTGGCAGCTCTGCAGCTATCCCTGCTCCTGCCTGCTCTCCCCACAGCATTCACACTTCTCCCCAGCCACTGCTAGATTTAGCACTGGGGAAACCGCGTGGTGCTGATACTTAGAGTGGATGAATATTCGTTAGCTGCTCCCGCTCACTGCTCAGCGTTGACAGGTGGGCGAGGATGCGGCTAATGAATATTCCTCCACTCCAAGTATCGGTACCATGTGGTTTCTCTAGCACTGGATCCAGCAGCGAGGTAATTCTCCTGCCATCCCCCATGCTCATCGCTCCCCCTCCACACAGCCAGCCACAGTACATTTCGACCATAAGACCCCCCCCCCCCCACTTTCCTCCAGAATTTGGAGGAAAAAAGTACGTCTTATGGTCCGAAAAATGCGGTATCACTTTGTGTCTGAACCACTACAACAAGTAAACTGTCAGATTTTAGATTTAGCAATGCAGCAAAGCTAAGAAAGCTGCCCCCTGCCCACACCAGGCTCTGTATACAAAGTCTATAGACCGTAAGCTGCTAATCACAACAGGAGGCGTGCCGGACTAGCTGACCTCTAGCAATGATAATCTCCTGAAGCTAAAAAAATAGGTAAACAACTGTGCACAGTTTTGAAAAGAGACACATCAATGAATCTGTGTGTTAACCTCCACAGCATGCCCTAAACTTACTGACAGATTCCCTTTAACTTTTATATGGTTTCATATATTCACAGTGCTTTATAGACATTAAATATGAATAGCCCCCAGCTTGCGGTCTTCGACGCCCATCTCTGCCCCCAGGCCGCTCATTCCTATGACGTGATGTCACCGAGCGGGCAGTACACACGCCCCCTGATGACGTCGCCTCGAGACTTGCGCTCCCGGGCCCGCCCAGCACTCGCGCAATGTCACGAATGGGCGGTAAACACGTCCTCTACTGATGTCGCTCGGGCTCGAACCCAGTTCCTGGTCGCGCCCCCAAGTGCGGGTCATGTACACTACCTGCCAGTCCCGCATTATTACAGGCAGGCTGACACAGCAAGGTAGTTCACATCCACAGTGCATGATAGAACTGCAGCCATCCCTAGCTGCCCTCCTTTTTCTCTAATAGTCTTTATTTTTCTGCTCAGACATGCAGTCCTCAAAGGCTTCAAAAAAGCCAAAAACCCACACATTGTCTACTATACTTCCTGTCTCACCTGTCACTCAAGATTTTCACACAGCCATACTACCCCTCACTACCAGACATGCACCCCTGCAGACACCCAGGAGCCTTCCGCTGGCACAAGTGACCCGAGCCTACCCGACTGGGCACTACTACTTTCCCAGTTGATGAAAGACCTGTCCCACAATTTGGTACAATCTATGCAGTATTGCCCCCCAAGCAGCACAGACTGCCAGGGCAGGACGCAGGCAGATGACCGCTCACCAGAGGGTACATCAGACGGCAGTAGATCACATGTCACTACTGTACCCACATCACGTAAGAGACTGAACAGAAGAGGATCACCCGCTCCCTCTCAAGGCTCTCATGCCACCCCCTCATGAGAGTCAGGATCCGGCCCTGCACTGTCTACTGAACTTCCACCATGGTGAATCTGACCTAAACATGGATGACTCTTTTGACGATGATCTTTCCGACGACCAGGCAATGGTTTACGATCTCATCGCGTCAATCAACCACACACTAAACATTGATGATGTGCCTGCCACAACTACGGAACATACAGTGTCCTTTAAAAGATCCAAAAGACCACAAAAGGTCTTCGCAGATCACCCTGAATTTCAGGCTATCATAAATAAACAAAGGTAAAAGCCCGACAGGCGTTTTACTGGTCGCAAACCCATCGAGACTAGCTACCCTTTAACGTTGGCTCTCCCCAAAAGTTGGCGAACTTTCCCGCAGTCGACCATCCTGTTTCCTGTCTCGCCGCAAAAACGTTGCTGTCCCTGCCAGACGGGGTTTCCATTAATGACCCAACCAACAGGCAATTTAAGCAACTTGCCCATTCCGCCTTCGAGGCTGCGGGTTCCTCCCTGTCACCTTCCTTTGCTTCGGTATGTGTGGCCAAAGCTCTTTCGCCGTGGACTAAGAGCCTACAAAAATTGCTACAAGAAACTGATCTCGCACAGCAGCTGCTGTAGCTCAGCATACAAATTATCACGGCAGCAGATTAACTCATCCAGGCGTCCCTGGATTCAGCCACCTGTGCAGCCTTTGCAGCTCCAAATGCAATTGCTATTTGCAGAACCCTTTGGCTCAGACAATGGCGTGCCTACTCTGCCTCTAAAAATTCCCTGACCTGACTACCTTACCACGCTGGTCGGCTCTTTGGTGCACAACTGGATAAATTTATCTCTGATGCCGCTGGTGGTAAAAGCACTTTCCTTCACCAACACAAACCCAGATACCCATTCATCAGACGCTACAACACTGCCTTTCGTTCCTTTTGGAACTCCTTCAGCTGGTCGGTCTCCTGACTGCCCGCCTCTTCTAACCTCCCTCCTCAAAGAGACAGGTCCACGCATTCATCTTATAAGGAGAACTCTGCCTGGCAACCCAGATCAAGGCAGTCCAGACCCAAGGAGTCCTGATCCCATCGGTTCTCCTCCTCATGACTACCAACTACCTCCGTAAGACACCCCCATCGTTGGCGGCCGCTTACGCTTCTTCAGTCCCGTCTGGCTGGCAGCAACGAACGACAGATGGGTGCAAGATCTAGTGTCTTTCGGTTATCACATAGAGTTCACATCACCTCCGCCAAACAGGTTTTTACCCTCCAACCCCCAAAAATCTTAAAGCAAAATCGCACCTTCACGCACGTGATCTCTGCTCCAGCAACAGGGGGTCATAGTCCCAGTGCCGGCCTCCGAAAGATTCAGAGGGTTTTATTTGAACCTCTTTGTGGTTCCCAAAAAGGACAGATCGATTCATCCCATCCTCGACCTCAAACACTTAAACAATTTAGTCCGCGTTCGCCATTTCTGCATGGAATCCCTGCTCTCCATCATCTCATCTATGGAAGAACGGGAATTCCTCGCTTCCATAGGCATAAGAAACTCCTATCTTCATGTGCCTATTGCCCGGACTCCTCAGCAGTTCCTGCAGTTTGCAGTCGGCAATCGCCATTTTCAATTCGTAGCCCTACCCTTTGGTCTTGCTACTGTCCCATGGGTGTTCACCAAAGTCATGGCAGCCTCCATGGGCATTCTTCACTCCAGAGGAGTCGTCGTCCTGGCTTATCTGGACGACCTCCTAATAAAGGTGCCATCTTTCCCGGCCTGCACAAAGAGTGTCCAGATCACCATAGACACCCTATCACGTTTAGGGTGGCTCTTGAATCTCAAAAAGTCCTCGCGAATCCCGGCCCAGTCAATCACATTCCTGGGCATGACAACCAATGCTTAGCAAGGCCTAGTATCCCTCCCTTGGGGCTAGGCACAAGTCCGTGCTGGGGAGTACGCACCATTCTCCAGCCCATTCCACATTCTATCCGATTCAGGATGAGGGTCCTGGCAAGATGGTGGCAGCAATGAAGGCTGTTCCATTCGCCCAGCCTCACCTCCGCCCACTGCAGATGACTCTACTCACAGCCTGGGACAGGAGTCCCTTCTCCCTAGATAAAACGTTTTTCCTGTCACCATCGGTCAGGTGAGCTCTTCTCTGGTGGACTCATCCACCATCTCTCTCCTGAGGATGATTGTTCCTCCCAGTCAATTGGGCGGTCCTTACCACGGATACCTACTCGGTTGGGGGGCAGTCTACCGACATCACAGTGCCCTGGTCCAAACAGGAATTGGCTCTGCCAATCAACCTGCTGGAGATCCGTGCCATTACTCTGGTGCTCCAGCAGTTTTCACCAGCTGCTGGCAGGCTGCCATATCCGCGTTCAGTCAGACAATGCTGCGGCTGTAGCCTACATCAATCGCCAGGGTGGCACACGCAGCAGAGCGGCACTACTCGAAATAGAGCACATTCTCCATTGGGCTGAGTCGACGGGGTCAATGATTTCCGTTGTCCACATTCCAGGAGTGGACAACTGGGCTGCGGACTTCCTTAGCTGGCAGGGCATACCGTGGGAGAATGATCCCTGCACCCAGACGTGTTTCAGCAAATCGCTACCGCTGGGGGACTCCGGACATGGACCTGATGGCGTTGCACCTGAATTCCAAGGTGCCGACCTTCATAGCTCGCTCACACGACCCAGTCTCCATCGGGGCTGACAAGCTAGTCCAATCTTGGCGTCAGTTCCGACCGCCATACATCTTTCCCCTGCTTCCTTTAATTCCGAAGGTGATCGGGAAAATCAAGTCAGAGGGAATACCGTGATCCTCATTGCTTCAGACTGGCCTAGGCACGTCTGGTACGCCAACTCAGTGCAATTGGTCGCAGACTCCTGGCGCCTTCCAGACCGGCTAGATCTCCTCATTCAGGGTTCCATCTGCCCCCAGGGTTCGAGGGCCCTGAATTTGACGGTGTGGCCATTGAGACCTGGGTCTTAGCGTGCGCAGGCTTCTCGCCAGACGTTATTAGGGCCCGAAAACTGGCCTCTTCCTGGATTTACTATCGTACTTGAAAAATATTTTTTTCATGGTGCAAAGACCAAGGCCACTCTCCCCTTCCTTTGTCTATTCCAGTGATCCTCCGTTTTCTCCAGTTGGGTTTACAATCCGACTTAAATAAAATTTGTTATACCCTGGAGCTAGTCTTTTTAGGTATCACTCACGTGGTATTGCTGCTTGAAGACTGCAAGTGGATCACCGTGTTTATGCCCTTTTTTTATGATATTTTGTTATATATTTCTAAGGGCCCAGCGCAACATAAACCTCTTATTAATGGCTTACTAATTTAATAATACGCTAATCTTTGTTTTCATCAGAAATTAATAAAAATTCATAACATTATTAAAATCATAGTATCATAAGTATTAAAGCTCTTTGTATTATTAATTCAATCCTTATGAATTTTTTCTAAACTTAGCGTAGCTGCTAATAAGATGCTTCTTCGATACTGTTCTTTTATGGGTCAAAATTCTTCACTCTATATGATGGATCATATAAAGATATATTCAATTACCATTTGCTTTCATCACAGGTCCTGTATTTTTATATTTATGATTATTTGCCCCTTACCTCAATATAGGGGTGTCTTCCTATATTACATCTGTTTGCTGGATTAATTTTCTTATATTTCTTTAGCTATTTAAATTTATTAAAACAATATTAGTTTGTCTCAAATTTTTATTATTAATATTATTATTATTATTAAATACCTAACCTACATACACCTTTACCTGTAAAATTGTAGGTTTTATTCCATGAGTTTATGAATATTCTTGTTATGCAGGCTTTGTATCCTCATATAATCTGTAATTTATATAAGCAATTCACTATGAAACATCTTTATTATTTTGTCACTATGCAAATTTATTATGAATAACTAACCTACCCCATAATAACCCATTGTCCTGAATACCTTTGCGAACCTCTCTTTTTTTTATTGGTTTTCTAGAACACTGTGAATACAATTGTATTGTTATGTGACACCTTAACTGTGCTGAAATAGTGCTTTATTCAGTATATACTACGTGCTATTTTTTATATACCATGTGATCTGTCTTCTACTAACGTGATACCAATTATTATACTAACTCATTTATTGTGTGCTCCCTCCCTTATCCCCACCATCTTGTCTGCTCATCTTTAACCTACTAACCACTCTATTATTATATTTTTACCCTAATCATGTCCTTAACCTGAGATCGCTTTCAGTACACTCTCCTCCCCTGCTATGGGTTAAATGCTTGGTTTACCTTCTTATCTCGTAGCCCCGGCTCCCTATGGTCCGCTGTACGCTAATAATCCTCCTCCACGCCAGCTCGGCGTTCTTTCCTTGCACGTGCGGTGTCTCAGCAGCTGACAGGGGTTTCCACTTTCTGATGACGTTACCACCTATGTCAGTGTGACACCGTCGTGTGGGTGGGGTGAGGCGGAGTACCAGCGGTTATATCGGGACCTTCATAGCTTCAAGTTCTATACTGTTTAGTCTGCTGTGCCACTAATGCATTTATGGGACCACTAAGGGAAAGTGTAATTCCCAGGGCCTGAAATTGAGGAGTTTAAAAATCCCCCATTATTCTCTTACAGAAAAGGGAAACGTTTGAAAGATCTATCTTATATAAATTACATATGAGGATACAAAGTCTGCATAACAAGAATATTCATAAACTCAGGGAATAAAACCTACAATTTTACATGTAAAGGTGTATGTAGGTTAGGTATTTATTAATAATAATAATAATACAAATTTAAGACAAACTAATATTGTTTTAATAAATTTCAATAGCTACAGAAATATAAGAAAATTAATCCAGCAAACAGAAGCAATGTAGGAAGAAACCCCTATATTGAGGTAAGGGGCAAATAATCATAAATATAAAAATACAGGACCTGTGATGAAAGCAAATGGTAATTGAATATCTTTATAGGATCCATCATATAGAGTGAAGAATTCTGACCCATAAAAGAACAGTATCGAAGAATAATAATAAGAAGCATCTTATTAGCAGCTACGCTAAGTTTAGAAAAAAATCATAAGGATTGAATTAATTATATAAAGAGCTTTAATACTAATGATACTATGATTTTTATAATGATATGAATTTTAATTTTTTTTTTTTTTAATCAAATATATTTTTATTGACAAAACATCCATCATGGTAATTCACAATACAATCATTAACATATGTCTCAGGTAATGTTCCCCCTTATTTTTCATAAACAATACAAACCCGTGAACTCCCTCTCCCTCCCCCCCAATATCTCCTCCCCCCCCCCCCCCCCCCCCCTTCGAGCCAAGCGGCAATACTGTGTTGCACATATGTTCGAAACAAATTACATACTTCAGATCAATCCCCTCTATCCCATTATATAGAGGGCGTTTCCCCCCTGGTTAGAAACTCTATCCCATCCCGTAGGTGAGCCACGGTGACCAAATTCTCTCATAACAGTCTAGTTTACCCCTTTTCCGGTATACCCCTCTTTCCATAAGGGAAACATATTTTGCTCGTTCCATAAACTCCTGTCTCGATGGTGGCTCTGCATCAATCCAATGCCGAGCGACCAACTTGCGTGCTATATAGAGTAGCCTGGCTATGGCCATCTTTGAAAATTCCTCTGTCTGGATTTCATCCACATATCCTAATATGCACACATTTTGGATCCCTAGGCACTACACAACTATACGCACCCTCCACTCTGTTTAACACCCTTATCCAAAAACCAGCCAGTCTTGGGCAGTACCACAACATGTGGAGCAGGTCCGCCGGGTCCCCCCCCCCCGACATCTGGGACACTCAGCATTAGACTTTAAGTGTATCTTATGTAAAAATTCTGGGGTACGGTACACCCTATATAAGACATAAAGTTGAGATAGCCTGCCTGGTTAACATATTGATTGTTTTGGTACCCACTCTAAAATAGATTCCCATTGATCATCTTCTATTGTCCCAACCTCCTGTTCCCATCTCATCTTAGCATTAGACGGATGTTGTAGCAAAAAGGTGTGTAAAATGTCCCGGTATGTGGTTGCAATTACTCCTCTCGTGGGACCTCCTTCACAAACATAGTCCAGTACAAGATCTGTCTGTATCGTCAGTACCCTCTGTTTTGCTTGTGCCCCAATAGCATGTCTCATTTCCAAGTATTGAAATGTCCCTGTCTCTTTCAGACCAAATTCTTCCCGTAGTCTCGAGAATGGCTTAAGCGTCTGTCCATCCAGGACTTGTTTTGCTAAGACTATGCCCCGGTCTCTCCATTCCTTTAGGCATCCAGCTTTTCTATTTCCGGAAGGTTGGAATTATGCCATAGCGGGGAATAGTCCGTCAATCCCTCCACCCCTCGGAGCTTCTTCAACTTATCCCAGATAACATGTATTAGCCAAATAGTCGGGCATTGTTTCCCCAGTGTTTGAAATGTCCCATCTTCCACCCCAAGTATTAACGGGCACCTATTAGTCACCCCCTCTATAATCTTTTGAATAGAAGGCTGAGCCGCTTTTTTTGTCCATCCTCTCATATGTTGAGACTGCGCCGCCACATAGTATAGATAGGGATTTGGTAGGGCAAGTCCACCCTCATCTTTAGGTCGCTGAAGAAGTTCCAATCTCAGCCTTGCCAACCTCTTACCCCAAATCAACCCGCGGAACAACGAATTGATATGTTTAAACCTAGACTGTGGAATAGAGATCGTGGGAGTTTTTATTTATTTTTAATATATTTTTAATAAATTGGTATTTGATGAAAACAAAGATTAGCGTATTATTAAATTGGTAAGCCATTGATTAGAGGTTTGTGTTGCACTGGGCCCTAAGAAATATATAACAAAACTAACTGTACTACCTCGGCTACGCCCGGGTTAATAAATAACTGCTGTTAGCTTTAACAAAATAGAATTTGAATATGTCATATTAATGACCTGCAGGAAAATAGAAGCTGAGCTGTGATTGGTTGCTGTAGGCAGCCTAATAAATCTCCAGCCAACAGTAAACCCTTCCCCTGTATATTGTGTTACCTCACACATACACATAATAGACAGCTCATGTGACTGACATCTGCCTTAATTCCCTATATGGCACGTGTTGCACATTGGCTGTTTTTAATCAGATGTTTATGTTTGGAAATTAAAGATAGCATACATATGAGGCGATTTGTGCAACGTCTGTGTGGTGTGTGTGTCCCTGGGGTGTGTGTGTGTGTCCCTGTGGGGTGAGTGCATGTGTCCCTATAGGGTGTGTATGTGTGTGTGTCCCTGTTGGGGGGGTCTTTGTGGTTGTGTGTGTCTCTTTGTGGTGTGTGCGTTTTCCTGTGGGGTGAGTGCATGTGTCGCTATAGGGTGTTTATGTGTGTGTGTCCCTGTTGGGGGGGTCTATATGGTGTGTGTCTGTGTTGTGTGTGTGTCTTTGTAGTGTGTGTGTCCTTGTGGGGTGAGTGCATGTGTCGCTATAGGGTTTGTGTGTGTGTCCCATGGGGTGTGTGTGTCTGTGTTGTGTGTGTCTCTTTGTGGTCTGCGTGTGTGTTCAGGTGCGTGGTGAGTATCCAATGTTGGGGCTGCACCTTAGCGACTATACACTTGCTGTTACTCTTTGTGTGCATGTGGTGTGTATACATGTCCCCGTGCGTGGTGAATATTCCATGTCAACTTAGTGATTATATGCTGTTAGGGCCCTTTCACATCAGCGTTTTCGTAATTCGCGGCAGATGCGGTGAAAAAACCGCATCTGCCGCGTTTGCCGCATAACGGTTCCACTTGCGGCACGGTTGCGTTTTTTTTCCATAGGAAGTATAGGGGGACTTGCGGCAGATGCGGCAAGTGCGGTATTGCACTTGCGGCAGGTGCGGCAGCGAAAAAAACCGCAGTAAGCCGCGGTTTTTTTCTCTGCCGCACCTGCCGCAAGTGCAATACCGCACTTGCCGCATCTGCCGCAAGTCCCCTATACTTCCTATGGAAAAAACCGCAACCGTGCCGCAAGTGGAACCGTTATGCGGCAAACGCGGCAGATGCGGTTTTTTCACCGCATCTGCCGCGAATTACGAAAAACGCAGATGTGAAAGCACCCTTAGCCTTTGGCGCTGTCATTAAGCCCCTCTCATTCACAACTGTCAACTGGTAACTGTCACTTTTTCCCTATTATGTAGATAGGGGCAAAATTGTTCGTTGAATTGGAACGCGCCGGATTCAAATTTCACCTCACAACATAGCCTATGATGCTCTCGGGGTCCAGACGTGTGACTGTGCAAAATTTTGTGGCCGTAGTTGCGATGGTGGAGATGCCAATCCCGGATATACATACACACATTCAGCTTTATATATTCGATATCATAAAAAGAGGGTTTACAATCTGGCTTAGCCTTAAGCTCCTTGAAGGAGCAGGTCACTGCCCTTTCAATTTTTTACCAACGCCGCCTCGCACCCAAGTCAGAACTTTCCTCCAGTGGGTATACCGATTGGCCCCTCCTTACCGGAGGCCACTGGAATCGTGGGACTTGAATTTGGTCCTGGATGGTCTACAAAGACCACCATTCGAACTTCTCAGGGAAGTTTCTCCTTCTTTTAACCTGGAAAGTTGTTCCTGGTAGCAGTATAGTCCATCCGACGCATCTCTGAGTTGGCAGCTCTGTCTTGTCGAAAACCTTTCCTCTCCTTTCATCAGGACAAGGTGGTTCTGCGCACTGTTCCCAACTTCCTCCCTAAGATGACTTTTTCTTTTCACTTCAATGAGGCCATCATCTTGCCGTCCTGTTCTGCGCCTGTGCATCGAGTGGAAAAGGCCCTGCATACGTTGGACCTGGTGCGAGCCAATAGGTATTATATCTCCCGAACGGCTCCCTTCCGGAAGGTTGATAATCTCTTCGTTCTTCCCGAAGATCCATCCAGGAAACTTATCGACTGTGCAATATTCCTGTTCCTAGCAGGCTACTCCACTCATGCCGTTGGAGCTTCCTGGGCCACTCGGCACCAGGCATCAGCCGAACAGGTATGCAACGCCGTTACCTGGTCTTGCTTACATACCTTTGCTAAGCATTACAAAGTTCACACTCAGGCCTTTGTAGATGCAAGCCTCGGTAGAAGGGTCCTCCAAGCGGTGGTGGCCCACCAAATGACGTAGGTGTCTCAGGATGTATATGGTCGACCCTTACTCCTTGGGCTGTGGTTCTTGTTAGTTTTTTCCCGCCCAGGGACTGATTTAGGATGTCCCATGGTCCTGTGTCACCCAATGAGGTGAAAGAGAAAAACAGATTTCTCCTTCGCCTCATTGGGGGACACAGGACCGTGGGTGTTATGCTGCTGTCCACTAGGAGGTGACACTAAGTATACTTCTGAAACAAGAAAACAGTGTGGCTCCTCCCCTGCAGTATATACACCCTGGCTGACTGCAGCCTCACCAGTTTTAGCTTAGTGTCATTAGGAGGTAGATGCGGTCCACGGACCACAATACTACAACATAGTTAGTTTAGATTTTTTCGTCTACCACAAAGGATTATATGGGGCGACGGTATCTTCGCATGCCGATCTCCCAGAACCAACAACGGACGGGAACGCGGAGTGTCACCTCCACGTACCCCCTTCTGCCACGTAGGATAGGGAACAGGGCGACGGTTCCTTTGCGTTCCGATCTCCCTGTCCTCCCCAGACCGGCGTTGTCTTTGGGAATTGCCCCCCGTCTATCTGGGCAAGGACAACCATTGGAATCTCCCCTACAGAGAGATCTTACCTTGAGATGGAACCTCCAAGGAGATGGACGCCAGGTCACAGACGCCTCCTCATATTCTTCTTGGATTATGGGTCGAGCTGCCAGCATGCCCTCCCCATTCCCCTGCCGGGACACTTGGGTTGAGGAGCCGCCACCAGGTACACAGGGCTCCTTCCGGACCCTGCACCTTCATTTAATATGTAAATGTTCTAATGTGCATTATGTTCCCCCTGTTCCTCCGTCCAGGCCGCCGCCATTATGCCGACTCCGTAGCCGGCCCTCCGCGCCAATGCGCGCTGTTTTTCGGCCGCGGGCTTCTACTCTAGTCCCCGGCTTGCGGCCTTCTTTTCTAGTACCCCCCCGCCCGCCTCCGTCGCCGCCTCCGTCGCCGCCCTCATGACGTATCGCGGCCGGGAGAATCTCCCGGCCGCATCATAGGAGGCGGGACCCGGCGGCTCTCTGGCGCTTCTCGCTCATCGCGAGAATACCTGCGCGCCATTTTCCCGGCATCACTGGGCATCATAGGAGGCGGGACCCGGCGGCTCTCTGGCGCTTCTCGCTCATCGCGAGAATACCTGCGCGCCATTTTCCCGGCATCACTGGGCATCATAGGAGGCGGGACCCGGCGGCTCTCTGGCGCTTCTCGCTCATCGCGAGAATACCTGCGCGCCATTTTCCCGGCATCACTGGGCATCATAGGAGGCGGGACCCGGCGGCCCTCTGGCGCTTCTCGCTCATCGCGAGATTCCCTGTGCACCATCTTGCCCACATCACTGTACTGCTCCCGCCATCTCTGCACGTGGGACGCCTCAGGGGGACACTGGATCTGGCTGGCGATCCATTAGGAGGGTAAGAGGCACAGCTAGCCTGCTGTGCCATTTTCATTGTGGGATTCTCCTAGCAGTCTCTGCACCCTGCCTGTATTTGGTGGTTAAGTACACAAGTGCTCTATTGAGACGATGCAGAGCTCCAGAGGTAACAAGAAGGATCCTAAGTTGGCGACCTTCTATTCCTTGTGCACCACCTGCAAAGCACAGCTGCCCAGCGGTCATACGACCCCTCTCTGCCAAGCCTGTGGTTTATCTAGCAGGGAGCCTGAGGTGGCAGCCTCCTCAGCTCCTGAGACCTCTTCTGTGCCCACTGCCCCCACCATGGCCGGTAGTCCCCACGCCACCCCAGAATGGGCAGCGTTCCTGACACAGTCTTTGACTCAGTCCATGTCTCAGTCCATGGAAAGGCTGACCTCAACCCTTCTTCAGGTTTTACAGGCCCGACCCCATCCAGCCCCCTCAGGGCCCTCTGAGTCAGAGCCGGACAATACGGAGGTTCAGGAATCTATTACCAGGGACGAGGAACAGGAGTCTTCTCCTCCTCATCAGGTCCCTAATCGTAAGAGAACACACAGGAGCCCTCCTCCTTCCCCTTCGGGAAGTTCTCAGGGTTCTCCATCCCATGAACAGGAGACCGGCTCCCAGTCACTCCAGGCCCCGTATGATTCCGAATCAGATCAGGACCTGTCCCTTGACTTGGACAACCCTGATACCCAGGCTATGATTCAGGACCTGATATCAGCAGTTAACCAGACGCTGAATGTTACTAGCGCCACGGCGGAAACTCCAGAATCCGTGATATCTTTTAAGCGAGTAAAGCGCCCACACAAGTTTTTCTCTGATCATCATGAGTTCAAAGAACTTGTGACCAAACACAGGACTCGTCCTGACAAGCGCTTTGGCAACAGAAGGACCATGGATTCTCGTTACCCTTTTCCCCCCGCTGTCAGTCAGGACTGGGCGGAGTCCCCTCAGGTCGATCCTCCAGTCTCCCGGTTGGCCACGCGCACTCTTCTGTCCCTTCCAGATGGGTCATCTATCAAGGACCCCACTGACCGCCAGGTCGAGCAATTGGCTCGCTCAATTTTTGAGGCTTCCGGTTCAGCTTTAGCTCCTCCTTTGCCTCGGTGTGGGTGGCCAAAGCTGTTGCTTCCTGGGCAAGCTCCCTTCGTGATACCTCACAGTCCCCAGAAGGGTCCAACATGGCTAACCAGATTACCATCGCAGCGGAATATATGCTTCAAGCGGCACTCGACGCCGCTGGCTGTTCAGCTGTTGCGGCAGCTAATGCTATTACCATCCGCAGAGCACTCTGGCTCTCGCGAATGGAAAGCAGACTCTGCTTCCAAGAAGTCCCTGACAAGTCTACCATATCTCAGCGGACGCCTCTTCGGGGAAAAGCTGGATAAGCTAATTTCGGATGCCACGGGAGGAAAAAAGCACGTCCCTCCCGCAACACAAGCCCAAACGGCCCCCCTTTCGGCGCCAACAGACTCGGTTTCGATCTTTCCGCAACTCTTTTGGATGGTCGGTCTCCCGCCCGTCTCAGGCCAATAACAGATCCCCTCGGAGAGACAGGAACTTTCAGCCCTCCCAAAGATCCACGACTGCCTGGCAGCCTCGCTCTAGGCAGCCAAGACCCAAGGGATCACGACCTCAAAGGTTTTCCTCCTCCTGACTCCTTATCCCTTCCGGAAAATCCCTCCCAAGTAGGCGGCCGCCTCTCTCTTTTTCGGGACACCTGGCTCGCTGTCGTAGACGACGAATGGGTCAGGGAGATGATTTCTTCCGGTTATTCCATAGAGTTCCGATCACGCCCGGCCGATCGTTTTTTCCCGTCTTCTCTTCCAAAATCTCCAGCGAAGGCGCGTGCCTTTCTCAAGGCCGTCGACTTCTCCGGCTGGCAGGAGTCATTGTCCCAGTTCCTCAATCAGAAAGATACACAGGGTTCTATTCAAACCTGTTTGTGGTGCCCAAGAAGGACGGGTCTGTTCGGCCAATTCTAGACCTCAAGCTCCTCAACAGGTCTATCAAACTGCGTCATTTCGCATGGAGTCGTTGAGATCCATCATAGTATCGATGGACCAAGGGGAATTTCTCGCGTCGATAGACATCAAAGATGCGTATCTCCACATTCCCATTTGCCTCGTTCATCAGAGATTCCTTCGCTTCGCAATCGGCCAGGACCACTTCCAATTCGTGGCTTTACCGTTCGGACTCGCAACGGCCCCCAGGGTATTTACGAAAGTCATGGCCGCGGTCATGAAGGTGCTACATTCCAGGGGAGTCATGGTTTTACCTTATCTAGACGACCTTCTTATCAAGGCGCCATCTTTCACAGACTGCAAGGAGAGTGTTCAGATCACCATAGACACCCTTGTACGTCTAGGTTGGCTGTTAAATCTACCAAAATCCTCTCCGGTCCCAAGCCAGACCATTACCTTTCTAGGAATGGTGTTCAACACCCACCGCGGCTTAATACTTCTTCCGCGACAGAAAGCCGTGTCTCTACGTCAGCGCGTCAGGTTCTTGCTCCGCCCCAAACCTCACTCCCTTCGTTTCGGAATGAAGGTTTTGGGGATGATGGTAGCGGCTATGGAGGCGGTGCCGTTTGCTCAGTTGCATCTCAGACCTCTGCAACTAGCTCTCCTATCCTGCTGGGACAGGAACCCTGCCACTCTGGATCGAACCTTGCGACTGTCTCCGCCGGTGAAGCAGTCTCTTCTCTGGTGGCTCCGGCCTCTCTCTCTCCAGATAGGGAAGTCGTTCCTACCAGTGAACTGGGACGTCCTTACAACCGATGCCAGTCTGATGGGTTGGGGGGCGATTCTTCGTCATCACACAACCCAGGCAAATGGTCCCGTCAGGAGGCCACGCTTCCCATCAACTTACTGGAGATCCGTGCCATTTCTCTAGCCCTGCGGGACTTCCATCATCTGCTGGCGGGACGTCACGTACGAGTCCAGTCCGACAATGCCACGGCGGTGGCATATGTCAACCACCAGGGCGGCACGCGCAGCTCAAGGGCAATGTCCGAGGTTCGTCCAATTCTCCAGTGGGCGGAATCCACGAGATCGGTGATCTCAGCGGTCCACATTCCCGGGGTGGACAATTGGGCGGCGGACTTTCTAAGCCGCCAAGGCATCGCCTCGGGGGAATGGAGTTTGCATCCCGAGGTATTCCACCAGATATGCCTCAGGTGGGGGACTCCGGAGGTGGATCTGATGGCTTCGCGGCTAAACAACAAAGTACCCTCGTTCATGGCCAGATGCCACGACCCTCGAGCTCTGGGAGCAGACGCTCTAGTACAGTCCTGGTCTCAGTTCCGACTCTGCTACATTTTCCCACCCCTGCCACTGATTCCCAGGGTGGTAAAGAAGATCAAGGCGGAAGGTGTGTCGGTGATCCTCATCGCTCCGGACTGGCCACGTCGCTCCTGGTACGCCGATCTGGTACGTCTGATCGGCGACTCCCCCTGGGCCTGCCAGATCGCCCAGACCTGCTTTCACAAGGCCCTCTCCTCCACCAGAGATCATCGGCCCTGAGTTTAACGGCGTGGCCGTTGAAACCTGGGTTCTAACCCAGGCCAGCTTGTCTCCAGAAGTCATTGCAACTATGCTGAGAGCGCGGAAACCTTCTTCAGCTCACATTTACCATCGCACATGGAAAATTTTTTTCTCTTGGTGTAATTCTCAGGGCCGACCAACCCCTACCAGTTTTCCCCTCGATTCTGCTGCGGCCATTCAGTAGGTTTTCTACAGACCCGGTCCTTGAACTATAGTCACTGGACGTTCTGCAGAGGACACCCTTCAGCCTCTCAGAGATGTTCCTCTCCGTATTTTGTCCCAGAAGGTTGTGTTTCTGGTAGCAATCACCTCTATACGTCGTGTGTCGGAACTGGCGGCTCTGTCCTGCAAGCCCCCCTTTCTGTCCTTCCACCAGGACAGGGTTGTCTTGCGTCCGGTCCCGTCCTTTCTTCCGAAGGTGGTGTCCCCGTTTCATCTGAATGAGGACATAATTCTGCCTTCTTTTTGTCCGGCGCCGACTCATCGAGTGGAAAGGGCCTTGCATTCACTGGACTTGGTTCGGGCTCTTCGCCTTTACATTTCCCGGACATCGGCCTTTCGAAGGACAGACTCTCTGTTCGTCCTTCTGGAAGGTCCTCGTAAGGGCCTGCCTGCTTCCAAGGCCACTCTTGCCAGATGGATCAGGACTACGATCATCGAAGCCTACCAACTCAGGGGCCAGCCCGTGCCAACGGGGCTGCGTGCGCACTCTACCCGGGCGGTGGGGGCCTCGTGGGCCATTCGGCACCAAGCTTCTGCCGAACAAGTGTGCAAAGCTGCCACATGGTCAAGCCTTCACAAATTCGCTAAACATTATAATGTTCATGTCCAGTCCTCGGCGGAGGCCAATCTGGGCAGGCGTGTTCTGCAGGCGGCAGTTGCCCACCTGTAGGATGGAAAGATGTGCTTAATTTCCCACCCAGGGACTGCTTTTGGACGTCCCACGGTCCTGTGTCCCCCAATGAGGCGAAGGAGAAAAGGAGAATTTTGTGTACTCACCGTAAATTCCTTTTCTCTTAGCCTCTCATTGGGGGACACAGCACCCGCCCTGTTGCCTATTAGGTTTTTTTCTTGTTATCTTAGTTCTGGTTGTCTCAAATCTGTTATACACAGTTTAGTTCACTGAAGTGTATTTGCATATATATGTATGTGTGCTATCGCTTCTCCTACTGCTTTATTCACAAACTGGTGAGGCTGCAGTCAGCCAGGGTGTATATACTGCAGGGGAGGAGCCACACTGTTTTCTTGTTTCAGAAGTATACTTAGTGTCACCTCCTAGTGGACAGCAGCATAACACCCACGGTCCTGTGTCCCCCAATGAGAGGCTAAGAGAAAAGGAATTTACGGTGAGTACACAAAATTCTCCTTTTTTGTGCATTCACTATAAAATTGTTTTCTTTGAGCCATCATTGGGGAACACAGCACCCACCCAGTTGCCCGATTCGGGCGTTGTTTTTGAATACTTAACCGTTGAGTTCTATTGCATTTTGGCATTTTGGTTTGAACTGTTCGTCGCTTGTTCACCAAAACGGATGTAGCTTGGCCAAGCCAGGGGGTATATACTGCAGAGGAGGAGCTACTTTGTTTTCACATTTGCTTAGTGTCACCTCCTAAAGATAAGCAGCATAACACCCATGGTCTTGTGTCCTGCAATGATGGCTCAGAGAAAACGAATTTACCGTGAGTACACAAAAATCTGTTTTTCTCACTAATACTTTCACCATGCTTACCTATGCCCTAACCATAACTACTTCACTAATCCTTACCATCTTCCACTACCCCCAAACCCCATCACTCCCATCGCAAATATTTATCTCACCATCACTCCTACCTCCCCACCTGAGCTCCTTTGCTGACCTGCTCCTCAATCTCACACCTCTCCTGCAGAAACACAAAACAAGCCGGCCACTTTCATTCTCCCACCTGCTTGCTCTTTATTTGCTTCTCCAATCAGCTGGCAATATATCTCCCAACCCAGGACCTCCACAGCCAACATTACCCACTATTCCTCCTTCCTATCATCCCATGCCTGCAAGAAACATCTGCATCTTCTAAATATAAAACCCATTTCCCCTGACCCCCTCTTCACTGCCCCCCTCCCTGGAGCACTCTGGAATCCCCATTCCATCTGTAACAAACTCCACTTCACCCACGACCTCTATACCTTGCAAATTCCTTCTTGGGCCTCACAGAAACATGGTAGACACCTTCCGACACGGACCTCCCCTGCAGCGCTGTGCTATGGCGGACTTCATTCACCCATACACCCTTGCACTGGCAACAAACATGGTGGGGGAGTGGGTCTTCTCCTTTCTAGCAACTGTACATTCAACCCAATTCCTCCTCCTCTCTCCCTTATCCGCTCATCCTTGGAAGTGCACTCTGTTTATATCCCTCCAACCTCCAAGTGGCTTTCATTTATTGACCCCCAGGTCCAGCCACTGTCTTCTTTGATCAATTCTCCAACTGGCTTCTTCACTTTCTCTCAGTTGACATTCCCATCATCATCATGGGTGACTTCAACATTCCCATTGATACCAACCAGTGAACAGGCTCCAAACTCCTGTCACTTGCCTCATCCTTTGGCCTCACTCAATGGTCCTCCACAGCTACCCACACAGACGGACATACACCAAACCTCATCTTCACCTGTCTCTTCTCCCTATCTAACCCTACAACCTCCCCTCTCCCCCTATCTGACCACCATCTACTTACCTACTCATCCTTGTCCTCCTCACCTGCCCCCCATGTCCACCAACTCGCACACTCTCACAGGAACCTCACACTCGTTGACACTCACATACTCCCTGACTCTATTCTACCACTATCCTCTATGTCTTCATTCCATGACTCAGATAACGCCACCTCTTTCTACAATTCTACACTCACAGCAGTGATTGATGCAGTTGCCCCTCTCGTTCACGGTAGAGCACGACGAATCAACAGACAACCTTGGCACACAGACACCACTAAAAAGCTGCGGCGAGAGTCTAGGGTTGCTGAGCGGCGATGGAAGAAAACACACTCACGAGAAGACTACACAGCATTCAAACCAGCACTTCTCAAATTCAAGTCCGCACTCACCACGACTAAACAGAAATTACTTCATTACCCCTCATATCCTCTTTGTCCCACAACCCCAGGCAGTTATTCAACACATTTAACTCCCTCCTCCACCACACACTGCCCCCTCATACTTCTCGTATCTCTGCAGAAGACTTTGCATCACACTTCACCAACAAAATCGATCAGATCAGACAAGTCTTTGCTACTCAACCATCACAAGCCCTATGTATACCAAACCACTCCCCTCCCCCACTAACCCTCCTCCCCTCCATCAGTGAAGGAGAACTTGCACACCTCCTCTCCAAAAGGCACCTCACCACTTGTGCTTTGGACCCCATCCCTTCCTACATCCTCCCCAACCTCACCACCACGCTTATCCCAGCCCTAACCCACCCCTTCAACCTATCACTAGCCTCTGTCTGGTACCTTTCCTTCCACTTTCATACACACAACAATTACACCTATCTTAAAGAAGCAATCCCTTGACCCAACCTCCACATCCAGCTACCGGCTCATATCACTGCTCCCATTTGCCTCCAAACTTCTTGAAAAGCATGTGCACACTGTACTTTCCTACCACCTCACATCCAACTGTCTCGTTGACAACTTTCAATCTGGTATTCGCCCCCACCACTCTACTGATACCAACTTAACCAAAATTCCTAACAACCTACTTACCGCTAACGCTAACGGACATCCATCCTCCTTTTTCTTGATCGCCAACGCTAACGGACATCCATCCTCCTTGTTCTTGATCGCTAACGGACATCCATCCTCCTTTTTCTTGACCTGTCCTCTGCACAGTCGACCACTGCCTCCTTTTACAGATCCTCTCTTCCATTGGTATCACTGACCTTGCCCTCTCCTGGATCTCCTCCTACCTTTCCAACCGCATATTTCGTGTCTCCCACTTCCACACGACCACCTCACCCCATCCCTTCTCTGTTGGGGTCCCTAAAGGCTCTATCCTTGGACCCCTTCTTTTTTCCATCTATAGCTTTGGCCTGGGACAACTCAAAGTCTCATGGATTCCAGTACCACCTGTATGCTGACTACGCTCACATCTACCTATCTGGCCCAGACGTCACCTCTCAGCTGTCCAGAATCCCTGAGTGTCTATCAGCCATTCTCCCTTTCACTTCCTTAAACTAAATGTAGACAATACTGAACTCATCATCTTTCCTCCATCTTGATCTGTCTATCACAATAAATTACATCACACTCTTCCCTGTACCTGAAGTCTGCTGCCTCTTGACTCTGCCTTATCCTTCAAACCACACATCCAAGCTCTCGCCATCTCTTGCCGCCTCCAACTCAAAAATATTTCCAGAATCCGTCCCTTCCTTAACCCTCAATCAACTAAACTACTAGTGCACGCCCTCATCATCTCCCTTCTCGACTACTGCAACCTCCTCCTCTGTGGCCTCCCTGCTGACACTCTTGCACCTCTCTAATCTGTACTTAACTCTGCTGCCCGACTAATCCACCTCTCTTCTCGCTCCTCCACTTCTCTGCAAATCCCTCCACTGGCTCCCAATTCCCCAGCGTATCCAATTCAAACTACTGACATTGACTTACAATGCCATCTACAATCTGTCTCCCCCATATATCTCTGAACTAATCTCCCGATATCATCCAAATCGTAATTTTCGATCCTCCCAAGACCACCTTTTTCTTCCACACTTGTACTTTCCTTATCTAACCGCCTGCAAGAGTTCACCCCAGCATTCCCCATTCCTTGGAATTCTGCTCCCCAAAACGTCCAACTGTCTCCTGCACTCAGAACCTTCAAGTGGAACCTGAAAACCCATCTCTTCAAAACAGCTTACACCCTGTAATGACCACAGTGCCACTTAAAGGGAACCTGTCAGGTGGTTTATGCTTCCCCCAGGTATCACTGTCTGTACCTGTAGCTTTATAATACTATTCTAATCATCCCTGTCTGAGCTCATAGTGTAATGCAAAAGGTGAAAAAAAAAGCATTTACCGTATCTTTCGCTTTATAGACGCACCTGATTATAAAACGCACCCCCAAATTTGGTGAATGAAAAGAGAAAAAAAATAATTTTTAATGTAAAATGGGGTCCGTCTTATAATGCCAGTGTCTGTCTTACAATCAGTTTATATGTCCCCTTTTCTGGTATATTTGTCTCCATTCTGGTATATGTGCCCCCTCCTGATATCCATGCCTCCATCCTGATATATGGTCCCAATCCTTGTATCCATGCCCCCATCCTGGTATATGGTCTTCCTCCTGATATATGGTCCCCCTGTTGGTATCCATGTCCCCATGCTGGTATATGTGCCCCCTCCTGGTACCCATGCTCCCAGCCTGGTATATATGCCCCTTCCTGATATACATGCACCCATCCTGGTTTCCATGCTCATCCAAGTTAATAGCCCTCCTGATATACCGTATGTCCCAGAATGGGAGACATACATCCTGGTGCATAGCCCCCCCCGCCTCCAAGTCTTACCGAGGGAGCCACGGAGGTTGAGGGGCAAGGCAGAGGCTGCGGGGGTGTTGTGCCGTCTCTGGTGGCCCACGGAGTTTGGGGGCCAAGGCAGGAGCTGAGGGGGTGTTGCGCCGGTCTCCGGTGGGCGCCGCCATTATTATTTCCCAGCATGCATTGCCTGTTGGCAATGCATGCTCTAGTGTCTAGAAATGGCCGCGGATCGCAGTCTGCGCATGCGCCGCGGCCATTTTCTTGAAGTCCTGTGTGGCAGACATAGGCGCGCAATACAAGTTTCCCTCTGCAAACGGGAAACTTGTATTGCAAACCGGAAACACGTCAGCCGCGTCCGGATTTTGCAATGGCGCCGGCCTGTACAATAGCGCTGCCGCCGCACCGGACATCAAGACTGCCTCCCGCATACCTCCGACCGCCAAGCCAGCTGCATTGCCCCACCGGAACCATGCCTGCTACCAGTCTCCCCCGCAGCCGCCCCAGCCGCTGGGTAAAAAAAGTTTTTTTTTAACTTTTCACCCCATTTTTTCACTATCCGCTTTGTAAGACGCACCCCTATTTCCCCCCCCAATTTGGGGGAAATGAAAGTGCGTCTTAAAAAGCGGAAAATACGGTATACACTTACATTTCAGACTACACCTTGGAGGAGGGAGACTGTCTGGCAGGATAATCGTGAAGTCACTATTAACTTGCATGGCTAAAGGCCCTGTGTGTAATGATCATGTGACCATAGTGGGCGGAGCTAAGCAAGCAAACTCGTATTATGTTATAGGGACTCAGCTCCGCCTATTGTAGTCACATGGTTATGACATCACATCTGGTCTCCCAACATGCTCTAACATAAGACTGAAATGTTAACTATTAACCTGCCAAACAGTCTCCGGCCTCCAAGCTGGAGACTGACTGCCTCATTACATAAGGAAATGTAGGTGTATAAATGCTTTTCTTTCACCTTTCACATTACACTATGAGCTCAGACAGGGATGATTAGACTGGTATTATAAAGCTATAGACACTGATAGCTGGGAGGCATAAACTAGCTGACAGGTTCCCTTTAACCACCACTGGACCAGGCGCTCCACCACCACCCTAGCGGATCCGACCTACTGTCTCCCTCCTCACTGCCCTGTAGAATGTAAGCCGCAAGGGCAGGGTCCTCTCTCTCCTCTGTATTCGTCTGTCACTGTTAGTTTGTTCATTGTATTTAACTTGTTCGTATGTAAACCTTTCTCATGTACAGCACCATGGAATCAGTGGTGCTCTATAAATAAATAATAATAGTAATAATAAAGTTTACGTAATGAGCGCTGAAAAGCTATGCTTGTGTAGCTTTAGTATACAGATGTATATACAGAGGAGTAAATCATGTCTCTAGTTGGTGTAGCATAGGGTGTCTTAATATTCATGTACAGACGGCTGTAAGGCCTTGTAGGTTCGTGTTTTATGAACAGTTTAGTGGACTTTGTGTCGGCAGTGTCCAGCTTGTATAGTTGTCCTTTCTGGCTCTAAAGTCTGTTATTATTGGGGATTAATTTTGATGGTATTGATTGAAAATTGGACACACTGGTAGAAATGCTTCTTTATCTGCTTTAGTAGCTATTTTCCCTGTGCAGTGGTTACACCGAGCACTGATGTACACTTATTATTCATTAGTGACTGCTCTCCTACAATGACTTGTTTTACTCTTTTTACATAGTGATTTCTGCTCCAAAGTGAAGAACACTATATACTGTATAGTGGATCCATCTGACTCAAACATGTTGTGGGAACAGGAGTTCATGTTGGAAACCATCTCTAATCCGACAGAACATAATTATAACTTTGGGCTGCTGGGCAAGCTTCTGAGAGATTCTCCGACCAATCGCTACAGCTTTGTGTGCAATGCACTTGTACATGTGTGTGCTGGAGACCACGACACTGATGGGTAACGATGTGCTCTCATATGTTTAGGGATTTTGCAGCTGAAATGATCTGCATTGTATTACAATATACTTCTTTTTTTTGCAGAATTAATGACATTGCTATTCTGTGTGCGGAGTTGACCGGGTCCTGCAAAGATCTGAGCTCTGAATGGCTGGGAGTCCTAAAAGCCCTATGCTGCTCATCCAATAATGGCACCTGTGGCTTCAATGACTTGCTGTGTAATGTCGATGTGAGTCCGCAGACATTCATATCTAGATCATCTATATTTGTCTTTATAGGGTGTTCTTTTGAGCTGTTATGTGCCTAGTACTTATTAAATAAATGTTCCTTTATTCATGGTTATTGCCTCATTCCAAGCTCTTCTAATGAGTGGCTTCTAATATACAATTGCCTAACCGTGTCTGTCTAAGGCCGAAATCGCACGCAAGCGTTCATTGTTTGCCGCCAGCGGTGGCGACCAATGAGCGCTGCATACGGAAAAGAGCCGCGCAGCGCGCAAATTCAAAATTTGAGCGCCACGCGGCTCTCCTCACAGCCCCCCTGCTCCTGCTGCCCTACCCGCGCTCCCCGCGGCCCCCCGCTCCTCCACGGTAAAAATGTATAAATAAAAAAAAATCCTCAGTGAGGATACTCGTCCGTCCGCCAGCTCGCTTCACCTCCGATACTTCTTCTAGCTCCTACAGGGCTTGAGGACCTGTCGTTGCCTGGGAAACCGATCAGCTGATCGGTTTCCCAGGCAACGACAGGTCCTGCCCTGGGAGCTACAAGACGCATCGGAGGTGCAGCGAGCCGGTGGACGGGTGAGTATCACTGCCGGGGGGTGATGGTGGGGCCCGGAGGAGCGATGGTGGGGCCAGGAGGAGCGACTGAGGAGCGGGAACAGGTGGAGCGGGGACAAGAGGAGAGACAGAGGAGAGGTGACATGAGGAGCGGTGACAGGAAGAGAGATGGAGGAGCGGGAACAGGAGGAGAAACAGGAGTGGGGACAGGAGAAACGGTGACAGGAAGAGTGGTGACAGAAGGAGGGATGGAGGAGCGGTGACAGGAGGAGAAACAGGAGTGGGGACAGGAGGAGTGGGGACAGGAGGAGTGGGGACAGGAGGAGTGGGGACAGGAGGAGTGGGGACAGGAGGAGTGGGGACAGGAGGAGTGGGGACAGGAGGAGTGGGGACAGGAGGAGTGGGGACAGGAGGAGAGACGGACAAGCGGTGACAGGAAGAGAGATGGAGGAGCGGTGACAGGAGGAGCGACGGAGGGGCGGTGACTGGAGGAGAGACGGAGGAGCGGTGACTGGAGGAGCGGTGTAGTTCACTCACATTGACTGAACAAGTTCTGTCAGTCACAGTATGTAAACTACATACATATTCTAGAATACCCGATGCGTTAGAATCGGGCGACCATCTAGTCAATAAATAAGCAAGTAGTATTTTCCACTCATATTAATGGGGAATTTGGAAGGAAAGCAATTAAATAGAGCCACACTGTGTGATAAAATGATGGGTACAATCTCATACGTAGGTTTTTTACATGGTTTGTTTAGAGTTTATCGCTTTCCATTAATTTACATTTTTTTCTTCTTTCTTAATCCTTGTAGGTCAGTGACTTGTCTTTCCATGATTCACTTGCAACATTTGTAGCAATTCTCGTTGCTCGCCAGTGTTTCCCACTTGAAGATCTAATCCGATGTGCGGCCATCCCATCCCTCCTTACAGCAGGTTAGTCTGGGTTTGTTAATCTTTGCAATATGGGCCTTAGTTGTAGAAATGAATCTTAAAAAAAATACTTTAAAGCGGTCTAGGACATAGAAACGGGATCACTTCTTTCAGTATTCTTATAGTTTGGTTGCTGAGGGTTTTTCTTTTAATTATAGTATTAAGTAGCTTTTTTTTTTTTTTTTTTTTTTTTTTTATTTGAGCCATTTTTAATATTTCAATTAGAAATTTCCATAAAGTAAAGTGAATGACGAAAATTATGTAAAGGAGAGAAGTACATTGTGCTCAGCAAAGCTTGACATCCGGGTCATTCCATGTCAAGTGATCCAAAAATGAATATTTTTTTTCCCTGACGTCCTCAGATTTTTTTAATTTTTTTTTCTATATGAAGAACAACTTTAGTTAATTACAAAAAAAAAGTTTTGAATTTTTTTCTTTATCAGTTAATTTTTTACAGATTTTTAAAGTTTTAAAAAAGTGCGAATTTTGGCCTGGTATGGCTTTACATTTTCTATCATATCTCGGGCTAGAAATAAGATAGAGAAACAAAATAAACACCAATCTACTCAGAACTGTCCAGGCTTTCACCAGATATGTCACAAGAGGATCTTTGTTAATATTTTACCCATGTGATCGCAAGCGCAAAACTTTAAAACGCATTTCCGAAAAATCGGCGCGCTTTAAATATTTCAAATACTGCCCGTGTCTGCTATGCTCTTAGCCACATCTGTACCAAATTTCAAGTTGGGATCGCGATGGGATCATATTTAAAAATATTTTAATATTAATAGCGTCAATGGGTCATTCTATATCAAGTGATCTACCGTATATACTCGTGTATAAGCCGACCCGTGTATAAGCCGACCCCCCTACTTTTGCCCCCAAAACCTGGGAAAACCTATTGACTCGTGTATAAGCCGAGGGTGGACCCCAGCACAGGTATACAGCCCCCAGCAGTGTAGTATACAGCAGCCTCCCCAGTGGTATACAGGCCTCCCCAGTGGTAGTATACAGCAGCCTCCCCAGTGGTAGTATACAGCAGCCTCCCCAGTGGAAGTATACAGCAGCCTCCCCCTGTGGTAGTATACAGCAGCCTCCCCCTGTGGTAGTATACAGCAGCCTCCCCCTGTGGTAGTATACAGCAGCCTCCCCCTGTGGCAGCATACAGCAGCCTCCCCCTGTGGTAGTATACAGCAGTCTCCCCCTGTGGTAGTATACAGCAGTCTCCCCCTGTGGTAGTATACAGCAGTCTCCCCCTGTGGTAGTATACAGCAGTCTCCCCCTGTGGTAGTATACAGCAGTCTCCCCTGTGGTAGTATACAGCAGTCTCCCCCTGTGGTAGTATACAGCAGTCTCCCCCTGTGGTAGTATACAGCAGTCTCCCCCTGTGGTAGTATACAGCAGTCTCCCCCTGTGGTAGTATACAGCAGTCTCCCCTGTGGTAGTATACAGCAGACTCCCCCTGTGGTAGTATACAGCAGCCTTCTCAGTGGTAGTATACAGCAGTCACCCCTGTGGTAGTATACAGCAGCCTCCCCAGTGGTAGTATACAGCAGCCTCCCCAATGGTAGTATACAGCAGTCCCCCTGTGGTAGTATACAGCAGCCTCCCCAGTCGTAGTATACAGCAGCCCCAGCCTCAGTGGTGGTATATACAGGCAGCCCCAGTGGTGGTATATACAGGCAGCCCCAGCCCCAGTGGTGGTATATACAGGCAGCCCCAGCCCCAGTGGTGGTATATACAAGCAGCCCCAGCCCCAGTGGTGGTATATACAGGCAGCCCCAGCCCCAAAGGTGGTATATACAGGCAGCCCCAGCCCCAGTGGTGGTATATATAGGCAGCCCCAGCCACCAGTGGTGGTATATACAGGCAGCCCCAGCCCCAGTGGTGATATATACAGGCAGCCCCATCCCCAAAGGTGGTATATACAGTCAGCCCCAGCCCCAGTGGTGGTATATACAGTCAGCCCCAGCCCCAGTGGTGGTATATACAGGCAGCCCCAGCCCCAGTGGTGGTATATACAGGCAGCCCCAGTGGTGGTATATACAGGCAGCCCCAACAACAGTGGTGGTATATACAGGAAGCCCCAGCCCCAAAGGTGGTATATACAGGCAGCCCCAGCCCCAGTGGTGGTATATACAGGCAGCCCCAGCCCCAGTGGTGGTATATACAGGCAGCCCCAGTGGTGGTATATACAGGCAGCCCCAGCCCCAGTGGTGGTATATACAGGCAGCCCCAGCCCTAGTGGTGATATATTCAGGCAGCCCCATCCCCAAAGGTGGTATATACAGTCAGCCCCAGCCCCAAAGGTGTTTACAGGCAGCCCTCAAATGCTGGCACTTGCCCCCCTGCTTGTAAGCCCCCCCCGGCTACTTACCATCCTCTGTCTTCTTCATCGCGCGCGCAGGTGCCTCGGTGCTCCCGTCCTCCATGCATCCGGGTCCCCGGCCGTCGCATAGCGATGACGTCATGCGACCGGCCGGTCACATGACCCCGGATGCTATGGAGGACGGTAGCACGGAGGGACTTGCGCGCGCGATGAAGAGGATGGTATGGTAATAATAGCAGCCGGGGGGGGGCCTTACAAGCAGGGGGCAAGTGCCAGCATTTGTGGGGGCTATATAATTAGTTATGCACTGCAGTGCATATGTAATGAGCGGCCCCACGTGACGGGGCCGCTCATTCAGCTACCTCCCACTGCCTCCTCCAGCCTCCCCAGCCCTGGACACAGCCCCCACCTACCGTATTGACCCGTGTATAAGCCGAGGGGGAGACTTTTCAGCCCAATTTTTGGGCTGAAAAACTCGGCTTATACACGAGTATATACGGTAAATATGAATATTTTTTTTTTTACCTGACGTCTTAAGATTTTTTTAATTCTTTTTGTTTATGAAGTACAACTTTAGTTAATTACAAATTAAAAGTTTAGAATTTTTTTTCTTCATCAGTTAATTTTTTACAGATTTTTAAAGTTTAAAAAAAGTGTGAATTTTGGCCCGGTATGACTTTACATTTTTTTATCTCAGGCTAGAAATAAGATAATGAAGTGGGAGAGGTATCATTTTACTCAGAACGATAACAGCTTTCATTTGATATGTTACAAGACTATGTTTCTTTATATCAAATTCAAACTATTGACGGGCAATTGTGAAAAAATGACTGACTGTGTTCTTGGTTATATTTGTGCAGAGATTCAACTTGGGACCTGTCAAATTTATATATTTTTTATTTTATGGTTGTATGAGTTATCACAACTTATTGAATAAAACATTTATATGCAACAAAAAAGAAACACAAAAAACAAATCCCATAAGTCCCAGGATAAATACATCTTAATCATCAGAACACAACGCTCAGCATTTTCAACTTGAATGTATTGAACAAACCAAAAGAAGAAAGGTGATCATATCCTCAAGTTTGATTAAACAAGATTAAAAGAACCAAAAATGTTAACCCCTATTTATACATATAAATTTGTTTTCTATTCTATCACTAAACATGTGATTTATGAAGTGTTTAATAAGAATAGTACAGTAGTTAAATCATCGTTCTATAAATTATGAACTAATCAAACAATTAATAGTATGTTTTTAAAGTGGCATTTTATCAATTTGTCCCTTCTAGTGGGTGAAATGTAATCTTGTCCATAAACGCTTACTAGCAATCTCCATTTCCTTGTGTGTCAAAGAGTATGTCCGGCCTGTCACAGTGTTAGGCTCCGCCTGAGTTAATATCTGATTTTTGTGCACTTTTAAAATGTCTGGCTTTCTTGGATACACAAAGGATGGCGCTGGACCAGAAAGATGCAATAAAGTCAATTCTACTTCTTCATTTTCACAATCTTTGGAGAGTACAGTAGCCAGCCACCAGCGCCAATCATATTCATATTTTTTCAAAAGGATTGCAACAGTGTCTATGATAAAATGCTGTTTCTTGAGAAGTAGCAGCCATTGCGGTGTGGGAAAAATACAGTTAATATTAAGGAAGATAGATAATAAAAATAAAGATTTGCAGTACACTTGAGATAGAACTGTATTACTATAAAGTGAGTTTTAGGGCTAGCGTGCACAGTTTTTTCTGTCTGCAGATACACGCTGCAGTTTTGGCAGCTTGTTTTTCTACCAAGTTTTTACCACATATGCGTTAGTTTTTTTAATCGCTAGTGAAAAAAATGGCAGCTTTTTTATATAAATGATAAATGCTGCGTTTATTGCAGCGATTAAAAAGTAGTTGAAGCAGTGATTTACTCACTCTTGAGTGTTTCCAAAAACACTGCATGTGGTGAACCCCATAAAAATCAATGGGGCTGTTTTTCTGAATGATGATCCCTAAGAATAGTACTGTGTGTATTGGCCCTTAATAATAAAAGCATTAAACTATTCATATATTTACTCACCCATATTTTAGTACACAGCCTTGATGGCTTTGTACAGACTATTGTTTGTTCAGGAGTGAAGATGTCAAGACATGTCAGGACATGAAAGGTCTGAACGAGCTGTCTTACTTCCTGAATGCAGTGGGTAGACACTTAACATGATTGACAGAGCTGCTGGCCTATCATCTGCTCTGCATTCACTGTCTATCCCTGTGCTTTCTCAGGTTGAGTCCTAACAAAGCTTTTTCCTATATGTCCTCTCCTGCTTCTAAGCTGTAACATATCAAAATAATACAGTAATGTCTAAAAATAATGGATTTGATAAATATAGACCCCACGCTTTTAGACCACAGGTTGAACAGATCTGAATTCAAGATTTTTGAATTGACACTATAATAGTTAAATATTTTAAAATATGATCCCATCACGATCCCAACTTGAAATTTGGTACAGATGTGGCTAAGAGCATAAAAGACACATGGGCAGTTTTGGAAAATTTTTATTAAAACTTTTTTTCGGAAATGCGTTTCAAAATGTTGCGTTTGCGTTCGCATGGGTAAAAAATTAAAATTAACAAATATACTCTTGTGACATATCTGGTGAAAGCCTGGACAGTTCTGAGTAGAATGGTGTTTATTTTGTTTCTCTATCTTATTTCTAGCCCAAGATAAAAAAAATGTAAAGTCATACCAGGCCAAAATTCACACTTTTTTTAAACTTTAAAAATCTGTAAAAAATTAACTGATGAAGAAAAAAATTCTAAACTTTTAATTTGTAATTACCGTATATACTCGCGTATAAGCCGAGTTTTTCAGCCCAAAATTTGGGCTGAAAAGTCCCCCCTCGGCTTATACGCGGGTATATAAAAAATAAAAAAAATACAGCCGCAGCCCCGGAGGTATACAGGCCCCCCATCAAGTTCCAGGGCCCCCCCCCCCTTGCACGCCAGCCTGTAAAGGAAAATCATACTTACCGGTGTCCAGTCGCGCCGTCCGCAGCTGCCGACATGACGATCCCCGGCTCCATTCAGCGTCTTCCGCATTTCCTGTAGTCGCGGGCAATGACGTCATTGGCCGCGACCACAGGAAGTCGCGGGAAGACGCTGAATGGAGCCGGGGATCGTCATGTCGGCAGCTGCGGACGGCGCGACTGGACACCGGTAAGTATGATTCTCCTTTACAGGCTGGCGCGCAAGGGGGGGGGCCCTGGAACTTGATGGGGGGCCTGTATACCTCCGGGGCTGCGGCTGTATACAGCCCTGGGGCTGCGGCTGTATACAGCCCTGGGGCTGCGGCTGTATACAGCCCTGGGGCTGCGGCTGCTGTATATACATATGGGGCTGCATATGGGGCTGCTTATACCTCTGGGGCTGCATATAGGGCTGCATATACCTCTGGGGCTGCAATATGGGGCTGCATATACCTCTGGGGCTGCATATAGGGCTGCATATACCTCTGGGGCTGTATATACCTCTGGGGCTGTATATACCTCTGGGGCTGCATATAGGGCTGCATATACCTCTGGGGCTGCATATAGGGCTGCATATACCTCTGGGGCTGCATATAGGGCTGCATATACCTCTGGGGCTGCAATATGGGGCTGCATATACCTCTGGGGCTGCAATATGGGGCTGCATATACCTCTGGGGCTGCAATATGGGGCTGCATATACCTCTGGGGCTGCATATAGGGCTGCATATACCTCTGGGGCTGCATATAGGGCTGCATATAGGGCTGCATATACCTCTGGGGCTGCATATACCTCTGGGGCTGCATATAGGGCTGCATATACCTCTGGGGCTGCATATGGGGCTGCATATACCTCTGGGGCGGCATATGGGGCTGCATATACCTCTGGGGCTGTATATACCTCTGGGGCTGCATATAGGGCTGCATATACCTCTGGGGCTGCATATAGGGCTGCATATACCTCTGGGGCTGCATATGGGGCTGCATATGGGGCTGCATATGGGGCTGCATATACCTCTGGGGCTGCATATACCTCTGGGGCTGTATATACCTCTGGGGCTGTATATACCTCTGGGGCTGCTGTATACTACCACTGGGGCTGCTGCTGTATACTACCACTGGGGAGGCTGCTGTATACCTCACTGCTGGGGGTTGTATACCTGTGCTGGAGTCCACCCTCGGCTTATACGCGAGTCAATAAGTTTTCCCAGTTTTTGGGGGCAAAAGTAGGGGGGTCGGCTTATACACGGGTCGGCTTATACACGAGTATATACGGTAACTAAAGTAGTACTTCATAAAGGAAAAAAAATTTAAAAAATCTAAAGACGTCAGGTAAAAAAAAAAATTCATATTTAGATCACTTGATATGGAATGACCCATTGACGCTATTAATAGTAAAATATTTTAAAATATGATCCCATCGCGATCCCAACTTGAAATTTGGTACAGATGTGGCTAAGAGCATAAAAGACACATGGGCAGTTTTTGAAATATTTAAAGCGCGCCGATTTTTCGGAAATGCGTTTTAAAGTTTTGCGCTTGCGATCACATGGGTAAAATATTAACAAAGATCCTCTTGTGACATATCTGGTGAAAGCCTGTATAGTTCTGAGTAGAATGGTGTTTATTTTGTCTCTCTATCTTAATTCCTAGCCTGAGTTATGAGGAGAAACGTAAAGGCAGGCAACAGCGAAATGCGCACTTTTTCCGAACTTTGAAAATCATTTTTTAAAAAAATAAATTTTTTTTAAAAATTTTCTCTTCACATTTTGCATTGTCTGACATGCTATTATCAAATAACAAAATCTCAAAAGAATTAAAAATATAGAGGTAATAATCATTGGTTCACTTGACATGGAATGACCCATCCGGACTGCGGTAAAGATCCCAAAGTCACATGTGGAAATGAGAAGGAGAAGAAGAGTGCAACAATGAAAAGTACCCAGTGGTGTAGTGGAAACAGATGGTTGAATGTGGGGGGATTAGCCTCACCTGGGCGAGTTGTGCACCCCTGCACAACTCCGGTAGTAAGTGTGTCTGTGAAGACGCTGGCGTTGTCCTTGCCGAGTTTCTTTCCTGATCCAGTGACGTGACTCTGGATCCGGTCAAGTGACCCCCGACATCGCCAGAAATACGTCACCGCAGATCCTCGATTGCTGGGTATGGTGACTATAGCCCAAAGCTGCACCTGCCTCAAACCCTCGGATGGGAATATGATAATTTTGATAGCAAATTAGCGGTCAGTAAATGAGTGCTAAGGCAAATGGAACACACAAATGAGGGTTAATGGTTACAAACCTTTTATTATGCCACTATGCATTTCAGTAACGGACTGCTACCTTCCTCAGGTGGATTTACAATAGATGGAGGAGGTGACACATTAAGTAAGGGCATTGACCAATGGGAAGGAAGCAAACAATGATGTCATTAAACCCTTTGTGTGCTGGCAGTTAGCTATCAGAACAGAATACAGAAAACGTGATTTAAAACTATAAATGTCGAACCCAAAGGCAATTTACATGATAGTGTATATATATCTGGTTCAGATGGAAATTATGAATAAAAGTATGTATAAAAATATAATAAAAATATATTTAAAAATATTGAATAATTAATAAAATATAATAAAATGAAGTTAAAAAGCATCAGTATTTTAACAAAGCCAAAATCTATAAAAAGACAATTGAAGCAAGGAATAGTGCTGTTAGTTTACCACATTATCAATAGTCAAATTCAGTCCCTCAGGACTTAGTGTCCAACTTAAAGATCCAGAAACTTTCTTTGTTTATCAGACTGCTATAGCGATAGAGGACGGTGTCCATTATTTTCCGTCTCAAAAATGATGGTTCTTTCTGATGAAAGGTGCAAAAGGGCTTGGAGATAATGTGTAGGTGGTAACCCTTACGTATATTGTGGCGATGCTTATTCAGGCGGGCATGCATTGTTTGAATCGTGCAACCTACATACTGTAAGCCGCATGTACATTGCAACAAGTACACAACATGTGGATTGACAATCTACCCGACAATTGATGTTGAAAGTCTCCCCTGTTGTTTGGGACCGAAAGGAGGTAGTTCCGTTTATAATCGTCCCAAAGCACAGACATTTTGGAGTGTTGCATGCATAGCAGCCATTATTACCGTGCGTGGGTTTTTCTTTTCTATTTTTCAGTCTCCAAGAGGTATTGCTGGGTGATATTAAGCTACACAAATTACGATTTTTTTCTGTACATAACATTTGTTTATTGGGTAAATGACATGAAAGAATTGGGTCAGCCTTTAAAATATACCAATATCTACTCAGCAACCCTTGTATGCTAAGTACGGAATTGATTGAAGGTGGTGACCAAACTCCATTCCCTTCATTTTGGTACCTCATTGGTAGCCTAGGGGTAAAAAAATCTTTTTAATGTACGAGTCTTGTGTAAGATGCTACGCCTCATTGGGGGACACAGGACTGTGGGTGTTATGCTGCTGTCCACTAGGAGGCTACACTAAGTAGAATCTCAAAAATACAGAGTGGCGGCTCCTCTGCAGTGTGCACCCCTCTGACTGGCACCCGCCTAACCAGTTTTGTGCTTAGTGTCATTAGGAGGCAGACATCCATTGCAATTCTCTCCTGGAATATTTTTGATTTTCTTTTTATAAATTTTTATTGCCCTTTTCAAGAAAGAATAGCTTCTTTTCCAAAGGAACATCTAGAGAAGAATGTTGGTTAGGCACCCATCCTCCCCAGACCCCACAATTGGGAATCTGGGTTGAAGGCGATGAGATCAGGGCTACCCTGGCAAATCCTTCCCCAGACCCCACAGTTGGGGATCTGGGTCGAAGTTGATGCACACCAGGAATACCCTAACAATCCTCCCCAGACCCCACAGTTGGGACTCTGGGTTGAAATGAGGGAGGACACGTCTCCCCACAGGACCCCTGCTTCTACACTTGGCAGCCGCCATTTCAGCACGCTATTTACCACTCCCAGATGGACAGAGTGCCACTGCTACACTCTGGTTTCTGCAGGGGGACACAGGATCGCTGGGCAGCTGGCTGACTCTGGTGCAGGGACACCTTTTTGGTAAGGAGCTCAGCAGTCTTTTCACTGCTGTAGTTCTCTCTCTCCCTCTCTGCCTCCCCTCTGTGCTCATACATTCCACTTAGAGCAGTACAGCAGTTGGAGCATTACATGCCTGTACCTTGGACCATGTCGGGCTCAAGGAACAAAAAGGCAGCTAAGCCTTTTACCTCTTATTATCCTTTTGCATTACATGCAGAGCTATTCTACCCAGTGGATGTACTACCCCGCACTGCCAGGCTTGTCCTCCTACCACTGTGCAAGAGCCCACCACTGATGCTGCACCTGCCGGTGCCCCCAATAGACCTCATTGGGCTCTTTTCTTATCTCAATCCATGTCACAGTCCATGGAGAACCTCTCCACCACACTGATCCAGGCTCTGCAGAGTCGTCCCACTCCCTGCACCTCAGGTCAATCGGAAATGCAGGGGGACACCACAGAATACGATGGCACACCACCTAGAGGCACACTTCGCAATCCCATACCATCGATATATGATACAGGACGAAAAAGACTCCATAGGAGTCCTTCTCCAGGATCCTCCCACAACTCTGATGCCTCTCCCACCAGGGACAGCCGATGGGGTTCGCCTTTGTCCGATAGGTTCTATGATCCGGGCTCGGATCCTGAACTAAATGCGCCCCTTGACCTAGACTCTTCGGACACCTTAGCCATTATAGAGGATTTAATCACGGCTGTTAACCAATCTCTAGGCGTAGTTGACCTACCTTGTGAAACCCCTGATCACTCTGTTACATTCAAGAGAGTAAGACGCCCGCACATATATTTTGCGGATCATCGTGAATTCCAGGAGGTCCTTCAAAAACATAGGTCCCACCCGGACAAGAAATTCTGAAACCGCAAGGCGATAGAAAGTCGCTATCCTTTTTTGCCTGCATTAACCTAGACCTGGTCAGATACCCCACAGGTAGACCCTCCGGTTTCCCGCCTAACCTCATGGACTCTCCTCTCTATCCCTGACGGCTCCTCCATCAAGGACGCAACAGACCGCCAGGTGGTGCACTCAGTGTTTGAGGCAACCGGATCCTCATTGTCTCCTTCATTCGCCTCTGTTTGGGTAGCTAAGGCAATAATGACCTGGGCTCGTAATCTACACTCCGCTCTGCGCAATTGAGATCCTGACCCTGAGTTGATGGATCTAGCGGCACGAATCTTAGTAGCAGAGGAGTACCTCGTTCATGCACAGCTGTAGCAGCATCTAACGCCATCACCATTAGAAGGGCACTATGGCTACGTGAGTAGAGGGCAGACTCTGCCTCTAAGAAAGCCCTAACAAGCATCCCTTACCTCAGCGGCTGCCTGTTAGGCGAAAAACTGGATAAGCTTTCCGATGCCACGGGAGGAAAGGGCACCTCTCTTCCCCTACATAAACCAAAGCGACTATTTGCCCGCCACCAACAGACCCGTTTTCATTCCTTTTCGAATTCATTTGGTTGGTCGGCTTCCCGCCCGGCGCAGACTACTAGTTGCTCTCCACGCAGAGATAGGATCTCCCAGGCCCCCCAAAAATCAAATACTACCTGGCAATCCCGCTCCCGACAATCTATCTAAACCTAAGGGATCTAGATCCCATAGGTTCTCTTCTTCATGACTCGCCACACCCGAAGAAACCTCTTGGGTAGGCGGCCGCGTTTCCGCTTTCAACAAGTCTGGCTCGCTGTTACAGACGACAGGTGGGTCAGGGAATTGGTGTCACTTTCAACTGCCAATCAGAGCAACTTTAGCCACGGGGGCTAAGCCACCCTCCCTGGGATAAAGTATGGGTCCTTGCAATCCTGCAGCTCCGGTGACTTGTCACTGACCCTGTCACCGGAGCTGCAGGACCGCAAACAAGCCATGACGTTATAGAGACGTCATGGGTCGGGAAGTCAACGACTTTCATGACATCTCTATAACGTCATGGATTCCAAACTGAAAGCACCACTGAATGCAGCGTATATACTGCATTTAGGGAAGGTGTGTCCCATGTCTGTACCCCCCCTCCCCCGTGCCCCAAAAAAAACAGTTTTTCGAAAGTTAAGAGGTCCGAGGGGCTTATCTGAGTTTGCAGTCCATGCCGCTCGCATGGTCCTCTCCGCCTCCTGCCCTGTGTTCTGCCTCCTCTTCTGTGTGTATGCAAATAGTCTGTGGAGCCTCAGTTAGGAGTCTCAAACACAGGACCAGCCAGATATGCCTCCAGGGAAGTACCCAGCCAAGGTGTGGCTCCTTGCGGAGAACACCATAACCACCATGTTAAGTGGCCCTTTTAGTCTATATCCAGCTCTTTTACAAGCTTAGAGATATGACAAGGGAAAACCGAGGCCAGGTATCCATCCACAGACAGCTGTTTCGGGGTGTTGCCCCTCATCAGTGTGGAGTAGGATTCTGGCTAGGTGGAAGCAAGGCCTAGTAGAGCAACATCACAAAGCATTCACTGATCTCAGGAAGACCAGTCCAAGAAAACACTGCGGGCAGCTGGCTAAAGCGCTCAACACAGTGAATTCCTAGGCGCATTGCCCCCTGGGAAATATGAATATGCAAATAGTCTGTGGAGCCTCGGTTAGGAGTCTCAAACACAAGACCAGCCAGATATCCCTCCAGGGAAGGAGGCACAGACTCTATTTGCATATTCATATTTCCCAGGGGGCAATGCGCCTAGGAATTCACTGTGTTGAGCGCTTTAGCCAGCTGCCCGCAGTGTTTTCTTGGACTGGTCTCCCTGAGATCAGTGAATGCTTTGTGATGTTGGTCCTCTTCTGTGTGTGGCCTCCTCCTCTTCAGAGCCTGCGCCTCAGTGTGTGAATTTACGCAGGCGCATAACAAACACCTGGTAGGAGCGGGTCCCAGCTGCTGTAACGGTGCATGCTTGTGACGTAAGCAGCAGAGCCCGCCCTGCTAAAGATTATGCTGTATGCAGGGCGAGCTCTGGTGCTTGCGTCACGCGCATGCACAGTTTGCAGGCAGGAACCGCTCCTACCAAGTGCTCACTGTATGCCTGCTTGAATTTACACGCTGGCAGGCGCCGATAAGGAGAAGGCAACACACAGAGGAGGAGGTGGAACAAGGCAGAAGGCAGAGAGGACCATGTGAGCGGCCAGGACTGCAAACTCAGGTAAGCCCCTAGGAGCTCTTAACTCTAAACTTTCTAAACTTTTTTTCGTGGTACAGACATGGGACACACATTCCCTGTATGCAGTATACACACTGCATGCAGTGGTGCTTTCAGTTTTGAAGGCATGAGTTCTCATTAAGTGAAATCTGGGGGAAAACCATTCCTAAACCTTCCACAAGAGGTCCCCACTAGGCTGTGTCTGAAGCAGATCTATGTGTTCATTCTCAGTCAGATCCGTCTTCACACTGAAGACGGCCACATAACCTTATAAGGGTGGGGGCTGGGCCTACACTGCTGACTGCACTTTCTAATAAGCTTATATTTGCTTCAGAACCTGTTTTATTGCAGCTTTGGAACTCTTCGTATAGATATTCTGGACTGCTTTACAATGTTCCAGGAGCACTCAGAAAATTAGCTCTTGGTGTTGGCTATTGTACTAAGCTGCGATTTTCAAAATCTGATGATTGGAGCAAGCAACAATCCCATTTAGTAATTGTGCTGTCAGTTGTCTTTTAAACTGGTGCATGAAGCCGTGCATAAAGCCATGCTTATCGGACTACTGAAAGTTTCCTATTGTCAACACCTTCTCCATAGTCTGCACATCTGATGTAAATATTGTCATCGAATCGAGTGATATCTGCAGCATGTAGGGTATGTTCTCACAATCTGGAGGTACTGTGTCTCGGGCTAACCACTGAGCCACCGCACTCACTGCTAACCACTCAGCCACCGCACTCACTGCTAACCACTCAGCCACCGCACTCACTGCTAACCACTAGCCACGCACACTGCTAACCACTACCACCGCACTCACTGCTAACCACTGAGCCACCGCACTCACTGCTAACCACTGAGCCACCGCACTCACTGCTAACCACTGAGCCACCGCACTCACTGCTAACCACTGAGCCACCGCACTCACTGCTAACCACTGAGCCACCGCACTCACTGCTAACCACTGAGCCACGCGCACTCACTGCTAACCACTGAGCCACCGCACTCCCTGCTAACCACTGCGCCACCGCACTCCCTGCTAACCACTGAGCCGCACTCCGCCCACTGACCCGCACTCCCTGCTAACCACTGAGCCACCGCACTCCCTGCTAACCACTGAGCCACCGCACTCCCTGCTAACCACTGAGCCACCGCACTCCCTGCTAACCACTGAGCCACCGCACTCCCTGCTAACCACTGAGCCACCGCACTCCCTGCTAACCACTGAGCCACCGCACTCCCTGCTAACCACTGAGCCACCGCACTCCCTGCTAACCACTGAGCCACCGCACTCACTGCTAACCACTGAGCCACCGCACTCACTGCTAACCACTGAGCCACCGCACTCACTGCTAACCACTGAGCCACCGCACTCACTGCTAACCACTGAGCCACCGCACTCACTGCTAACCACTGAGCACCGCACCACTGCTACCACTGCCACCGCACTCACTGCTAACCACTGAGCCACCGCACTCACTGCTAACCACTGAGCCACCGCACTCACTGCTAACCACTGAGCCACCGCACTCACTGCTAACCACTGAGCCACCGCACTCACTGCTAACCACTGAGCCACCGCACTCACTGCTAACCACTGAGCCACCGCACTCACTGCTAACCACTGAGCCACCGCACTCACTGCTAACCACTGAGCCACCGCACTCACTGCTAACCACTGAGCCACCGCACTCACTGCTAACCACTGAGCCACCGCACTCACTGCTAACCACTGAGCCACCGCACTCACTGCTAACCACTGAGCCACCGCACTCACTGCTAACCACTGAGCCACCGCACTCACTGCTAACCACTGAGCCACCGCACTCACTGCTAACCACTGAGCCACCGCACTCACTGCTAACCACTGAGCCACCGCACTCACTGCTAACCACTGAGCCACCGCACTCACTGCTAACCACTGAGCCACCGCACTCACTGCTAACCACTGAGCCACCGCACTCACTGCTAACCACTGAGCCACCGCACTCACTGCTAACCACTGAGCCACCGCACTCACTGCTAACCACTGAGCCACCGCACTCACTGCTAACCACTGAGCCACCGCACTCACTGCTAACCACTGAGCCACCGCACTCACTGCTAACCACTGAGCCACCGCACTCACTGCTAACCACTGAGCCACCGCACTCACTGCTAACCACTGAGCCACCGCACTCACTGCTAACCACTGAGCCACCGCACTCACTGCTAACCACTGAGCCACCGCACTCACTGCTAACCACTGAGCCACCGCACTCACTGCTAACCACTGAGCCACCGCACTCACTGCTAACCACTGAGCCACCGCACTCACTGCTAACCACTGAGCCACCGCACTCACTGCTAACCACTGAGCCACCGCACTCACTGCTAACCACTGAGCCACCGCACTCACTGCTAACCACTGAGCCACCGCACTCACTGCTAACCACTGAGCCACCGCACTCACTGCTAACCACTGAGCCACCGCACTCACTGCTAACCACTGAGCCACCGCACTCACTGCTAACCACTGAGCCACCGCACTCACTGCTAACCACTGAGCCACCGCACTCACTGCTAACCACTGAGCCACCGCACTCACTGCTAACCACTGAGCCACCGCACTCACTGCTAACCACTGAGCCACCGCACTCACTGCTAACCACTGAGCCACCGCACTCACTGCTAACCACTGAGCCACCGCACTCACTGCTAACCACTGAGCCACCGCACTCACTGCTAACCACTGAGCCACCGCACTCACTGCTAACCACTGAGCCACCGCACTCACTGCTAACCACTGAGCCCCGCACTCACTGCTACCCACTGAGCCGCCGCACTCACTGCTACCCACTGAGCCGCCGCACTCACTGCTACCCACTGAGCCGCCGCACTCACAGCTAACCACTCAGCCACCGTGTACTCCGCTACTTACTGAGCCACCTGTATACACACAATTAATTTCACCGCACTCCCCTAACTATTAGTAAATAAACTATATATAGATTCTAGACTACCCGATTCTTTAGAATCGGGCCGCCATCTACTGCTTTAAATATTTCCTTTAAATATTTTTTTCTTGGTATAGAATATTCCTGACCTGATTAGTTTTGTCTTTTACTTACAGCACCATAGGCCCATTAAATTCACCGTTTAAAGAAGACCTGTCACCAACCATGCATGGTCATCTAATTAAAGCACTGAATGCAGCATATCTGCTGCAATCAGGCAAGGGGTCCCCCAGCCCTTGAGCCCCCCTGTACACAGAGCTTATTGCATTGCTGGCCTCTTTGCCCCGCCTCCTGCAGTGACATCACCACCTTTCCCCGCACTGCTCCATGGTTAACATGGAGCACGGCGGGGAAAGGCGGTGATGTCATAGCAGGAGGCTGGCCACCCTGCTCCATGTTAACCAGCACTGCAATAAGCTCTGTGTACTATGCAGCAGGTGAGGGAGACAATGATTGGCATCAGGGCGGCGGTGGGCGGATTAAGCATACAGGGGGTGTGAAACTGCCTTTTGTCTCCAGCCACAAGCCGCCACCTATTTGGCTCCACAATGTAAGTTTTCAGAGTGTAATATCTCGGGGTACATGGGGGCTCAAGGGCTGGGGGACCCCTTGCCTGAATGCAGCAGACAAGCTGCATTCAGTGCTGTAATTAGATCACTATGTATGGTTTGGTGACAGGTCCTCTTTAAATTCCCCTACAACCGTTTTTTTTCAGTAATTAATAATGTAATGAATGACATGACCGTACCTGGAAAGCAGAGCTGCAATGATGATTGTGAAGCAGCGTTTGTTACATACATCGCTCTTGATTATCCCATTTATCTGGACATTATTCTTTGATACTTGGGATAGATCCAGAACATTGTATGTAACAGTATTCCAGCACAGCTCTTCTCTGCTGGCACTTGTAATGATAGTAAACACTGGGAGTGAGACCAGATCTAAACGTGGTAAGGTTAGCCAGACTATCATAGTGAAAATGGCATTTATCACCTTCTGGGGCAATTACTTTTTTTTTTATTTTTATCTTGTTTCATGCTTCCTACTTACAGCCATATGAAAATGTTTGGGCACCCCTCTTAATCTTACTCCTTTTTTTTTTTTTTTTTTTTTGTTTTTTGTTTAAAATAGTTTTGTTTTTTTTGTAACAGCTATTTCAGTGTGATATATGTAATAACTAATGAACACAGTAATATTTCAGGTTTGAAATGAGGTTTATTGTACTAACCGAAAATCTGAAATATGCATGATTTCAAAATTTGACAGGTGCCAAAGTATGGGCACGCTTCTGATTTTCATGATTTGAATACTCCTAACTACGTTTTACTGACCTACTGAAGCACTAAATTGGTTTGGTAACCTCATTGAGCTTTGTACTTCGTAGCCCGGTGTATCCAATCATGGGAAAAGCTATTTCAGGTGTCCACTTGCAAGTTGTTCTCCTAGTTGCATCTTCTCTGAGGAGTGGCATCATGGGCTCCTCAAAACAGCTCTCCAATGATCTGAAAAAAAAGATTGTTCAACATAGTTGTTCAGGGGAAGGATACAAAAAGTTGTCTCAGAGATTTAACCTGTCAGTTTCCACTGTGAAGATGATGGGAAAAAAAAGGTGTATCATGGTCCGCGCTGCTTAAGCAGTCATTAGCCACACAGCCCCAAAGCATGATGGACCCTCCCCCAAATTTGACAGTGGGTAGCAAGTGTTTTTCTTGCAATGCTGTGTTTTTGTGGCGCCATGCATAAGGCCTTGTTATATGACCAAACAACTCAATCTTTGTTCCATCAGTCCACAGGACCTTCTTCCAAAATGAAACTGGCTTGTCCAAATGTGCTTTTGCATACCTCAGGCGACTGTTTGTGGCGTGCATGCAGAAACTGCTTCTTTCACATCACTCTCCCATACAGCTTCTCCTTGTGCAGTGTGCACTGTATTGTTGACCGATGCACAGTGACACTATCTGCAGCAAGATGATGCTGCAGGTCTTTGGAGGTGGTCTGAGGATTGTTCTTGACAGTTCTCACCATTCTTCTTCTCTGCCTTTCTGATATTTTTGTTGGCCTGCCACTTCTGGCCTTTACAAGAACTGTCCCTGTGGTCTTCCATTTCCTTACTATGTTCCTCACAGTGGAAACTGTATAAATACAAGAGGGGTGGGGGACAAGAGGCGCAAAAGTGCCCTATCACTAGAGACACTTTAGGCTACAAAGGTGGTGTTGTGGAACCACTCACCTGATTCAGTTGTGTTCCCCACAACTGGTTGAAAGAGCATCAGTACTCCAGCTGCTGCAGGACCTCCCCCGACCACTCACATGGTCCAGAAGATGATGGGGAAAAAAAAAAGGTGTATCACGGTCCACGCTGCTTAAGTCCAAGAAAACTCACATGGGAGTGATGGTGGGTTTACATGTCGCGATATCGGGCCGATATCGTAGCCAACGACGCGGGAGCGCGCTTTTTGAGCGCGCTTTTCCCGCCATCGCATCGGCGGTTTAGACAGACCGATATCGGGATACAATGTCCCGACGATGTGTACGCCCCCCAACCCAGGAACGACCAGTTAACATGGGAGTGAATGGGTGACGTGGCAGTACACATCGGAGTTGGGCTGTCAGACGGGACGGTGCGGCTACAACTGGCATCTGATATCGGGCGGTTGAATAGCACGCTCATTCGATCCCCGATATCGGTTTGCCATCGTTTCTGCATCGTATCGGATGTTCAGACCGTACAACGCAGGAACGATATCGGCTCCAACGCCTGAACCACGTGACTTTTGGTCGGAGTTTTTATTATTATTATTATTATTTATTTATATAGCGCCATTAGGTTCCATGGCGCTTTACATGAGGATGAGGGAGACAAGAACAAGTACACTAAATCTAGGCGATAAGGACGTACAGGTACAGGAGGGGCAGGGACCCTGTCCACGAGGGCTCACAGTCTGTGAGGGGTGGGTTAGGATACAGTAGGATGGGGGAAAGTCAGGTATGGGGCGTTCGCCTGGGTCTCATGGCAGGTTGTAGGCTTGACGGAACAAGTGAGTTGGACGCCGATATCGCGACGTGTAAACCCACCATCAGAGTTTCACAAAACAAATCCTTATTCTTTATTCTTCCACCCCAACGCGTTTCGGTGCCCCACCTGGCAACTTCCTCAGGGATATTACATTCATCACTGCAGTGGGGATTTTATAGCCCCAAGCATTACAAAAATGGGTATCATTTGTTTATCTGTGATGTCATAATCATCATCAAAATGGGAGGATCTCTACTTTTTGGCGCAATTTCTAAAAAGGTTGTTAAACTAACTCAAATTGCAACATGCAATGCACAATACATATGATAGGATGCTTACTTTTGCACCTATGTTCTTTTTTTTAAAAAAAATAAAGCAGATAATGGGTAAAAAAATTATTAAACAGATAAACCCTATGAAAATACATAATGTTATAAAATTTCTCTCATTCCCTTGTATATATGGGATAAGAACCTGGGACTGTGGGTTGTCATATACTTCGTTTTGTCCTGGTATTAGTAGTAATCACCACTGTATTACTGATTATACCATCTACCTTTTAGAATGCCCCTGTGAGCTTCAATATATTGGGAGGACAATTAGACCGCTCCATGAAAGGTTAAACAAACATAGATCCAAAATAAAAAATGGATACAGACTACATGGATTATCACACCACTATGACATGTGCCACAATAGAGATCCAACAATGATCAAAGTGACACCAATTGACCATGTACCAGCAGATGTGAGCAATAGATTTGAGATTCTAAAAAGAAAAGAGAAATACTGGATGCTTCATTTAGACACCCTGAAACCAAAAGGAATGAACCAGATAACAGAACTGATATAATCACTTTTACCCTCACTTTTCTATCTCACACTAATTTATGGGTTGCTTTCCTTCATTTTATTATTCACTATTGATATCACCTTTAAAAAATGCAAAAAATACTTTAATATATACTGCACTAAGTTATTGTTTGCACAACCACTTTTATATATTTTAAAACTTGATCACTGCATACTGGTTTGCAGCTTTTCTCACTTTATAAACATTCCTTCTTTGCATTCCATATCTCACTAAGTGCTCCTTGCTGGCTCCTGTGGCGGAAATATAGGGTGCAATGATTCTTGGTACCCATCTCTATAGCAACAGCATCCAGGGCTTATTCTGGGCATTACGTCTATCGCCATCTTGTGGTACTTTTTCCAGAATGCAGCTTTTTAACTTTTAATGGTTACAAAGGGAATTTAGAAATACATTTGTCCAGTCTTGTGCTGTATCCTACATATTATAAAATTGGATGTATGTTGTACAAACCTTTTTATACACATTTTTTATTTATATACACAACTTTTATATACAGATTTTTTATATGTTTCCAATCAGGTGATCTTAAATGGGAATAGAACCAGGGAGCATTTGTGTGGTTTGTTCCAGCCATTTTAACTGATGAGCCACGTCTCAGATACATCATTTTTTTACATCATTTTTATATATTTATATATATATATTTACCGTATATACTCGCGTATAAGCCGAGTTTTTCAGCCCAAAAATTGGGCTGAAAAGTCCCCCCCTCGGCTTATACGCGAGTCATATACAGCCCCAGTGGTAGTATACAGCCGCCCGCCCGCCACCCCCATCAGTATACAGGCCCCCCCATCAGTATCCAGGGCCCCCCCTTGCTCCGCAAAACCCGCAAAGTAAAATCCTTATACTTATGACTGTCCTGTCGCCGCCGTCCCCGCCGCTGCCATCGCGCTCTCCGTCTTCATCCGTCTTCTTCCGGCTTCCTGTGGTCAGCGCAGGCAATGACGTCATTGCCTGCGCCGACCACAGGAAGCCGGAAGGCGCTGGATGAAGACGGAGGAGCGCGATGGCAGCGGCGGGGACGGCGGCGACAGGACAGTGATAAGTATAATGATTTTACTTTGCAGGTTTTGCGGAGCAAGGGGGGGGGGCCCTGGATACTGATGGGGGGGGCCTGTATACTGATGGGGGTGGCGGACTGCTGTATACTACCTCTGGGGCTGTATATACCTCTGGGGCTGTATATACCTCTGGGGCTGCTGTATATACCTCTGGGGCTGCTGTATACTACCACTGGGGCTGCTGTATACTACCACTGGGGCAGTATATACCCATACTACCACTGGGGCTGCTGTATATACCTCTGGGGCTGCTGATACTACCACTGGGGCTGTATATACCTCTGGGGCTGCTGTATACTACCACTGGGGCTGCTGCTGTATATACCACTGGGGAGGCTGCTGTAACACTGCTGGGGCCTGTATATACCACTGGGGAGGCTGCTGTATACCACACTGCTAGGGGCTGTATACTACCACTGGGGAGGCCTGTATACCACTGGGGAGGCCTGTATACCACTGGGGGGGCCTGTATACCACTGGGGGGGCCTGTATACCACACTGCTGGGGGCTGTATACCTGTGCTGGGGTCTATCCTTGGCTTATTCAGAGTCAATAGGTTTTCCCAGATTTTGGGGGCAAAAGTAGGGGGGTCGGCTTATACACGGGTCGGCTTATACACGAGTATATTTCAGTATATATTTTTATAGATTTTTATTACATATAGTTTTGTTTTTATTGTACGTCTTGGTAAATAAATATAACCATTTTAAAGTAAATTTTAAAACATACAATTTCTTTTCTTTACTCCAAAGAATTCTTGATCTTATCATCACCATAGGCATTTTTATAGATCTACAACATTTTATCAATATTTATTTATTTATCATTTAGCAGTAATCTTACCCTGGGTAAATTTACTAACTATTAAACGCATAATAATCAGATCTAACCTTATCCATAACAGTCCTATCATCACCAAAATACAGAGTATTGATTACTACTAATACCAGGACAAAACGAAGTATATGACAACCCACAGTCCCAGGTTCTTATCCCATATACGGTATACAAGGGAATGAGAGAAATTTTATAATATTATGTATTTTCATAGGGTTTATCTGTTTAATAATTTTTTTACCCAATTTATCTGCTTTATTTTTTTTAAAAAAAGAACATTGGTGCAAAAGTAAGCATCCTATCATATGTATTGTGCATTGCATGTTGCAATATGAGTTTGTTTAACAACCTTTTTAGAAATTGCGCCAAAAAGTAGAGATCCTCCCATTTTGATGATGATTATGACATCACAGATAAACAAATGACACCCATTTTTGTAATGCTTGGGGCTATAAAATCCCCACTGCAGTGATGAATGTAATATCCCTGAGGAAGTTGCCAGGTGGGGCACCGAAACGCGTTGGAGTGGAAGAATAAAGAATAAGGATTTGTTTTGTGAAACTCTGACTCCCATGTGAGTTTTCTTGGACTTAAGCAGCGTGGACCGTGATACACCTTTTTTTTCCCCCATCATCTTCTGGATATCACCACGTGTGAGTGGTCGGGGGAGGTCCTGCAGCAGCTGGAGTACTGATGCTCTTTCAACCAGTTGTGGGGAACACAACTGAATCAGGTGAGTGGTTCCACAACACCACCTTTGTAGCCTAAAGTGTCTCTAGTGATAGGGCACTATTGCGCCTCTTGTCCCCCACCCCTCTTGTATTTATACAGTTTCCACTGTGAGAACATAGTAAGGAAATGGAAGACCACAGGGACAGTTCTTGTAAAGGCCAGAAGTGGCAGGCCAACAAAAATATCAGAAAGGCAGAGAAGAAGAATGGTGAGAACAGTCAAGAACAATCCACAGACCACCTCCAAAGACCTGCAGCATCATCTTGCTGCAGATGGTGTCACTGTGCATCGGTCAACAATACAGTGCACACTGCACAAGGAGAAGCTGTATGGGAGAGTGATGCAAAAGAAGCCGCTTCTGCATGCACGCCACAAACAGAGTCACCTGAGGTATGCAAAACACATTTGGACAAGCCAGTTTCATTTTGGAAGAAGGTCCTGTGGACTGATGAAACAAAGATTGAGTTGTTTGGTCATACAACAAGGCCTTATGCATGGCGCCACAAAAACACAGCATTCCAAGAAAAACACTTGCTGCCCACTAACAAATCTGGGGGAGGGTCCATCATGCTTTGGGGCTGTGTGGCCAATGACGGCACCGGGAATCTTGTTAAAGTTGATGGTCGCATGGATTCCACTCAGTATCAGCAGATTCTTGAGAATAATGTTCAAGAATCAGTGTCAAAGTTGAAGTTACGTCGGGGATGGATCTTTCAGCAAGACAATGATCCAAAACACCGCTCCAAATGTACTCAGGCATTCATGCAGAGGAACAATTACAATGTTCTGGAATGGCCATCCCAGTCCCCAGACCTGAATATCATTGAACATCTGTGGGATGTTTTGAAGCGGGCTGTCCATGCTCGGCGACCATCAAACTTAACTGAACTGGAATTGTTTTGTAAAGAGGAATGGTCAAAAATACTTCATCCAGGATCCAGGAACTCATTAACAACTACAGGAAGCGACTAGAGGCTGTTATTTTTGCAAAAGGTGGATCTACTAAATATTAATGTCACTTTTCTGTTGGAAAAAGGATGAATAGGGAGCGCACATAGGGCGTTATCGTCTTAATAAATAGTCCAGTCCCCCCAATCGGTGTGACTCACCTGCGGGGTTGTGAGAGCCACAACAAACTGAGAGAGCCTGGTAATGGTCGCTGCAGGAGCCCACTGAAGATAAATAATTTCCACCGAAGAAAAAGCTGGGCTTTGTAGTCCGCGCTGACCTCAAGAAACTTCCAGTCCAGTAAAGGGTTAATCAGGTTCTGGTTTATTTTCCTACGCGTTTCGTGGCTTTAAATCTGCCAATAGCCCTGATGAAGTGGCAGATTTAAAGCTACGAAACGCGTAGGCAAATAAACCAGAACCTGATTAACCCTTTACTGGACTGGAAGTTTCTTGAGATCAGCGCGGACTACAAAGCCCAGCTTTTTCTTCGGTGGAAATCACTTTTCTGTTGAGGTGCCCATACTTTTGCACCTGTCAATTTTTGTAATAATGCATATTTCACATTTTCGGTTAGTACAATAAACCTCATTTCAATCCTGAAATATTATTGTGTCCATCAGTTATTACAATTATCACACTGAAATAGCTGTTGCAAAAAAAACAATTTTTTTTTTAAAATCATTTTTATTAAATTTTCTGCATATAATAACATAGCATATACAATACCAATGTATCAACGACAAATAATAACATGTCTAAGAATTATCCCCTTCCCTCCCCCTCCCTCGTCATCCAACCTCTGATGTAATAATTCCCACTTTCTCCTATAAAAATAGAAAAAGAAAAGGAGAAAAATCATAGCATGTCATTCCACACTACCGATTCTCAACGCTCCTAAGGTATTGCCCAAGTCTTCAAGACAATACCATCTTATATGACGAAAAGCTCCCATCAGTGTATCAATTTCCTCTCTAGACAGACAACACACCATAAAGTCTCGCCATACAGACATAAATTTGGAGGTTTTGTTTTCTTTATCAGTCTCCGTTATTAGTTTTTCCATTTTCATAATATGTTTCAGTTCCAGACACAGACTTGAGACTCCAGGCACCTGCGTACTCAACCAGTGTCGCAGAATGAGACGCAAAAATGTTATTAATATTAAATGAAAGCATGCATGTTTTCTCTTAGGAACATCATAACCCTCCAAGTCATGAAACACCAGAATCATTTTATTCATTGGTACATCTAAGTCTAGTATTTCCTCCATCCATCTCCTGACCCTTTCCCATCCCAACTGTATCTGTGGGCATTCCCAAACTCCATGAAACATATCCGTGTTGTTCTCCCCACATTTCGGGCATTTTGTCATCCTATCGGGATTGGTGGGTGACGGCGGAATGTTAAAACCCAATATTGCTTTATGAATCCTTCTATATTGGGTATCACGCCAGCGTTCATCAGTCACATATTTACGCATAGCATTCCACCCTGCAAGCACCCCCTCCCCCCCCTTCGAATCCCAGTCTAGTGTCCCATCCTGTGAGAAGTCGTGTGGGTCCCTTTGGCAACAGTCTATTTCTCAATGTAGCGTATAATGATGAAATTGTCGCAACAGAAGTCTGGCTGAACAATAGGTCGTCAGTGATCGATCTCTGACACACTTTCCCAATATCATGTAACCTTGACATCAAATGACCTCTTACTTGTGCGAACTGGAGCAACTGAGAAGATCCCAACTGCCACGTGTTTATCGTCTCTGTTGCTGACATCCATCTTCTCTCCGTCTTAACCATTAAATCTCCTAACACCCTGATCCCCTTTTCCCTCCATATCTGAAATAAAGCATCCCTCCCCTGTGGAAAGTCTGGATTGTCCCACAACGGCGTATGTTTTGATATTCGCCATGACAGCCCTAATCTATATCTGACTGCCTTCCAGGCCGCCCTGGTGTCCCTAAACAAGACCGATTGTTTGATGCGTGCGTCAAGTACTCCACTCTGAGCATGTAGTACTGAACCCAGGCTCCATGGCCTACACCATTTTGTCTCCAATACGAAGTCCGAGTAATTACTCGTCTCTCGTAACCAATCCACCACGTGTCGCCACACACATGCCAAGTTATATACCCGTATATTGGGGAGACTCAAGCCTCCTTCTTCTTTAGGGAACATTAATGTTCTCATCTTTATCCTATGTCTCCTACCTCTCCAGAGAAATTCGGAGATGGCTCTGTTTATTTTATAGACATCTGTGTGTCGAAGCAGTAGCGGAATCGTCTGCATTGGATACAACAATCGAGTGAATGAGACCATTTTGACAAGATGTACTCTCCCCTTCAAAGACAGCGGTAGATCTTTCCATCTAATCAGCTCCTGTTCTATTTTCTGTATAATAGGTCGATAGTTTAACCGATACAGATCTCTGGCATCTTTACTCATCATTATGCCTAAGTACTTGACTTCCCTCCTATTCACTTTAATCCTTGAGAATGTGTCCTGCCGCCGTCCATCGTGCAGATTCCTCTTGCCATCCTCCGTGAGGGGCATGATCTCGCATTTTGAAAGATTCAGTCGGAATCCCGAAATCTTATAAAACATCTCGAATCTCTCCAGTACCCCACCCAAATCGTTAGCAGGATTTGCCATATATAAAATGTCATCTGCAAACAAATTAGATTTTAGTGGAGTACCTCCCACCACTATCCCCTCGAAACTGTTAGGGCCATTGAGATATCTGGAGAGAGGTTTGATGGCCAAATTGCAACGGCGACAGGGGACATTCCTGCCTCGTTCCTCTCTCTAGTCTAATCACATCAGATAGAAAGCCTGGAGTGTGTACTCTTGCCTTCGGGTTTGTATAAAGGGTTCCCAAAAATCTTCTGAAACCTACCACCACTCCCATCTTATCCAGGACCTGCTCCAGCCACGGCCATCCCACACTATCAAAAGCCTTTTCGGCATCAAGAACAACCATGGCCGGAGCACGCCCCGTCACCCCGTCTTCCAGTCGTACTGCCTCCAACACCATAATGGCCCGTCTCACATTCATAACCGCAGCCCTGCCCCTCACAAAACCCGCCTATCCAACTGGGCATCAGATTTGCCAATCTATCCGCCATAATCTTAGAGATGATCTTCAAATCTTGATTGATTAGGGAAATTGGCCGGAACGCCGCCGGATCATCTGACATTCTTTCCCCCTTGGGCAGTAGCTTTATGTATGCTGTATTCAATTGTGTTGGAATTTCCCCACCCTCCAAGAAACTATTATACATAGAACGTAGGTGCGGAGCAACTTGGTCAGCCAGAATCTTATACACACTGGCGCCAACGCCGTCTGGACCCGGCGCCTTATGTATATTAAGTTGTTTAATCACTGCCTTTATTTCCTCCTCTGATACCCCCTTGTTTAACTCTATCAAATCGTCCTCCAGTAATCCCACCTCCTCCAGCCACTGGCGGCCTAGTTCACTATCATGTGGTTTTGCTTTATATAAATCTGCGTAAAAAGATCCCAAGATAGAATTAACCTTCTTCGGGTCCGATGTGATTGCCCCATTCTTATTTTTAAGAGACACAATATGTGATGTGGGCTTTCTATCTCTCGCCAAATGTGCCAACAATCTCCCCGCCTTGTCCCCCTGCATATGCAATGTCGCCTCCCATTGTGATTTTCCCATGTCCTCTCTCCTCCGGGCCCAAGCATCAAATTCCCTCTTTGCTTCCATCCAACTACTTTTGGTTGTCTCTGAAGGGCAACGCTGATATTCCATATATTCCTCCCGAACCTTCGCACTAGTTCTTAGATATGCCGATTGCATCTTTTTCCTAAGTGACGCAGTGTAGGCCATAATTCTCCCTCGCAAAACCACCTTGGCTGTTTCCCAGAACAAGGTAGGTTCCATTGTCTCCGGCGGATTGTTGTAGACCAAATCTGTCCACCATTCCCCCAACTGTAGAGCAAATTCCGTATCCTTTAAAAAGTGTGGGAATCGCCAAATGTAATCTGTGCCTCTCGGGAAGGTGTCACATAGTGTCAAGTCCACTGGGCTATGGTCTGAAATTACCAAGTCTGATATGTCGGTAGCAGTTGTCTTGTAAAGTAAGTCCCCACTAGTGAGAATTGTATCGATTCTCGACCATGTTCTGTGTGGATGGGAAAAATGTGTGTATTCACGGTCGACTGGATGATGTAATCTCCAGACGTCCCAAAGACCCAAATCTTCTATGAAGCCTTTTAACGGTCCCACTCTTGTTGCCTCTGTCCTCTCTCTGCCCTTACCCCTTGTCTCCGTTCGGTCTTCCCTTTCCTCCACCACCTCGTTCATGTCGCCACCCACTATCAGATTAGTCGTCTCCTCCTCTGATATCTTATTCCCCAAGTTAGCAAAAAAAGTTCCTCTGTCCGAATTTGGTGCATATACATTGTGAATATTCAATACGCCACCTGGTGTGTCTAAGACTATTTATACATGTCTTCCCCCATCATCATGTGAGTGCCGTATCAGCTTATGTGGAAAGTTTTTCCCCACCAACGTAACAACCCCGGCTTGTCGACCTACGGCTGCAGAACCATACACCTCTCCCACCCATAATTTATTCATTCTATAAAAGTCCTGTTGGGGTAAGTGTGTCTCCTGCAATAACACAATATCTGCTCCTAATCTTTTCAAATGCCTAAGGACCATTAACCGTTTTTTCTGGTCATCATAATGGGAGACCCAGACAATGGGGTTTAGGGCACTGCCCTCCGGAGGTCACACTAGGTACTACAAGTTTGTAGACACCGCCTCCTCCGCTTATAAACCCCTACCGCAGGGAACATCCTCAGTTTTAAACTTAGTGTGCTCGGAGGATCACGCTTTGCTTGCACTTCACTGCATTCTCACAGCTTACGTGATGGCGTCTGAAGACAAGGTAAAATGGTTCCGGTCGGGACCTGCGACAGCCTCCCCGCTCACCCTTGTGGAACACGCAGGTGGAGGTACCGGAGGGCCTTGGGCCTGGACACTTTGTGTCCTCCCGGTACGCTGTCGCGCTCCTCTCCATCCCTCTCCGGGGGGCTCTGGAGAGTGGGAGATGGGAGCCTTGCACAGCTCCGCTCCGTCCGAGGCCTCCCTAAATGGTGCTTACAGACCGGACTGGAGCCAGCCCAGTCCGAGGCCTCCCTAAATGGTGCTTACAGACCGGACCGGCACTGAGGCACTAGGTGTCTCCTGTGTGCCTGGGGGTAGTGTCTGTCACTTTATGTGGCCTGACACTCAGACCGCGCGTTACCCTCGGGTCCGCGGATCTGCGGGTGTACCCTGTGCTGGGGTCACCCTGGCTGACCGCCCTGTGTGTCACAGGGGCTGAGGCCGTGGGCTGCGGATGTGTGTTGGTGCATGCAGTCTATGTATAGTATTTTACACTATTTCCCGCGCTGCGGGCTCCGGCACCTTCATGCTGAGGCTGCTTGGAGGATGGGAAGCAGCCCGTACGGTGACGTCATCGATGGGCGTGTGTGTGTGTTTCCCGCGTGTTTTCGGCGCCGCCCACAGTTTCACTGTCGGCGGCCATCTTTACCCTCACTTCCCGGTTGGGATCTGTATGCAGCGTGCGCCTGCACTCCAGGGGAGACCGGAAACCGTCGCGGAGGTCACACACACACACCGCTTCCTCATACCGCTTTACTGCGGTCGGTAAGCCACCGGGACTCCCGGTTTTTGTTGTCTGCAATTTGGCTTATTTTCCCCTACTGCGGCGATGTCCTCAGTTAGGAAGCGTGCTGCTTCGGCGGCAGATGCCACCATTACCTGTGCTACATGCAATGGAACACTGGTGGAGGGGTCCTGCAATAACTGCGGACGCCCAGAGGCCCGGACTGACACTGCTGAGTCAGCAGCTCCGGTGCTATACCCTGAGGTTCAGGTGATCTCAGGGCCATGGGAGACTCAGAATAAGATCAATGAATCTCTGTTGTCCCAGCTGTCCTCCATGTCGCAATCCCTGGAGGCACTTAATAGGAGGTTGGATAGCCCAGCTACTCCGTCCAGTTACCCCCGGGTGTCTCCCTCTTCTGCTGTGAGACCCCTTAAGCGGGCTCGTCGTGAGGAGTCACCCGAGCTCCAGGCTCTCTCTGAGGAGGAGCGTTCCTCTGATGGTGAGGACGATGATGGGGGTTCAAATTTTGGGTCTGTGTCTATATCTGAACCACCAGACGGGGTGGAGGATCTGGTGTCCTCTATCAACGAGACCTTACGTCTCGTGACACCCCCTGAGGAGGTGACGGTGCACCCGAAGGAGGTCTATCAATGGCTGCGGCCAGAGGCTAGACCAAGTGGCTCCTTCATGGACCACACGAATTTTGGAAGGGTGGTTAGAGCTCCCAGGTTACATCCTGGGCGGCGTTATGTCCGTAAACCCAAGGACAATCGCTTCCCCTTTCCCCAGGAGTTGCTTCAGGAGTGGTCGCAGTCCCCGAAGGTGGACGCTTCCATGACCAGGATTGCTGCACGCTCCCTTTTCTCTGCCTCTGATAGCTCCTCGCTGAAGGATGCGACGGATAGACAGGTTGAGCAACTCGCCAAGTCTTCCTATGAGGCTGTGGGGTCTTCCTTTGCCCCTAATTTCGCCACGGTCTGGACCTTGCAAGCGATTACTACGTGCTTGGATGGTATCTCTGACCTGGCAAGATCCAGTCCAGAGGTCCTGGCACTTACCGATAGGGCTAAGGCCTATGCGGACTACGCCAGGACGGCGACTTTGGAAACTACAACTCGCTCTGCTGTGGCTTCGGCCAATGCTATTGCGATTCGCAGGTTGTTGTGGCTGCGCCTTTGGGACTCAGATGCCACATCCAAGAAGATTTTACAGAATCTTCCGTTCTCTGGTGACAGGCTTTTTGGCACCGAACTGGACAAGCTAATAAAGGATTCTGCTGAGTCTAAGATACCGCAGAATAAGCCTAAGCCACGGTATACCGTTAAAAGGAACCCAAAACAGTGGTCCTTTCGTTCCAGCTCGCAGTCATCAGCACCGTCCGCTCGCACGGACCAAGGGGGAAAGCCCGCTTCTCAGTGGCGCTCTTAAGAGTCGTCCAAAGAAGCCGGCGGGGGCGGCAGCTGCCGCCCCCAAACCCGCCTCTGCATGACTCGCTCTCCCTTCCTACCTCCCCACAGGTGGGGGGCCGCTTGTCTCACTTTCAGGACAAATGGCTACTTCACGTCCAAGATCAGTGGGTTCGAGACGTGGTCTCGCGAGGTTACAGGATAGAGCTGACGTCAAAACCGATATCCCGATTCCATCGGTCGGTCCCATCGCCAGAAAAGGCTCAGGCTTTTTACCTGGTGTTGGAGGGTCTCCGCAGAGACGGAGTGGTGATACCGGTGCCTTCCGGAGAGAGGTTCAGGGGTTTTTACTCCAACCTCTTTATCGTCCCGAAGAAGGACGGATCCTTCCGCCCGGTACTGGACCTGAAGTTGTTCAACCATCACGTGTTGGTTCGGAAGTTCCGCATGGAATCACTGCGCTCCGTGATCGCGGCTGTATCACAGGGAGACTTCCTGGCGTCCATAGATATCAGAGACGCTTACCTTCATGTGCCCATTGCACCAGCTCCTCAGCGCTGGCTGAGATTCGCAGTGGGGGAAGAACACTTCCAATTTGTGGCGCTGCCGTTCGGGTTAGCCTCGGCACCGCGGGTGTTCACAAAGGTGATGGCCTCTATGATGGCTCTCCTGCACGTGCAGGGACATGCCGTCATTCCCTATTTAGACGACCTACTGGTCAGGGCGCCATCAGAACACCTTTGTCAAGAGAGCCTGGATGTGACCATGCGGTCTCTGGAACAGTTCGGTTGGCTCCTCAATGTTCAGAAGTCAACGCTAGTTCCGACCCAGTCTTTGACATATTTGGGCATGGACTTCAACACAGCCTCAGCCCTGGTGTCTCTGCCACGAGTCAAGCAGATGGCGATCCAATCAGGAGTGCAAGCAGTCCTCCTGTCACCACAATCATCCCTACGGGTGTTGATGATGCTGGTGGGGCGCATGGTGGCAGCAATAGAGGCGGTGCCTTTTGCACAATTTCGCCTCCGTCCTCTCCAGCTGGAGATCCTCCGCAGGTGGGACAAAAGGTCGATTTCTCTGAATCGGCTGGTGACCCTTTCCCAACCGACCAGAGATTCCCTGCAGTGGTGGTTACAGCCACACCACTTGTCTCGGGGCCGGTCCTTCATCAAACCGTCATGGTTAGTGGTGACCACCGACGCCAGTCTGAAGGGCTGGGGAGCGGTGTTCTTACACCACAGGGCCCAAGGCCTCTGGACTCGGTCGGAGTCGGCGTTGCAGATCAACGTGCTGGAGATCAAGGCGGTCTATCTGGCACTCCTGGCGTTTCAGAGATTCCTCTCAGGACAACCCATTCGGGTTCAGTCCGACAATGCGACGGCCGTCGCTTATATAAATCATCAAGGAGGAACCAGGAGTGCAGAGGCTCTGGCCGAAGTCCACCGCATCCTATCCTGGGCGGAGGACAACAACTGTCTGATCTCCGCAGTTCACATCCCAGGGGTCGAAAACTGGGAGGCCGACTATCTGAGCCGGCAGGGGATGGACGCCGGAGAGTGGTCTCTTCATCCGGACGTCTTCCGGGACATCTGCAGCAGATGGGGCACTCCGGACGTGGATCTGATGGCCTCACGGCTGAATCATCAGGTGCCGCAATACATGGCGAGGTCATGGGATCCCCAATCTCTGGGAGCGGATGCTCTGGTCCTGACTTGGTCCAGATTTCATCTGCCGTATGTGTTCCCGCCTCTGGCTCTGATTCCCAGGGTGCTGTGGAAAATCAGGTCGGAGTGCAGGGTCGCCATTCTAGTGGCTCCAGATTGGCCCAGGAGGTCCTGGTATCCGGACCTGTGGCAACTGTCAGGCGGACACAGGTGGGCCCTTCCAGACCGCGCAGATTTACTCGCGCAAGGCCCATTCTTCCACCTCAATTCCAAGGCCCTCAGATTGACTGCATGGCTCTTGAGGCCTGGCTGCTGACATCCAGGGGTTTTTCCCCTACGGTGGTTGCCACTATGAATCGGGCTAGGAAGCCAGTCTCAAGGAAGATGTACCACAGGACGTGGAAAATCTTTTTTACTTGGTGTGCCTCTGGTGGACGGTCTCCGTGGCCCTTGTCCATCCCGACGTTGTTGGCTTTCCTACAGTCGGGTTTGGAATTAGGATTATCCCTTGGCTCCTTGAAAGGTCAAGTCTCAGCACTTTCAGTGCTGTTTGACAGGCGATTGGCGCTCCTCCCGAAGGTCCGTCAATTTCTGCAGGGGGTGTCACGGATGGTTCCGCCCTACAAGAGACCTCTGGACCCTTGGGACCTCAACATGGTCCTGGCGGCATTACAGAGACCACCGTTTGAGCCGCTGAGAGATGTTTCTCTATCTCGCCTGTCTCAAAAAGTGGCCTTTCTGGTGGCAATCACGTCTCTGAGAAGGGTCTCAGAATTGGCTGCACTTTCGTGCAAGTCGCCCTTTCTGGTGGTTCACCAAGACAAGGTGGTGTTGCGTCCTCGGCCAGAATTCTTGCCGAAGGTGGTTTCAACTTTTCACCTGAACCAGGAGATTGTTCTCCCATCATTTTGCCCTGCTCCCGTTCATCAGGTTGAACGCGACCTCCATACTCTGGATCTCGTGAGAGCGGTACGCATTTATGTGTCCAGGACCGCCTCCTTTAGGAGTTCGGATTCCTTATTTGTTCTTACGACAGGTCGCTGTAAGGGGTCCGCGGCATCAAAGTCGACATTGGCCAGATGGATTAAGGCTTCCATTCAAGAGGCTTACCGGGCTTCTGGTTTGCCTCTCCCGGTGGGATTGAAGGCTCACTCTACCAGAGCTGTAGGTGCCTCCTGGGCCTTGCGACATCGAGCGTCTGCTCTACAGGTGTGTCAGGCAGCCACTTGGTCTAGCCTGCACACTTTCTCAAAGCACTATATGGTGCATGCCCATGCCTCTGCGGATGCAAGTTTGGGCAGGCGGGTTCTCCAGGCGGCGGTTGCCCACCTTTAAAGGGAACCATGTGTTATCCGTCTTGTTGAGGAACTCTTCCCGCCCTGGGGTATTGCTTTAGGACATCCCCATTGTCTGGGTCTCCCATTATGATGACCAGAAAAAAGAGAATTTTGTTTACGTACCGTAAATTCTTTTTTCTTTAATCATCAATGGGAGACCCAGCACCCACCCAGTTGTTCCGTTGCATGTTTTGCATTTGTTCTGTTCTCTGTTGAGACAGAGTTTGCCGGGTTGTTGATCCGTCTGTGCACGGCATTCGTCCCGATGTTTCGGGTGTGGTTTATTTCCTCCTCGCAGCTTATGGACCAAACTGAGGATGTTCCCTGCGGTAGGGGTTTATAAGCGGAGGAGGCGGTGTCTACAAACTTGTAGTACCTAGTGTGACCTCCGGAGGGCAGTGCCCTAAACCCCATTGTCTGGGTCTCCCATTGATGATTAAAGAAAAAAGAATTTACGGTACGTAAACAAAATTCTCTTTTTCTGGGGATCTCAACCCTTTAATATTCCAGGAGACAATCTTAACCATTATTACAATGCCATAGGAGCTCCACACACATGCTATCTTCCATAATATGAAAACATACAAGATCCAAAATCCCACCAATTTTCAAATAGAGCTGTTGCTCATTAGTCGGATAACTTATTTTCCCCTTCCCCAACTCCCATTGAAACACAACTTTCAATACCCCAAATATAGTCTGCACCTCCCGCCATTTCCCTTCCCCCCTTTCCCCCTATCCCTCCAAACATCCCTCTGTTTCGTGTCTCCCTTTTTTTCCATCACGAATAACTCCCTCTTACACCATCCTGGCCGATGACTCTCACTAGCAAAAACCCCTTCTGTAATTACCCCTAACAAGATGAGGATCCCCCCTCTCAATTAAGTATTCCCAAAACAAGAATCCAGCATCATATTTTCGCAAAGTTCTCTTCCTTCATCTCAACAAATCGCGTCGCTCCTTGGGCTCGCTGAATTGTCCTTATTGATGATACTTCCCCTATCGTAGTTTGGTGATGATCCTCTGGATGATCTCATGAAGGCTCTCATAGCTTCATCCGGGTCTCTCCATCTTCTGAAGGTGCCAACTTCTCCTTTTGTCTTCAACACAGCTGGGTATTGAAGCTGAAATTGCACACCTCTCTTAAACAGCATGCCACACACATCACTGAACGCCCTCCACTGTTTCGCTACTAATGCTGAGAAGTCTTCATGTAATACCACTCTATGTCCCATTATCTCAAGGGGTCGACGTCTCGCTCTGAAGGCTCTTAATAGTTTATCTTTATCCTTATAATCTAGGTATTTAGCAATTGCTTGCCTCGGGCTCCTAGATATTTGGGTATTGCGGTTTCCTCCCTCAGTGTTCTGTTTTGTGCGGGTATTCTCTCTTTGCGGACCCAGCCTGTGAGCTCTCTCCACTTTGCACACATTTTCAACACCTAGAGCTGTAGGGAAAAAAAAAACAATTTTAAGCAAAAAAAAAGAGTAAGATTAAGAGGGGTGCCCTAACTTTTTCATATGACTGTATAATTGGGCAACATTGTTCAAATGAAACCTCTGCCCAGGGAAGAATATTAAACACCCCCTTGGTTGAAAGGGAAATTTAATATGATATTTGGCACCCTAAACTTTAAAAGCCAATATCTCCTCTAGTGAGAGGCAATAATAATGTGTAGTTTACATTTTGTTGAACGTTTTAGCCCTTTATATGAGGGATAATTGCTAGATGAACATGCTGAAATTGTTGAAAGACACTCTTTAAGGAATGCATACACGTAAAGGTTCTTTCATTGTAAAGCTCCATTTTGTTTGGAAGGAACTCAGACAAAAGCCTGTTCACAGACTTCCACATAACTAAAGATTCTTTTATTTAGTCATCCTATATGCAGGCCATTTTTTTTTTTCTAGATGAAAATGGTGTGCGTGTAGGAAGGTGATGACTGTGCTCTTTCCTCCTGCTCCTTTGGACAGGCACTCTGGTCTTCCTTTGATATAATTTGTTCTCTTTTGTGTATTTGATGAGTTGTGAAGTCATTAGAGATTGTCTGGTACGCTCCTGCCGAGGCTTTTCCGTGCACACAAGTGCTGTGTGGTTCTGTGCATTGAGTGGGAAGTGTAGAGTGTGGTAGATAGGGATATGATGAAAGGTGTTGTGTACCACTACACATGGCCTTAATTACTTTACTATTGTTTGTGCTTGACAAGGATGATCTTATACGAGGGCCCTCCGTTTATTTCATCAATATACTGGATATAAATGCTTTCTCTCCACTCCATCTACCGCCCATTCTGTTTGCTCATGTAACATCTGAACTGATTTTCTCTACAGCTTGTAGTGAACAAGATTCTGAGTCTGGAGCGCGGCTCACTTGCCGGATTCTGCTTCATCTGTTTAGGACGCCTCAGCTGAATCCTTATGAACCAGACAGCAGTAAGTTTACACTTTAATTTGTTGATTTTTATTTCTATGTAATATTTGTTTTCATTGTGGGATTTTCTTCTCTCCAGATAAAGCAACATTTGGCATTCGCTCTTCTTGTGACCGTCATCTTCTAGCAGCGTCTCAGAATCGCATAGTACCAGGAGCACTTTTTGCTGTTCTCAAGGCAATATTTATGCTGGGTCAGTTGTGTTTCTTTCTTGTCTGTTATTTGTTTTGGATTTTTTTTTGGCAGGTGGTCTACCATTGTAATATAAGGCCCCTTTCACATCAGCGTTTTTGCTGATTTGCGTCAGATCCAGCAAATTTACCACATCTGCTGCGTAACGGCTGCACTTGCGGCACACTTGAAGCAAGCCCCATTCATTCTCTATGGGACTTGCGGCAAATGCTGTTTTTGCTGCGATCCGGCAGTTGCGGCAGGTCAAAAAAACCACACCTATCAGCATTTATTTGACCTGCCGCAAGTGACGGATCGCGGAAAAAAATGCATTTGCCGCACCTGCCGCAAGCCCTACAGAGAATGAATGGGACTTGCCACAAGTGCAGCCGTTACACGGCAGATGCGGTAAATCTGCCAGATCTGATGCAAATCAGCAAAAACGCTGATGTGGAAAAATTTCCCAAGCAATTTCCATACTGTTAATGAGACCTGATAACATTCCCTAGCACACAACAATGCATCAGTCTTTTCAGTGTCAGGCAAGGTTCAGACCACATTGGTGTCCATGTTCATGACGTCATTGGCGCTTCTGTAGTAAACTATGCTATTATGTTTGGTAAAAAGACAGACATTGCTGGAAGAAGCGGAGTCTACATTTTCAGGTATTGGGCTCCACATGACTAATTGAAGCCAGTTACTGTTGGGGCATGTCTCCAAACAGTTTTCAAAGATTTCAGATGCAAATGCTGATATCGTTAGATGTCATCCAATCATGGCCTCAGAAGAGCACCTGACTTTGCTTTTCAACACTTCATCACTTTTCACAGGGTAAGGGCGAATTCAGACATTCATGCAAATTGGACCTTTCTTAAGCGTTACTGCCTCAGAGTGACGTTCGGGTCAGCAGACGTGCGGCCAGCCTGTACTCAGACCGAGTCCTGAATGTGCTTGGTGCCAGCCTGTACTCAGACCGAGTCCTGAATGTGCTTGGTGCCAGCCTGTACTCAGACCGAGTCCTGAATGTGCTTGGTGCCAGCCTGTACTCAGACCGAGTCCTGAATGTGCTTGGTGCCAGCCTGTACTCAGACCGAGTCCTGAATGTGCTTGGTGCCAGCCTGTACTCAGACCGAGTCCTGAATGTGCTTGGTGCCAGCCTGTACTCAGACCGAGTCCTGAATGTGCTTGGTGCCAGCCTGTACTCAGACCGAGTCCTGAATGTGCTTGGTGCCAGCCTGTACTCAGACCGAGTCCTGAATGTGCTTGGTGCCAGCCTGTACTCAGACCGAGTCCTGAATGTGCTTGGTGCCAGCCTGTACTCAGACCGAGTCCTGAATGTGCTTGGTGCCAGCCTGTACTCAGACCGAGTCCTGAATGTGCTTGGTGCCAGCCTGTACTCAGACCGAGTCCTGAATGTGCTTGGTGCCAGCCTGTACTCAGACCGAGTCCTGAATGTGCTTGGTGCCAGCCTGTACTCAGACCGAGTCCTGAATGTGCTTGGTGCCAGCCTGTACTCAGACCGAGTCCTGAATGTGCTTGGTGCCAGCCTGTACTCAGACCGAGTCCTGAATGTGCTTGGTGCCAGCCTGTACTCAGACCGAGTCCTGAATGTGCTTGGTGCCAGCCTGTACTCAGACCGAGTCCTCAATGTGCTTGGTGCCAGCCTGTACTCAGACCGAGTCCTGAATGTGCTTGGTGCCAGCCTGTACTCAGACCGAGTCCTGAATGTGCTTGGTGCCAGCCTGTACTCAGACCGAGTCCTGAATGTGCTTGGTGCCAGCCTGTACTCAGACCGAGTCCTGAATGTGCTTGGTGCCAGCCTGTACTCAGACCGAGTCCTGAATGTGCTTGGTGCCAGCCTGTACTCAGACCGAGTCCTGAATGTGCTTGGTAAATGGACTCAAATTTAGAAGAGATTTTCCTGGGTGGTGAAGAGTATTGTTCAAACTTTGTAAGATGAACAGTTCACCTACTATTCTGAAGATAGACTAATTAAAAAAAGAAAAATGATGGTTACAAACTATGCCTGAATAAGGCCATAGTGTTAGCTCAGGCAGTTTAGGATGCATGAAGTATTTTCTTTTACAATTCAGGCTTCATCATCAGATATCAGTTGCCGTTGTTGTGCTTACTGTAAAAGGCTTTTTTTAGTGCTGTAGTTGTGCTATAAATGTTAATATAGATATAAATCTTCTTCCCCCTGTCTTAAACTCCTTTTTTGGCATCTTCACTTTTTACCGACACGGCGGTGTCTTGATCCTGTAACTTCTCATTGGCTCGAAATCAGAAGTTACATCATAAGACCTTAATACATCTCTGAGAGCCCGGATGAGGCTATCATAGAGATGTATTGATTTTGACCTATGGCGCTCCGTGAAACACTGTAGCAGCTCGCAGGTCGCAAATCCCAGGAAACCAACTGGAGCAATGCTGAAAAAAGGTGAAGACCATAAAAGATGAGTCTAAAGTAGGAGTCAGGGGACTTGGGTTTAAAGCACCACTCCTGCATTTTTGTTTTGTTTTTTTTGTGTTTTTTACTGCCGGAGGGCTGCTTTAGCTGTTAGCACTTTCTAATGATGCAACAGAAAGTTGCTGTGACATTTAGAAAAAGCATCTGTACAGACACACCTCAGATGTTATGCTACACATGTGCCAAGTATCTCCCCAGACTTATTTCAAATTGCATTCTACAAGGTGAACTTGATTGGTCTTCATATTCCCATTTGTAATATTTTTTTCTTTTAGGAGTGTTGATCATTTTTTCTCTACACAGGGTGCATCATTAACAACTTAGTGACGGCCCACTGTATATATACGTCGTCAAAACAGGGTCCTTATTCTGTTCTGACGTGAAAATAAGTCACAACAGAAAAGGCCCTGGTGCGACGCCCCTGGAGCTAAAATCTCTGGGGTTTCATCTACTGGGGGTAGCTGAGACCCTAGAGATTAGGAATCGGCTGGTGTTTTACCGGCACCAGTAATGTGATGACCGGTAAGCACCGTTTACCAATCATCATATTACATAAAGTGAAAGTGCCAGTAAAACTGCTTTCACTTTGATCCGACATGAAAACACATGTCAAATCAAAGTGAAAGCATTAACCCCTACCTTCCCCAAGACCCCCAGTACCAGGGATCATCCCCCCCACCCCCATCCCTCCCCCTAACCATCTAAAAATGGTGGCGGCCGGCGGCAAAAACCGCTGCCTCTGCTGCATCTCTGTGCGATCTGACAGGTCAGGTCGTATAGAGATGCCGCCATTCCTGAAGGTCCCTCCAGTGGCCCCCCAATGTAATTCCGCCCCCACCCGTGATCTTCGCTCCCTCCTCCCTGCTCCGCTCCCCAGCTCTTAACTCCATCCGACCTGATCAAACGTCTGATCTAATGGAGTTTTCCCTGTTATTCCCCGCCTTCCCCAGGTTCTTCCCCCACCGGTCATCACACTCCCAACACTTCCCCCCTTATCTTCACCCCTCCAGTCATTTTCCCCCCCACCCTTCCCCAGGCCATCACCCCTCTGGTCATCCCTGCCCCCCCCCATTTTCCCCCCCACCCTTCCCCAGGCCATCACCCCTCTGGTCATCCCTGCCCCCCTCTCCTTCCCCCCCCCACCCCTTATGTCCGCACCCAAATTCCCCCGGACCTTCCCCCCCCTTCCCTGCTCTCATACTTGCCAACCACGGGTGCCAGCGGTCCCGTCCTGCAGCGTCACCCGCCGTCTTCTCTCTGCCTCTATCCCAGCACCCCTGCATTGCGTGCGCCGGGAAAGAGGCAGAGTTATCCCCTGAATGACCACACACGGTGGTCACAATGGGTTAACTGCAGATCATCATCCCTGTGTGGCTACAAGGGGTTTCCTGATCTACATTTAACCCCTTGTGACCACACAGGGATGATGATCTGCAGTTAACCCCTTGTGTGGTTACAAGGGGTTAACTGCAGATCATCAACCCTGTGTGGTCACAAGGGGTTAATTACATATCATCCCTGTGTGGTAACTGCAGATCAGGTAACCCCTTGTGACCACACAGGGATGATGATCTGCAGTTAACCCCTTGTGTCCTGGCTGGACCAAAAATATGGCGAAGCCCCACATCATTTTTTTTTTTTTTTAATTTAATAAAGAAATACTAAAAAAAAATGCAGGAGAGGAGATGCCCAGGACACAGTGTCTCCGTATCTTGTGCACATCATCTAAAAGTGAGAAATTGTGTGGAAAAAAAAAAGTTCAATATGACGTTATCAAATTCTGTGAAGGAGCTGTAGGTTCCAAATGCTCACTATACCCCTAGATATAATTCTTGAGGCGTCTAGTTTCTAAAATGGGGTCACTTGTGTGGGAGCTCCAATGTTTAGGCACATAGCGGACACCATGTTGCATATGGGGAGCCCCTAACCATTAAAAAAAAAAAAGTACTTTTCATTTTTACGGATTCATTTGTGAAGCACCTGGGGTTCAAAGTTCTCACCACCCATCTAAATAAGTTCCTTGGGGAATATAGTTTCCAAAATGGGGTCACTTGTGGGGAGCTCCAATGTTTAGGCACAGGGGCTCTCATACGTGACATGGTGTCCGCTAACAATTGGAGTTAATTTTCCATTCAAATTGTTAGCGGACACCATGTCGCGTATGGAGAGCCCTGTGTGCCTAAACATTGGAGCTCCCCCACAAGTGACCACATTTTGGAAACTAGACCCCCAAGGAACTTATCTAGATGCATAGTAAGCACTTTGAACCCTCTGGGGCTTCACAAATTGATCCGTAAAAATGAAAAAGTACTTTTTTTTTTTTTTTTTCACAAAAAATTTTTTGTGTCCTTAATTTTTTCATTTTCACGTGAGCAACAGGATAAAATGCATCCTAAAATTTGTTGGGCAATTTCTCCTGAGTACACCGATACCTCATTTGGGGTCATAAACCACTGTTTGGGCGCACGGCAGGGCTCAGAAGCGCATTTGACTTTTTGAATGGAAAATTAGCTCCAAAAGTCAAATGGCGCTCCTTCCCTTCTGAGCCCTGCCGTGCTCCCAAACAGTGGTTTGTGACCACATATGAGGTATCTGTGTATTTAGGAGAAATTGCCCAACAATTTTTAATATCCATTTTATCCTGTTGCCCATGTAAAAATTAAAGAATTGAGGCTAAAAGAACATTTTGTTGGAAAAATTAAAATGTCCATTTTTTGTTTCCACTTTGCTTTAGTTCCTGTGAAGCACCTGAAGGGTTAATAATCTTCTTGAATGCAGTTTTGAGTATCTTGAGGGTGCAGTTTTTGGAATGGTGTTATTTTTGGGTGTTTTCTGTCATGTACACCCCTCAAAGGGACTTCAAATGTGATGCGGTCACTAAAAAAAAAAATGGTTTTGTAAATTTTGCTGGAAAAATGAAAAATTGCTGAGGAACTTTGAACCTTTATAACTTCCTAACCAAAAAAATTTTCTGGTCATCATAATGGGAGACCCAGACAATGGGGTTTAGGGCACTGCCCTCCGGAGGTCACACTAGGTACTACAAGTTTGTAGACACCGCCCCCTCCGCTTATAAACCCCTACCGCAGGGAACATCCTCAGTTTTAAACTTAGTGTGCTCGGAGGATCACGCTTTGCTTGCACTTCACTGCATTCTCACAACTTACGTGATGGCGTCTGAAGACAAGGTAAAATGGTTCCGGTCGGGACCTGCGACAGCCTCCCCGCTCACCCTTGTGGAACACGCTGGTGGAGGTGCCGGAGGGCCGAAGGCCTGGACACTTGCTGTTCTCCCGGTACGCTGTCGTGCTCCTTTCCATCCCTCCCCGGGGGGTGCTCTGGAGAGTGGGAGATGGGAGCCTTGCACAGCTCCGCTCCGTCCGAGGCCTCCCTAAATGGTGCTTACAGACCGGACTGGAGCCAGCCCAGTCCGAGGCCTCCCTAAATGGTGCTTACACTCCGGACTGGTGCTGAACCCCCGTCCGAGGCCTCCCTAAATGGTGCTTACAGACCGGACCGGCACTGAGATGCTCTGTGTGTCTCCTGTGTGCCTGGGGGTAGTGTCTGTCATCTGACACTCGGACCGCGCGTTACCCTCGGGTCCGCGGCTCTGGCGGTGTACCCCGTGCTGGGGTCACCCTGGCTGACCGCCCTGTGTCTCACAGGGGCTGAGGCCGTAGGCTGCGGATGTTTTGTTTGTACATGCAGTCTGTGTGTTGTATTCCACAATACTTCCCGCGCTGCGGGCCCCGGCGCCTTCATTACTGAGGCTGCCTGGAGGAAGGGAGGCAGCCCTTGCGATGACGTCATCGATGGGCGTGTGTGTGTGTTTCCCGCGGGTTTTCGGCGCCGCCCTCGGCTTGGCTGTCGGCGGCCATCTTCCCCTCACTGCCCGACTGGGATCTGTCTGCAGCGTTCGTCTGCACTCCAGGGGAGACCGGAAGCCCTCGCGGAGGTCACACACACACACCGCTTCCTCCTACCGCTTTACTGCGGTCGGTAAGTCCGGGATCCCGGTTTTGTCTGTATATTTTGGCTTATATATCCCCTACTGTGGGGATGTCCTCAGCTAGGAAGCGTGCTGCTAAGGCGGTAGATGCCACCATTGCCTGTGCTACATGCAACGGGACACTGGTGGAGGGGTCCTGCAATAACTGCGGACGCCCAGAGGCCCGGACTGACACTGCTGAGTCAGCAGCTCCGGTGCTATACCCTGAGGTTCAGGTGATCCCAGGGCCATGGGAAACTCAGAATAAGATCAATGAATCTCTGTTGTCCCAGCTGTCCTCCATGTCGCAATCCCTGGAGGCTCTTAATAGGAGACTGGACAGCCCAGCTACTCCTTCCAGTTACCCCCGGGTGTCTCTCTCTTCTACTGTGAGACCCCTTAAGCGGGCTCGTCGTGAGGATTCACCCGAGCTCCAGGTCCTCTCTGAGGAGGAGCACTTCTCTGATGAGGAAGATGATGGGGGTTCGACTCTTGGGTCTGTGTCTGTGTCTGAACCACCAGACGGGGTGGAGGATCTGGTGTCCTCCATCAACGAGACCTTACGTCTCGTGACACCCCCTGAGGAGGTGAACGTTCACCCGAAGGAGGTCTATCAATGGCTGCGGCCGGAGGCTAGACCAAGTGGCTCCTTCATGGACCACACTAACTTTGGAAGGGTGGTTAGAGCACCCAGGTTACACCCTGGGCGGCGCTATGTCCGCAAACCCAAGGACAATCGCTTTCCTTTTCCCCAGGAGGTGCTACAGGAGTGGTCGCAGTCCCCGAAGGTGGATGCTTCCATGACCAGGATTGCTGCACGCTCCCTGTTCTCTGCCTCTGATAGCTCCTCGCTGAAGGATGCGACGGATAGACAGGTCGAGCAACTCGCCAAGTCTTCCTATGAGGCTGTGGGGTCTTCATTTGCCCCTAATTTTGCCACGGTCTGGACCTTACAAGCGATTACCGCCTGTTTGGATGGTATCACTGAACTGGCAAGGTCCAGTCCAGAGGTCCTGGCACTTACCGATAGGGCTAAGGCCTATGCGGACTACGCCAGGACGGCGACTTTGGAAACTACAACTCGCTCTGCTGTGGCTTCGGCCAATGCTATTGCGATTCGCAGGTTGTTGTGGCTGCGCCTTTGGGACTCAGATGCCACATCCAAGAAGATTTTACAGAATCTTCCGTTCTCTGGTGACAGGCTTTTTGGCACCGAACTGGACAAGCTAATAAAGGATTCTGCTGAGTCTAAGATCCCGCAGAAAACCTAAGCCACGGTACACCGTTAAAAGGAACCCAAAACAGTGGTCCTTTCGCTCCAGCTCACAGTCATCAGCGACGTCCGCTCGTTCGGACCGAGGGGTAAGCCTGCTACTCAGTGGCGCTCTAAGAGTCGTCAGAAGAAACCGGCGGGGGCAGCGGCTGCCACCCCCAAACCCGCCTCTACATGACTCGCACTCTCTTCCTACCTCCCCACAGGTGGGGGGCCGCCTGTCGCGATTTTAGGACAGGTGGCTACTTCACGTTCAAGATCAGTGGGTCCGAGACGTGGTCTCGCGAGGTTACAGGATAGAGCTGACGTCACAACCGATACCCCGATTCCATCGGTCGGTCCCGTCTCCAGAAAAGGCTCAGGCTTTTCACCTGGTGTTGGAAGGGCTCCGCAGAGACGGGGTGGTGGTCCCAGTGCCTTCCGGGGAGAGGTTTCGGGGTTTTTACTCCAACCTCTTCATTGTCCCAAAAAAGGACGGCTCCTTCCGCCCGGTTCTGGACCTAAAACTGTTCAAACCGTCACGTGTTGGTTCGGAAGTTCCGTATGGAATCCCTACGCTCCGTGATCGCGGCTGTGTCACAGGGAGACTTCCTAGCGTCAATCGATATCCGAGACGCTTACCTTCACGTGCCCATTGCACCGGCTCATCAGCGCTGGTTGAGATTTGCAGTGGGGGAAGAACACTTCCAATTTGTGGCGCTGCCTTTCGGGCTGGCCTCGGCACCGCGGGTGTTCACAAAAGTGATGGCATCTATGATGGCTCTCCTGCACGTACAGGGGCATTCTGTAATACCCTATCTGGACGATCTACTGGTGAGGGCGCCATCGGAACACCTTTGTCGGCTAAGCCTGGAGGTGACCATGAAGTCTCTGGAACAATTTGGGTGGCTTCTCAATATCCAGAAGTCGACACTGGTTCCGACCCAGTCATTGACATATCTGGGCATGGACTTCCACACGGACTCAGCCCTGGTGTCTCTGCCACGAGCCAAGCAGCTGGCTATCCAATCAGGAGTGCAGGATGTCCTCCTGTCACCACAATCATCCCTACGGGTATTGATGAAGCTGGTGGGACGCATGGTAGCTGCGATAGAGGCGGTACCTTTCGCACAGTTTCGCCTCCGTCCTCTCCAGCTGGAGATTCTCCGCAGATGGGACAAGAGGACGATCTCTCTGAATCGGCTGGTGGCGCTTTCTCAACCGACCAGGGATTCCTTGCAGTGGTGGCTCCAGCCCCGTCACTTGTCGCGGGGCCGGTCCTTCCTCAAGCCGTCATGGTTAGTGGTTACCACCGACGCCAGTCTGAAGGGCTGGGGTGCGGTGTTCTTACACCACAGGGCTCAAGGCCTCTGGACTCCGTCGGAGTCGGCGTTGCAGATCAACGTGCTGGAGATCAAGGCGGTCTATCTGGCGCTCCTAGCGTTTCAGAAGTTCCTGTCAGGACAGCCCATTCGGGTTCAATCCGACAATGCGACGGCCGTCGCCTATATAAATCATCAGGGAGGGACCAGAAGTGCTCAGGCCCTCGCCGAAGTCCACCGCATTCTATCTTGGGTGGAGGACAACGACTGCCTGATCTCCGCAGTTCACATCCCAGGGGTCGAGAACTGGGAGGCCGACTACTTGAGCCGGCAGGGGATGGACGCCGGAGAGTGGTCTCTTCATCCAGACGTCTTCCGGGACATCTGCTGCAGGTGGGGCACTCCGGACGTGGATCTGATGGCCTCGCGGCTGAATCATCAGGTGCCGCAATACATGGCGAGATCATGGGACCCTCTGTCTCTGGGGGCGGACGCCCTGATCCTGAGTTGGTCCAGCTTCCATCTACCGTATGTGTTCCCGCCTCTGGCTCTGATTCCCAGGGTTCTGTGGAAGATCAGGTCAGAATGCAGGGTAGCCATTCTAGTGGCTCCAGATTGGCCCAGGAGGTCCTGGTATCCGGACCTGTGGCGACTATCAGGCGGACACCGGTGGGCTCTTCCAGAACGCGCAGATCTGCTTGCGCAAGGCCCATTCTTCCACCTCAATTCCAGGGCCCTCAGATTGACTGCGTGGCTCTTCAGGCCTGGCTGCTGACATCCAGAGGCTTCTCTCCTACGGTAGTCGCCACTATGACTCGGGCTAGGAAGCCTGTTTCCAGGAAGATGTACCACAGAACATGGAAGATTTTCTTCACCTGGTGTGCCTCGGGTGGCCGGTCCCCGTGGCCCTTGTCCATCCCGACATTGTTGGCTTTTCTACAGTCGGGGTTGGAATTGGGTTTATCCCTCGGCTCCCTGAAGGGTCAAGTGTCAGCTCTTTCAGTGCTGTTTGACAGGCGCTTGGCGCTCCTTCCCAGGGTCCGTCAATTTCTGCAGGGGGTGTCTCGGGTAGTTCCGCCCTACAAGCGACCACTGGACCCTTGGGACCTTAACATGGTCCTGGCGGCGCTGCAGAAACCGCCGTTTGAGCCGCTGAGAGACATTTCTCTATCTCGTCTGTCCCAGAAAGTGGTCTTTCTGGTGGCGATTACGTCTCTGAGAAGGGTCTCAGAATTGGCTGCACTATCGTGCAAGTCGCCCTTCCTGGTGGTTCACCAAGACAAGGTGGTGTTACGCCCGCGGCCAGAATTCTTGCCAAAGGTGGTTTCCACTTTTCATCTGAACCAGGAGATTGTTCTCCCGTCATTTTGCCCCGCTCCCGTTCATCAGGTGGAGCGCGATCTCCATACTCTGGATCTCGTGAGGGCTGTACGCATTTATGTGTCCAGGACTGCCTCCTTCCGGAGTTCGGATTCATTATTTGTCCTTACGGCGGGTCGCTGTAAGGGGTCCGCGGCGTCAAAGTCAACCTTGGCCAGATGGATCAAGGCTCCCATTCAAGAGGCTTACAGGTCTTCTGGTTTGCCTCTCCCGGTGGGATTGAAGGCTCACTCTACCAGAGCTGTCGGTGCCTCCTGGGCTTTGCGACATCGAGCTTCGGCTCTACAGGTGTGTCAGGCGGCCACTTGGTCCAGCCTGCACACTTTCTCTAAGCACTATATGGTGCATGCCCATGCCTCTGCGGATGCAAGTTTGGGCAGGCGGGTCCTCCAGGCGGCGGTTGCCCACCTTTTGAGGGGGACCATGGATATCCGTCTTTTGAGGAACTCTTCCCGCCCTGGGGTATTGCTTTAGGACATCCCCATTGTCTGGGTCTCCCATTATGATGACCAGAAAAAAGAGAATTTTGTTTACGTACCGTAAATTCTTTTTTCTTTAATCATCAATGGGAGACCCAGCACCCACCCAGTTGTTCCGTTGCATGTTTTGCATTTGTTCTGTTCCCTGTTGGGACAGTGTTATCCGGGTTGTTGAACCGTTTGTGCACGGTTTCTTCCCGACGTTTCGGGTGTGGTTTATTTGTCTCCTCGCAGCTTATGGACCAAACTGAGGATGTTCCCTGCGGTAGGGGTTTATAAGCGGAGGGGGCGGTGTCTACAAACTTGTAGTACCTAGTGTGACCTCCGGAGGGCAGTGCCCTAAACCCCATTGTCTGGGTCTCCCATTGATGATTAAAGAAAAAAGAATTTACGGTACGTAAACAAAATTCTCTTTTTTTCCCCCCAAAATTGTGCTGATGTGAAGTAGACATGTGGGAAATGTTATTTATTAACTATTTTGTGTCACATAACTCTGATTTAACAGAATAAAAATTCCAAATTTGAAAATTGTGAAATTGTCAAAATTTTTGACAATTTTTTTAAAATTTTCACAAATACCGTATATACTCGCGTATAAGCCGAGTTTTTCAGCCTAAAAATTGGTCTGAAAAGTCCCCCCTCGGCTTATACGCGAGTCATAAGGGCGCCCGCCCCCCCATCGGTATACAGACGCCTCCCCCATGGGTATACAGGGCCCCCCTTGCTGCCGCAAACTTGTAAAGTAATAGATCATTAAACTTATCCCTGTCGCCGCCGCCGCGCTCCTCCGGCTTCATCCGGCTTCCTCCTCCAGCGCACAGACAATGACGTCATTGCCTGCGCCCACCGGAGGAGGAAGCCGGATGAAGCCGGAGGAGCGCGATGGCGGCGGCAGCGACAGGGATAAGTATAATAGGGCTGCTGCTGTATACACCACTGGGGCTGCTGCTGTATACACCACTGGGGCTGCTGCTGTATACACCACTGGGGCTGCTGCTGTATACACCACTGGGGCTGCTGCTGTATACACCACTGGGGCTGCTGCTGTATACACCACTGGGGCTGCTGCTGTATACACCACTGGGGCTGCTGCTGTATACACCACTGGGGCTGCTGCTGTATACACCACTGGGGCTGCTGCTGTATACACCACTGGGGCTGCTGCTGTATACACCACTGGGGCTGCTGCTGTATACTACCACTGAAGAGGCTGCTGTAACACTGCTGGGGCCTGTATATACCACTGGGGAGGCTGCTGTATACCACACTGCTGAGGGCTGTATACCTGTGCTGGGGTCCACCCTCGGCTTATACACGAGTCAATAGGTTTTCCCAGGTTTTGGGGGCAAAAGAAGGGGGGTCGGCTTATACACGAGTATATACGGTAAATGCAAAAATTAACGACCTAAATTTACCACTATCATGAAGCCCAATATGTCACAAAAAACATTCGATAGGATCGGTTGAAGCGTTCCAGAGTTATTACCTCATAAAGGGACACTGGTCAGAATTACAAAAACCGGTCTGGTCATTAAGGTGGAAATTGGCTTCGTCACTAAGGGGTTAATATTCCCTTCTGATTAGGGATGTTTTCCCTCTATTCAGACTTACCAGCTTAGGGTGCCGTTACACACAGCGATGTTCCAGCAATCCCGACAATCACCAGGATCGCTGGAACATCGCTGTGTGGTCGATGGGGAGCTGTCAAACAGGCAGATCTCCTCAGCGACCAGGGAGCTGACCTCCACATCGCTCAGTAAGCGGGAGGACGCTGGTAGCCATGATTAACACTGCGTATCTAGGCTGCGCATGCTGCTTAGTTACCCGATGTTTATCATGGTTATCAGCCTGTGAGATCGTTGATCGCTAGTCTCTCGCTGTGACATGCAGCGATGCGTGCTGACCAGCGGGAGACCAAAGACCAAAAAATGGTCCTGAATGATGTGCAGCAATCAGCGACCTCACAGCAGGGGCCCCATCGCTGCTGCTTTTCACACACAGCGATATCTCTGTGTGAGACGTACCCCTTACTATCAAATGTAATGCACTGTTTTATATATGATGAGATACATTGGCATGGTCGAAATTACTGTTATTGGAAACAGATTGAAGATTTGGAAACAGTTGAAGATTAAACGATCTCTAAAAGTCACAAAGTGAAAGCTGACCCAATTCAGTAGTATTTTAGGCAAAAGTAAAAAAAAAATTAATCTTTTTACATTTTAAAAATATCAAAAATAAAAATGGGCTGATGCAAGTGTTTGGCCACCCTGTATGTGTAGTAGTTAGTTGCACCCCCTTTTACAAGTAAGCAGCTTGTAAATGTTTTTTGCAGCCAGGCAAGAGTCTCTCAATTCTTAAGGGATTTCTTTTGCGCTCCATTGGGAGACCCAGACATTGGGTGTATAGCTTCCGACCTCCGGAGGACACACAAGGCATTACACTTAAAAGTGTAACTCCTCCCCTACTGCCTATACACCCCCTCCCGGGAGAATCCCATCAGTTCTTTGCTTTGTGTTGAAGGAGGCACACCTACACTCATGCTCTCTCACTAAGGATTAGTGTCGGATGGAAGCAAAGTGGATCTTTTAGGTCCCCAGCATGTCTCCTTCCTCTTCCCCAGGGCGGAGGCGGTTGAGGTACCCTTGGGGTACAACGGGCTGGAGCCCTCATGCTGCGTATCCTTCCCCATCCCTTAGGGGCTCTGGGGAAGTGGATCCTACTGGCCCCCCTTCTGGGCTTTTCCACACAGTCCACGGCTCCCTGGGTGTCAGCTGGCCTGCGTGAGGGATCCACTGGGTCCGGACCCTGCACCACCAATGAGGTACTCTGTGGGGGTCTGGGATGCCATTATGGAGGTTTTAGGCCTGCTGGGAGTGGAGCACTCTCTCCCTCGGCCTCCTGGGATCCTGGCCAGTCACTCCCGCGATTTTCGCGGGGGCACCGCGCTGGCCCCTGGCAGGCGGCCGCGGTGATAAATTTAGGCCCCGGCTTGCGGCCTAGTTTCTCTGGAGCCGCGCCGGGGCTTCAGGGGGCGGAGCTGTACCTCGTCCAGCATGTGAGGTGGTGCCCGCCCCTCGGGAGGCCGGCTGCGGCAGGCTGAGTCAGTCCCCTATGGGAAAGGCTGTTGCACAGCTTAGGGGTCGTTTTCTGCAGTGGGGAGAGGGCCTGCCCTCCAGATTTGCGCGCTTTTGGGAGATATTCCCGGGCTCTCAGCTCCGTTCGGCCATCTTGGGGACTGCTTGTCCTGCATGTTGCTGCTGACTGCAGGGTCTGAGCGTCTCTGGAGGGCACACAAGGTCCGGTAGGTCATCCCCAGTCTCTGGTGGTGCTCCATTATCCCCCCTTTTCTCTGCAGTTGCACCCCAATTCCCTTCCTCTGAGATCTATCATTGGATGCACTGAGGGGACACCATGTCTAGCTCCAGGAACAAAGCTTCCAGGGCGCAGACACGTTATCATGCTTGCACAGCATGTAAGGCCCAGCTGCCTGCTGTATCCTCTTTCCCTCATTGCTCGGCTTGTGCCCCGCAGGAGGCGGATATATCTCCGGCTAATGTGATCCAAGTAACTGCCATGGTCCACGAGCCACCCCCCAGTTCTGGGTCATTGGCGTCTCCGCCTGGCCCAGTGGATCCAACAGTACCTCCGCCTTGGACGGCTGTTTTTGCTCAGTCCATTTCTGACTCCGTGTCTCAGTCTATGGCTGCTATGACAGAGCCTTACAGGAGTCCCTGTCAGGTGGATGGGAAGGGTCTCCTGGGTCCTCTGCCACTCGTCGTAGGGGTCGGAGTGGTTCTTCCCCGATTAGGGGTTTGGATTCTGGCGACAATTCTGGCCTCTCGGAGCCGTCCCCGCGACCTCCTAAATGGCCACGCCGGGCGTCTTCCCCTGCACCCTCGCAGGCGGGTTCCCGAGCTGCGGGCTCACTGTTGGAGGGGGAGGAGGACTTAGACTCCGTCGGCTCCTGACGAGGACCAGGACGAGAGTACTTTGGTGGACGACTTAGTGTCTTCTATCAATACGGTGTTGGACCTGACGGCGCCTGCGCCGTCCGTGGATACTTCCGTGTCAGAGGAACTTTATCAGTTTCTCCCCCCGGCCAGGTCCAGGGGCTCCTTCCTAGATCATTCTAACTTTCGCTCCACGGTTCAGACCCCTCGGGCCTGTCCTGACAAGCGATTTGCTAGGAAGCAGAAGGATTCCCGTTATCCTTTCCCGCCAGAGGTAGTCAAGGGCTGGTCTGTTTCCCCGAGAGTGTATCCTCCGGTTTCTCGGCTGTCCGCCAACACCGTGATGTCGGTGGCGACGGGTCCTCTCTCAAGGATCCCACGGACAGGCAGATTGAGCTTCTGCAGAAGTCCATTTTTGAGGCCACAGGTGCCTCTTTTGCTCCAGCTTTTGCAGCGGTGTGGGCCCTTCAGGCGGTGTCAGCTTGTCTCTCGGAGATCCCTGGAGTCTCCTCGGGGATTCCTGAAGTGGCGGTACTGACGTCTCAAGCTGAGGCGTTTACGGACTATGCTAGATCCGCAATCATGGAATCAGCTAGCCGTTCGGCGGTAGCTTCGGCTAACTCGCTGGCAGCACGACGGATGTTGTGGCTGCACGACTGGAAGGCGGACGCTACGTCTAAGAAGTTTCTACAGGGCCTTTCGTTCTCGGGAGATAGACTATTCGGAGAATGTCTTGACGATCTCATCAAGGAGTCGACGGGTGGCAAATCCACGTCTTTGCCGCAGTCTAAGATGCAGAAGACCGGTCAGCGTCAGCTGCATGCTAGATTTCGCTCCTTTCGTCCCTCTTCCAAGTCAGCCTCTTCATCGTCATCCTCTTCACGTCCGGACAAGGACCAGAGATCCCAGAGGTCCTGGAAGCCTAAGGCCCAGCAGAAGTCATCTGCCGGTGCCTCAGCCACCAAGCCTGCCTCCTCCTGACTCTTCGCCTCCTCTGGGAGCGTCGAAGATCGGTGACAGGCTCTCCCGCTTTGGAGACATCTGGCAGGATCGCATCCTGGACCGGTGGGTGGTGGACGTAGTCTCTCATGGCTACAGGATCGAGCTGGAGTCGAGGCCTCCGACTCGGTTTTGCCTCTCTTCGCCTCCTCCGGCGAGGGCTGCGGCTTTTCAGCGAGCGCTGGACGCTCTGCTTCAGAGCGGGGTTGTGGTCCCGGTTCTGTCCGAGGACCGGTTTCGGGGGTTTTATTCCAACCTCTTTACGGTTCCGAAGAAGGACGGTTCAGTCCGACCGGTGTTGGACCTCAAGCTCCTCAACAGACACGTTAGGGTCAGGCCTTTCAGGATGGAGTCCTTACGCTCGGTGATAGCGTCCCTGTCTCAGGGGGACTTCCTGGCCTCGGTGGATGTGAAGGACGCTTATCTCCACATTCCCATTGCCTTTGCTCACCAAAGATGGCTACGGTTCGCTGTGGGAGAAGACCACTTCCAGTTTGTGGCATTGCCCTTCGGCCTCTCATCGGCACCGAGGATCTTCACCAAGGTGATGTTCGGCCATGGTGGCAGTGCTGCATGTACAGGGGCACGCGGTCACTCCGTACCTGGACGACCTGCTGATCAGAGCCCCGTCTGCAGAACAGTGTCAGTTGAGTCTCGCTGCCACTTTGGATACTCTTCGGACGTTCGGTTGGATAATCAATTCCCCGAAGTCGGTCCTTATTCCTACGCAGACGATTTTGTATCTCGGCATGGAGTTCCACACCATTCCAGCTCTGGTGATTCTCCCTCTCGACAAGCAGGCCTCGATTGTGGAGGAGGTCCGGTTCCTTTTGCAGGCGGACTTGGTTCCCATCAGGCGTCTGATGCATGTTCTAGGGAAGTTGTGGCGACCATCGAGGCGGTCCCTTTTGCGCAGTTTCATCTGCGTCCGCTTCAGCTACAGATTCTGCGCGGATGGGACAAGAGGTCATCCTCTCTGGATCGGTCCATTGCCCTTTCCTCCGCGACGAAGGAGTCTCTCCGATGGTGGCTGTTACCCAGGTCAATGTCCCGAGGCAGGTCGTTTCTTCCCATCTCTTGGTTGGTGGTCACGACAGATGCCAGCCTTCTGGGCTGGGGTGCAGTGTTCCTGCATCACAGGGCTCAGGGCACCTGGACACCTCAGCAATCTGCTGGAGATTGGAGATTCGTGCCATATATCTGGCTCTCCTGGCCTTCCAGAGATTTCTGTCAGGAAATCCAATTCGGATCCAATCCGACAACGCGACGGCTGTCGCTTACATAAACCGCCAGGGAGGCACTCGCAGCCGTCAGGCACTCGCGGAGGTCCAGCCCATCCTCCGGTGGGTGGAAGACAACAACGCGTCCATCTCGGCTGTCCACATCCCCGGTGTGGACAATTGGGAGGCCGACTACTTAAGCCGGCAAGGAATGGACGAGGGAGAATGGGCTCTTCACACAGAGGTGTTCCAGCACATCTGCAACACGTGGGGAACTCCCGACGTGGACCTGATGGAGTCCAGGCTGAATCGACAGGTCCCAGTCTTCATGTCTCGCGCTCGAGACGACCTGGCAGTGGGGACGGATGCTCTGGTCCAGGATTGGTCCCGATTTCGTCTGCCCTATGTGTTTCCCCTGTTAGCCTTGTTACCCAGGGTCCTGCGGAAGCTCGGGGCGGAATGCAGGCGAGCCCTTCTCATCGCCCCGGACTGGCCCAGGAGGGCTTGGTACCCGGACCTGTTACGGCTCTCGGTGGGGGATCCATGGAGGCTCCCAGATCGACCGGACCTTTTGTCACAGGGTCCGTTCTTCCGCCACAATTCCTCGGCCCTGAGCCTGACTTTGTGGCGCTTGAGATCTGGTTGTTGACGTCACGTGGTTTTTCCACTCCCGTCGTTGCTACCATGAGACAGGCCAGAAAACCGGTTTCTGCGGGAATCTATCGCAGAGTATGGAAGATTTTCTTCTCCTGGTGCCGTGCTCATGGCTCTTCTCCCTGGCCTTTCTCTCTGTCAACTCTTCTGGCCTTCCTCCAGTTGGGTTTGGATAAAGGTCTGGCTCTCAGTTCCATCAAGGAACAGATCTCGGCTCTGTCGGTCCTCTTTGATAAGCGTCTGGCTACGCTTCCCCAGATTAAGACGTTTGTCCAGGGGGCGAGTCACATTATTCCTCCCTACAGACGTCCTTTGGACCCATGGGATCTAAATTTGGTCCTTGCAGCGTTGCAGAAGCCGCCGTTTGAACCTCTTAAGGAGGTCTCCCTTTCTAGGCTTTCTCAGAAAGTTGCCTTTTTGGTGGCCATCACCTCTCTGCGGAGAGTTGGCCGCTTTGTCTTGTCGGTCTCCTTTTCTGGTGTTTCACCAGGATAAGGTGGTGCTTCGGCCTGTGGCGGAGTTCTTGCCTAAGGTGCTCTCCCCTTTCCACCTGAATCAGGACATCGTCCTGCCATCTTTTTGCCCGCATCCAGTCCACCAGTATGAGAAGGCTCTCCATACTTTGGATCTGGTCAGGGCTCTCAGGATTTACATCTCCCGAACGGCGTCATTTCGCCATTCGGATGCACTGTTCTTTCTGACTGTGGGTCAGAAGAAGGGCGAGCCAGCCTCCAAGTCTTCCTTGGCTAGGTGGATCAAGACTCCTATTCGGGAGGCTTATGTATCCTCCGGTTTGCCTGTACCTACTGGTATTAAGGCTCATTCCACAAGGGCTGTGGGGGCCTCGTGGGCTTTGCGTCATCAAGCCTCAGCTCTTCAGGTGTGTCAGGCGGCCACATGGTCTAGTCTGCACACCTTTACTAAGCATTATCAAGTCCATGCTTTGGCATCGGCTGATGCCAATGTGGGCAGGCGGATCCTTCAGGCATCTGTTGCTCATTTATGATGGGCCTGCTTTTGGGGGTTTTTTTTTCCCGCCCTGGGATAGCTCGTGTACATCCCAATGTCTGGGTCTCCCAATGGAGCGCAAAAGAAAAAGAATTTTGTTTACTTACCGTAAATTCTTTTTCTTATAGCTCCTATTGGGAGACCCAGCTCCCACCCTGTGCCTTTTATTGGGGCTTTGTTCTCTGCTAGTGCCTGGTGTCGTTTTTCACCTCGCATGTTGGCCCTGTTGGCCGTTTTGTTGTTTCCCAGTCCTGATAGACTGGGAGTGGGTGGTCTTTCCTCCTTCCTGCTTGTGCACCGAACTGATGGGATTCTCCCGGGAGGGGGTGCATAGGCAGTAGGGGAGGAGTTACACTTTTAAGTGTAATGCCTTGTGTGTCCTCCGGAGGTCGGAAGCTAAACACCCAATGTCTGGGTCTCCCAATAGGAGCTATAAGAAAAAGAATTTACGGTAAGTAAACAAAATTCTCTTTTTTCATCTATTCTCCCTTGGAATAGTCTTCCAGTTCTGTGAGATTCCTGCGTCGTCTTGCATGCACTTCTCTTTTAAGGTCTAGCCACAGGTTTCCTGTGGTGTTCAGGTCAGTGAACTGTGAAGGCCAATGTAAAACTTTCAGCTTGCAGCTTTTGAGATTGTCTATTGTGGATTTTGGCATGTGTTTAGGATCAGTATCCATTTGTACAAATCCTATTCTTTTTAACTTCAGCTTTTTTCAGATGGTGTTATGTTTGCGTCAAGAATTTGTTGAAATTTCAGTGAATCCCTATTCTTCCCTCGATCCGTAAAATGTTCCCTGTGCCATTGGTGGAAGGGGGAGAAGGAGGGGGGAAGGAGAGAAGGGGGAAGAAAGGGGGGAAGGAGGGGAAGAAAGGGGGGAAGGAGGGGAGCAAAGAGGATGGGGGAGAGGAGGAGGGTAGGATGGGAGGAGAGGGGGAGGGGAAGGAGGGAAGAGGAAAGGAAAGGGGAAAAGAGTTTAACAATATCAAATATTGCAATAAAGCTGTACACCCCATAAGCCTATTCTGCTCATGGCCTCAGGGGGAGCAGAGGGACTTAGTCCCGAGTACCTCTGTGTCCCGTTTTTGGCGACGGTTAATGCAAGGAAAAATCCTCAAACATGCTGCATTCAGTGCTGGGTTTAGATTCTAATCCATGGGGGAGGGGGTGACCTATGGTTTCTCATTAGCCTCCCCACCCTGTCCTGGTTGATCGCCAGGAGGAGTATGAAGTTGAACAATTCATAGTTTCCACTTAATTAAATATTGTATGTAATTTTGCACTTTCCTGGAAAGTATATGGGCCGGAGGAGAGGTTGTGGGTCCTAAGGGACGTGTCCATGCTGATAAGTTAATTGCGATTTCTCTAGTCACCTTCCACGACAGCATAGGAGGTAGCCTCGCCACACCCTAATGGGGACAGGAAACACAAGAGAGGTTAAAAGGCCCCTCCTACCCCCATTAGCCAGTGTCTTTCCTGTCCCCATGGGCATGGAGAGGTTTTTGTGTTCTCCTGTGCTGTGGGGCCGGCGACTGCAGCATACCTGTATCGGAGTCTTTTTTGCCGGGCAGTGTTGGTCGGTGCTGCGGCTCCCCTCCTCCTACTGCTCCTGCCGCGGTGTTTTGGCGGTAGGACCATCCCCTGGTCCTCCGGATACTCTATAGAGGTGATGTGGGCATGTGGGGGCCCCGCCGGGCTCTCGGTGCTCCTGGCCGCCGGTTCCCCCTGCGCGCGCGCGCTGTCGCGCTGGCCGGATGTGACGTCAGTGGGCCCAGGGTACTCCGAGGGAAGAGCTTCTGGTATCCTTGCCTTTGTTGAAAAAGGCTTCTGGATTTCTGGCTGACGCCTCTGCGGAGTCAGTGCGCATGGCCGCCCGTACCTCCGTCCTTTCCAACTCGGCTAGACGTGCTCTCTGGTTGAAGATGTGGACGGGGGATTCCACATCTAAGATGCGCCTTTGTTCCATTCCCTTTAAGGGGGATTTGGTTTTTGGGCCAGCACTGGATGACATCCTGGCCAAGGCCTCAGATAAGAAGGCTCTCCCAGAACGAGTGGCGAAAAAGTCATTTTTTCGTCCCCAAGTGCTTCAGGCCTCCCAGCCCAGAGGTAAAGGGAAGGGGGGCCGATGGTCCTACCCAAAAGGTAGAGGGAGGAACATCTTTGTCTCTCCCAACAACGTCCTCAGCAGGACAAACAGTGACTCGGTGCGGGTGGGGGGAAGGCTCTCCACCTTTCTTCCCAACTGGCGAGGCATTACCAACTGCCAGTGGGTGCTCAACATCTTATCGGAGGGTCTCTTGACAGAGTTTGTGTCTCCTCCCCACCGGGTCTTCGAGTCACTACCCTGCCCTCTCGGGGATCTCAGGATCTCCTGTTTTCCAACCTTCTGGACCTCTTGGCTTCCAATGTCATCTCCAGGGTTCCGGAGTCGGAACGCGGCAGCGGCCATTACTCCCGGCTATTAATGGTGAAGAAGCCGTCGGGGGCTGCCCGGATTATAATCAATCTGAAGCAGCGCAACCGTTATGTCCGCTACTGCAGATTCAAAATGGAGTCTGTCAGGTCTGTGATCCATAGATTTGAAGAATGCGTATTTCCATGTGCCTATTCATCCCAGGCACAGGAAATACCTATGGTTTGCGGTGTCTTACCGGGGGGAAATTCACCTCTTTCAGTTCGACCTTCTCCCTTTCGGTATCTCCTCTGCTCCTCGGATTTTTACCAAAATCATGGGAGAGATGGTGGCCTTCCTAAGGTTGCAAGACGTCTGTCTGATTCCATACTTGGACGACCTCCTTCTGGTCGCGCCTTCGGCGGAGGTCCTCAGGTCGGACGTGGACAGAGTGTTGTTCACACTTCAGTCGTTGCGGTGGCTCCCAAATCTGCTGAAGTCTCAGCTTCTCCACTCCTCAGTCAGGAGATTCCTGGGTGTGCTTCTGGACTCGGACAGACAGATGTCCTTTCTTGCGGAAGATCACAAAACGTCTCTTACGTCGAGAATCTCTACCCTGCGGGCTCAGCGGTCCCTGACACTCCGGGAGTCCGGGGTCTATGACAGTATGCATCCCTTCGGTCATGTAGGCCCAGGCACATTCCAGGTGCCTTCAGGACCACATTCTGTTGAATTGGAATAGTCTCCCCTCCTCCCTCAACAAAAAAGTTTGCTTGTCGGGGAGGGTGGTGTCCTCCCTTGTCCCCTGTGAATCTGGCCAAGGGAGTCTCTTGGTCTCGGAATCCTCTGGTTACTGTGACGACGGATGCCAGCCAGTGGGGCTGGGGGCAGTGGTATCGGGGTCCCTGTTTCAGGGTCTCTGGGGTCCTCTGATAAGCTCTCGGTCCTCCAACTTCGCGAACTCAAGGCGGTAGAAGAAGCTCTTCTGGCTGCGCAAGATCTGGTCCGGGGGGTCACATGTGTTGGTGTATTCAGACAATGTGACCACAGTGGCCCATCTGCGTCATCAGGGCAGCACCAGGTCTCACGACCTGAAGGTGATCTCCAGCCGCATCTTCCTCTGGGCCGAGAGGTCTCTGCAGTCTCTCTCTGCGGTCCATCTCAAAGGAGAATTGAACTCACAGGCGGATTATTTAAGCCGCAAGGATCTCCATCCGGGGGAGTGGGGTCTCGACCAGGCAGTTTTTTGCAGCCTGGTGGCGCGCTGGGGAGTCCCGGAGGTGGATTTGTTTGCATCAGGCCTCAATTGCAAGGTAGGAACATTCTTCTCCCTCAACCCCAAGGACGATGCGATTGGGGTGGATGCCTTCTCCCATGCATGGCCGTTCCGTCTGGCCTACGCGTTTCCTCCGCTCCCTCTGCTAGCCAGGGCTCTGAGGAAGATCAGGGACGAGGGGGTTTCTACTATCCTGATTGCCCCCCTCTGGCCAAAGAGAAGTTGGTTCAATCTGGTCATGTCTCTCCAGGTGGACGGTCCTGTGCGTCTGGGGGAGGACCCGAGCCACCTCTCGCAGGATCCGTTTTTCCATCCTGCTCCACAATGCCTCAGTTTGGCTGCCTGGCTTCTGAGGCCCGAGTGCTGAAGGCCCAGGGCCATTTTGGATCGTGTTTGTTGCCACCTTGCAAGATTATTGTAAGCCGGTTACTAATTCCATCTACAATAAGATTTGGAAGAGGTTCTCCTCCTGGTGTAGTCCCCAGGTGCCGGATCCTTTTGCTCCGAATATTTCACAGATTTTGGATTTCTTGCAGCAGGGTTTGGATCTGGGACTTAAACCTAGCACCCTTAAGGTCCAAGTTGCAGCCCTGAGTTCCATATTTGATGTGAAATTGGCGGATCATCGTTGGGTCAAACGATTCATGGTGGCGGCTTCAAGACGGTGTCCCTGTCGGAGGAGTGTTTCCCCCTCGTGGGATCTGAATATCGTGCTTACGGGCCTGACTCGTTCTCCTTATGAGCCTCTGACGGCTTGCTCCATGAGGTCCTTGTCTCACAAGCTCGCTTTCCTGGTGGCTATTACTTCAGCGAGGAGAATTGGTGAACTTCAGGCTTTATCCATACGTGAGCCATATTTGACGGTGCGGGATGACAGCATTGTTTTCCAGTTGGATCCGTCTTTTCTGCCGAAGGTGGTGTCGGAGTTCCATCGATCTCAATCGATCGTTCTACCATCCTTCTGTCAACATCCTAGATCTGCGAAGGAGGTGGAGTTTCATTCTCTGGATGTCCGTCGCCTGGTGTTGCACTACCTGGAGATCACGGCTCCCTGGCGTATCGACCAGAATTTGTTCATTTAGCACTTTGGTCGCAACAAGGGCCAAAAGGCGGCTAAAGGCACTATCGCCAATTGGATAAAGAAGGCAATAACGGATGCCTATCTTGGTCAAGGCCTCTCGGCTCCTACTGGTTTCACGGCCCATTCTACCCGGGCCACTTCTGTCTCGTGGGCTGAGCGTGCAGGAGCTTCTCCGGAGCAGCTCTGCAAAGCGGCTACATGGTCTTCGCTACACACCTTCACCAAACACTATCGTTTGGATGTTATGGCTGGCAGGGACTTGGCCTTTGGCCGGAAGGTCCTGCAAGCTGTTGTCCCTCCCTAGGTAGGGATTCGTGGGCATTCCTCCTATGCTGTCGTGGAAGGTGACTAGAGAAAAAAGAATTATTCTTACCGTTAATTTGGTTTCTAGGAAACCTTCCACGACAGCACTTATTTCCCTCCCTATTTTCCTTGGTTGTGGATGGTATGCTAGTTTCTTATGCGTTCTGGGTTCGTCGTAAGACACTGGCTAATGGGAGGTGGGAGGGGCCTTTTAACCTTTCTTGTGTTTCCTGTCCCCATTAGGGTGTGGCGAGGCTACCTCCTATGCTGTCGTGGAAGGTTTCCTAGAAACTGAATTAACGGTAAGAATAATTATTTTTTTCATTCTAAGTTTCCTGAGAAACCGGTAGCTTAGAGTCCGCAGGTCCCTCCTCGAGAGGGGGATACTGTAAGGTCTGTCAGTTCTATACCCAAGCAGGTCCACCGCACTTCTGGGCATATTCAGGCTTTCCGTCGGATAACCCATCACCCCTCACTGGCCATAAGGGGTGGGGTATCACCTCCGGAGGGCGGAGCTAGTATAGGTGCTTGCTCTGGACATGCATTGCGCTCTTGGTGATTTACTTACAGTGACGTTGGAAGGGGGGAAGCTGTTGCTTCCAGAGATTAGGCTGATTCAGCTAAACGGTGAGAGGTTCCCTCAACTTGCCTCTCTTCCCCCTCCTCCTTTTGCCTCTGGGCTGAGGGTGGAGATTGGACATTGCCTCGGCAATGTCAGATGATCTCTGAGAGGCAAATATAAACCTCTGATTAATTCAGTTGTGTTTGGGTGGTACAGGTTAGTAGTTTTTGTGTGTTTCTGGTGGGTACTTTGTCCTGGTGCTCTTTGGTTTTGTACTGCACTTCCTTTTTTGGTTCACATAGCTATTTATTACCTGAGAGGGGCTCTGCCAAAGTCCCCCCTTTCCAGGAGCTGGAAGTGGATGAAAAGTACCCTGGCCCTTAAGGGTGCGCAGTGACGTAATGGCTAGCGCAAAGTGTGACCGTGATACTGAGTTTTGCTGACTTGCAGCCCTATCATTCCACCTCTACCATAGCATTACAGTTTTAGAGATCATTTAATCTTCAACTTGCAAAAATCCCTGTTTTTATATTGAAATCACTTTCTGGCATTGCTAAAATGTCACTATAGGCATATATAGAAAAGGGTTGGGACTAGGTAGTTTATAATGTTAATGTCAACCCTGACATAATCTATGTAAATTAATTTTTTGGGGGTCGTCGTCAAATTTTTTTCTTTTGTTCCTTTTTTCATCCCCATTTCACCAATTGCAGACTTGGTTGTTCTTCATTAGTGTATGCATTTTAATGTTTAAAGGGGTTGTCCAGGACTTGTAAATTAAAGACCTATCATAAGGCTAGAAAATATCGTATTTTTCGCTTTTTAAGACGCACTTTTGTTCCCCCAAACTGGGGGGGGGAAGGGGGGGGGGAATGGGGGTGCGCCTTAAAAAGCAAATGTAAAAAAAAAAAAAAAATTAAAACTTAAATATTACCGGTGGAGGGGTGGTGAGGGGTGTGGCTGCTTAGCGGCAGGTTCCGGTGGGTGGGGGGCACAGCTGCAGGACCGGAGCAGCGGAGATCTACCTGCTGCAGCGAGTGGTGGGCGCCGCCATGTTTTTTGTGCAGTGTGCAGCAGCTGGCCGGTAGAGGTAGAAACTTCAATTGGCCGCTTGTCTCTACTATGGCAGTGGCCTTTTTGTTGAAGTCTCTACAGTTACTGAATGCAGCCGGCCACAAAAAACATGGCGGCGCCCACTGCTCGCTGCCGTCGGTACATCTCCGTTGCTCCTGTCCTGCAGCAACAAGGTGGGAGACACTGGGAGAAGTGCCACGCAGGTGTGTCCAGCTGCAGGGGATGTGTGCCAGCTGCAGGGGATCGTGTGCCAGCTGCAGGGGGGCGCTGCGTGTGCCAGCTGCAGGGGCGTGTGCAGCTGCAGGGCGTGGCAGCTGCAGGGGGCGTGTGCCAGCTGCAGGGGGCGTGTGCCAGCTGCAGGGGGCGTGTGCCAGCTGCAGGGGGCGTGTGCCAGCTGCAGGGGGCGTGTGCCACAACATAGGAGACGTGCCAGCTGTAGTGGACGTGTGCCAGCTGTAGGGGACGTGTGCCATCAATAGGGGGGAACGTGTGCCATCATGGGGGACGTGTGCCATCACTGGGGGGGGCGTGTGCCATCACTGGGGGGGGACGTGTGCCATCACTGAGGGGGGACGTGTGCCATCACTGGGGGGGAACGTGTGCCATCACTGGGGGGGGACGTGTGCCATCACTGGGGGGGGTGCACTGATGTGGCATCACTGGGGGGGGGACGTGTGGCATCACTGGGGGACATATGCCAGCACAAGGGGGCTTTATCCAATATAAGGGGGCCATATCCAGATTAAGGGGGCTAATTTTAGGATGGGGGGGTACATCCCAGGATGAGGGACCTTGTACCAGGATGAGGGGGGCTATGAGGGACATATACCCAATATGATTTGTAAGACGGACATGGCATTCATTATAAGATGGACCCCGTTTAACATTAAAAATGATTTTTTTCTCTTTTCCTTCACCAAATTTGGGGGTGCCTCTTATAATCAGGTGCGTCTTATAAAGCGAAAAATACGGTACATACATCTGCACTCTAAAAAAAACCATAATATGCTCATCTTGAATAAGGGTACTCTGGTATTACATTACTGCTATACGAATATTTGAAACACAAGAGATACTTAGCTTTGTATTGGCCAATGCATGTGAGCCTGATAACCACCGACAAGGAGATCTCTTTGTTAGAGACATTTTATTTTAGGGTCACCTATCTGGATTAAAGAAATCATGACTGGGCAAATGGGGTCCAGCTGTAAAGGAGGATGGACACCCCTGGCTATGGGACGGGGTGCTCAGTCACAGAAATATACTAAAAATATGTCAAAAAGATTGACAAAACACCTGACAATAGGTGTATACAGGTGTCAGCACCAAAAAAAAAAAAAAAACTACAAAAATACAGACAGCTAAACTCTACACTGTGTGCAGAATTATTAGGCAAATGAGTATTTTGATCACATGATTCTTTTTATACATGTTTTCCTACTCCAAGCTGTATAGGCTTGAGAGCCAACTACCAATTAAGTAAATCAGGTGATGTGCATTTCTGTAATGAGGAGTGTGGTCTTATGACATCAACACCCTATATAAGGTGTGCTTAATTATTAGGCAACTTCCTTTCCTTTGGAAAAATGGGTCAGAAGAGAGATTTGACGGGCTCTGAAAAGTGCAAAATTGTGAGATGTCTTGCAGGGGGATGAAGCAGTTTTGAAATTGTCAAACTTTTGAAGCGTAATCACCGAACAATCAAGCATTTTATTTTATGGCAAATAGCCAACAGGGTTGCAAAGAAGCGTGTTGTGCAAAATAACTGCCCATGAATTGAAGAAAATCAAGTGTGAAGCTGCCAAGATGCCATTTGCCACCAGTTTTGCCATATTTCAGAGCTGCAACGTTACTGGAGTATCAAAAAGCACACGGTGTGCCATACTCAGGGACATGGCCAAGGTAAGAAAGGCTGAAAAAACGACCAACTTTGAACTAGAAACATAAGATAAAACGTCAAGACTGGTCCAAGAAATATCGTAAGACTGATTTTTCAAACATTTTATGGACTGTTGAAATGAGAGTGACTCTTGATAGGCCAGATTGATGGGCCAGAGGCTGGATTAGTAAAGGGCAGAGAGCTCCACTCTGACTCAGATGCCAGCAAGGTGGAGGTGGGGTACTGGTATGGGCTGGTATCATCAAAGATGAACTTGTGGGACCTTTTGGGTTGAGGATGGCGTGACGCTCAACTCCCAGACCTACTGCCAGTTTCTGGAAGACAACTTCTTCAAGTGGTACAGGAAGAAGTTGGTATCGTTCAAGAAAAACATGATTTTCATGCAGGACAATGCTCCATCGCATGTATCCAACTACTACCACAGGGTGGCTGGCCAGTAAAGGCCTATGGATGGAAGACTGTTGAGTGTCATCAGAAAGAAATGTGGCTATATTGGTGACTGATTTTTTTGGGTTTTGTTTTTGCATGTCAGAAATGTTTAATTCTAAATTTTGTGCAGTTATATTAGTTTACCTGGTGAAAATAAACAAGTGACATGGGAATATATATTTTTTTATTAAGTTGCCTAATAATTCTGCGCAGTAATAGTTACCTGCACAAACTGATATCCTCCTAAGATAGCCAAATCTTAAAAAAACACTGCAACTTCCAAAAATATTAAGCTTTGATATTTGAGTCTTTGGGGTTGATTGAGAACATAGTTGTTGATCAATAATAAAAATAATCCTCTGCAATACAACTTGCCTAATAATTCTGCACACAGTGGTAAATGCTAAAATATGCTAATATTGGATAAAGGAACTGACTGGTGGGGGTGCGATCCCTGGTGTCTGGTGTGTCTGAAATTACTGCACAGCTCCATCAATTTTATACCAGCAAATTAATGCACATCTGCCCTAATTGATTAGAATATGGGGCACATGTGATATACCCAGCCATGGCCACTGTACAACTGGCAGAGCTGTGATGTGCAGCTCCGCAACTGAGCAATTCCGACCACCACCAGCACAACCGCTGACAGATTGACAGATGGGGTTGCTGGGTGTCGCACCCACAGAGGCAAGATAATGATGACTTATCCGAAGTATTGGTCATCAATGTAAAAGTGCTGGACAATCCTTTTAAGGCAGGGGTGAGTAGGGAACCTTTTTCTGCAAAGGGCCATTTGGAAATTTCTACCATCTTTTGGGGGCCGCACAAAATTATTGACACTGAGAATTACCCTGCTATACAGTGGGGAAAAAACATATATAGTCAGCCACCAATTGTGCAAGTTCTCACACTTAAAAAGATGAGAGAGGCCATTAATTGACATCATAGGTAGACCTCCACTATGAGAGACAAAATGAGAAAACAAATCCTAAAAATCACATTGTCTGATTTGGAAATCATTTTTTTTTTTTTTCTTTCAAATTTTGGTGTAAAATAAGTATTTGGTAACCTACAAACAAGCCAGATTTCTGGCTCTCACAGACCTGTAACTTCTTCTTTAAAGTGATCCTAAACCCACAAACTGACCCCACCCCGCATCTTTAGACCTGTCCTTGCACCCCCTCTTATCATTTCTAGCCATCCCTTTTGCAGTAAAAAATTTATTTTGTAAAGTAGAGAAAAAGTTATATTTACTTTGCCCTGTGTGAATTCTCTCTTTCTGAGGAAGCCGCAAATAGGTGTGCTTGTCTGCTGCTGCCTTGTAATTATGCACGCCCCTCTCTGCTTGGTAAGAGCCTGGCGGCGTCATGAAAGGGGCGGGGCTAAATCGTGTCATGCTGGAGCCCCGCCCCCTTTCATGACGCGGCCAGGCTCTGTGCGAGGCAGCAACCTGAGAGGGGCGTGCATAATTACAAGGCAGCAGCAGACAGGCACGCCTATTTGCGGCTTCCTCAGAAAGAGAGAAATCGCACAGAACAAAGTAAATATAACTTTTTCTCTACTTTACAAAATTGATTTTTTTTCTGCAAAAGGGATGGCTAGAAATAAGAGGGGGTGCAGGGACAGGTCTAAAGATGCAGGGGGTCAGTTTGTGGGTTTAGGATCACTTTAAGAGGCTCTTCTGTCCTCCAGTATAAAAGACACCTTTCCGCAACCTCAAGCAGTCACACTCCAAACTCCATTATGTTGAAGACAAAAGAGCTGTCAAAGGACACCAGAAACAAAATTGTAGCCCTGCACCAGGCTGGAAAGACTGAATCTGCAATAGGCAAGCAGCTTAGTGTAAAGAAATCAACTGTGGGAGCAAGGACTAGAAAATAGAAGACATACAAAACCACTGATATTCTCCCTCGATCTCGGGCTCCACGCGAGATCTCAACCCATGGGGTGAAAATAATCTCAAGAACGGAGAGCAAAAATCCCAGAACCACACGGGGGGACCTAGTGAATGACCTGCAGAGAGCTGGGACCAACGAAACACAGGCTACCATCAGTAACACACTACGCTGTCAGACTCAGATCCTGCAGTGCCAGACATGTTCCCCTTCTTAAGCAAGTGCATGTCCGCGCCCATCTGAAGTATGCTAGAGAGTATTTGGATGATCCAGAAGAGTATTGGGAGAATGTCTTCTGGTCAGATGAAACCAAAGTAGAACTGTTTGAAACACAACTCCTTGTCGTGTTTGGAGGAGAAAGAATGCTGAGTTGCATCCAAAGAACACCATACCTACTGTGAAGCATGGAGGTGGCAACATTGTGCTTTGGGTCTGTTTCTCTGCCAAGGGACCAGGACGACTGATCTGTGTACATGAAAGAATGAATGGGGCCGTGTATCGTGAGATTTTGAGTGCAAAGCTCCTTCCTTCAGTAAGGACATTGAAGATGAAACGTGTCTGGGGCTTTCAGCATGACCATGATTCCAAAGCACACCGCCAGGGAAATGGCTTCGTAAGAAGCATTTTAAGGTCCTGGAGTGGCCTAGCCAGTCTCCAGATTTCAACCCTATAGAAAACCTATAGAGGGAGTTGAAAGTCTGTGTCAAAGTCTGTGACAGCCCCAAAACATCACTGCTCTAGAAGAGATGTGCATGGCGGAATGGTCCAACATACCAGCAACACTGTGTGCCAACCTTGTGAAGACTTAGGGCCACGTCACACGCTTCAATTTTCAGAACGATATCGCTTGAGCGATCTCCTTTTTTGATCGCTTAAGCGATATCGTCTGTGCGTCACTGCGTGTAATCAAACGATTTTACAATGTAAAATCGCTTGATTGCTTGATCGCAGATTTGTGAACATGTTCACAAATCTGTCGTTGGTCGGCCGGTGGACACGCAGCATCGCTGCGTGTGACACCGGCAGACGAGCGATAAGCCAGCTCCCAGCGCCTCTCACAAGCGCTGGGAGCTGGTATCCAAGGTAAACTGCAGGTATCTAGGCAGCTCGCGCTGCCTACCTTAGTTACCAGCCTCTTCTGCTCACCGGCTGGTATCTAAGGTGCACAGCGAGTACCTAGGGACCCTAGTTACCCGCTGTGTACCTTAGATACCAGCCGGTGAGTGGAGGAGGCTGGTAACTAAGGTACACATTGGGTATCCAGGCAGCGCACGCTGCCTAGATACCCGCAGTTTACCTTGGAGACCAGCCTGCTGCCGCTTACCGCAGGCTTGCAGCGGGAGCAAGACATCGTGGAAACGATATTTAAATCGTTTTCTCGATGTGTCTGGTCTATTGATTGCTGGTGAGTCTGTCTGTGTGACAGCTCACCAGCGATCTGAACGATATTGTTAGCGATCGTGCGTGCATGTGATCGCTAACAATATCGTTCACTAAATTGATGCGTGTGACGGCACCCTTACAGAAAACGTTTGACCTATGTCATTGCCAACAAAGGATATATAACAAAGTATTGAGATGAACTTTTGTTATTGACCAAATACTTATTTTCCACCAAAATTTGGAAAAAAAATTTCTTTCCAAATCAGACAATGTGATTTTCATGATTTGTTTTCTCATTTTGCCTCTCATAGTTGATGTCTACCTATGATGTCATTTACAGTCCTTTTTTAGTGGGAGAACTTGCACAATTGGTGGCTAACCAAATACTTTTTTTCCCCTCTGTATTTGGTTAAACAATCAACTCACCCTACTGTGGTGGCTGGAGCTGCTTCTTTTTGGCGTGGCTGTGATGTTAGGTGATATTGATCATGTTGCTAATCAACTGCTTTTCCAGGTTTGCTAGAGCCATAGACATCACAGGCGAGGCTGGGGGCATATATGTCCCTGGGGAGGCAAGGGCATAGGGGTCACTGGGGAGCTGGATTTAAAGGGCAGGCAGTTGGCAAAATGCAGCTGTCACCCCGAGCACTGCGTTGCACAGGAATCTGCTTGAGGGGCTGCAGGAAAGGCCATCGAGGGCCACATGTGGCCCTAGGGCCTGAGGTTCCCCACCCCTGCTTTAAGGGAATGTATGTGTCTTGGTGGTGACAGGGATGTGAGGCATTGTGTACAACTCTACAGATTATGTTAGCACTATAACAATACTTGTTTAATAGTGTTTCCATATCTCATGTACATTGTGTTTTCCAGGTGATGCAGAGCTCCAAGGCTCTGGCTTTTCATTACCTGCAGGTACTGAAGATATTACTGATGAAGATTTGGCATCAAACAGGCCAGGTGGGCGATCTGTATCCATAGAGACTGCAAGTTTGGATGTGTATGCCAAATATGTTTTGCGCAGTATCTGCCAGCAGGTGAGCCCTTGTTAGCGCGCTGTGTGCTGATAACAGAATAACCATGTTCTCTATTTGTTTGGTTTGTACTGGTTATATGACGTTTTTATAGTTATCTGTGTGTTTTCTTCCTTGCTTGCTCCATTTTTCAGGAATGGGTAGGGGAGAGATGTGTGCGCTCTCTGTGTGAGGACTCTATTGATCTCCAGGACCCTGTACTCAGCAGCGCTCAGGCCCAGCGGCTCATGCAGTTAATTTGTTATCCACATAGACTAAGTGATGCAGAACAAGGGGACAACCCTCAGAGACAGCGCATCAAACATATCTTACAGGTAATTTAAACACTTTGTGTCTCGACTAGGAACTGCTAATTCAAAACAGCATCTTTTTTTTTTTTATACAAAATTCATTAATGTATTCATGGAATAACAGAGAGAGAGAGTGCAAACAATACTTTAAAAATTAATCTTTTACCTAAATAACTAAAAAGAGATTAACAATTAGGAATAAACAGGTAAAAAAAGTAATGAAAAAACGCCCACCTTACAGAAATAATATCCAACAAATGTAGAATTAAATAAACCCACAGTTCTGAAATGCTATAATAAAGTGCCATTGCAAATTAATAAAAATAGATGTATTTCAATGAGACAAACCAATTGCAAGATAACTAGTAAGGGCTATATGCAAATTTGCACTTCACTAAGGAAGTTGAGAAACTCCCGTGCCACATTTAAGCAGCTTCCTCAAAGTCATAATCGCTTTCCTACAAGCTTTTAATATAACTAAGGGATTTGTGCCAGATCAGAACCCCAAACTACAGACGCTGCGTTTCGGGGTACCTGCCCCTCATCAGTGTAGTGTGTGGGATATTCTGATCTGGCAGAGTGAGTGGGCTAAGACAAGGTCTGGGAACTTGCTCTCAACCTTATGGAGAGAGCGAAGTAGGTGAGGAGATTGTAAGCCACTTCCCTCCTCTCAGATATATGCATATATGCAAATTTGCACTTCACTAAGGAAGTTGAGAAACTCCCGTGCCACATTTAAGCAGCTTCCTCAAAGTCATAATCGCTTTCCTACAAGCTTTTAATATAACTAAGGGAAGTGGCTTACAATCTCCTCATTACTTCGCTCTCTCCATAAGGTTGAGAGCAAGTTCCCAGACCTTGTCTTAGCCCACTCACTCAGCCAGATCAGAATATCCCACACACTACACTGATGAGGGGCAGGTACTCCGAAATGCAGCGTCTGTAGTTTGGGGTTCTGATCTGGCACAAATCCCTTAGTTATATTAAAAGCTTGTAGGAAAGCGATTATGACTTCGAGGAAGCTGCTTAAATGTGGCTCGGGAGTTTCTCAACTTCCTTAGTGAAGTGCAAATTTGCATATATGCATATATCTGAGAGGAGGGAAGTGGCTTACAATTCCTCACCTACTTCGCTCTCTCCATAAGGTTGATAGCAAGTTCCCAGACCTAGTAAGGGCTAGTAAGATAGGAAGACTAAGGCTCATAAATGGATAACTATACAAGTAGAAGATGCCCATCCTACTTACATCAAAGTGTGAGGGATTAAATATGTTGTAGGTGAGTGTCCTTTTACCTGACTGTGTTTTGCCACTTGCTTCTTCAGGGGTCTGTCATTGATCAAGAAATATACAGAGAATGTATATATACAGGGTGGTCCATTTATATGGATGCACCTGAATAAAATGGAAATGGTTGGTGATATCAACTTCCTGTGTGTGGCACATTAGTATATGGGAGGGGAAAACGTTTCCAGATGGGTGGTGACCATGACGGCCATTTTGATGTCAGCCATTTTGGATTTAACTTTACTTTTTTTCAATGGGAAAAGGGTCATGTGACACATCAAACTTACTGAGAATTTTATAAGAAAAACAATGGTGTGCTTGGTTTTAACGTAACTATTCTTTCATGAGTTTTCCACTCTTGACACACTGATAGCAACACCGCTTAAGAAATGCGAGCACAGACTTCTAGTATCCGTTGTTTCAGATGCTGCACATCTCGTATCTTCACAGCATAGACCATTACCTTCAGTGATGAGGCAAACTTTTTTGGGAATGGTGAAGTTAACAAACAAAACCCCCATTCTTGGTCTGACACTAATCCACAGTGGATAAATCCGTCCAAGACTGTTTGGAACATACAAATTGATGGTATGGTATGGTGTGGTATATGGGGTACAAAGATAGTAGGGCCATTGTTCATCAATGGAAACCGCAATGCCACTGGATATCTGAGTCATGTGGCAATTTCAGATATCTAGTGGCATTGAGGTTCCCATTGATGAAGAATGGCCCCACTATCTTTGTACCCCATATACCACACCATACCATCAATTTTTGTGTTCCAACAGTCTTGGAGGGATCCATCCACTGTGGGTTAGTGTCAGACCAATTGCGGTGGTTTTGTTTAACTACACCTTTCATAAAAAAAGTTTGCTTCATCACTCATTTGAAGGCAGTTTTACTATGCTGTGAAGATACAAGATGTTCAGCATCTGAAATAATGGATCCTGGAAGCCTGTGCTAGCATTTATTCTGCGGTGTTGCCATCAGTGTGCCAAGAGTGGGTGAAGAGGGTTGCATTGACAATCCAACACAATGGGCAGCACTTTGAACACATTTTCTCTATCGCCTCATTGGGGGATACAGGACCATTGGTGTTATGCTGCTAATCCATAAGAGGCTGACACGAAGTAAATGTGAAACAATTAGCTCATCCTCTGCAGTATACACCCCCTGGCTGGGCCAGGCCACACCAGTTTTAGCTTGGTGTCTGTAGGAGGCACACATATTCCTTTTTTCTGAAATAATTTTTCATGCAAAATTAGACAGGCGACGGCACACCTTGGGTACCGTTTTTCCACAACCTCCAACAGGTGGGAATGCGGGGTATCGCCTCCATATACCCCCTCCTGCGACGTTGGATCATCAGGCTGCACTACCTTCCTCAGATGTTTTGTGGGCAACGGTTCCCTAGGGCAGAGGTTCCCAACTCCAGTCCTCAAGGCACACCAACAGTGCAGGTTTTCAGGGTTTCCTTAGTATTGCACAGGTGATAATTGAATCACCTGCACTGAGGATGATTCCAATTTCTAAGGAAATCCTGAAAACCTGCACTGTTGGTGTGCCTTGAGGACTGGAGTTGGGAACCTCTGCCCTAGGGCACCGATTTCCTGCAATTGACAACGGACGGGCACACGGAGTGTCACCTCCCCGTGCCCCTTCATCACTTAACACAGGACCATACGGCTGCATTCTTCTGGGTGAGACACACACCTTCTGCTGAGGGCTGTGCGTGCTCCTTCTGTTTTCACAGTTCTCCCTTAGCTCCTTCTCTGTTTGCCTTCTGCCTCCCCCTTGCAGCTTCTTTTGCAATATACATCATGCACTCCTCAAAGGTGCCAAAGAGAGCAAAACCCCATACGGTTTATTACTCCTCCTGTGCCACTTGCCACTCTGAGCTTCCACATAAACATACCACTCCTCACTGTCAGACCTGTGCTCCCGAAGTAGCCCAGGAGCCCTCCACCGCTACCTTCGCCACGGAGCCCAGGGCCCCAAGTCCGCTGGAATGGGCATTATTCTTGTCCCAATCTATGGAAAACTGCCTCAAAACCTGGTCCAAGCCATGCAGTACCATTCCCCTAGTGACACTGCCCACCAGGACAGGGTACACACGAATGACTCCTCGCTGGAGGGTCCATCAGATGCCTGTAGGATGTGTACCACATCTGCGGTCAGGAAAAGGTCCCACAGAAACGTTTCTCTAGTTTCTTCTCAAGGCTCTCACAGATTCCCCTCCCGGGACCAGGGACCATATTCTACCATATCTGACGAGCCAGAGGATGGTGAATGTTGCCCTGACCTAGACCTTTCTGACGATCAGGCATCTCCTCTTCCTGACTCCCATTGCTTTCCGGAAGACATTCCCATCCTCGGCGGATGCCTATGACTATTCAGTCAGGTATGGTTGTTCTCGTGTCTTCCAGTTACTACATAGTTTGTCTCTTGTCCACCATGTCGTTTTTTTCCCTTCCAATACCCCGAAGTCGCCAAAACACCGCCGTGCCTTCTTTAAAGCAATACATTTGCTCCAACAAGCTGGAATGATCGTTCCCGTACCGGAATCCAAGCGGTTCAGAGGTTTCTACGCCAACCTCTTCGTGGGTTCCCAAGAAAGATGGGTCAGTACGCCCCATCCTGGACTTCAGACATCTGAACAAACGCATTTGCGTCTGGCGGTTCAGGATGGAGTCTATGTGCTCCATCATCACGTGCAGGAAGGAGAATTCCTCGCCTCTATAGACATAAGAGATGCATATCTTCATGTACCTATTGCTCAGGCTCACCAACAGTTACTTCGCTCAACGGTACAGGATCTCCACTTCCAGTTTGTGGCTCTGCCCTTCGGTCTCACTACCGCCCTAAGGATCTTTACAAAGGTCATGGCGGCTGCCTTGAGCGTACTTTATTTGAAAGGCGTAGTCATCCTGCCTTACCTCGACGATCTCCTAATAAAAGCTCCTCCTTTTCAAGATTGCACAGACAGTGTCCAGATCACAGTGGACACCTTGTCTTGTATAGTATTAGACATACTACATAGGTTTTTGGAGAGATTCTATACCAGTAACTCAAATGCACAATTTTGGCTGCTTTTCATAAAGATGCTTTTATTATTTCATCAAAAGGTTAAAGATTTTTTGCAGGTACAAAAGTGCTCAGATATTAAAAAAGTAGATTTTACATGGATCTGGATAAAGAGAACAGTAAGGGGTTAAGGTCTTTTTTTCCTCCCACTTCAAGACATATTCATGGTAGCTATATCAAACAAAAACTATTGTGCAATACTCGTATACAATGGTTGAGAGCTTCAGCTTAGTAGTGTATGGAGGGTTCAGTCATTACTTCCCCCTTCCCATTACAACAATACACTGCTTGTTATCCCATATACCATTAAACAGCATTTTTAGCAACATAGGAATTGTGCTCAAGCTTACCCATGTCTATTGCCCAGGTGCAGAGATGACCACTAGGGGACGCCCCAACGCGTTTCCCTGAATGCTTCCTCAGGTTGGCTAGTAAATATAACACTGTCATCACCGATCCCTGCACAGTCAATCTCCTTCCTAGGCATGACCTTCAACACCTACTGGGGTTTGGTCTCCCTCCCTCGGGACAAAACATCTACACTACGGCAGGCAGTGCACACTCTTCTCCGCCCTTCCTCACATTCCATTAGTTTCGGAATGAGAGTTCTAGGGAAGATGGTTGCAGCAATGGAGGCAGTCCCTTTAGCCCAATTTCACCTATGGCCCCCACAACTGGTCCTCCTGTCCACCTGGGACAAGAGCCCCCTTTCTCTGGACAAGACATTCTGTCTGACAACCACTGTCAGGCACGCACTGATTTGGTGGATTCATCCAACCTCCCTCTCCAAGGGCCAGTCATTTCTCCCAGTGGATTGGCTAGTCTCCTTACCACAGATGCCAGCCTTCTGGGCTAAGGGGCAGTATATCGACATCACACTGGCCACGGCCATTCGGCCTACCGGGAATCGACCTTGCCAATAAACCTCCTGGAATTTCTTGCAATATCGCTTGCCCTCAAATCATTTCACAACCTTCTGGCGGGCCGCCATTTCCGCGTCCAGTCAGACAATTCCACGGCAGTAGCTTACATCAATCGCCAGGGTGGTACTTACAGCAAGACGGCTGTCCTTTCTCCCAGTGGATTGGCTAGTCTCCTTACCACAGATGCCAGCCTTCTGGGCTAAGGGGCAGTATATCGACATCACACTGGCCACGGCCATTCGGCCTACCGGGAATCGACCTTGCCAATAAACCTCCTGGAATTTCTTGCAATATCGCTTGCCCTCAAATCATTTCACAACCTTCTGGCGGGCCGCCATTTCCGCGTCCAGTCAGACAATTCCACGGCAGTAGCTTACATCAATCGCCAGGGTGGTACTTACAGCAAGACGGCTGTCCTTTCTCCCAGTGGATTGGCTAGTCTCCTTACCACAGATGCCAGCCTTCTGGGCTAAGGGGCAGTATATCGACATCACACTGGCCACGGCCATTCGGCCTACCGGGAATCGACCTTGCCAATAAACCTCCTGGAATTTCTTGCAATATCGCTTGCCCTCAAATCATTTAACAAACTTCTGGTGGGCCGACATTTCCGCGTCCAGTCAGACAATTCCACGGCAGTAGCTTACATCAATCACCAGGGTGGTACTCACAGCAAGACGGCGCTTCGCTAAATGCAGCAAATTCTCCATTGTATAGAGTCGACGAAGTCTGTCATCTTAGCGGTACACATCCCAGGGGTGGAGAATTGGACGGCAGACTTTCTAAGTCACCAAAGTCTTGCCGCCGGAGAATGGTCCCTTCATCTGGATGTGTTTCACCAGATATTCTGCCACTGGGGGACTCCGTACGTGGATCTGATGGTATCTTGACTGAATACCAAGGTTCACGCGTTCATAGCCCAATCACGCGATCCATTGTCCATCGGAGCAGACACACTAGTGTGCTCTTGGCGTCAATTCCAAATACCATACATATCCTCCTCTCCCCTTACTCCAGAGGGTAGTCAAGAAAATCAAAGCAGAGGGGGTCACTGTCATGCTCATAGCCTCAGACTAGCCCAGGGGCGTCTGGTACGCCAATATGGTGCAGCTGGTCGCAGATGTCGCCTGGCGCCTCCCAGATCTACCGGATCTCCTCACTCAGGGTCCCATTTCCCACCAGAATTCCAGAGCTCTGAACTTGATGGCGTGGCTGTTGAGACCTGGGTCTTATCACACACTGGGTTCTCTCCGAACATCATCAACTCCATGATTGGGGCCCGTAAACCTCGTCTCGCATTTACCACCGTACCGTGGAAGCTGTTTTTCTCATGATGCAAGGACCGAGCCTGGTCTCCTCTTCCTCTATCTATTCCTGTGGTTCTCGGTTTCCTCCAGTCTGGCTTACAATCAGGTCTGGCCCTGAGTTCACTGAAAGGACAGATCTCTGCTCTTTCAGTTTTTTTTACCAATGCCGCCCCTCTTCAAAGCCTCAAGTCAGGACTTTTCTCCAGGGAGTATCCCGCTTGGTTCCTCCTTACCGGAGGCCGCTGGAGTCGTGGGACCTTAATTTGGACTTCAGACTTCAAAATCACCGTTTGAGCCCCTAAGAGAGGTTTCTCTACTTCTCTTGTACTGGAAAGTGACTTTCCTGGTGGCAATTACGTCCATTCGGCGGGTGTCTGAGTTAGCAGCACTCTCGTGCCGAGAGCCTTTTGTTTCTTTCCATCAAGACGATGTGGTATTGCGCCCAGTTCCCACTTTCTTTCCTAAGATGACTTCTTCTTTTCACCTCAATGAGGACATCATCCTGCCGTCTTTCTGTCCGGCACCAGTGGATTGGGTGGAAAAAGCACTGCGTACCCTTGACCTCTTAAGGGCCCTCAGGTATTTCAATGCCAGGACAGCTTCCTTCAGGAAGACGGACAGCCTGTTTGTCCTTCCTGAGAGTCCCCGTAAAGGGTAGGCTGTTTCAAAGGCAACCCTGGCCTGTTGGATTTGTTCTGCTGTCCAGGAAGTCTACCATCTTAAGAAATGTCCCCATTCCTAGAGAACTAAGAGTTCACTCCACTCGTGCGGTTGGTGCTTCCTGGACCATTCGGTAACCGGCCTCAGCAGAACAAGTGTGCAAGGCTCTACCTGGTCTAGTCTACACACTTTCACAATGCACTGCAAAGTCCATACCCAGGCCTCAGCTGATGGTAGACTGATCTTTCAGGCGGCAGTGGCGCACCTATCTATGTAAGTGCCTCAGGAAGGCTGGGATTATTCCTTGCTCCTTGGGTTGTAATTTTTTTTCCCTCCCAGGGACTGCTTGAGGACGTCCCATGGTCCTGTGTCCCCCAACCTCGTTTGGGCCTTTGTTCTCTTTAGACTTTTGAAGTTTTGTTTTTCATTTGTTTCCAAGGACTACATTGTTAATTATTCACTTGCCTTTTTGGTTATCTTCTACTGCTTGGTCACTAAAACTGGTGTTGCCTGGCCCAGCCAGGGGTGTATACTGCAGAGGAGCTAATTGTTTCACATTTACTTAGTGTCCGCTTCCTATGGATCAGCAGCATAACACCCATGGTCCTGTGTCCACCAATGATGGCTCAGGGAAAACAATTTTACGGTGAGTACACAAAAGTACGTTTTTGTAAGTGGTCATAAACTTGTAAATATTTCATGAAAGAATAAAGTTACATTAAAACCAAGCGACCATTGTTTTTTTAGGAAATTTTCAATAAGTATGATGTCACATGACCCTCTTCCCATTGAAAAAAATAAAGTTGAATCCAAAATGGCTGACTTCAAAATTGCCGTCATGGTCACCACCCATCTGGAAAAGTTGTCCCCGTCCCATATACTAATGTGCCACAAACAGGAAGTTGATATCACCAACCATTCCAATTTTATTTAGGTGCATCCATATAAATAGCATACCCTGTACATTGAGAAAAGTTTCATTTTGAAAGCTGCTGTTTATGGTGGGTTAGAAAATGAAAGCAGACCATTTGTTTTCTGAAAATGCCTAAAGTAAAAATAATTTAAAAAATAAAAAAAGCCTGCCATAGTACTGCCTTGCTATTGAGATGTTGATCCTATATGTCCTGAATGCTAAGGTTTCTCAGGCTTCTCCATCTATCTTAGTCTTCCTCAATAGAATGAGTTTGAATAAACTGACAGGTGTCTCTTTTCACTAAGTTAGTGAATGTAGACCTCCTTGGTCCCCAAACACCTCAAGAACTGTTCTACTCAAGTCACCCCTTATTTTATACGTTCCTGAAATTTGGTGAGGGGCATTTGTAGAATGCTGTTTATGAGGCTATGTATAATGGTTGTGTATGTATAAAGAATATATCACCTACAGTGAAGGAAATGAGTATTTGATTCCTTGCTGATTTTGTAAGTTTGCCCACTGACAAGGGCATAAACAGTCTATAATTTTAAGGGTAGGTTTATGTTAACAGTGAGAGAATATCAAAAAGAATATCCAGAAAATCACTTTGTCTAAATTATTTAAAGATATTTGCATTTTGCAGACAGAAATAAGTATTTGATCCCTCTGGCAAATAAGACTTAATACTTGGCAAAAAACCCTTGTTGGCAAGCATAGCAGTCAGACGTTTCTTGTAGTTGATGATGAGGTTTGCGCACATGTCGGAGGGGAATTTTGGTCCACTCCTCTTCACAGATCATCTCTAAATCATTATGAATTTGAGGCTGTCTCTTGACAACTCAGATCTTCAGCTCTCTTCAAAAGTTTCCTATGGGATTAAGGTCTGGAGACTGGCTAGACCACTCCATGATCTTAATGTGCTTCTTTTTGAGCCACTCCTTAGTTGCTTTGGATGTATGTTTTGGATCATTGTCGTGCTGGAAGACCCAGTCTCGACCCATTTATAATGTCTTGGCAGAGGGAAGAAGGTTGATAACTCAGGATTTTATGGTACATGCCTCCATCCATTGTCCCATTGATGCGGAGAAGTAGCCCTGTGCCCTTAACAGAGAAACACTCCATAATGATTCCACCACCATGCTTGACTGTGGGCATGGTGTTCTTTGGGTCATTGGCAACATTTCTCTTCCTCCAAACACGGCGAGTTGAGTTAATGCCGACGAGCTCAATATTTGTCTCATCTGACCACAGCACCTTCTCCCAACCACTCTCAGAATCACCAAGGTGTTCATTGGCAAACTTCAGACGGGCAGCACATGTGCCTTCTTGAGCAGTGGGACTTGGCGGGCACTGCAGGATTTTAATCCATTACGGCATAATGTGTTACCAATGGTTTTCTTGATAATAGTGGTCCCAACTGCATTGAGATCATTGACAAGTTCCCCCATGTAGTTTTAGGCTGATCTCTCACTGTAATGGATGCCCTCCACACCTTTCGGGTGGGCTGTCCTCTTAATTGTCTGCCGCCAAATTGATGCTTTGTCTAAGTGTGTGCACGCCACCGTAAGAACCACGCTGACAACAAGTCAAAGTAGAGCTTAATGACAAAGACCTTTTATTTTAGGAGGGGTTAGCAGTTTTATTACTTAAGGGTGTTACTAGGTGATTGCATCATATTATGCTGAATCTACATTTTATTCTGAAAAAAACATTCAATTCATATAGTGTGTGTTAGTTAGCATTTTAGCCTTGGATTAGCACAGTCAGTCCGGGAACATCTTGATAAGAACGGCTTCAGCACTGCTACATAATCTTGAAACAGAAGAATTTTCAGAGGAGGGGAGGAAGGAGGGAGAAGAATAGGAGCAAAGGTTTATATCACCATAACATGCTGTTAGTACACTGGAAGATTTCTGAATGACTTCTATAAGAGTTATATAGGTTATTAACTATTTATTGCCATGACCTTCCTCATGATTCTTGATACCCCTCGAGGTGAGATATTGCATGGAGCACCAGATCTATGTCGATTGACACTCATTTTGTATTTCCTTCATTTTCTTAATCTTGCACCAACACTGGTCTCTTTCTCTCCCAACGTCTTGGTTTTGTAGCACATTTCAGCCTTGTGCAGGTCTAGGATCTTTTCCCTGACATCCTTAGAAAGCTATTTGGTCTTTCCCATGTTGTAGAGTTTAGAGTAACTAGTTGAGTGAGTGGGCAGGAGTCTTTAATGGTGGGTTTACACACACCAATTTATCTGTTCAATATCTGAACAGATCTCTGGTTGCAGTGAAATCATGGATACATTGCTCCATGTTGTACACAGCCACAAAATGGAACTATGTGTCCATGATTTCACTGCAACCAGAGATCTGTTCAGATATTGAACAGATGAATTGGTGTGTGTAAACCCACCATTATACAGGTGACAATTTAAGACAACTGTCTTTAATTCTGGTAACGAGTTGATTGAGAGCCTCTAGGTGGCCTATGGTCAGATGAGACAGAAATTGAGCTCTTTGTCGGAGCCAGAACTCTTATGGTGGGTTTACACACACCAATCATTGTATCCAATCTCTGAACCAATCTCTGGTTGCAGTGAAATCATGGACACATAGTTCCATTTTGTGGCTGTGTACAACATGGAGCAATCTGTCCATGATTTCACTGCAACCAGAGATTGGTTCAGAGATTGGATACAATGATTGGTGTGTGTAAACCCACCATTAATAGTTGGTAGGGGATTGAATACGTATTTCTCTCTTCTTCAAAACGCAAAAATATTTATATAATTTAGACAATGTGATTTTCTGGATTTTATTTTTTGATATTCTATTTCTTAATGTTAAAATTAACCTACCCTTAAAATTATAGACTGTTCATGTCTTTGTCAGTGGACAAACTTACAAAATCAGCAAATGATCAAATACTTATTTCCTTCATTGTATATTTCCAAATAGATATTTAAACCTTGTCACCTTTCTCATTTTGCTGGGTCTTTATCAGTCCTCAATTTGCAGATGTACATTACAAATGCCTACATTGCCAGATGATTTATTTTATTTCTCTCCTCTGCATCGCTTTCTTTCTGATTTTGTAATGTATATTTCACCTGCATATTGCTATTCTCTTACCTGTAAACCTTTTGTGTGTTAAAAAAAACTGTGTTATTTGCTTCTGACTGGTGAGAGCAGAGCTGCCTCTCTATTGAGGTTGTGAACTGACCAAAGGGTCATGAAAAAGTCATAGATTGAGAAACAAACACCTCCATGATGGGTGATATTCACTCACCAGAATGGTGGGTCTTTGGTAACCGTTTCCTGTCTTCTGTCTATGCCATACAGCGTTCCGCCATGGTGAAGAGGCAGTACTCCCAATTATTGATCCCTGTTTTTCCCACTCATGCAGGATGTCAGTGGATGAATTCATGGATCTTTAATTGGAACCCTTCCTGTTTCTCCTATCCAATGAGAAGTCTTTGTACCTACATACTGTTTAATCACAAATCCTTTACTTGTACCATCACTGTTTCTACATGTTGTCTCTTATGGTTTCAACCCACTAGAGTCTGGATCAGTGGACAATGCGTCAGTCGGCACTGGAGCTTCAACTGATGATCAAACAGACATCTAACAATGTAAGAGAAGTAAAGTTGTTTGGTGTGTTTTTTTTTTTTTTTTTTTTTTTTTTATTTTATTTTTGTGCAAATTTTGTAGTCAAGGCTGAAAGACATTGTACAGGATGACTTCTTGCAATACAGGTGTTATAACCAAATGAATATAATTCTCATTTAACCCAAGCTAATAAAGGAGGGAGGCAAAAATAGATCAAATTATGGATTGTTATGTACACAGACTTCTGTTATGTCAAAAGTGTGTTAGGCTGGGGTCACACTTGCATTTTTTTCATGAGTTTTTGGAGAACAAAAAAACATGTAAAAACGCACCCATAGGCCCCCATGTTAAAAAAAATGCATGCCCTAATAGCAAAAACTTGTGTTAATAGCAAAAACACCTGTTTGACAGTACCATGCGTTTTTGTGTGCGTTTTTGCAATTATGTGATTAGCAGACATCAAAAACGCATGCAAAAACGCATGGTTCATTAGTACCATTTAGTACCATCCAAAAACGCATGCGTTTTCCATAGGAGCCCATGTTAAAAAAACGCATGCGTTTTTGGATGGCACTAAAAGGTACTAATGTACCATGCGTTTTTGCATGCGTTTTCCATAGGGGCCCATGTTAAAAACCGCATGCGTTTTCTACAAAAACGCATGCGTTTTTAAAACAGCACTAAAAAATAGTGCATGCAAAAACGCAGGGAGCCATCACACACCTTAAAAAACTCATGCTGACATGTAAAAACGCATGAGTTTTTTTTAAGTCACTAAAAAAACTCATGCCAAGTGTGACCCCAGCCTTAGCAGAATTGCTGACTTTAGAATATACTTGATTTTTTTTTCTCGTTATTTTATAGGAAATGAATTCTCTCCTGGAAAATATTGCAAAAGCTACAATTGAAGTGTTCCAGCAGTCGGCAGAGAATGTCTGTGCACCCCCTGCTAACAATGTCCCCCCTAGCAATGCCACAAGTACCAATGCCACTCCCAATGCCAAATCTAAGCCCGTGCTCAGGTAAATGTGGATGGGTGCTGATGTCTAACCTTGACTATTCATAGCATTTATGGTTAGCGCAGGCTCCCATCTTTCACCTCATCTCATTTTAGTGCTCTGGAGAGATCTGGTGTGTGGCTTGTAGCTCCTCTGATTGCCAAGCTGCCGACATCAGTACAAGGTCACGTACTGAAGGCAGCTGGTGAGGAGCTGGAGAAAGGACAACATCTTGGATCATCTTCTCGAAAAGAGCGGGACCGCCAAAAGCAGAAAAGGTCAGTGCAAGAACAAATTCATTTATTTGGAAGAATTAGAATGGAATAATAACTTGAAGATGGCAGTAAAGCGAGAATTGGAATAATACAGAAGCTGGCAGTAGATGTAGGCCTGAGACAATTACTGTGCAATTAAATATGTGGGTGGATTATTTTAATTTCAATTTTATCTCATGTCAGGTACCTGGCTTTCATTTTAGATTATTCCAAATATCATTCTACTATATTTCAGCAAAAGCTTTCTACTATATAAAAGCCCTATCCAGTTTGTCTGTCTGTAAGTTTGTCCCAAAAACAGCGCCACCTATTAGGACATAGGATGTGTAAATTACAGTTAGACTGGAATGTGAAGAAGCCCATAAGTTTGGTTGATCAGTCAAAAAAACAGCACCACCTATAGGACATCTGTGACATGAGTTCCCACATGCAGTCCGGGACTCTGGGTGCAGCGCAGACATTCTTTATCGCTTGGGTCCACTCCGTCATACCCTTTGGGTGGACCCATCCTGCTACTGCACTTCCTCTCTGGAACTCAGGCTGGTGCTGCAGCTTCTCAGTGTAGCAGGGGGAAAGAGAAGTTGCACAGGAGTGAGTGATAGCGCACAGTGAAGACAGAGCCGGCACAAGGGGAAAATGAGCGCACGGGATGGCGAGAAGTAGCAGCGCCTGCCAAGCCATGGCCACGCCATGCAGCAGCTGGCCCCCCCACCCTCCTCAGTGGTGCTGCGATTTGTTGTGGAGTAGTTGGGTAATATATAATTGCACACATTCTAGAATCGCCTGATGTTATAGAATCGGGCCCCTTTTAGTGGATGGTAAAAAAAGAAAATTAACACTGTTTTTATTAACTGTTACATTTTTTTTTCTTATTTCTTGGCAGTATGTCTCTTCTCAGTCAGCAGCCATTTTTGTCATTGGTATTAACCTGTTTGAAGGGACAAGATGAACAGAGGGAGGGGCTGTTGACTTCTTTGTATGGTCAGGTGCAACAGGTAAGGGATGGTGACAAAGCAATCTCCTGCATTATACTGGTGATTTAACTACATGATTTACATCATCTGTTTTTACATCTTACAACACAAAAACATGGAACATTTGTAAATAATTTCTTTGCCTTCCTCCTGTAACTAGGGACAGACTCTGAGTAACACAGAATAAGACACCTCAGGAGGTGATCAGACTATCATAGTAACTTTCAATATACATCACATACATGTAACAGGGAGACACAATATCAACTGTCATCAGTATAAACCCTGGTTGTATCCCAACCCATAGAACAACATCACCCAGTACTCCATATAACACATCACATGTTGATGGTTTGTTCTGGGAGAATATGCGGGAAAACCCTGAAGGGTGGTATCTACCACCAGGGGTGAATGTATATTGAATGCCACATATGGATTTCATACTAATATCATAGTAACTTGTGTGGCATTAGGATATTGGTCTGGCTCAGATTGGCTCAGGATATCTACCTTGTGACCCTTCCAATGTAAGGCTACCTTCACATTTGCGGACTCCTCCGCAGCGTTCTGCAGAGGGGATCCGCAATGTGACCGCAGCACCGCAAGCTCCTATGTTTATACTGGGAGCGCACGGTGCTGCATTTGACTGCGCATGACCGTGCACACCCATTCACTGCCATATGCGATCTGTGCACAGGCGGATGCTTACGCACAAATCACACAGTCTCGTCCACACCAGAAATACAACATGTCGTGTTCGTGGTGTGGACGAGACTGGGTGATTTGTGCGCAGGTATCCGCCTGCGCACAGATCACGTGGCAGTGAATGGGTGTGCAAGGTCATGCGCAGTCAAGCGCAGCACCGTGCGCTCCCATTATAAAGATAGGAGCTGGCAGCCGCTGCGGTCACATTGCGGATCCCCTCCGCAGAACGCTGCGGAAGGGTCCTCAAATGTGAAGGTAGCCTAACTCTTCTCACAGACTGCCATTGTGTTAACCTTTCTTTAAGGGTGTGGCTGTAATTAATATTTTATTTAGTTTATTCCTATGGTCTTTTAGTGGTAAAATTGCCTGCATCAACAACTTTACAATTTATTTATTTACAAATCCTCTTCATTCACAAGAATGGAGGAATTTTTTTTTGTTTTTCTGCCTGGGTTAATAGCCATGGCTACAGTGCTGGCAAGATCTTTTAAATAGAGCATATAAGCACAGCCCTGAAGCCGTCTGGAGCGCCTCTTTAGCTCCGGCTAGCAGCAATGCCAGTGCTCTTATCCAGTGCCACAAAGTCAAAACCTCATATAGCAGCAACAGCGAGCGCAACATTGCAGATTCGCTGAGCCAGTCAATCAAGCAGGAGCGCCCCTTCCCTAGCAAATAGGAAGCAGAAGCCTGCAGAGCGCTGCGCTCCAGGAAACCAAACATTGGAAAACCTCTTCAACTGTCCAAATGATACTAGTACAGTTTAGTAAAGTCAAATATGCTGAATGATGGGAAAGCACCATATTCAACAATGCTATTTTGGCATGTCTTAGGTTAAAATTTGCTTATATACCTTATTTCTCCTTCGCCTCATTGGGGGACACAGGACCGTGGGTGTTATGCTGCTGTTCACTAGGAGGCGACGCTAAGCAGAATCTGCAAAAGAGTTAAGTGGCTCCTCCTCTGCAGTATACACCCCTGGAGCAGGCACTGCCTCACCAGTTTTTTGCTTAGTGTCGTAGGAGGCATACAACCCATTTTTCTGGTCATCATAATGGGAGACCCAGACAATGGGGTTTAGGGCACTGCCCTCCGGAGGTCACACTAGGTACTACAAGTTTGTAGACACCGCCTCCTCCGCTTATAAACCCCTACCGCAGGGAATATCCTCAGTTTTCAACTTAGTGTGCTCGGAGGATCACGCTTTGCTTGCACTTCACTGCATTCTCACAGCTTACGTGATGGCGTCTGAAGATAAGGTAAAATGGTTCCGGTCGGGACCTGCGACAGCCTCCCCGCTCACCCTTGTGGAACACGCAGGTGGAGGTACCGGAGGGCCTTGGGCCTGGACACTTTGTGTCCTCCCGGTACGCTGTCGCGCTCCTCTCCATCCCTCTCCGGGGGGCTCTGGAGAGTGGGAGATGGGAGCCTTGCACAGCTCCGCTCCGTCCGAGGCCTCCCTAAATGGTGCTTACAGACCGGACTGGAGCCAGCCCAGTCCGAGGCCTCCCTAAATGGTGCTTACACTCCGGACTGGTGCTGAACCCCCGTCCGAGGCCTCCCTAAATGGTGCTTACAGACCGGACCGGCACTGAGGCACTCTGTGTCTCCTGTGTGCCTGGGGGTAGTGTCTGTCACTGTATGTGTCCTGACACTCAGACCGCGCGTTACCCTCGGGTCCGCGGATCTGCTGGTGTACCCTGTGCTGGGGTCACCCTGGCTGACCGCCCTGTGTGTCACAGGGGCTGAGGCCGTGGGCTGCGTATGTTTGTTTGTGCATGCAGTCTGTGTATAGTATTTTACACTGTTTCCCGCGCTGCGGGCTCCGGCACCTTCATGCTGAGGCTGCTTGGAGGATGGGAAGCAGCCCGTGCGGTGACGTCATCGATGGGCGTGTGTGTGTGTTTCCCGCGTGTTTTCGGCGCCGCCCACAGTTTCACTGTCGGCGGCCATCTTTACCCTCACTTCCCGGCTGGGATCTGTATGCAGCGTGCGCCTGCACTCCAAGGGGAGACCGGAAACCGTCGCGGAGGTCACACACACACACCGCTTCCTCCAACCGCTTTACTGCGGTCGGTAAGCCAACGGGGTCTCCCGGTTTTTTGTCTGCAAATTGGCTTATTTTCCCCTATTGTGGCGATGTCCTCAGCTAGGAAGCGTGCTGCTAGGGCGGCAGAGACCACCATTACCTGTGCTACATGCAATGGGACACTGGTGGAGGGGTCCTGCAATAACTGCGGACGCCCAGAGGCCCGGACTGACACTGCTGAGTCAGCAGCTCCGGTGCTATACCCTGAGGTTCAGGTGATCTCAGGGCCATGGGAGACTCAGAATAAGATCAATGAATCTCTGTTGTCCCAGTTGTCCTCCATGTCGCAATCCCTGGAGGCACTTAATAGGAGGCTGGATAGCCCAGTTACTCCGTCCAGTTACCCCCGGGTGTCTCCCTCTTCTGCTGTGAGACCCCTTAAGCGGGCTCGTCGTGAGGAGTCACCCGAGCTCCAGGCTCTCTCTGAGGAGGAGCGTTCCTCTGATGGTGAGGACGATGATGGGGTTCAAATTTCGGGTCTGTGTCTGTTTCTGAATCACCAGACGGGGTGGAGGATCTGGTGTCCTCTATTAACGAGACTTTACGTCTCGTGACACCCCCTGAGGAGGTGACGGTGCACCCGAAGGAGGTCTATCAATGGCTGCGGCCAGAGGCTAGACCAAGTGGCTCCTTCATGGACCACACGAATTTTGGAAGGGTGGTTAGAGCTCCCAGGTTACATCCTGGGCGGCGTTATGTCCGTAAACCCAAGGACAATCGCTTTCCCTTCCCCAGGAGGTGCTTCAGGAGTGGTCGCAGTCCCCGAAGGTGGATGCTTCCATGACCAGGATTGCTGCACGCTCCCTTTTCTCTGCCTCTGATAGCTCCTCGCTGAAGGATGCGACGGATAGACAGGTCGAGCAACTCGCCAAGTCTTCCTATGAGGCTGTGGGGTCTTCCTTTGCCCCTAATTTTGCCACGGTCTGGACCTTACAAGCGATTACTACCTGCTTGGATGGTATCTCTGACCTGGCAAGATCCAGTCCAGAGGTCCTGGCACTTACAGAGAGGGCGAGGGCCTATGCGGACTACGCCAGGACGGCGACTCTGGAAACTGCCACTCGCTCAGCTGTAGCTTCGGCCAATGCTATAGCGATCCGCAGATTGTTGTGGCTGCGTCTTTGGGACTCAGATACCACATCCAAGAAGATTTTGCAGAATCTTCCGTTCGCTGGTGACAGGCTCTTTGGCACCGAACTGGACAAGCTGATAAAGGATTCTGCTGAGTCTAAGATACCGCAGAATAAGCCTAAGCCACGGTATACCGTTAAAAGGAACCCAAAACAGTGGTCCTTTCGTTCCAGCTCACAGTCATCAGCACCGTCCGCTCGCACGGACCGAGGGGGAAAGCCCGCTTCTCAGTGGCGCTCTAAGAGTCGTCCAAAGAAGCCGGCGGGGGCGGCAGCTGCCACCCCCAAACCCGCCTCTGCATGACTCGCTCTCCCTTCCTACCTCCCCACAGGTGGGGGGCCGCTTGTCTCGCTTTCAGGACAAATGGCTACTTCACGTTCAAGATCAGTGGGTTCGAGACGTGGTCTCGCGAGGTTACAGGATAGAGCTGACGTCAAAACCGATATCCCGATTCCATCGGTCGGTCCCATCGCCAGAAAAAGCTCAGGCTTTTTACCTGGTGTTGGAGGGTCTCCGCAGAGACGGAGTGGTGATACCGGTGCCTTCCGGAGAGAGGTTCAGGGGTTTTTACTCCAACCTCTTTATCTTCCCGAAGAAGGACGGATCCTTCCGCCCGGTGCTGGACCTGAAGTTGTTCAACCATCACGTGTTGGTTCGGAAGTTCCGCATGGAATCACTGCGCTCCGTGATCGCGGCTGTATCACAGGGAGACTTCCTGGCGTCCATAGATATCAGAGATGCTTACCTTCACGTGCCCATTGCACCAGCTCATCAGCGCTGGCTGAGATTCGCAGTGGGGGAAGAACACTTCCAATTTGTGGCGTTGCCGTTCGGGTTGGCCTCGGCACCGAGGGTGTTCACAAAGGTGATGGCCTCTATGATGGCTCTCCTGCACGTGCAGGGACATGCCGTCATTCCCTATTTAGACGACCTACTGGTCAGGGCGCCATCAGAACACCTTTGTCAAGAGAGCCTGGATGTGACCATGCGGTCTCTGGAACAGTTCGGTTGGCTCCTCAATATTCAGAAGTCAACTCTCGTTCCGACCCAGTCTTTGACATATTTGGGCATGGACTTCAACACAGCCTCAGCCCTGGTGTCTCTGCCAAGAGTCAAACAGATGGCGATTCAATCAGGAGTGCAAGCAGTCCTCCTGTCGCCACAATCATCCCTACGGGTGTTGATGATGCTGGTAGGGCGCATGGTGGCAGCAATAGAGGCGGTGCCTTTTGCACAATTTCGCCTCCGTCCTCTCCAGCTGGAGATCCTCCGCAGGTGGGACAAAAGGTCGATTTCTCTGAATCGGCTGGTGACCCTTTCCCAACCGACCAGAGATTCCCTGCAGTGGTGGTTACAGCCACTCCATTTGTCTCGGGGCCGGTCCTTCATCAAACCGTCATGGTTAGTGGTGACCACCGACGCCAGTCTGAAGGGCTGGGGAGCGGTGTTCTTACACCACAGGGCCCAAGGTCTCTGGACTCGGTCGGAGTCGGCATTGCAGATCAACGTGCTGGAGATCAAGGCGGTCTATCTGGCACTCCTGGCGTCTCAGAGATTCCTCTCAGGACAACCCATTCAGGTTCAGTCCGACAATGCGACGGCCGTCGCTTATATAAATCATCAAGGAGGAACCAGGAGTGCAGAGGCTCTGGCCGAAGTCCACCGCATCCTATCCTGGGCGGAGGACAACAACTGCCTGATCTCCGCAGTTCACATCCCAGGGGTCGAAAACTGGGAGGCCGACTTTCTGAGCCGGCAGGGGATGGACGCCGGAGAGTGGTCCCTTCATCCAGACGTCTTCCAGGACATCTGCAGCAGATGGGGCACTCCGGACGTGGATCTGATGGCCTCACGGCTGAATCATCAGGTGCCGCAATACATGGCGAGGTCATGGGATCCCCAATCTCTGGGAGCGGATGCTCTGGTCCTGACTTGGTCCAGATTTCATCTGCCGTATGTGTTCCCGCCTCTGGCTCTGATTCCCAGGGTGCTGTGGAAAATCAGGTCGGAGTGCAGGGTCGCCATTCTAGTGGCTCCAGATTGGCCCAGGAGGTCCTGGTACCCGGACCTATGGCAACTGTCAGGCGGACACAGGTGGGCTCTTCCAGACCGCGCAGATTTACTCGCGCAAGGCCCATTCTTCCACCTCAATTCCAAGGCCCTCAGATTGACTGCATGGCTCTTGAGGCCTGGCTGCTGACATCCAGGGGTTTTTCCCCTACGGTGGTTGCCACTATGAATCGGGCTAGGAAGCCAGTCTCAAGGAAGATGTACCACAGGACGTGGAAGATCTTTTTTACTTGGTGTGCCTCTGGTGGACGGTCTCCGTGGCCCTTGTCCATCCCGACGTTGTTGGCTTTCCTACAGTCGGGTTTGGAATTAGGATTATCCCTTGGTTCCTTGAAGGGTCAAGTCTCAGCACTTTCAGTGCTGTTTGACAGGCGCTTGGCGCTCCTCCCGAAGGTCCGTCAATTTCTGCAGGGGGTGTCACGGATGGTTCCGCCCTACAAGAGACCTCTGGACCCTTGGGACCTCAACATGGTCCTGGCGGCATTACAGAAACCACCTTTTGAGCCGCTGAGAGATGTTTCTCTATCTCGCCTGTCTCAGAAGGTGGCTTTTCTGGTGGCAATCACGTCTCTGAGAAGGGTCTCAGAATTGGCAGCACTTTCGTGCAAGCCGCCCTTTCTGGTGGTTCACCAAGACAAGGTGGTGTTGCGTCCTCGGCCAGAATTCTTGCCGAAGGTGGTTTCAACTTTTCACCTGAACCAGGAGATTGTTCTCCCATCATTTTGCCCTGCTCCCGTTCATCAGGTTGAACGCGACCTCCATACTCTGGATCTCGTGAGAGCGGTACGCATTTATGTGTCCAGGACCGCCTCCTTTAGGAGTTCGGATTCCTTATTTGTTCTTACGACAGGTCGCTGTAAGGGGTCCGCGGCATCAAAGTCGACATTGGCCAGATGGATTAAGGCTTCCATTCAAGAGGCTTACCGGGTTTCTGGTTTGCCTCTCCCGGTGGGATTGAAGGCTCACTCTACCAGAGCTGTAGGTGCCTCCTGGGCCTTGCGACATCGAGCGTCTGCTCTACAGGTGTGTCAGGCGGCCACTTGGTCTAGCCTGCACACTTTCTCTAAGCACTATATGGTGCATGCCCATGCCTCTGCGGATGCAAGTTTGGGCAGGCGGGTTCTCCAGGCGGCGGTTGCCCACCTTTAAAGGGGAACCATGTGTTATCCGTCTTGTTGAGGAACTCTTCCCGCCCTGGGGTATTGCTTTAGGACATCCCCATTGTCTGGGTCTCCCATTATGATGACCAGAAAAAAGAGAATTTTGTTTACGTACCGTAAATTCTTTTTTCTTTAATCATCAATGGGAGACCCAGCACCCACCCAGTTGTTCCGTTGCATGTTTTGCATTTGTTCTGTTCTCTGTTGAGACAGTGTTTGCCGGGTTGTTGAACCGTCTGTGCACGGCATTCGTCCCGATGTTTCGGGTGTGGTTTCTTTCCTCCTCGCAGCTTATGGACCAAACTGAGGATATTCCCTGCGGTAGGGGTTTATAAGCGGAGGAGGCGGTGTCTACAAACTTGTAGTACCTAGTGTGACCTCCGGAGGGCAGTGCCCTAAACCCCATTGTCTGGGTCTCCCATTGATGATTAAAGAAAAAAGAATTTACGGTACGTAAACAAAATTCTCTTTTTTACTCATATTTTTTTCTAATCTTTTTTTCTTCCAATGAAGAAAAGTGGGTCTGGCGTGACCCCCGGCATGCTCCTTCCTCGGCCACCCACAGTTGGGGCGCTGGGTGGAAGTGAGAACACATACATATGCCGAATTCCTTTCTCGGCATATGTTGGGTTGCTGGGTTAAAGTTGAGACAGCCCAGCATAACATCCTACTTCCTCACTCCCTCGGGGCCTTGAGTTGAAGTCAGAGCTGGACTACCTGCCAGATGAAGTCCCCCTAATCACCCTTTGGGTGTTAGGCTGAGGCACCACAGTTATCAGCAGCACATGCTGCATTCTGGGCTGGGATTCCACATGGCTGCCTGCAGGAGCACAGACTCACAAATATGTGTTGAGGCAAGCTTCTGAAAGCAAGCACAGCAGGAGACATCCCCCTAATCCCCCTATGGGTCATTAGGCTGTGGCACCACAGGTATCAGCAGCGCAGCTGCATTTATCCACAGAGCATAATGCTCTCATAGCTGGGACCGCTACCGTATGCGGGGAGTGCCCACCCCAGGATTCTGGTGGGTTCCGCGCTCATCCAGCGCCTCCTCAGCCCTGCAATGACCTGGGAAGGTATCTACAAGTCCCTCTCCCCCTTGCACTGCTCCTACAAGCACCAAGGCAGGGGAAGAGGTATCCAGCTCCCCCTGCGCTGCCCCTGCAAGAACAGGCAGCAAGGTACCTGGGTCACAGGGATCCGCCATGGCTCCCTTCCCTGCCAGCCCGGCGGTTCCGGTGGGAATTCCAGACCTCCGCGCCGACCCCCCGCTATTCGCAGGACCGCAAATCACGCTAGGCCTCGGCTTTAGGCCTAGCGTGGAAGGTGCCGCCTATTCCTGCCCACCGCCCGCCCTCCGGATGACGTCAAATGACGCTGGGCATCACAGAGAGGGGCGGGAAGTTCCTCTCGGCACTTGCTTTGCGCGTCCATTCAGGATCCCGCCCCTTCTTTCTTTTCCTGGTGGCGCCAATGCGGCCTGGGCGCCATTATAAACCACAAGTTCCCCTGTGGGCACAAAACACTATGGGGCAGGGTGGCCATATACAATGTGTGGCAGGCTATGTAGGCATATACAGTAGAGCCAGCGAGGATGTTTCCCTGCTGCAGCTTCTCCTTCCTCTGTACACCATGTGTGACATGGTATGTGGGCATATACTGGAAGGCCAGCACGGATCTTCCTGCTGCAGTCTCTCCTCCCTCTGTACACCACGGAGTAGTATACAAAGGCCAGTACAGATCACAAGTGGGCAGACCGACATATTTCTGTCCTGAAACACTCTGTGCTACTGTGAATCCAGTTTTTGTAAAATTTTCAACTTTAGAACACTGTTGCAGCACGGCGCTGCCCTCACTAACATCACAATGAGTGTACTATGCCCTAAAAGATCTTTCTCTCTCCTGACATACTCTGTGCTGCTGTAAACCTTATTTTCTCCTTCGCCTCATTGGGGGACACAGGACCGTGGATGTAATGCTGCTGTCCACTAGGAGGCGACACTAAGCAGAATCTGCAAAAGAGTTACAGTGGCTACTCCTCTGCAGTATACACCCCTGGAGCAGGCAGTGCCTCACCAGTTTTTGCTTAGTGTCTGTAGGAGGCACATCTAGATTTTTTTCTCTCAATTTTTCACTTTTTAATTTTTTGTTCAATAGAAGAAAAGTGGGTCCAGCGTGGCCCTCGGCATGCTCCTTTCTCGGCCCCCCATTGTTGGAGGCGCTGGGTTAAAGTTGAGATAGACCAGTATTTCATCCTCCTTCCTCATTTCCCCACTGATGGCGACGTGAGTTAAAGTGAGGTTCTGCAGCATCTCTCCCACGCAAAGGAATTAAGCTGTGACAAAGACTGCAGGATGAGGAGCAAATGCCACCCTCCCCACTTTACCTGGCGGTACTTGGGTTGAGACATCTTTAAGGTACCCCCTGAGATCCCTGCTGCTGCAGGATTGCAGACGTTCCCAGGACCCCTATGGAGCTCCCCCAAGGATTTTTCCCGCCACTTTACCAGGGATATTGCCGGCAGATTCGGTGCTCCGGGAACTCTGTGCTGGCACTCTCCCTCCCTTCTCTCCCCAGCAGGGGTCTGATGGTCGACACCTGCTCCAGCCCGCATACAGCCCTGCGGTGCATGGCGTTATGTGCTCCGCAGTACCAGTGGGGTCAATGTCTTAATAAGTGTGTTTTCTTATAGGGGGTCCCCCGCTGTGGAAGTTCCGGACACCCGCGCCTGCCTGTCCCCGTTTTCGGGGCCGCATTGTAATCCAGGCCCCGGATTGGGCCTACATCGCCGCAGCGCCGCTCAGCCCCGCCTCCCGACCACCCACCGGATGACGCTGCGGACGCGTCATCGAGAAGCAGGACGGTTATTCCTGGCGCCTCCTCGCTTGCATAGCGAGATCTCCTGCGCGCCCTGAGATCTTATGTCCCGCCCCTCCTCCGCTCTTCCACCGGAAGTCAGCGGTCTCCATGGCATCAGGACGGAGTCCTGTAAGCCATGCAGGTACATGGGGGATCCGCACAGGGGACACGGACTGGTCAGATTTCTAATCAGTCAGCGCCCACACTATGGGCAGCATGTGGCAGCAGCGACAACGCTGTATAAGAGGCAGGAAGCCATGCAGGTTCACGGGGGATCCGCACATGGACACAGACTGGTCAGATTTCTGATCAGTCGGCTCCCACACTATGGGCAGCATGTGGCGGCGACGACGCTGCGAGGTTACAGACAGCACGATATTAGCGCTGCAGGACTGCTGGCCAGTCTAGTGCTGCCATTGCAGGAGTAAGCAGCTCTATAGTTTACTGCTAAATAAGCTAGCCTGCTTCTTCCGTATATTGTGTCAGTGAGAGCATTATAGGTAGCACAGACGGTGTGGCGGTGCTGCCCTGCATAACGGGCCATTCCTTCCTCCTCCCCGGACTGACTCCGTCTAGTCCGTGCACTACTATGGCTTCTGAGGTTCTATTACAGCCCCTTCATGCTTTCAGTCTAACTCAGACTAGGACTGTGAAATGTCCTTAGGTCTAGAACAGCCAGAAACTAACATTCTAGTAGGAAATATAGTGGCGTCCAGTGGCAGGTCCTGAATATCTCCAATTGAGGCTCCAGACACACGGTGTCTTTTAAACGTGTGATGACGGCGCACATATTTTGCAAATGATTCTGCTCTATCCCTGAGAAAACAAATTAATGCACTTTATCCATTTTCCCGGCTGCGACCTCAACTAGGCCACATTACCTCAAGCGTCTCCCCAGTATCCTGACTTTCAATACTATCCTGAGGCCCACGTACGCCAATCCTGCTCCGGCGGACCAGGCAGCTCAGGTCGCAGACGCAGCCGACTACCTGATACAGCAACCTTTTATTTGGCCAATTGCACAGCTTTAGCAGCTGTTAATACTATTACCATTTACTGTGCACCTCCAAAGCAAAAATGGCCGTCACAGACGGCCTCCAAAAGAATCCCCCACAGGATTCAGCTACCTCAGCTCAGAGAACAACTGCACTGATTGACTTTAGATGACACGGAAGGCAAATACGCTAATGTCCTTCAGCACACTGCCAGGCAGCCCTTCAAATGCCAGCAAACAAGGGAGCCCGCTGTGACGCAGTGGGTTACGACCTCTGGCAATGGCCCGAGATAGGATGCTGACCCCGATTTCACTACCCTTTGGCCTCGCGACGATAAGCAAAGTGGTGGACACAGTGGTTTCCACTCGCTTACCATCTTTCTGTTACTCATCGACTGGTTCACAACCGAAGACTGGTGATCGAGCGACACGCAGAGGTTGCTCGGCCTTGCAGAGACAATCTCGCCAATTTACGCCCAAGTGTACCTTACAGGCCTTCTGTTCCCTTATTCCTAAGAGGTTGGGCTGTCCTATTATCAGCACCTTTTCAGTTCCGAAAAAAAAAAAAAAAAGATTTTCCAGTGAAGGCCCAAGCATTCTTCACAGCAATTAAGTCTTTTCTCAGCTTGGGAGTCTTTTTACACGTACCATGCGAAGAGTGTTTTTTTGGCAGTTTCTATTCCAATCTCGGTAGTCTCCAAAGAGGAAAGTACAATACAGCCTCTACTAGACCTACACCAACTGGACAGGCATGTCCAGGTAAGCCATTTCCGCATGGACTCTCTTCACTCCATATTTGCGTCCAGGAAATAGAACAGGAAATAGAATAGAATTCCTCACGTCCAGGAATCTACAGGACATCTACCTGCAATCAACAAGAACGCTGCCAATGAATGGCATCTCCGCTCGGCTTGGCTACAGGTCCAGGAGTTTTCCTGAAGTATTCATACATGTCATGGTGACCGCCCTGATTATCCTTCGTTCCAAGGGTGTCGTCGTACTTCCATTCCTGAACGGACCTGCTCATCGAAGCGCTGACCTTCTGTGAATGTCAACAGCGTCTTCTTCACGGTTGGTACTCTGAAAAATGATCGGCTAACTGGTCAACTTCCACAGGCCTACTCCAATTCCAACTCGGTCTCCGGTCTTACTTAAACTGCATTTCACTACTCCAACAGCTGAGTCAACCTTCTCAAGATGTGGCATGAGGTAGGCGTGGCCTAGCTGCACATGGAGTAGGTCGCACATTGCGGGAGCTCCTTGACCAGGACCCGAAAACCGGCACACAGCATTGTCCCTGACCTTCCTCCGAACCTCCAAACCTCAGGCACCGCTTGCGGAGACCCCGGTGAGTGCATGGGGAAGACCAAGCCTGGCTCCCGCGATCCGGCTAGGCGCATTGCGGACTTCTTTGTAGCCCCCCTGCAATCCTCTCAGGGAGAGAAAATGGCGCCCGACTCACCCAGAGCAGCGCGCGCTGCCCGCAGAAACTCCCAGCCTGCTGTCTCTGCGGCGGCTGCCGCTGTTAATCCTGGGGCCCCAGTCACAGCAGCGCTTCTCAAAACCATGCTGGGAGATCTCAGAGCATCCCTCCAGGCTGACATGCAGTCTATGATGGCGGATTTGAAGGGAGAAGTGGAGGAGCTGGAAGGCCGTACTGATAGGCTCGAACGCAAGATGGAGGAACTAGTTGCCTCTCACAATGAGCTGTGGGATTCCCACGACGCTTTACACTCCTTGTCTTTACAAACCCAATCTAAAACCCTGGACCTGGAGGACAGGTCCAGGCGTAACAATGTGAAGCTTAGGGGAATAGACGAATCAGTGCCTAACTCTGATCTGAAATCATTCCTTCAGGACTTTATTATGGCAGCTCTTCCTCACACAGACAAGCAGTTTGTGATTATTGATCGCATCCACCGCATCCCCAAACCGGCGAGACTGGCCCCCTCGCTCCCCAGAGACGTACTGGCGCGGGTGCATTTCTTTGAACTCAGGAGGAGTTCCTCTCAGCCTTGAGAGGTAACCCTACTCTGGAAGATCGGTTTGCTCACATAAAGGTCTTTCCTGACCTATCTCCCGGAACTCTGGCTCTCCGTAGGGCGTTTGCTCCATACACGGCAGTGTTGAGAGACAAGGAAATTCCCTATCGCTGGGGATTCCCCACAAAGCTTCTGATCCGAAGGGATGGATCGGTGACCACCTGCCTGACAGCGCCTCATGCAGCAAAAATTCTCTCAGTGGGGGCTCAAACCCATCGGATCCCCCACGAACACGGACTCCCCAAGATCTGACTCAAGCGGAACAGACGCCGCGTTAATCCAGATTGGGAGGTCGCATGAGGGGACATGGTCTGATCATGCCCCTGTATCAGTGTCTCTGGTAGATCCTCTGGCTATCACTCCCCCATCAAAATGGCGTCTTAACGATCAACTACTGGTTGACCAAACTAACTCCTCATTTATCGAAAATTCCCTTAAAGAGTTTTTTTCCTTTAATGACAACAACGAGACGCTGATTGATAATCTTTGGTTTACCCATAAGGCAGTAATCCGAGGCCTTTCATTAAGCTGGCGTCGTCCATTAAGCGGAAACGCACCAAAGCCCTCCAAGAGGCCCTTAAATTGTTAGCTGATCTGGAAGCCCGCCATAAGCAAACTCCTACACAACAGATTTTCTCTGACCTCTCTGCCGTTCGGTTGAGGATTCGACATCTGTTATTACAGAAATCAGAACACTGTCTCAAGAAATCTAAAGCTAAATTTTATTCCATGGGGGACAGGGCTGGGGCCTTGTTAGCCAGGCGCGTCAAAAAGAAAGAAATACAATCGAGGATCCCCTTTCTGACCAAATCAAATTCCTCCAAGATTTTCAACCCCATCCAAATAGCGGATGAGTTTGCATCTTACTATTCCTCTCTCTATAACCTTTCTACTGACCCTACTATCCCCCAACCCTCACAATCTACTATCTCCTCCTTCTTAGACAGAGGAATTTGCCCAGAGCTACGGCAGAACAATTATCATTTCTTAATGCCCTTTTCACGACGCTGAAATCACCCAAATCATCAAAAACTCTAAGAAAAAAACCGCTCCTGGCCCCGACGGGTTCTCATTCCCTTATTATGCCCAATTTCTACCCATCCTTACCCCATATCTTCGCCGCCTATTTAATTACTGGTCGTCCTCCAGCTCCATTAAATCTGAGGGCCTCAGGGCTTCTATCGCTACTCTTCCGAAACCAGGAAAGCCTCCAACTTCCCCAGGTAATTTTAGACCAATAGCCTTACTCAACACTGATGTTAAAATTTATGCGAAGCTCTGGGCCAACAGACTTTTAACTATTCTCCCATCCCTTATCCACCCTGATCAAGTTGGGTTTGTACCGGGGAGGCAAACGAGAGATGGTACGAGACGCTTGATTAACCTGCTGGATGTGGTGGAGAGGGGTCGCCTCTCCAGTGTATTCCTGTCCCTTGACGCCGAAAAAGCGTTTGACAGGGTACACTGGGGTTACATTCAGTCCACCTTGACGAGATTCGGTCTTACGGGCACAATCTCCAAGGCTATTTATGGCGCTCTACTCTAACCCATGTGCCTACGTTCGTGCTTCTGGCTTCAATTCTCGATCATTCCAAATAACGAACGGAACGCGTCAAGGGTGTCCCCTCTCCCCTATTGTCTTCGTGTTGGTCATGGAACCTCTCGCTGCTATAGTCAGACAATCTCCAAACATTAGGGGCATTCCCCTGGGTGACTCCGAATTTAAAATTGGATTGTATGCAGACGATGTGGTTTTCACCTGCTCCGACCCATTGTCCTCACTGGAAGCTATTTCCTCTCTCTTGCGAGACTTCTCTGCCGCTTCTTATTATAGACTCAACTTGACCAAATCTACACTTTTTCCTCTATTTCTCTCTCCTCAGTTACAAATGCGGATCCAGTCTCTTTACTTATTCGTTTGGTCACCAATGGGATTCACTTATCTTGGAATAAAGTTGACGCGCTTGGCTGACATAATTAGAGCCAACTCTGATTCGATCATCCTGGAACTTAATAAGGAGATTGATAACTTCTCCAAAGCTCCCCTCTCATGGATGGCGAGAATTCAGGCCTCCAAAATGCTCCTGTTGCCTAAACTCATTTACTTATTTAGATGCATCCCTTTGTCCTTCCCCGCTAAATACTTATCCCGGTTTCAGACTATTCTAGACAAATTCATCTGGAATGGCAAGCCCCACAGAATAAAACGTCAACTTATGTCGTTGCCATATAATAAAGGGGGCCTGGCATCGCCAAACATAGCTCTCTATCATAGGGCTGCCCTCCTGGACCCTGTCAAGATATGGCTGGAGAGTGACTCCACACTCCCGTGGTATCTGATAGAATCTCATTATGCACCCCGTAAATCCCTAAGGTTGCTACTAGAGGCGCAACTTCTCCGCCCCAATAATGCCTTTCTTCCCCTCCGTACTATGGCAGCTGCCGCCAAAATCTGGTCTATGGAATGCCCTGCTTCCTTTCCCTCTATAGCCCAGTACATCTCCCTAAATTCTGTTGAATGTGTCATACCCAATTTGTCCTTGACCTCTTGGCTGTCCTGTTGCATCCAACGTGTGAAGGACCTCTTCCATCTGTCTGGCATGAAGTCCTTTTCAGATTTGAGGAGACAATACCTCGTTCCCGACTCAGAACTGTTTAAATACCTGCAGCTATGCAGCCTTCTGGGGAACCATGGTCTCTTCGGCATCTCCCATGACCTCACGTCCTCCCCTGCTCAGCAATACTTCAAACCGGGCACCAGCATGCTTCACGGGCTCTCAGTTTTATACAAATCACTGCTATGCAATAACATTTCACATAAACCCCAATTTATGACTACTTGGGAGTCACTATTCTCCTTTGAAGCTTCCATGGAAGACTGGGAATTTGCTATGACCCACGCGACCAAGTTTTCCTCCTGCCTGGGCCACCTTGAACAATTAAAGAAAATCCAGCTCCATTGGTACCTCACTCTTGTTAAACTGGCTAAGATACATCTCTCCCCTTCCCCGTTGTGCTGGAAGAGTTGTGGCAGAAGAGGTACTCTTGCTCACGTCTGGTGGGACTGCCCACAAGTGCTTGCCTTCTGGGCCCAGGTTGAAGCTTTGATTGCTGAAATTCTTCATCTACCCTTCACATTATCAAAACAGCTGGCGGTCCTGGGTGTTTCACTGATAGACTTTCCCTCCCCCTGCAACCTATAATTTCCAATATTTTGGTAGCGGCCAGGCAATGCCTGGCCAGTCACTGGAAGTTACAGTTGGTTCCCTCCAGAGCAGAACTTATCGCCAAAATCAACCTCCTTTACTGTTATGAGACTACGGCTGCAGACTCCTTATCTAGGAAAAACAGGGTTCTGACTTGGTGGGACCCCTGGGTTTCTTCGCCCATCGCTGCTGCTTTACACATTGCAGTGTCTCCACCCTAATGTCAAATCTTACCTGACTTCTATTTGTTGTGTCCATATAGAGTATCTCTTAACAATTGATAGTTCCCATGTCTTACTTTTTATGGTCTGTGTTAATGCTTATCTTTATGCTGTATCCTTGATGAACACTTTTTGCAGTTTGGATGTCTTGTTCCCCCCCTTTCCCCTCCCTCCCTTCCCTTTTCTCTCCCATATTTTAATATTCGATGTTGGAAACCCTGTTGTATACATGCTTCTATATTAATAAAAACTTAAATGGTTAAAAAAAAAAGATGTGGCATGAGCCCTTCGACTATGAGTCCGTGCCCTCCTTCGCCGTGTTCCGCAGTCTTTCAGAACTGCCATAAAGGTTCTCGGCGCGATTGTGGCAGCAACATCAGCAGTATCCTTCCTCAGCTGCACCTCGCATCAAGTCATAGGAAAAGAAATCCCGGTCTTTCGACGAAAGGTTTCACTGCCAGAATCGGCTAGGCAGTCCCTCTACCGGTAACTCTGGCCACTTTCTCTCTCTCTCTCACGTGGGGAAAGTCTTCCTCTACCATGTTAGAACGTGTTGACCACCGATGCGAGTCTATCTGGATACGGCGTGGTACGCCCACATCTCAGGATACAGGACTTAGCGTCCCACCTGGAATTACAGATGCCTATCCGTCTATTGAAGATCGGGCGGTCTCTCTGCCACTAAAGCTCTTCGGCCTTCCTTTCGCAGGCTGCCGTATCAGACTATAGTCGGACATTAGTACGGCAGTGGCATATGTGGACCACTAAGGCGGAACCCTCAGTCTCCAGGCGATGGCAGAAGTTCATTTACTAGGCATAATCCACGACTTCAGTACTGTCGGCCATCCACATACCATGTATGGACAATTGGACTGTGCATGTGCTCAGCTGCCAAGCGATGGACTCAGGGGACTGGACCCTACATCCAGACGCCTTCTGACAAGTCGTTAGGACCACATGTACTAGTATTTTTGTTTTGCTTTCTTTCCCTTATACCTAAGGGAGTGAGACAGATCAAGCGAAACTATCACCGGATCATCTTCATGTCCCAGACTGGCCCAGTAGCACTTGGTACGCCGCTCTCGTACAACTCACAGCAGACGTGCCATTGCGCCTACCAGACCGTTCAGTCCTCCACTCTCATCGCCTGTTTTGCCGTCGGACTTCGTCGGCTCTTACTTTGTCCACATGGCCCTTAACACGTGGGTTTTCGTCCATGCTGACCTTTTCCCAGGATGTTGTGGCGCCCATACTCAGAGCAGGACACCAACCTCAGTACAGATTTACCACTGTACATAGAACAGCTATCTTGCTTGGTGTGACGCTCTACGTCGTTCCCCTGGGACTATTCTCTAACAAGAATTTTCCTTCACTTGAGCCTAGACTCATGATCATCCTTTGGCTTTCCCACAAAACAAGTTTTCAGCCTTTTCTGTCCTATTCCTCAGCCACCTTGCTTCAATCCTGATGTGTAATTCTTTCTCCAAGGTGTTTGTCTTCTACCTCCTCATTCCAGGAGGCCGCTGGACCCGGGTGTCCTATCCTCGTCCTCACGGAACTACAAGGGCCATCCTTCAAGCTTCTCTCAGGAATTCCTCTTTCCACTCCAAAGAGTCTCCAAGCTTACAGCTTTTTCCTGTGCACCGCCACCTCTAGTCTTTCACCAGAGCAAGGTTTCCCTATGGTCGGCCCATCTTTTCTACCGAGGTGGTGTCCTCTTCCCACCTGACTAAGAACACTGCTTGCCATCACTGTACTCAGCATTTGTTCATCGGGTCAACACAGTTTTTTCCTTTTCATATGCCCGGCCTCGTCAAAGCCCTCTGTGTCCAGGACAGCACCTCAGGAAGTCGGCCTATCTCTTCCTTCTTCCAGCAGTGGAAACGCACAGGTTTGCCAGCCTCTATGACTTTTCGAGCCAGTTGGATCAGACCAACCCTCCAAGATGCTCGTGCCATCGAAAACGCGCCCCTTCCGGCAGGTCGCAACGCACATTCTATCTTGGCAGTAAGGGCCTTCTAGGCTATTAAACACCAGGCGTCATCACCACAAGTATGTGAGACAGCCACATGGTATAGCCTACATGTTTTTCCGTGGCACCATAGTGTTTTACTCAGTCTCCGGTAGTGGCAAGTTTAGGTAGACGTGGCCTCCAGGTGCCAGTAGCCCACCTGTAGGCAGGGTGGATTGATTTAAATCACGCCGATTTAAATCATGATTTAAATCACGATTTAAATCAAAAGTTTTTTTTCTATTTAAATCGGATCGATTTAAATCATGATTTTAATCATGATTTAAATCACTGATTTAAATCAAAAGGTTTTTTTTTAATATAAATCACGATTAAAATGAGAAGTGAGAGCAGTGTGCATGTGCGCCCATAGTTACACGGACGAAACTAGGGGCAACGATCTAACGCCAGGGTGAGGGGGGGACCCCAAAGTAAGTAAAAATCTTTTTTGTTTTACTATATGGCAATAGGTAGGTGTTTAAAAGCAGCATGTCTTAATTGTATAAACTATTAATAGCCTCCACATTTTGTTCATACTGCCCCTTTAATTCCACACTTCTAGCTTGGTTTCAGTTTTGGTTTAGTTTCTTTTTCCCTGCATTCAGTTGACATGCCCAAACTTGTTGGATAGTCAGCACTGCAGTACTTGGCTCAGGCTGTAGTAACATCAGCAGTGCTTGGCTCAGGCTGTAGTAACAATCAAACTTCATAAGTGATCTGTGTGAGCCATGGCAGCAGGTCGTAAGAGAGACCCTATTTGGGTTCATTTTGTTGAGATGCCAGCAGCAGATCTTGGAAAGAAAGGTGCAAGAGCAAAGTGCAAATACTGTCAAAAGGATATCCAAGGACTTGTTTGCCGTTTGAAATCACATTATGAAAACTGCAACCAGAAGGGAAATGAAGATGTTGATAGTGATACAACTAATGTCAATGAACCCCCACAGCTTCTTATGCACCAGGAGCCTAGTACTAGTGGTAAGTCTGGCAATTAATTTACAACCTATTTTTTTAACAGACATTTTACTGGGATGGTTAAAGTCTATGAAAAGAAAAATTTCTAGCACTGGTAGTTCTGGAGTATAGAATTTAAATTTATGTTAAGGCAATATTTCACAGAAAATTAACGCTAAAGGACATGTGCACCTTTACTTTTTAAGGTGCACATGTCCCCCCCCGCAGCGCTCTTACCTCCGATCCCCGCAGCGCTGAGATCCGTGGCTTCGTTTTGACCCTCCGCCTCCCGTCCTCCGGTTGCGGCCTACTCGCAGTGATCCAGCGGCGTGACGTCAGCGGGCCGCACGCTCCATTGAAATGAATGGAGGCGCGCTCGCGGACGGGCAGAACGAAGCCACGGATCCCCGCAGCGCTGACATCGGAGGTAAGTGAGCTGCGGGGGGAGGACATGTGCACACTGTGACTGGCTGCACCTTAAAAAATAAAGGTGCACATGTCCTTTAAGTAAAAATAAAGTGTGTATACGCTTATTTTTTTTTTATTGTAGGCTGCAATTCACTTTTGAAGTCTGCCAAATTGACCATTTTAAAAAAAAAAACATTTTTAAAACTTTTGTGACATAATTTTTTTCAGTTGCTGAGGCTCTGATATTAGTTACCAGTATTACAGCAACCTCACCGGAAAACTTGAGTAGCATAACTTTTGAGACAGCCCTTATAGGACGAGGACCATTACATTGTTCAAAAAGTTTGTTTCAATATTTTCGTTATATTTCTTCAAATACGCAGTCGATTTATATTTTTAATTTCTGTGCTTTCAGGGTCAAATATGGCTTGTGCTGCACGTGACAATCAATATCTGGGTACAACTTCAACAAAGCAGCCCAAAAAAAAACTTTGCGTGCAAGAAAGTGTAGAAAAATTCATCTTAAAGACTACGACGAGCCAGAAAGAACATTTTGATGAATTAATTGCTAAATTCATATTTGCAACCAATTCTTCTTTCCGACTAGTTGAGCACCCATTGTTTGTACAAATGATCGAAGGAATTAGACCAGGCTACAAACCACCAAGTAGATTTGATATCTCAGGAAAACATCTTCAGGCTGTATACGACATAGAAAGAGCGGCTTGTACAAAATATTTGAAAGACAAGGTTGTTAACATGAGCTTGGATGGTTGGAGCAACATCCACAACGACCCCATAATTTGCACTTGTGTCACAACAGAAGATGGTGAAACTTACCTTACAGACACAATCGACACATCTGGAAATTCACATACTGCTGAATATTTACTTGAAATTGCTAAGAACTCAATTCACCAATGCCAAGAACAGTTTGGATGTAAAGTAAGGAGCTTAGTTACTGATAACGCAAGCAATGTGGCAAAAATGCGAGCGGAACTGGCACAGGATGACACAAATGTCATTACATACGGTTGTTCTGCCCATTTGTTGCATCTTTTGGCAAAAGACCTGCATATTTTGGGTGTCAAGGAACATGTTGTAGAAATTGTTAAATATTTCCGCAATAATCATTTTGCACATGCAACCTACAAGGAAATGGGAGGACTGAAGTTGGTTCTACCACAAGATGTTAGATGGAATACCTTGGCTGACTGCTTGGAACTGTTTATTAACAACTGGTCAAAATTACTGTCCATTTGCGAAACACATCGGGATAAAATTGATGCTAATATACGAAGCAAAGTATTAAATCTTGGTGTGAAGAGAAATGCCGAGGACCTTTTGGAAAGGTTAAAGCCAATATCGATTGCGTTGGATAAAATGCAGAAAGATACTGCAACCATAGCTGATGCCACAGAAGTTTGGAAAGATTTAGAAGGTTCTCTAGATCTCTTGAACCTCTCAAACAATGTAAAGGTTGCAATACAGCACCGCAAGGACCAAGCATTAAAAGAAGAACACTATTTAGCCAATATCTTGCATCCCATCTACAGAGGGAAAAAATTATCTGAGGCGGAAATCAACTCTGCAATGAAGTGGCTCGCCAATACTAACCATGACATTGTGGCAACTGTGCTGAAATTGAAGTGTGAATCTGCACCATTTCAAAAATACATGTTTGCAGATAACGTCGTTAATGAACTAAAACCACTGGACTGGTGGAAGTCGCAATCACTTGTTCTTCCAGCAAAGATAATAAATCTAGCTACTCAGCTACTGACTGCATCGGCTTCATCCGCAGGAGTAGAGAGATTGTTTTCTTCATTTGGTTTTGTGCACACAACAGTCCGAAACCGCTTAGGAACTGCTAAAGCAGGACAACTGGTTTTCCTATTAAAAGTCCTAAATAAACAGTAGGCTTAAAGGACTGATGTATTCACTGAAGATGTTTGCTTACTTCAAACGTTAGAGATAGGCTATTGTTAAAAAGTACTTACTCTCTGTAGTTCAATTCTGAGTGTTTAATAGTGCAAATAAAAATTATTAGGTTTCATAATCAACTGTTTAATATTTTTATTTGTGTAAAACAATTAGATTTGCAAAAAGACAAAGTTTTGCTTGTGTACAACTTGATTAAAAAATCTGATTTAAATCAAATGATTTAAATCAAAAAAATCTGATTTAAATCAAAAAAATCTGATTTTTTTGATTTTTTAAAAAAAATCAAGATTTTTATCCACCCTGCCTGTAGGTGCATAGTCCTTCACAGCCTTTGTTCAGTGTTAATAGTTCCATTGCTTTTCCCACCCAGGGACTGCTTTAGGACGTCCCACGGTCCTGTGTCCCCCAATGAGGCGAAGGAGAATTTTGTGTACTCACCGTAAATTCCTTTTCTCTTAGCCTCTAATTGAGGGACAGAGCACCCGCCTTATTGCCCTTGTGGGCCTTTTTCTACAATTCTTACATAACTTCTCATCTGTTACATGGTTGACAGGTTTATACATGTTTACCTATTATCACTCTGTTAAATGTTTAATGAAACTTGTGCCTGTTTGGTTACAGGCCTTGTAGTACTGTGAGCCTGTTTGGTTACAGGCATTGTTATACAATTATTGCTCCATTGGCTCTTTATGGTTTACACATGTGCCTGCTTAGTTACAGGCCTTGTTGTACTAATATTACTTTGGTAACTCTTATCGGTTACACGGTTATTACCTGTTAGCTATATCTGTTTACACAGGTTGCCTGCGTGGTTACAGGCCCTGTTTTACTGTTATTATCTGTTAACTCTCCTACTGCTTTAGCACAAAACTGGTGAGGCACTTCCTGCTCCAGGGGTGTATACTGCAGAGGAGGAGCCACTGTAACTCTTTTGCAGATTCTGCTTAGTGTCGCCTCCTAGTGGACAGCAGCATAACACCCACGGTCCTGTGTCCCCCAATTAGAGGCTAAGAGAAAAGGAATTTACGGTGAGTGACACAAAATTCTCCTTTTCAGCAGCTATACATGATTGTCAGTGAAGTCATTAGGCGTCAGACTATTCTCATTACGCACAGAGGGGACATAATCGACTGAATGCCCTATGGATGTAATGTGTTTATTCTGTGTCGTCACCATGACACAGCTTTGCCTCTGTTCATACCACATCTGAGGTTTTTACTCTTACCCAGCAGGCAGAGTCGCTCTGATTTAGTGCAGGTGACACACTAATACAGCACGGCTTGGTTTTTCCTTCCACCGTGTCAGCCATTGATCCCAGTACCTGTTAGCGTACATAATGCTACATCTAAATACGCAGTCATTATGTATGCAGCTATGCCGCAGTTTATGGGACAACTGCCATGCAGCAAGATAATGGCTCCGATGTCTGATGGTTTTCCCAGTCCAAACCCAGACCCAGACCTTGATGCATTTCTGGTGGAACTCTAAATCAACGTTCTATCAAAATAAGCTAAACGTCAGCAAACATATTTAGTGGAACACGATACTTCGAACATGGAGCCGTGTCTCACAGGACACAAGACTGTTTCCATGGAACCCTCAGCGCCCCATTCACTACATGGGGGTTTTGTTGGGTTGGGACTCCATGGCACGTTCCGTGCGGTACCCTATCTAGCGACAGTGTTCCCCTTAGGCACACAGTTCTGCTTACCTCAGGATGCCAATCACACAGCACCAGACGGTTCCTCATTCGCCGTCAGCAATCCAGATTCCAAGCTTTTGGGAATTCATTTAGCTGATCATCGTCTAGATCGACACAAAATCGATCAACGCACATGGACCGATCACAGACAACCGTTTTTCCTTTCGTCCCTCCAAGCTCACGTCAAGCGCCCCTCAATTCAGGAAGTCATTATGCCTGTGCTACACGTAGAGAGTTTTTAGAGGTTTTAGTCCAACCTCTTTGTGGTCCCTAAACAAGAACGTGCAGTACGTCCCGTGCTAGACCCGAAACATCTAGACAAACATGTCGGGGAAAGACTTTTCCGCATGGATTCTCTGCGCTCCATAATAATTTCCAGGGAACACCTTGCATCCTTAGATATACAGGACAGCTACATGCATATTCCAATTGCAGCCACTTATCAGACGTTTTCATATTTGCAATTGACAAAGACTATTCTCAATTTGTGGTGTTCCCGTTCGAACTGGTTATAGCTCCCTGAGTGGTCACAAAGGTCAGGGCAGTTGTCATGGCTCTCCTGCGTTCCAGGGACGTGGTCATTCTTTCATACCTGGATTATTTACTCAACCACAACCTTCAGGGATTGCTAACACAGCGTCTCTATTACGGTGAACACATTATTAGGACTCGGTTGGCTGGTCACCCTCCACAAGTCTACGCCAGTTCCACTACAGTCTCTAGCATTTCCAGAATACAGTTCAATACATCCAAAGCACTGGTCAGACTTTTCCGAGACAAGGCATGGGCACTTCAACTAGGAGTCCGCACTCTCCTTCAGCGGTCACCTAGGTCCTTCAGAGCTGACATGAAGGTCCGAGGCAGGACGGTTGCAGCATTGGTAGCCATTTCCTTGGCTCAGCTGCTCCTCAGGCCTCCTCAGTTATCCATGCTCAAGTCATGGGACAAGATTGTACGATCACACATCAGGAGGTGTCATCTTCCAGTACCAGCCAGGCAGCCCCTCCTTTGGTGGCTCAGGCCACTCACTAGTACGCAGGGGAAGTGTTTTTCTTCCAACAAGTTAAAAGGTACTATTCACCGACGTGAGTCGGACAGAATGAGGTGCGCTGTACCTCCATCTCAAAGCTCGGGACAATTGGTCCCGATCGGAATCAACAATACCCATCAACCTTCGGGAGATTTGGGCCAGATTCCCAACACTGAAAACCTTCTCCCGTCTTCTGGCGGACCGCCATTTCAGGAGGCAGTCTGACAATGCCACGACTGGCATATGTCGAATCACTAGAGCGAATCCCGCAGTTCCCAGGCAATGAAGGAAGTTTACCATTCTTCATTAGACGGATTTCACGAACTCAGTACTATCGGCTGTTATTCTACTGCTTGTAGATGATTAGGAAAAACAGTTCCTCCGTTGCCAAGCGATTACTCAGAATAGGGTTCCTACATCCAGATGTCTTCAAACAAATCTGCCATCACTGGGGAACTCCGGAAGTAGACGTAATGGTGTCGCGCCTCAATGCCAAGGTTCCCAGCTTCATGACTGTGGGTCGTGGGACCTGGCCATGTGAGGCGGACTTTCTGGTTATGGACTGGACCCAATTTCGACTCCACTACATTTTTCCCAGGCTACCACTATCCCAAGGTAGTGAGGTAACTGGAATGTCACCAAATCATCCTCGTGGCCACACACTGGTCCAGGCGCGCTTGGTATGCCGATCTCGTCCACTTCACAGCAGACGTGCCATTCCACCTACTAGATCGTCCAGACCTACTCTCTCAAGGCTGTTTTACCATCATAATTCATCAACTCTAAATTTGACGACGTGACCCTGGAGACCCGGGTTTTCACGCGATGTTGTCACGACCTCAGTCAGAGCGCAGAGATCAGTTTCAGAAGAGATATCCCCATCAACATGGAAGATCTTTTTCTTTTCTTCTTGTGGTCTTTCACCTTAGCACTATTCCCTCCCAACGGTTCCCAGTTCCATCCAATCAAATCTACACTCACGCCTATCCTTAGGTCCTCTTAAAGGACAAGTTTCAACCCTTTCCATTCCCTCTCAGCAATGTCTTGCTACCAGACCTTAAGTGAGAACTTTTCTTCAAGGAGTCTGCTGACTTGTTCCTCCCTATCAAAGACTACTAGACCCGTGGGTCCTAATCCTCATCCTCACGGCTTTACGCTAACCACATTTTAAGCCCATGAGGGAAATTCCCCTTTGCCTTCTCACACAGGAAGTGTTTTTTTGGATGGCAATTACCTCTCTCCGCAGAGTCTTTAAACTTGCAGCATTTTCATGTAAACCACCTTTTTTTTTCTGGTCTTCCACCCAGACAAGGTTGTCCTACGTCCGGTTAGCTTTTTCCTTAAGACGGTGGTGTCCTTTTGTACACCTACCTGAAGATATATTGCTGATGGCACTGAGCCCCGCGCCAGTTTATCAGGTTGAGAAAGCTCTACATTACTAGACCTTTGTCAGATCCCTACGCATCTAGGTGCCCAGGACAGTTCCGTTTAGGAACCTCTCTTCCTTCTTCCAGAAGGGTAAACACAGCAGGCAGGCCGGGCTCTACAACTACTTTGACCAGATGGCTTAAATCTACCATCCAGGATGCTTATTGCATCATTAAAAAAAAAAAAAAACAAACATAAATGAATACTGTATATCATTATTATTATTATTATTATTGTTGTTTATTTATGGAGCACCATTCATTCCATGGTGCTGTATCCTTTCCGGCCGGGGCACGTCACATTCTTCTATAGCCGCGGGGGTCTCCTGGGCTACTGAGCTATTAGGCACCAGGAGTTAGCACAACAAGTGTGTGAGGCAGCTACGTGGTCCAGCCTGCACATACTTACCAAACGCTTTAGAACAAAACAGGGGAAACACAGAATACCCATCTTTTTTACATATTAGGAACTCTACAGACTATATATACCTCAGAAATGAGTTCTTTATTCTAATTCAAATATGTATCTTATACCCAGTAGTTTTAGAGAAAACCTGGAGATCCCACAAGTAATTTTGCTCAAAAAAATACTTTATTGAGAAACACACAGGTAACAATTAAAAAACCACAAGGTCATGACAACAGGATCACAGAGAAAGGAACGATTAAATAAGACAAGTGGAGGAAGAAACCTAGAGCCAAAACCTCAACTTAAGATCAAACCGGTTGCAAACAACACAATGGATAAGGTAATGCCACATAACAGAGCAGATGAAAGAAAAGGAAAGACGAAAGACCATCTGCGGCAGAGGGTGGTGTAGATTACACCTTTGGCCCTAACCTAACCAGCAGTGCAGCCCATACACGAAAGAAAAAACAAAACAAAAAACCCAATAACAAGCTCAGAGGTTCAGAGATCAAGGCACTTACCCATTGTGGAGACCGGATTAAAGATCTAGCAGGAATATGGCTCAGAACCCCGACATGTTTTGTGCCATGCAGGGCACTGCATCAGGAGGTGCATTAGTGTTCACACCCAGTCCTCGGCAAATGCAAGTCTGGGAAGATGTACCCTCCAAGCGGCAGTAGCCCACCTGTAGGTGCATTGTTGTTTTGTTTGTTTTCATTCGGTAGTGATTCTGCCATTTCTGTTCCAATCTAGGGACTGCTTTAGGACGTCCCACGGTTTGTGTCTCCCAATGAGGCGAAGGAGAAAAGGAGAATTTTGTGTACTCACCATAAAATCCTTTTCTCTTAGCCTCTAATTGGGGGACACAGCACCCACCCTGTTGCCCGTTTCGGGCCGTTACTAGGTTCTCATGTTACTCCTGAGCTGTTATATAGTTGCCTGTTTATTTTACAGGCCTTATTATATTGTTATTACGTGGTTGCCTGTTCAGTTTACAGGCTTTACCTTACTGTTATGTGGCTGCCTGGTTTTCTTAACAGGCCTTATTTTACTATGATTCTTGTCATTCTTCTGTTAATTCTCCTACTGCTTGAGCACAAAACAGGTGAGGCAGTGCCTGCTCCTGGGGTGTATACTGCAGAGGAGGAGCCACTTTTTTGCAGATTCTGCTTAGTGTCGCCTCCTAGTTGACAGCAGCATAACATCCACGGTCCTGTGTCCCCCAATTAGAGGCTGAGAGAAAAGGAATTTACGGTGGGTACACAAAATTCTCCTTTTTGTGCTGTATAGAACATAGTTGTAGACTACACTGTCTGATATCCAGGGGATCTAGTAAAAGAGAAACACATAACAGCAGTTTGTCTGGGGGCATGGCCTAGCTGGGGATGTGAGCAGACGTGTGACTGGAGCTCTCCCGCCGATCGCAGCTGTGTGCACAGAACCAGTACACCCCACACCAGCCACTGCGACACCGGATCCTGCAGGTAGCTCTTCTGCCCCTCCGGAGCGTGTTTTTGGAGCGCAGGGACACAGCCATGACTCGCACCAGGCAGAAAGAACCCGGACAGGGGCGAGGAGTAAAGGGCCAAGATGGCGCCGAGGCCCAGGAAGAGGCAGCCAGAGAGAATGCAGCATGCTCCAGGAGAATGTCAGAAGCTGCACGCCTGGTACAGTTTGCCAGACAAGAAAGGGGTAAGTGTGGAGCTGACAATTCAAAGCAGGAGGCTGGGGCAGAGCATGACATGGAGGAGCTGGAGCAGACAGTGGGGGAGGAGGACTGTGTGAATGAGGGCTCCAGAGAGGAGACACAGGAAGATACAGAGGACTCTGCTGCAGAATCTGCTATAGGAGAACATACTTTGAAGGATGTATTCACTGTTGTGTCCTACTGTAAACAGGCACTTACAAAGATTACAAAGCAGGTCACTGGAGTGCAGGCTGAAATCACTAACATGAAGGCTGCTATGAAAAAAGCTGACACCCGTACAGGGGAGGTGGAGGAAAGAGTGAGCACTGCTGAGGACACTATACTGACTATACAATCTGCTCAGACACTGCAAGAGAAACAATTAGCTGAAGTCATTGCAAAAAATGATGACCTGGAAAACAGGTCGCGTCGCAATAATGTCAGAATAGTAGGGGTCCCAGAAAAGGCAGAGGGATCGAATCCTACAGAATTCATTGAGTCTTGGCTGCTTAACAAATTTGGAGCTGATAAACTATCAAAGGTGTTTGTGGTGGAACGTGCCCACCGAGTCCCACTGAGACCCCAGCCTCCGGGAGCAGCACCCCGAACCATACTAGCAAGGCTCCTAAATTACAGGGATAGAGACACTATTCTACGTACAGCAAGGCAGATTAAAGATTTGACCATAGATGGGCAGGATGTATCGTTTTATTCAGACTATTCACCCACGGTGCAAAAAATGCGAATGAGCTACAGAGATGTGAAGAAGAGATTGAGAGACATGGGACTTGCATATTCAATGTTGTACCCAGCCAAACTGAGACTGGTTGCATTGGGCAGGGTACACGTTCTGCAAACTCCAGAAGAGGCGATGGATTGGATTGAGAAAAATGCTAGACGAGTAAGGGAGTACAAGGACAGCTGAAGGAAGCAGACTGAGGGATTGACCATGTGCGATATACTCACCCTTCACTGTGAAGGAGAAAGAGGGGGAGAGGAGATGATGAAGAATCTCTTCTTTTTTTTGTTTTTTCAATTTTCTTTTCCCCTTTTATATTTTATTTTTTCTTCATTTTTCTGATTACAGTTGACTATTGGTTGCAGGATTCAAACATGTTTTATAGACTGATGAGGCGATTGGTGGTGCATGCAGTTAGTAAATTTGATCATATTGAGTTTTTCATAAGGCGGGAGAGGTCTTAGGGAAGACAGCAAATTTTTATTTTTCTGGTCATCATAATGGGAGACCCAGACAATGGGGTTTAGGGCACTGCCCTCCGGAGGTCACACTAGGTACTACAAGTTTGTAGACACCGCCTCCTCCGCTTATAAACCCCTACCGCAGGGAACATCCTCAGTTTTAAACTTAGTGTGCTCGGAGGATCACGCTTTGCTTGCACTTCACTGCATTCTCACAGCTTACGTGATGGCGTCTGAAGACAAGGTAAAATGGTTCCGGTCGGGACCTGCGACAGTCTCCCCGCTCACCCTTGTGGAACACGCAGGTGGAGGTACCGGAGGGCCTAGAGCCTGGACACTTCGTGTTCTCCCGGTACGCTGTCGCGCTCCTTTCCATCCCTCTCTGGGGGGCTCTGGAGAGTGGGAGATAGGAGCCTTGCACAGCTCCGCTCCGTCCGAGGCCTCCCTAAATGGTGCTTACAGACCGGACTGGAGCCAGCCCAGTCCGAGGCCTCCCTAAATGGTGCTTACACTCCGGACTGGTGCTGAACCCCCGTCCGAGGCCTCCCTAAATGGTGCTTACAGACCGGACCGGCACTGAGGCACTCTGTGTCTCCTGTGTGCCTGGGGGTAGTGTCTGGCACTTTATGTGTTTCATGACACTCAGACCGCGCGTTACCCTCGGGTCCGCGGATCTGCTGGTGTACCCTGTGCTGGGGTCACCCTGGCTGACCGCCCTGTGTGTCACAGGGGCTGAGGCTGTGGGCTGCGGATGTCTTGTGCAGGCAGTCTGTATGTTGTGTTTTTCACACTAATTCCCGCGCTGCGGGCTCTGGCGCCTTCATGTTGAGGCTGCTTGGAGGATGGGAAGCAGCCCGTGCGGTGACGTCATCGATGGGCGTGTGTGTGTGCTTCCCACGTGTTTTCGGCGCCGCCCACAGTTTCACTGTCGGCGGCCATCTTTACCCCTCACTTCCCGGCTGGGATCTGTATGCAGCGTGCGTCTGCACTCCAGGGGAGACCGGAAACCTTCGCGGAGGTCACACACACACACCACTTCCTCCTACCGCTTTGCTGCGGTCGGTAAGCCACCGGGACTCCCGGTTTTTGTCTGCAATTTGGCTTATTTTCCCCTACTGTGGCGATGTCCTCAGCTAGGAAGCGTGCTGCTAAGGCGGCAGAGACCACCGTTACCTGTGCTACATGCAATGGGACACTGGTGGAGGGGTCCTGCAATAACTGCGGACGCCCAGAGGCCCGGACTGACACTGCTGAGTCAGCAGCTCCGGTGCTATACCCTGAGGTCCAGGTGGTCCCAGGGCCATGGGAGACTCAGAATAAGATCAATGAATCTCTGTTGTCCCAGCTGTCCTCCATGTCGCAATCCCTGGAGGCACTTAATAGGAGGCTGGATAGCCCAGTTACTCCGTCCAGTTACCCCCGGGCGTCTCCCTCTTCTGCTGTGAGACCCCTTAAGCGGGCTCGTCGTGAGGAGTCACCCGAGCTCCAGGCTCTCTCTGAGGAGGAGCGTTCCTCTGATGGTGAGGAGGATGATGGGGGTTCAACTTTCGGGTCTGTGTCTATATCTGAACCACCAGACGGGGTGGAGGATCTGGTGTCCTCTATCAACGAGACCTTACGTCTCGTGACACCCCCTGAGGAGGTGACGGTGCACCCGAAGGAGGTCTATCAATGGCTGCGGCCAGAGGCTAGACCAAGTGGTTCCTTCATGGACCACACGAACTTTGGAAGGGTGGTTAGAGCTCCCAGGTTACATCCTGGGCGGCGTTATGTCCGTAAACCCAAGGACAATCGCTTCCCCTTCCCCCAGGAGGTGCTTCAGGAGTGATCGCAGTCCCCGAAGGTGGATGCTTCCATGACCAGGATTGCTGCACGCTCCCTTTTCTCTGCCTCTGATAGCTCCTCGCTGAAGGATGCGACGGATAGACAGGTCGAGCAACTCGCCAAGTCCTCCTATGAGGCTGTGGGGTCTTCATTTGCCCCTAACTTTGCCACGGTCTGGACCTTACAAGCGATTACTACCTGCTTGGATGGTATCTCTGACCTGGCAAGGTCCAGTCCAGAGGTCCTAGCACTTACCGAGAGGGCAAGGGCCTATGCGGACTATGCCAGGACGGCGACTCTGGAAACTGCCACTCGCTCAGCTGTGGCTTCGGCCAATGCTATAGCGATCCGCAGGTTGTTGTGGCTGCGTCTTTGGGACTCAGATACCACATCCAAGAAGATTTTGCAGAATCTTCCGTTTGCTGGTGACAGGCTTTTTGGCACCGAACTGGACAAGCTGATAAAGGATTCTGCTGAGTCTAAGATACCGCAGAATAAGCCTAAGCCACTGTATACCGTTAAAAGGAACCCAAAGCAGTGGTCCTTTCGTTCCAGCTTGCAGTCATCAGCACCGTCTGCTCGTGCGGACCGAGGGGGAAAACCCGCTTCTCAGTGGCGCTCTAAGAGTCGTCCAAAGAAGCCGGCGGGGGCGGCAGCTGCCACCCCCAAACCCGCCTCTACATGACTCGCTCTCCCTTCCTGCCTCCCCACAGGTGGGGGGCCGCTTGTCTCGCTTTCAGGACAAGTGGCTACTTCACGTTCAAGATCAGTGGGTTCGAGACGTGGTCTCGCGAGGTTACAGGATAGAGCTGACGTCAAAGCCGATATCCCGATTCCATCGGTCGGTCCCATCACCAGAAAAGGCTCAGGCTTTTTACCTGGTGTTGGAGGGTCTCCGCAGGGACGGAGTGGTGGTCCCGGTGCCTTCCGGAGAGAGGTTCAGGGGTTTTTACTCCAACCTCTTTATCGTCCCGAAGAAGGACGGATCCTTCCGCCCGGTACTGGACCTGAAGTTGTTCAACCGTCACGTGTTGGTTCGGAAGTTCCGTATGGAATCACTGCGCTCCGTGATCGCAGCTGTGTCACAGGGGGACTTCCTAGCGTCCATAGATATCAGAGACGCTTACCTTCACGTGCCCATTGCATCGGCTCATCAGCGCTGGTTGAGATTCGCAGTGGGGGAAGAACACTTCCAATTTGTGGCGCTGCCGTTCGGGTTGGCGTCGGCACCGCGGGTGTTCACAAAAGTGATGGCCTCCATGATGGCTCTCCTGCACATGCAGGGACATGCCGTCATTCCCTATTTAGACGACCTGCTGGTCAGGGCGCCATCAGAACACCTCTGTCAAGAGAGCCTGGATGTGACCATGCGGTCCCTGGAACAGTTCGGTTGGCTCCTCAATATTCAGAAGTCAACGCTAGTTCCGACCCAGTCTTTGACATATTTGGGCATGGACTTCAACACAGCCTCAGCCCTGGTGTCTCTGCCACGAGTCAAACAGATGGCGATCCAATCAGGAGTGCAAGCAGTCCTCCTGTCACCACAATCATCCCTACGGGTGTTGATGAAGCTGGTGGGGCGCATGGTGGCAGTAATAGAGGCGGTGCCGTTCGCACAATTTCGCCTCCGTCCTCTCCAGCTGGAGATTCTCCGCAGGTGGGACAAGAGGACGATCTCTCTGAATCGGCTGGTGACACTTTCACTACCGACCAGGGATTCCCTGCAGTGGTGGCTACAGCCACATCACTTGTCTCGGGGCCGGTCCTTCATCAAACCGTCATGGTTAGTGGTGACCACCGACGCCAGTCTGAAGGGCTGGGGGGCGGTGTTCTTACACCACAGGGCCCAAGGCCTCTGGACTCAGTCGGAGTCGGCGTTGCAGATCAACGTGCTGGAGATCAAGGCGGTCTATCTGGCACTCCTGGCGTTTCAGAGATTCCTCTCAGGACAACCCATTCGGGTTCAGTCCGACAATGCAACGGCTGTCGCTTATATAAATCATCAAGGAGGAACCAGGAGTGCAGAGGCTCTGGCCGAAGTTCACCGCATCCTATCCTGGGCGGAGGACAACAACTGCCTGATCTCCGCAGTTCACATCCCAGGGGTCGAAAACTGGGAGGCCGACTATCTGAGCCGGCAGGGGATGGACGCCGGAGAGTGGTCTCTTCATCCGGAGGTCTTCAGAGAAGTCTGCAGCAGATGGGGCACTCCGGACGTGGATCTGATGGCCTCACGGCTGAATCATCAGGTGCCCCAATACATGGCGAGGTCATGGGACCCCCAGTCTCTGGGAGCGGACGCCCTGATCTTGACTTGGTCCAGATTCCATCTACCGTATGTGTTCCCGCCTCTGGCTCTGATTCCCAGGGTGCTGTGGAAAATCAGGTCGGAATGCAGGATAGCCATTCTAGTGGCTCCAGACTGGCCCAGGAGGTCCTGGTATCCGGACCTGTGGCAACTGTCAGGCGGACACAGGTGGGCTCTTCCAGAACGCGCAGATTTACTCGCGCAAGGCCCATTCTTCCACCTCAATTCCAGGGCCCTCAGATTGACTGCATGGCTCTTGAGGCCTGGCTGCTGACATCCAGGGGTTTCTCCCCTACGGTGGTTGCCACTATGAATCGGGCTAGGAAGCCAGTTTCCAGAAAGATGTACCACAGAACGTGGAAAATCTTTTTTACTTGGTGTGCCTCTGGCGGACGGTCTCCGTGGCCCTTGTCCATCCCGACGTTGTTGGCTTTCCTACAGTCGGGTTTGGAATTGGGATTATCCCTTGGCTCTTTGAAAGGTCAAGTATCAGCACTTTCAGTGCTGTTTGACAGGCGATTGGCGCTCCTCCCGAAGGTCCGTCAATTTCTGCAGGGGGTGTCACGGATGGTTCCGCCCTACAAGAAACCTCTAGACCCTTGGGACCTTAACATGGTCCTGGCGGCATTACAGAGACCTCCGTTTGAGCCGCTGAGAGATGTTTCTCTATCGCGTCTGTCCCAGAAAGTGGCCTTTCTGGTGGCAATTACGTCTCTGAGGAGGGTATCAGAATTGGCTGCACTATCGTGCAAGTCACCCTTTCTGGTGGTTCACCAAGACAAGGTGGTGTTGCGTCCACGGCCAGAATTCTTGCCGAAGGTGGTTTCAACTTTTCACCTGAACCAGGAGATTGTTCTCCCATCATTTTGCCCCGCTCCCGTTCATCAGGTTGAACGCGACCTCCATACTCTGGATCTCGTGAGAGCTATACGCATTTATGTGTCCAGGACCGCCTCCTTTAGGAGTTCGGATTCCTTATTTGTTCTTACGACAGGTCGCTGTATGGGGTCCGCGGCATCAAAATCGACATTGGCCAGATGGATTAAGGCTTCCATTCAAGAGGCTTACCGGGCTTCTGGTTTGCCTCTCCCGGTGGGATTGAAGGCTCACTCTACCAGAGCCGTAGGTGCCTCCTGGGCTTTGCGACATCGAGCGTCTGCTCTACAGGTGTGTCAGGCGGCCACTTGGTCCAGCCTGCACACTTTCTCTAAGCACTATATGGTGCATGCCCATGCCTCTGCGGATGCAAGTTTGGGCAGGCGGGTTCTCCAGGCGGTGGTTGCCCACCTTTAAAAGGGAACCATGTGTTATCCGTCTTGTTGAGGAACTCTTCCCGCCCTGGGGTATTGCTTTAGGACATCCCCATTGTCTGGGTCTCCCATTATGATGACCAGAAAAAAGAGAATTTTGTTTACGTACCGTAAATTCTTTTTTCTTTAATCATCAATGGGAGACCCAGCACCCACCCAGTTGTTCCGTTGCATGTTTTGCATTTGCTCTGTTCTCTGTTGAGACAGTGTTTGCCGGGTTGTTGAACCGTCTGTGCACGGCATTCTTCCCGATGTTTCGGGTGTGGTTTATTTCCTCCTCGCAGCTTGTGGACCAAACTGAGGATGTTCCCTGCGGTAGGGGTTTATAAGCAGAGGAGGCGGTGTCTACAAACTTGTAGTACCTAGTGTGACCTCCGGAGGGCAGTGCCCTAAACCCCATTGTCTGGGTCTCCCATTGATGATTAAAGAAAAAAGAATTTACGGTACGTAAACAAAATTCTCTTTTTTTTGTTTTTTGGGCAGGAGTGTCCAACAGGCGGTACATGCCGGTTTCATTCACCCACTCTCGGGCTGAGAGAACGAAACGACTATTTTAGAGGTGGAATAGAGGAGATGGAGGAGTATGGAGGGATTTTGGTGGGGAGTATGGGGGGAGGCGGGAGGGGACAGACGGAAAATGGGATATTGTAAAATATGGTCTTTTATGATTATGATGACTCTGATTAATAATGGCCGGTATGGTTAGAGTATTGAGCTGGAATATACGAGGACTAGCGGAACGTAAAAGGAGGGCGGCTGTACTCCAAAATATAATAGCTCATAAACCTTTCATCATCTGTCTTATGGAAACGCACCTGACTGCTGATAAAATTGGAATCTTGGCAAGGAAATGGGTTCAAAAAGCATACCATTCCACGTATTCCACGTATGCGAGAGGGGTTTCCATTTTGATACATACTGGAATTCCTTTTGAGGAGGTAGAGATTAAGATGGACAAAGACGGACAGTATGTTTTTCTAGTCTGCAGACTCCATGGTAGATTGTACTGTATAGTAGCGGTATATTTTCCGCCGCCATTTACCACAACAAAGTTACAGGAGGTCATAGAACTTAGGAGGCATTGGACCGGGATACCTACTCTGTTAATAGGAGATGTTAACAACATAATGCATGGACAATGGGACAAAATTAGTAAACATCTGGGAAGGACGGAAGGAGGGGGAGAGACATCATTTGCTAAGTATGTATCGGAAGTGGGTATGATAGACTTGTGGAGAGTTCGTCATATGGGTGTGTAAACATATTCGTGCTATTCATCGTCGCACGGTACTATGTCTAGAATTGACTTGGCGCTGGGAGATGGCTTGATTAATCAGACTGTCACTCATATAGAATATTTGCCTAGGATGCTTTCAGATCATAGCCCGTTATTGGTTGAATTAAAAGTGGGTATTTGGGGGGACGGTGGGCGGAAGGAATGGAAGGTACACCCAGTGTGACTGGAAACTATAGATATGCAGAAGATAGCGGGAGAAATTGAGGAATTCTTTCAGAACAACATGGGAAGTGCAGCTATAGGAACTGTATGGGACACAATGAAGGCATACACTAGAGGCTTACTGATCAGAGACATTTCTAGATGTAAAAGTCAAAGTAAAGAGGAGGAGAGGGAAGCATTGGATGCACTAAGGAAGGCGGAGGAGGAGTTGGTGCTTAACCCCACCGTGGAGGCGCAGCAGAACATGAAGACAGCTAAATTGGGAGTAGATAAGATATTTCTGCCAAACGGGGAAAAGAAGAGGGAATTTCAAAAACTTGCCTTTTATGAAGAGGGTGAAAAAGTTGGTCACCTGCTGTCTATTATAGCAGCGGCACAGAGAGAACCGGGACATGTATATGGTCTCCTGGACCAAAATGACACCCTAGTCACTGAAACGCGGGTAATATTGGGAGTATTCAGGGACTTTCATGAAGACTTGTATACTTCCAAAGTAAGGATTGCTGACCGGGATATAGATCAATTTTTACAGGAAGCCTAATTACCCAAGTTGAGTGAAGAGGAAAGTAATAGTTTGGAGGGTCCCCTGACAATAGAGGAAATGGAAGAGGCCCTGTCGTCAATGTCAAATAACAGAGCCCGGGGGCGGATGGGTTCCCGACGGAGTTTTATAAACACCTTAGAGAGACACTACTGCCAAAATTGAAAGACGTGTTTTCAGCGGCTCTGGAAAAGGGAGAGTTGCCAGCATCAATGCAAGAGGCTACTGTGGTGGTTCTGCCAAAGCCAGATAGGGACCGGACACGACCAGATTCGTATAGACCCATTTCACTACTTCTGGCAGATGTAAAAATACTAGCTAAAGTGTTGTCTACCCGGCTGAGACGGGTGGTGTCTGGTGTGATCCATCCGGATCAGTTGGGTTTTATGCCGGATAGGTCAACGGCCATTAACCTGAGACGTCTGTTTCTTAATATGCAGATGACTGCCGATAATACTGGACACAGGGTGGTGGTCTCTTTGGACACACGGAAGGCCTTTGATAGTGTGGAGTGGAGCTATCTCTGGCGAGTTCTCCAATTGATGGGAATAGGTCCGGTCTTTATGGCATGGCTGAAATTATTATACATGTAAATATATAAGACTGGCATCGACCGTATACGTAGGTGCTGGCAGAAAATAGTCATACTTACAACAACAATAGATATCTGCCGCGACACTACTATATATATGTGAAAAATTCAAATTAATGAGCGGCACTGAAAAGAGAAGATCAAACTGCAATGTGAAAATGTGTAATGCAGAAAACTGCCCTGTGCTATAGTTGAAAACAGAGGTCTTGGTCTCATCAGCGGCCACTGAGGATGAAGCCTGGCACCCACATCAAGGGGCCTCCACTGCCAGGTCCTGACACTATGCCCTAGTGAAATGGTGAGCTGGTGGAATCTGTGTGGGCTTATATGTCTAAAGGTGTAATTAAAAACAGGTGTGTGCTAGGACCTCACACTGGAGTCCATGAGTGGTTACCAGACTATGAAAGGAGGAAAGGGGAAATAAATATATATATAAAATATATATATAATGGGAGCTCAGTCAAAAAAGGACAATATGTAAATATATAAGACTGGCATCGACCGTATACGTAGGTGCTGGCAGAAAATAGTCATACTTACAACAACAATAGATATCTGCCGCGACACTACTATATATATGTGAAAAATTCAAATTAATGAGCGGCACTGAAAAGAGAAGATCAAACTGCAATGTGAAAATGTGTAATGCAGAAAACTGCCCTGTGCTATAGTTGAAAACAGAGGTCTTGGTCTCATCAGCGGCCACTGAGGATGAAGCCTGGCACCCACATCAAGGGGCCTCCACTGCCAGGTCCTGACACTATGCCCTAGTGAAATGGTGAGCTGGTGGAATCTGTGTGGGCTTATATGTCTAAAGGTGTAATTAAAAACAGGTGTGTGCTAGGACCTCACACTGGAGTCCATGAGTGGTTACCAGACTATGAAAGGAGGAAAGGGGAAATAAATATATATATAATGGGAGCTCAGTCAAAAAAGGACAATATGTAAATATATAAGACTGGCATCGACCGTATACGTAGGTGCTGGCAGAAAATAGTCATACTTACAACAACAATAGATATCTGCCGCGACACTACTATATATATGTGAAAAATTCAAATTAATGAGCGGCACTGAAAAGAGAAGATCAAACTGCAATGTGAAAATGTGTAATGCAGAAAACTGCCCTGTGCTATAGTTGAAAACAGAGGTCTTGGTCTCATCAGCGGCCACTGAGGATGAAGCCTGGCACCCACATCAAGGGGCCTCCACTGCCAGGTCCTGACACTATGCCCTAGTGAAATGGTGAGCTGGTGGAATCTGTGTGGGCTTATATGTCTAAAGGTGTAATTAAAAACAGGTGTGTGCTAGGACCTCACACTGGAGTCCATGAGTGGTTACCAGACTATGAAAGGAGGAAAGGGGAAATAAATATATATATAATGGGAGCTCAGTCAAAAAAGGACAATATGTAAATATATAAGACTGGCATCGACCGTATACGTAGGTGCTGGCAGAAAATAGTCATACTTACAACAACAATAGATATCTGCCGCGACACTACTATATATATGTGAAAAATTCAAATTAATGAGCGGCACTGAAAAGAGAAGATCAAACTGCAATGTGAAAATGTGTAATGCAGAAAACTGCCCTGTGCTATAGTTGAAAACAGAGGTCTTGGTCTCATCAGCGGCCACTGAGGATGAAGCCTGGCACCCACATCAAGGGGCCTCCACTGCCAGGTCCTGACACTATGCCCTAGTGAAATGGTGAGCTGGTGGAATCTGTGTGGGCTTATATGTCTAAAGGTGTAATTAAAAACAGGTGTGTGCTAGGACCTCACACTGGAGTCCATGAGTGGTTACCAGACTATGAAAGGAGGAAAGGGGAAATAAATATATATATAATGGGAGCTCAGATGTGGGTGCCAGGCTTCATCCTCAGTGGCCGCTGATGAGACCAAGACCTCTGTTTTCAACTATAGCACAGGGCAGTTTTCTGCATTACACATTTTCACATTGCAGTTTGATCTTCTCTTTTCAGTGCCGCTCATTAATTTGAATTTTTCACATATATATAGTAGTGTCGCGGCAGATATCTATTGTTGTTGAAATTATTATACAAACACCCAGTGGCTAGACTGAGAGTTAATGGGGAACGTTCAGATATATTCAACATGTACAGGGGAACGAGGCAGGGTTGTCCCCTTTCTCCGCTGCTGTTCGCCATGGCCATAGAGCCGTTAGCTGCTGTGCTGAGGCGGTCGGGGGCGGTGAAGGGGTTCCGATATGGTGTGGTGGAAGAAAAGGTGGCGTTATACGCTGATGATATTCTCTTGTTTTTACAAGACCCTCAGGATTCATTTCAGGCTGCGATAGATATAATTAATAGATTTGGTTTACTGTCTGGGTTGCAAATTAACTGGGACAATTCTCACATCCTGGGAGTAGATGCCCTAGATGGTTCAAATGTTGAACAGGTAGAACGTACGCAACTCAAAATAGTAAGGGAATTCAAATATCTTGGTATCAACATAGCACTACCAGTGAGGGACTATCTGCAATTGAACATAAACCCGATACTTGGGAAATTAAAGGATAAAGCGTCTGCGTGGAGTAAAATGCGCCTCTCGGTGGTGGGACGTACCAACTTACTTAAAATGGTGCTCATGCCCAAATTGTTATATGCACTACATAATTCCCCGGTGTGGATTCCTCAGCCGATATTCCAACGTGTCAATGCTATCTTTAGAGATTTGGTGTGGGGCGGGGGACAGCCAAGGATCAAACTGGAGACTCTTCAAAGGCCAACGGAGGAGGGAGGTTTGGCATTACCAAATTCATGGATATATTTTTTGGCGGCACAGTCCCAACATATTAGAGGATGGGCACAAAGGGCAATAAGGGGAACTATTCAGGAAGTCTTGGAGTGGAATCTTAAAACACGCCCTTTGGTAACAGGTTTAGAGTCAGGGCTGTTTAGACGGATGGGTAAAAAATACCCGACATGTGAATTAGTTTATAAAGTATGGATGAGAGTGAAGAAGGTTAGAGGATTGACGGGTCTGACAATGTACACTCCGATATGGGATAATGAACATCTAGACTAGGGATGGGCGAATCTACTTGCTAGGACTCGTTATTCGGCGAGTAGTAAGGGACTCGCAGGACTCGGTACTCTGCGAGTTTCCCAGTGATTACTCGCACGAGTCCAATGCAAATCAATATCAATCCTAGTTTTGTCAGAAACGCTGACAAAACTAGGATTGCCATTGTTTGCATTAGACTCGGCTACTGTGCCAGTGATAGCAGGGAAAGTCGCTACTGTGCCAGTGATAGCAGGGAAACTCGCAAGTAACTGCTGTTACATTGCGAGCCGAGTCCAGCTGTCTGCTCTGTGCAGCTCCAGGGTCCTAGAGCCCGCCTGCTCACAGACATGATGTAGCAGTACTGAGATTGTTCTCAGTCTGCTCATTCCCTGTGCATAGACATCTATCTATGCACAGGGGATGTAGCAGAGAGGACATCGCGTTTTGGACTACGTCGGACAGAAGAGGATTTTTTTAATTAAAGATGGAGTCCCTAATGGCTTTTTTTTTTATTTCAAATAAAAAATTTTCTCTGTGTTGTGTTTTTTTAACCCTTTATTGGAGATTCTTAGTGGCTGGGTCAAACGTGGCCTGACATTAAGAATCTCGGGCTTAATACCAGCTTGTATAACAAAGCTGGTATTAACCCCTTTATTACCCAGCGTGCTACCGCCACCAGGGCCGCTGGAAGAGCGGGGTTCAGCGCCAGAGGATGGCGCTTCAATGAACGCGCCATCTTCTGGGCGGACTGCGGGCTGCAATTTGCAGCGGGGGGTGCCCAGAAAGCTTGGGCATCCCTGCGCTGCGGATTCCAGCCCCCAGCTGCTTAGCTGTACCTGGCTAGACATAGAAATTGCGCGGAGCCCCACGCATTTTTTTTTTATTATTTCATGAATTTCAGAGTCTCAGAGTCAGAGTCAGAATCTCAGAATTTCATGAAATAATTAAAAAAAAATGCGTGGGGCTCCGCGCAATTTCTATGTCTAGCCAGGTACAGCTAAGCAGCTGGGGGCTGGAATCCGCAGCGCAGGGATGCCCAAGCTTTCTGGGCACCCCCCGCTGCAAATTGCAGCCCGCAGCCGCCCCAGAAGATGGCGCGTTCATTGAAGCGCCATCCTCTGGCGCTGAACCCCGCTCTTCCAGCGGCCCTGGTAGCGGTGGCACGCTGGGTAATAAAGAGGTTAGGGCCAGCTTTGTATTATCAGCTGGCCCTAAGCCCGAAATTTATGGCGGTCACGCCAATATTAGACATGACCGCCATGAATTTCTATTAAATTGTTTTTTAAAAAAAACACAACACAAAGAAAATTTTTTATTAGAAATAAAAAAAAAAGCCATTAGGGACTCCATCTTTAATTAAAAAAATCCTCTTCCGTCCGACGCAGTCCAAAACGCGATGTCCTGTCTGCTACATCCCCTGTGCATAGATATAGATGTCTATGCACAGGGAATGAGCAGACTGAGAACAATCTCAGCTCTGCTACATCATCTCTGTGCACAGACATTCATGTCTGTACACAGGGAATGAGCAGACTGAGAACAATCTCAGCTCTGCTACATCAGGCAGCAGGCGGGCTCTAGGACCCTGGAGCTGGCAGCCAGCACACTGAGCAGACATGACTCTTATCTGTGCGAGTTTCCCAGCGATTACTTACAAAGTAAACGAGCAATGCAAATAAATGACAAAACTAGGATTGCTTCAGGCTGAAGCTTCCGAGACACATCTGCGATTTGTAAATCTCACACTACTCGCTATTACTCGCTTCCCCATTCATTAACATTGGACTCGCTAGACTCGCAACGAGTAGCGAGTCCTGTGCTCGGACTCGCTAGAGTCAAGCGATTCCGAGTAATTTAGGATTCGCCCATCACTAATCTAGACGAATTCTACAAGATGGGTGACCTAAAAGACTGGAAGACAAAGGGGCGTGCAGTTTGTCTATCAACTGATGAATGATCAAGCTCTCAAAACCTTAGCAATGCTGAAGGAGGAATTCATTCCAATAGTTACCAGTATATGCAGGTTAAACACGCATTCCTTCAACAGAGGAAAAAGGGGACCATGGTTATCCAGAAAGATATTATCCTCGACTACATCTGCAAAGAGGGGCGTACTAAAGGGGTTATATCTGAGATTTATGCCGCTCTGCTTCACACCTTTTTGCTGAAATACCCTGTTGTGGCGAAGGAAAGATGGGAGGCAGACGTTGGTAATATAGAGGATGACAAATGGGAGTCCATCTTAGAGTATATTCCCAAATTATCATTAAATGAACCTGCTAGAATGTCCCAACTATTTCTTGTACATAGGGCATACAGATCACCTGAATTTTTGTATAAAATAGGGGTGCGGGAGACCTCGGAATGTACGAGATGCGGAGCTGAAGCCGCTGGTATCCTACACTTCATGTGGGGGTGTCCGCATATTTTGGGTTTCTGGTCTGAGATGCCTGCCCTCATTGGGAATCGCTATCATTGTGTAATCCCTAGAGATCCGGTGGTCTGCATGTTGGGATATGTGGAAGAGGTGGTGGGCACTGTATATGGCTAGAAAAGTCATAGCTAGATATTGGGTACGAATGGAGCCTCCTACTAGACAGGAATATATACGTCAAGTAGACTATGTGGTGCGGATGGAGGGAAAAATCTACCATAAACGTAAAAATGCTAAATTATGTGATAACTTGTGGGCAGCGTGGAAGGTGTGAGGGCTGAGAATGGAAAAGATGTTCCGGCAGAGATGTGTCTAATGGTGGTAAAGGGTCATCAGATGTTTAGGGTAATTATTGAACATATCTTACATATATTGTTCAGAAATAAGAAATGTTGCTGTCTGTAAAGGGGGGTGGGTGGTGAGGGAAAGGGATTTCTTTATATTATCAAAAATGGACAATTGCGGTTTTACAGTTGTATGTTATTAATCTCCTTACATATGAATAATATTTTTCTGATTAAAAAAAAAAGACGGCCGGAAGGGAGAGTTTGGGACCGAGACCTGATATATATAGAAAATGTATATATTTTGTATGAATAATTTGTTATTTGTGGTTTTTCATTAATAAAATATATCTGATTTAAAAAAAAAAACAGCAGTTTGTCTGTAAGATTCTCCTATGTCAGGACATCCTTCCAACCTATAAATCAAATAGATGGCTGTAACCCAGCGTGTGAACTGAGCCTAACCAGTTTAACCCATATAACATTTATTGTATAAACCTTGGTGTTCTCTGAATTACTATAGACTTTTGGGACTACTGTAGACCATGTTCATTTTTAAACAAATGATCATTTTAAAATTCTACAAATTAATCTATTTTATTCAGATTGTAAGTAACTGGCGGGATGATCAGTACCAAGATGACTGCAAAACTCCTCAGCTTCTCCATGATGTATTGAAGCTCCGATTGAACTTGGTGAGTAGATGTGTCATCATGTGTCGGGTCAGTAACAGAAAATGTGCAATATTTTGAATATTTCTAATGGCTTCCTCCATTAGACTTATTCCCATCTTCTAATGTCTTGACTTATCCAGGTGACTTACTATGATGTTTTGGTTGTTTGTGGTCCAAACCAAGGGGCTGATGTGAATCAGATAGATATGTCATTCCCTACATTGCCGTGCAGGGAGTCAGGAGCATTGCCGTGCAAGGGTCAGCAGCAGCCAGGCACATACAGTGCGGCTGCTCTTTAATTGTGGGGATCATTGAGAATCCAGGCTATTCAACCTGCAATGGCCAGTGAGTAATCATAAGTCCTTAGTGTGTGACGACATCTACTATAGTAAAAAAAAAAACTCTTACCCCCTCTTAACCTTTTAAAGGGAATCTGTCAGGTCCTCTAAGACCTCTAAACAACGAACAGGCAAATGTGAGGGCCAAAATTCCCTGCCTAACCATCCTTGTCTAATGCTATTCTCACAATCCAATGTTACAAAAAATGATTTATATTACTTATTTTCTTTATGCTAATTAGTGCTTTGACTAGTTGAGGAGCCATTGTTTCCCCTGACTTATCTGCCCCCTTTCCGTGTTGTCCCACAGGCGCTTGATAACATAATTTCCAGGGTCTGACGTCGCCATCAGCTTATGGAAAACGTGTCTCATTCCTGCAGCGTCACTGCGCCTCTGTGTCGGGTGTACGGTCCAGGCTACAGATCCACACTGCACATGATCAGAGATCTTTTTCACTTCCAACTATGCGCAATGCAGCTCGGAAGCCGGACCCGACACAGAGACGCGGTGACGCCTCAGAAATTAGACACTATTTCCATGAGGTGATGGTGACTTCGGCTCCTGGAAATAATCACTCCCAAAGGGGCGTGATAACACAGAGATCTGAATAGTTGGGGGAAACAAAGCCCCATCGATTAGTCAAGGCCCTAATTAGCATAGGGAAAACGAGCAATAGAAATCATTTTTTAGTTTACTTTGTCAAATCTTTCACAATAATCCTACAGGCTTGTTTGTGTCACAATTATATGATACCAGCAGTCTGCTAGGTCATAATGTAATTTCAAAGTAAGCACAAGCAGAATCATAGCTGTTCTTAACAAATCCGTTGGTCAGTTTTCCAGGAATGTTGTTCTTAATAAACCGATGAGCTGCTTGGAGTGAGACCATGCTGACTCCAGTGAAAACTTGCCCATGTGCGTGTCTCCACAGTATGGACTCATTGCTGGCCACCTTTGATGTCTCCAGTGCTTTCTCTCAAACCATTTTCGAGTGCTTTTTGAAGTGTGTTTTGGGTCATTGTCCTGCTGGAAGACCCATGACCTCTGAGGGAGACCCAGCTTTCTCACACTGGGCCCTACATTTTGCTGCAAAATTTGTTGGTAGTCTTCAGACTTCATAATGCCATGTACACGGTCAAGCAGTCCAGTGCCAGAGACAGCAAAGCAACCCCAAAACATCAGGGAACCACCGCCATGTTTGACTGTTGGGACCGTGTTCTTTTTATTTGAATGCCTCTTTTTTTTTTTTTTCTCCTCTCTTGTGTTGATGCCTTTGCTCAAAAAGCTCTACTTTTGTCTCATCTGACCAGAGAACATTCTTCCAAAACGTTTTAGTCTTTCTTAGGTAAGTTTTGGCAAACTCCAGCCTAGCTTTTTTATGTCTCCAGGTAAGAAGTGGGGTCTTCCTGGGTCTCCTACCATACAGTCCCTTTTCATTCAGACGCCGACGGATAGTACGGGTTGACACTGTTGTACCCTCGGACTGCAGGGCAGCTTGAACTTGTTTGTATGTTAGTCGAGGTTCTTTAACCACCATCCGCACAATCTTGCGTTAAAATCTCTCGTCAATTTTTCTTTTCCGTCCACATCTAGGGAGGTTAGCCACAGTGCCATGGACTTTAAACTTCTTAATGACACTGCGCACGGTAGACACAGGAACATTCAGGTCTTTGGAGATGGACTTGTAGCCTTGAGATTGCTCATGCTTCCTCACAATTTGGTTTCTTAAGTCCTCAGACAGTTCTTTGGTCTTCTTTCTTTTCTCCATGCTCAATGTGGTACACACAAGGACACAGGACAGAGGTTGAGTCAACTTTAATCCGTATCAACTGGCTGCAAGTGTGATTTAGTTATTGCCAACACCTGTTAGGTGCCACAGGTAAGTTACAGGTGCTGTTAATTACACAAATTAGAGAAGCATCACATGATTTCTCCGTCGCATCATTGGGGGACACAGGACCATGGGTGTATGCTTTTCTGCCACTAGGAGGCGACACTAAGTAGAATTAAAAGTTAAGCCCTCCTTCCTGCAATATACACCCGTACGTAGGCGTAGCTATTCAGTTTTAGCTTAGTGTCGCTGGAGGCACATGTGTGTCTGTAGCCAGACCACATCTACCATTCTTACTCATACTTTTATTTTGCATTTTTGCTACTTAATTCTTATTTCTACACGCCAAAAGGCTCTGCTCTGCATAGAGCATGAGGACCCACAAGGCAGCACACACCACCGGTGGAGGGGCCACGGATCCTCATAAAGGGACTCCGCTAGGACTACCCCAGACCAGGCAAGCAACCACCGTGCATACCCATAGCATCCCCCTGCAGGACAGGGGGACGCAAGGAGGCACGTGCAGCACCTCTTCCAACAAAGAAGCAGGTGATTGAGGCCACCAGGGTGCCCAGCCACTGCACCGATCCATCCCCAAGGGATCCAATGCAGCACCAGCAGCCTACACACACTGGGTCCTATCTCCTCCTCCAACCGCGGCGGCCCCAGGCCGGGACGCGCACCGCGGGTAAGTTCAGGGCGCACGCCCAGGGCATGGAGTCTAAGCCCCTACCAGAACCTTGGCTCCCCTACAGGGAAAGGAGAAGGAGCCCACAAAGGGCTCCGCTCTCCCTGCTCAGAGCCTCTGGCAGCACATGTCACTACATCCCCCTGCACAACAGGGGGATGCGAGGAGCGCTCATGTCGCCACCTCTCACCCTCTATCCTGGACACAATAGCCCCAAAGGATCAGGGGCTCAGCAGCAGCCGCCACCTCCTCAACTCACAGCACCCCGCGGTGGCTCCACGCTTGGGCGCGCGCTGCCGGCCATTCCAGGGCGCGTGTCCAAGGCATGTAGCCGGGGAGCAGCAGGGCTGCAGTCTGCGGGCATCGCGAGCCCTGGCGACGCTCCCAGTAGCCCACACTAATCTAGGCCCCAGTCTGAGCCCACGCACTACACCACCCAGCCTGCCCGTGATTGGCCGCTCACCATCTGACCGCCGGCGTCATGGAGGCGCGCATTTGAATGTATCATGAAGATCACGCCTATTGAGGCGTGATAGTATGAAGAGGGGCAGCCTGGCTGAGTGACTATGAATACCATAGTCACTCATTAACATCAGTAATGAGGTACTTTTATAACGTTTATATTCAGTTCCACTTGCTGCATTTAGGAGCTAAAAGGAGTGTAGGGTAAGTGTTACTATGCTCTATGGACAGCTTTTAATAGCTTAGGAGGTGGTTTGGGGGTGACAGGATCCCTTTAAGGATTCTAAGAACAAAGCATCCTAAATGGGCCACAGCATCTGCCCAGAAGAATATGGTGACTGTCACCTGGGGCCCTCTGGGGATATAGCCGCCGCTGTCGGGAGCTCAGTCTGTGCGGCACTACAAGTCAGTAAGCAGACATAGCCACACGCCTCAGTCAAATTGCACTGGCGGACAGAACTTGCCTCACAGTCCAAGCTACCCTCGGACACCCATAGCAGTAACCATCAGCAACCCCTACGGTAATGCAGGCCACAGACCGTGAACTACAAGCACTTAACACAGGACATGTCATAATTGCTGGCAAAGTAGGTAAAGCCAGCAGCCAAAAAACCAAAACCGTATAGTGCACATAACTGTACACATCACAGAACCGCCTACACGATTAAGTTAAAAATCTGGGTATCTCGATGGCTAACATAATCCTCAACACGCTCCAGTGGTCATCGCAGGGCGATCTTGCAAGTTACAGTTGGGCACGAACTGCCCACAACATTAGCCCATATGCTTCCAATCAGGCAGTGTGCAGAAAACACCACTGCCACTCGTAACTTAGCCCTCCACCTCAGCGGCTTACGGCATCTGGCCCGACTCAGTCAGACAGTATTCACATCCACCAACGGGATACAGCCCTACATAGGCCGACCTCGGCAGAACTCATCTAACCGTCAGTAGCCAGGTCAAATCACCTCTTGCCACGGCGCAACTGACAAAAGCAGTGATCAGGGCACTCCGACAGTTACCCCGGCAGTATGTAACATCTGCTAAACCGCCTATGGGCTCAGAATCCAAACCTCTATTACATGTAATAAAAAACTAAACCTTGAATTCCGTGCTAGTGCTCAGATATAGCGTATATCCTTAGTGTATATCCCTACCACTCCAGGCTTTAGTCACGAAATTGCACATGACTCACAGCCCATTCAGTATACCTAAGTTTACTCCCACCACACTGGGACCGTATTAGACCCACAGCTAACAAGGTCTCTGGTCCAGTGCCCAGGTCCGTCTGTCGTTTCTTAATTCTCTTTCACAGAGCATTAACAAGTAACCAGACCTCATCCAGAAGTCAGAACTCCAACAACAGGCGTTGAGTTCCCTCAACCAAGATCTGTAGATGACCGCAACAGAGGTACAACTTCAGATCCATCGAAGTCTCTAATGTCTGCACACAAGGTAATCAACATTCATCAGGTCCCCGTCAGACAAGCTGGGTTAGCCTCCCACGCTAGGTATGGCTACCCACTCCTGCCTCTAGCTCGGTAAAATCCTTACCCGCCGTATAATCGATAGATCGTTTAGAACATGACTCAAGTAGATGTTAACGGCACCATCTAGTGGCTGTCCCACTCAGAGACACTCCGGCAGGACCAACCTCTCACACAATAGACTACAGTCAGCTAATCTGGCAGATGGCTATTCATCAACACTGCCAGTCCCTACACCTCCTACCAGCGTTACTTCTCTCCCGAAGTCCCGACTACAAGAACCACCTATCCACACAAGGCAAGAAAGCACTCTCATGGTGGACACAGTCATCAGCACTCACACAGGGAAAACCACTTCTCCCACCTCGGTGACTGGCGGTATCCACCGATACCAGCCTGCTCAAATAGAACAGGGGGGCCGCCTATTGTCAGCACATGGCCCATAGCTGCTAGCTGATGAACGCCCCACGAGGCACGTCTCCCAATCAACATTCTGGTGCTGCGAGCGATTCGCTTTGCACTCCAACATCTTCACCAACTTCGCGCTGGTCGCCCCAGCGGCATCAAATCAAACAACGCTACGGCGAGACGTACATCAAGGCGGCACACGCAGCAAATGGTCATTGCGCCAAGTGGAACATATACCTAACTAAACCAAAAAACCCACTCATTCATATCACAGCCCACATCCCTGAAGTGGATAACTGGGCAGTGCACTTCCTAAGCCGCAAGAGAAAGGCCTTAGAAAGATGGGCTCCTGAACCGTAAGTCTGTCTACAAGGCTGTCGACGCTGTGAAACCCCCGTCGTGGACCTCATAGCGTCAAGAATGAACACAAAGGTCCTGGCCTTTGTAACCAGGGCCTGGGACCCGCCGGCTCTAAAGAGTGGACTCACTAGTCCTCCCCTGGCGTCGATTCCAACACCCATACATCCTTCCCGCACTCCCGCTAATCCCTCAAGGGATCACATGGATCAAAGCGTAAAGGGTTCAAGTAATACACCTAGACTGACCACAACGGCCGTGGTTCACAAAGCTCGTCCAGCTCCTTCGCTGACACGCCCAGCTACTCCCAAACCGTCTGTCCCTCCTATCCTAGAGCTCCCCTTGACCACCAGAACTCAGGAGCTCTGCCCCTAATAGCGTGGCGAATGGATCCTGACCCAAGCAGGGTTCACGCCAGACGTCATACCCACCAAGGTTAATGCCCGAAAGTCAATGTCCTCACGCTTTAACCATCACACCTGAAAAAAATGTTTTTCCGGTGGCGTGAGGGCCACGACCTCAACCCAACCTCCTTTTTCCATCCACACAATTCTAGAATTAATTCAAAACGGCCTGGACTCTGGCATGGCACCAAACTCGATCAAAGGCCTAAACCTCAGTCTCAAGGGCCTTCCCCAAAGGAGGACTGCTCTTAAACCACTGGCCATGACTTTCATACAAGGAGCTTCTCACACACTGCCTCCCTACAGGACTCCCGTGACTGCCTATGGTCTAAACCTAGTACTAAGCGCTCTTCAGGAGCCCCCATTTGAACCTCTGATAGAGGTACCATTACCCCATCTCTCATTTAAAAAAAAAAAAAAAACGCCCTCTCAGTCGCTATCACGTCAGTTAGGTGTGCGTCCAAACACCCTATCCTGTCAGCCCCCCTACCTATCCTTCCACAAGGATAAGTAGTCCTCTGGCCATCTCCATCCTTAATGCCCAAGGTAGAATCACACTTCCACCTTGACATAGACATCGTCCGTCTGCCCAAACACAGTACACCACCTAGAAAAGTAGCTCCGCACCCTGGACCTGGCAAGGGCCCTCAGACACTACATCTGCCAACAGCCCTATTCCGCAATACAAAGATGCTGTTCGGCAGCCCCGAGGGACCTACAAAGGTTAAGGCGACGTCTAAGCCCACATTGGCAAGTTAGACCTGCTCCGCAATCCAAGATTACTGCCGCATCAACGGCATGCCAGTTCAAGAACGAGTCAAAACGCTGTCAACTCGATCAGGAGTGCCTCATAGGCCATTTGCTCTCAAGCCTAGGCAACTCAGGCAGCAAACTGGGCCTGCCTGCATACCTTCACCAAACATTACAACGTTCACACCCAGGCCTCCGCAGATACAAGCCTAGGTAGAAAAATTCTGCAGGCAGCAGCCGCGCATCTGTAAGCAGCCGGCACATGATGCTTGACCGCTACTCAATTAATTCCCACCCAGGGACTGCTTTAGGACGTCCCATGGTCCTGTGTCCCCCAATGATGCGACGGAGAAACAGGGATTTTTGTGTACTCACCGTAAAATCCTTTTCTCCTAGCTCATCATTGGGGGACACAGCACCCACCCTATATAAGTCTTCAAAAGTCTGTACAGAACATTGCCCTACAATATTTGTACGTAGTCTGTACATTACCTTACCTTACGCTATTTGTACCTTATTACTTTACGTGCTCTCCTACTGCTCTAGTACTAAGCTGAATAGCTACGCCTACGTACGGGTGTACACTGCAGGAAGGAGGGCTTAACTTTTAATTCTACTTAGTGTCGCCTCTAGTTGCAGAAAAGCATACACCTATGGTCCTGTGTCCCCCAATGATGAGCTAGGAGGAAAGGATTTTACGGTGAGTACACAAAAATCCCTGTTTTTCTAACAGTGCCAATACTTTTGTCCGCCCCCTTTTTTATGTTTGGTGTGGAATTATATCCAATTTGGCTTTAGGACAATTCTTTTTGTGTTTTTTCATTGAAGACAAATTAAATGAAGATAATAATACCAAAGAATTTGTGATTGCAATCATTTTCAGGAAGAAACTGAGTATTATCTGACAGAATTGCAGGGGTGTCAATACTTTTGGCCACACCTGTATGTGGTTGTCTGCTAGCAATTCTGGATGTATGATGCTAATAGTATCTAGGTAAGAAATAATGTATAATGATATCATCATAACTTGCACTGATATAGAGTTGTCTCTTCAGAACGTAATGGCTTCCCTAGCTGACTCTTCATGTGTTTTATATTATAAGCTTAACACTTCAAAATCAGTGATTTTCCCTAAATTGGTCCCCCAATCCCTGATGGCATGGTTAGAGCATGAGTTCCCTTTCTCCTGGGCTCCCAAGGGTACCCCTTATTTGGGCATTCTTCTGACACCATCTCGTGTTGCCGCAACCCGTAATATGGCAGTTCTCATAAAGTCCACTTTGAAGGACATAGACACCTACCCCATAAATAGCCTCTCGTGGATTGCGAGAGTACATGCGTTCAAGATCATCTTCCTTCCGAAAATTATATACTCCTTTAATGTCTCCCGATATACAGGGGTTGGACAAAATAATGGTACATTTTGGCATCATAATCTTCAAACATGTTATAAACATGCAAACTGTGACATATGTTAATGTTTTGTAGTTGATTATTTGTGTTAAGTGATATGTGTATGTAAATTAACTGTTTTGCCGAATTGCAAGAACATTGATGAGAACCTGATACCAATGGCAGACCTTTTAGATTTTCAAAAAGGCCAAATTGTTGGTGCTCGTATGGCAGGCGCTAGTGTAACAGAAAGTGCCCGAATGCTTGGCGTGTCAAGAGGTACTGTCTCCAAAGTAATGACTGCGTTTGAAAGAGAAGGAAAAACGTCCGCAGCAATGCACAGGTCCGGCCGAAAGTCGAAGTTGACTGAAAAGTGAATTGTGAGAGAGGATCGCAAGACCACGGCTCCAAAAATCACTGCTGAGCTCAATGATCACCTACAGAACCCAGTTTTTATGAAAACTGTTGTTCGGTAGCTGCACAAATTTGGATTCCACGGAACAGCTGCAATTAGAAAACTGCTGCTCTCAATGACAAATATTTTCAAGCATTTAGAGTGGTGTAGAAACCTCCAGAATTGGTCCCTTGAGCAGTGGAAACGTGATATTCTCAAATGCCTTCACCCAACCGTAAAACATGGCGGAGGTTCTGTGACGATCTGGGGTGCTATTTCGTGGAGATCCGCTGGGCCAATGATATCACCCTGTATTAATCCATACCTCGGAGAATTGAGGCTGTAATCACCGCAAAAGGTGGACCTACACCATATTAAACTAACTTTTGTTGATTTTTCCAGGTGTTTCCATTATTTTTTTTCAACCCCTGTATATCCCTAAATATTTGTTGAAAAAACTTTAAAGGATAGTCTACTCCTATGTGTGGGCAAAGAGACCCCCACGAGTGGCACGTAAGGTCGTGTTCCTTTCTTAAAATTAAGGCAGACTGGGTGTCCCAGATTTAGCCGCTTGCCACAAAGCCATGATTTTAGAGGAAGCCAAAATGTGGTGGGATGACTCTCCCAAGTTTGGGTGGGCTCAGATAGAAACCTGTTTTACTCCGGATGGTTCCTTAAGGGGATTGCTCGTCTCCGAGGTGTTGTGTCCGGGCAGCGCCACCCTCCCTCTCATTTCTATGCGAGACATGCTCTCTCACTGGAGAGAGTTGGCTGAGCAGTGGATCTACCTTCCCCCGAATTAAATTCACATTAGAGTCCTTTGCACATTCATCCCCTACTTAAATTTGGGAGAATGGGAGACAGCGGGTGTGTGCTTTCTTGGCGACCTTCTCCACGGAAGGATGATCCTACCCTTTGAAGTTCTCAGTTCAAAATTTCCTCTGACTGCCAATATGTTGTACCAATATCTACAGATGAAACACTGCTTGTCGTCCCTTCCCTACCTCAGTGGGTTGGGGGCTTCCCGGTGTATTTCCTCGCAATTTCAGACTTTTCTCACAGCTGATCCCTGCTGTAAAAAAGCACTTTCCTCATTATATAAAGACCTGAGCCTTCCCCCTTCACTTTCAAAGCTCAGTTATATGACTAAGTTGGAGTTCGACTTGGGATTCTCGGTTACATGGGAGGACTGGTACGCAGCTATGTTGGGAGTTCAGAGGGCGACTAGATGTGTCAACTATCTTGATAACTTAAAGAAAATACAGCTTAGATGGCACCTTTTACCGACACAGCTGGCTTAATTTAATCCTGATGCTTCCCAGCTGTGTTGGAGACAGTGTGGAAGTAAGGGTACACATTCTCACATGTGGTGGATCTGTCCTAAAATAGCTGGGTATTGGGTGGTCATAAAGTCTTCTTGGCTCAGTTACAGGGATCCAACAAACCCTACAACTTCAGTTGGCCCTTTTAAACATTGGTATAGATCAGGTCCCCAGGAAACAGAGTGGTGGTCTCATACATACTTATAGCGGCTAGGTTGTGTATAGCGGCGCGGTGTAAATCCTAGTCCCCCCCCCCCCCCAACTTGAGTGATGTGGTAGCTAAGGTCAATTCCGTTTTTCAACATTAAGGGTATGTGCCCACAGGCAGGTTTTGCTGCGTTTGAGATCAGGTTTTGCCTTGGTTTTATGTAAATCTATGCTAATCTAATCCTGAGTTTTTTTGGTTTCCATCAAAACCTATGTGATCTGGGAAAAGCTTTCACACACACACCTTTTTTTTTTCTCTACAGAGAATGGAAATACAACAGGTGTTTCAACTTTAGCAAAAGTTCAGCAAAGAATTGACATGCTCATTCTTTCTAAAACACAGCAAAACCTGAGGTGTTTCCACTTTCTTCACCAAACAAAAACCAATGTGTTAGGACAGCTAATCCTAGAATCCATAGGTTTTGCTGGAAAACAAAAATGTAGCAAATCCTGTGGTGTTTACACTGTCTCCAGAGAACAAAAACCAATGTGTGTGCACAGATTTTCTGTGAAACACATTGGTTTTGCTGGGAATCAAAACTGCAGGAACAAATTGGCATAAATTACCATAAAACCAATGGTAAACTTAAGGCAGAAACCGCAGCAAAAACGCACTATGTGAACATACCCTAATATTATTTAGCGTTGGATCTGAGAAGTAGACTTTCATCACAAGAGAGCTGGAAGATTTGGTCACCCCCTTGCCCGCTCCTATTCCACATAGGTGAGAGGGACCACTCACATATATCGTTGTGCTCGTATGTATGACAGCTTGCTTTTGTAGGACTTCTTTCCCTCCCTCCTCTGTTCTCTTTTCCCCCTCCTCCCATTCCCCTCTTATTTAATTTGATTGGTATTGATGTTAAAATATCCATTCCCTTTTCCTCTTTCTATTAATTGATGTTAAAATGTTTTCATTGAGGTTTACGTTTAAAATTTCAATAAAAATTGAGTGATAAAAAAATAACACAGTATGGTGCTTGTTTTATCATGTTACCACAAGTTTCATAGTCACATTAGATGGGGTAATATCAGTTTTTACATGCAGTATGTTACATCAAACACCCTTAGGTAAACATAGTCCAATGTTGGGATCACATACATGTAACAGGGAGACACAAAATCAAATGTCATCAGTATAAACCCTGGTTGTATCCCAACCCATAGAACAACATCACCCAGTACTCCATATAACGCACCACATGACAAGATTAGGATATTCATACCCCTACATTCTGATACTAGCACACATTCATATTAGCACATCTCTTGTTAGTGCCAAAGGCACCCACATGGGAAGTACCCCAGGAAACAAGGCAGCATGATCTTTAAAATTATCGCAATACGTGTTTTGCTGAGCACACAGCTTCCTCAAGGTGACAGAGGGTGGTTGTGACATGGCATGCAGCGCCATTTAGTTTGTCACCACTGTTTAAATGGCGCTCCTTTCCTGACATCTGCCCGGATTTCCAGGTCCCTGATGTCATGCGCATGCACAGTGACTGCTCCTATACGTTCTATGGTCAGCCGGGTCCCGGCGTTACCACAGGTGCTCTTGGCCTGACCATGATGACCGGGCATGTGTGGGCGCTCAGACCCAGCCCCATTTAAGCGAGGAGCTGTACTGATAGACGCTTCTACCAAGCCTGAAGTCTAATAGGATAATTAAACCAATCAGAACCTAAGGACGTCAGTAATACCTGTCATAGGTCGGGAAGGGGTTAAGGTCCTGTTCACAGAATAATATTGTGGTCAGTAACTTTTAATCCAAAACCAGGAGTGGGTGATAAATACAGAAGTGGTGACATGCTTCTATTATACTTTTATCATTCCACTCCTGCTTTTATCTTAAAAATACTGAGGTAAAAAACTGTCCAAATACTCACTGTGTGAACGTGGTCTCGATCATTGCAGCAATTGCAATGATTACAACAATATATATGTGGAGTTGGACGCACTTTGTAATGCATTTCTCAAGTGCGCTTTAATAGGTGCCAGTATGTTACTATGCCACAATATTGATGCTGGCATACAGAGGCATACCTGCACATTTTATTCTTTTTTATTGAATGGGAAGGTGGGTTTTAAAACGTGTTTATAATGGAGTATCTTTATTTCTTCCTCAGGTCGGTGGAATGTTTGACACAGTTCAGCGCAGCACTCAGCAGACGACTGATTGGGCAGTGCTCCTCCTGGATATTATAAGCAGTGGCACTGTGGACATGCAGTCTAATAAGTAAGTGTTATGGAATTGTCAGTATTTGATTCAGTTTATGGCTGCTAGGAGGTAGATTCTCCTCCAAGTCTGTCTACGTAGCAAGAATAGATGAGGTTTTGCCAGGTTCCCATTCTTGTTGGCCCTGCATGCATGCAGTGGTGGTCCGGAAAGTCTTGACTCTGAAGGGCTTTTTGTGTTTTTTGCTTTTTTTTTCATAAACGGGTTGTCCTGTCATTTATATATCACATATTTGTATGTTGTATATCATAAATAAGATCTACAATGGTTATACATTGACTCTCTTTTGCATATTACATATGTGGAAGAAAGTGTGTAATAATGTATGTCCAGGTGTTAATTTTGGTTTTGAGAGGTTATTGGCCCATTTCTTGGTTATCTGATGTCCTTCTAGTTCCCTATGTTGACTGTAGCTTTGACCCGTCCTCTTTCCTTTGCAGTGAGCTGTTCACCACTGTGCTGGACATGCTGAGTGTGCTTATTAATGGAACTTTGGCCGCTGATATGTCCAGCATTTCACAAGGCAGCATGGAGGAGAACAAAAGAGCATATATGAATTTAGTCAAAAAGCTTCGGGTAATATTTTTTTCTTCGCTGCATCATAGTTACATTTGCCTGTACATACAGAAAAGAACACATTCTCTCCTGCTTCCTCTCTTGAAACTCACTTTATTATGTGTTATTGCAGAAGGAGTTAGGTGACCGTCAGTCTGAGAGTTTGGAGAAAGTACGCCAGCTGCTGCCCTTACCAAAGCAGACACGGGACGTAATAACTTGTGAGCCTCAGGGATCTCTTATTGACACCAAAGGAAACAAGATTGCAGGCTTTGACTCTATCTTCAAGAAAGAGGTGAATTTCATTACTAAAAAAAATTAAGGAGAATTCAACCTACTTCCACATTTTGTTTTCAGATAGAATGTAGTCATAAATACTCTCCTCAGCTTAAATGATTACACCCCAATGGATTTGTCAGAAAACAATTACTTTTTTCTGAGTAAAAAAAAAAAATAAATATTTTCTATGGTTATATAGCCTACAAAATATTCCCACAAATATGGGCCACTGATTGCAAACAAGATTTTTTTGCACACCCCAGAAGGTATTTTTAATAAATTGATTCTAACCTATATTGCAACAATGAGCACACCCCAATGAAAGTCTAAAGGCCCCGTTACATGTAGCGATATCGCTGCAACGTCACAGGTTTTGTGAAGTTGCGGCAACCTCACCAGCGATATCGCTGTCTGTGACATGTATCAGCGAGCGTCCTCCTGCTGTGAGATCACTGATCGTTACGGAATGGCTTGGACCATTTTTTCATCGTTGGTCTCCCGCTGGGAATGCTGCATCGGTGTGTAACAGGGAAAGCAACCAACGATCTCCATGCTACGCCCGTGACAGATCCCAACAACCATCGGGGGTCGCCGCATCGGTGCATAGATCTGCCTGTGTGGCATCTCACCAGTGACCACTTAGCGACATTGCAGCGATCCCTGCCAGGTCGTATCATTGTCGGAATCGCTGGAATGTCACTAGGTGTAACGGGGCCTTAAGGCTGGTTTCACACTGCAGTTTTTTTCCTGATCAGGTTCCACCCAGTTTGTGTGTCAAAACCAGGAGTGTCTCCAAAACTCAGAACAGGTGTGAATCTTTCAATTATAGTTTATCTCTGCAAGTTCCTCTCCTGGTTCCTCTCCTGGTTTTGGCACACAAACCAGATGCAACCTGATCAGGGAAAAAAGTGCAGTGTGAAGCCAGCATTAGGAGCAAAGCTAAAATTTAGGCTGGCTTCACACCACGGCGCAGTCCGGTCCGGGGCTGTCAGGCATGAACCTGACAGCCCCAGATCGGATCAGCACACAGAACTGGATGGCTAATATGCCCTCCGGTCCTGTGTGCAGCCGGATGGCTGTAATTGCAGCCGCAGCTGCTGATTTTTCAAAGTAGCGGCTAGCATGGAGCTAGCCGCGGTCCTGATACAACAGCAGCGTGCAGCCACCGGTATACGGTTCCCGGATTCGCCCCCGGACCGGGGCAATCCGGCCCCATAGGCTCCCATATTAGGGAGAACCGGATTGCCCCGGATCCGGGACGATCCGGCTTTTTGGGGTGATTTTTCTCCCCGGACACATAAACGTTGCAATAAACATTTTTGTGTCCAGTGAGAATAATCCAAATTTTCCTGGATTCATCCACATTGATGAAACCGGATGGCAGAGAGCTTCCATCCGGCCCTATAGGCTACTATGGGACTAAAAACCGATCCAGGGCTGTCTGATTTACACTGGACAGCCCCGGACCGGACTGCGCCATGGTGTGAAGCCAGCCTAAAGCCACATGTTTCTAATTAACAAGAATTCAACCACAGGGAAGTCTAATTATTCATTAACCAGGTGTCCAGTAGACAGGTGGCTATAATAGGTCGTTACATTACAAAGAAACCCCTTCCCATATTGTGCTGTCAGCAATAGCACCACATGGAAGAGAAATGTCAAAAGACCTGCGAGAATATCATTGTTTTACACTAGAAAAGTGAAGGCTACAAGAAGATCAGCAAAGTTTCACTTATCAGACTGAATACTATAACAAACTTGATACAAAAATATAACAAAGATGCTACTGCAGCCATCTCATAGAGACAATCAGGCCGACCATGGACTTAAACACCTAAATATTCTGATGAGAAGGGTTGAAGAAAATCGATATTCAAGTTCACTGTAGTTGGCTAAAGAAGTAGAGCACCAAAACCGGGGTGATTGTTTCCCGTGTCACAATATAGTGTGCACTGCAGAGGAATAGCATGTAAGGATGTCCTCCTCAAAGAAAGTCTCTCCTAATCCCTATGCACACAAAAGCCATCTACAATATGACAGGCGCATGCTGAAAAATATAAAGTCTACAAATATACTGCTCTATATTGAAAGAAGAGATGCTGCCATCACTTTGTGCCCTTGGTAGACGTGCACTTTTCCAACATGACAATGATCCAAAACACACATCTAAGGTCAATGCTGCATTTCTGAATAACAACAGGGTAAAATTGACTCAGTGTCCAAGTGTCTCCTGATCTAAACCCAACCAGACACCTATGGAGAACTCTGAAGAGACAAGTTATCATCACTCCATCCAGCATCCAGGCTCTCAAAGAGGTTGTTCTTGAAGAATGGAAAAAGATCCATGTTGAAATATGTCACCAACTTGTTCTTTCCAGGCCTAGATAACTTGGTGCATAAAAATCATGGGAGGGTATACAAAACACTAGATGGGGTTGTTTTGATGTGAGTTGTTTTTGTTTTTTTTGTTTTTTTCAACTAATCTGAGTAAAACTGAAGATTTTGAGCTGTAAATTACTAAAAAAGTTTTCTTTTCGGTTCAGCTATTATGACTTTTGTTTTAGGATTTAATCTTTGTTAATGAATTGTAAACAGTAATTCAGCACATGTTAAATATTGTGCTTCTGGAATAACAATAACCCTAATAATAATTTTCAAATTATTTTTAGTAGTAAATGTTGGTTAATAAATATTGTGAGTGTAGCCTTGGGCACTTTGTCAGTCAAAGATCACATTATGGGGGGGCATGGCTACATTGCAGTATAATGGGCTGTGACCGTGTTCTGATAGGTGTTGCTGCAGCTTGTTGGACAAAAAATGCCAGTCTCTTACATTATACAGGTGTGTCCAGCTTTGTGGACTTTTTTCTCAACCTTAAATGCATCTATTTGAGACAAACAACTTTTTAAATTTTTACAAGCACTGAAATATTTAATGGTGTTTGGTAAAGGACACAGAATTTGAAAATTTTATACAAATATAAAAAGAAACCTGTCTTGTAAATAATGACAATAACAGCAGTAATTTAGGTGAAAAGGTACTTATGGTAATAACTTAATAGTTTCATAGCTACTAATGGTTGGACAGCTAAATAAAGACCTGGCAACCTTACTTACCCATGGTAACAGTTTGCCCCGTGCAGCCTTTGAGCCTTTGCAAACTTTGTACTAATTTAATTACACATCATCTATAAAGCTGTGCAGAACTGTAAAAATGTGAGATTGGATAAAGACCCAATTGAAAATGTTCAGTTTTGTATAATTTGTGTTTCCTAGATCTTTACTCCTATGAACACTTTTTTTTTTTTATGTTTGGGAACTCCGTTAATAGGGGCTTCAAGTTTCCACTAAACAGAAAATTTCCCCTTGGGACCTTTTTGAAGGTTTGAAGCAATCTGCACCTCTTTCCTGGGGATGGTTTGGTACAGTGCGCGTAGACAGACGTGTCTCTCGATTGGAGGAGCAACAGAGATTGGTTTTGTATCACACACACCTAAAGCCTAAGCCACGCAATTACTACTTGGAGCCATTGTCTCTTCCCCCTGAAGATGAGGAGCCACCTACTCCTACAAGTAGTGAGCCAGATAAGAAGCTGAGTGAGCCCCTCAAGGTGGATAAGAGTGGAGGAGGCACAGGTCCCAGTGACGAGAGAAAAAAACAAAGCAAGAAAAACAAAAAGACGCGTCAAACGGCAAACAAAGGAGGAGAGGTATTGAAATTGTACAGCACAAATATTAACGGTTATTCAGTCCCCATTACTTTCCTATTACAGACTTGTACTGGAGAGCTAGTTCTGAAATGCACCCTTGAGTTTGCATTGAATCATTATTTTGTGTGTTTTGTCCAGGATTATGGGCTTGGTGCAGGACGTTCAATGCCTTATCAAATGGGAGTTCCCACTGACCTTCTACACACCCAGGGAGCTGGGTCCATGTCTCGTTTGCCCTATGGTGCACAGAGCATGTACACACAGAATCAGCCCTTACCTCCTGGTGAGTTTTAAAGATTTTATCCGCAACCTTCACAATTTTACAGTAGTACATCCAGTTCTATAACGTACAGTTGATGGTGGAACTTAAACATTGTACTATGGAGAAGCATATTGTTTGTACATATTTGCCCTGATGGTAAATTCCGAAATCCAGTTTCTACGCCGCATAGTATCACAGCAGATTATTTGTTGCCTGCATTTCAGTCTGGTTTTGTTAATTTGCTTCCACTATTCTGCCGTACAGGTGGGCCACGCCTGGACACATATCGACCCCCTCGCATGAATATGGTAAAAGTGGTTCAGGCCCGACCACCCTATGGAGGTGGTGTTCCCCCAGTTGTAGGAGGAATGATGGATTACAAGCCAATCATGTACAGGCCGCCGCCTCCGATCCCCCAGGGTCAATTACTAAGACAACATCTTCAGGCCAAATTGGTGAGTGATTTTAGGTGGTTTTAAACCAGTATACATGTATTAATAAAACTACTAAGTAAACACACCTACCTTCTTTTCACTACCTGGTATTCTGCCCCTCAGCAGACGCAGGGTATGATGACTCAACCTGTGCGACAGATGACGCCAACACAGCCATATGGAACGATGCAACCCTCCCAGGTATGTGTGGGCAATAGTGGGCAATTCTGCCTCCACAAGTCTTGTCACCCTTCAAGCTGCTTGGGCACTCTGGAACAAGCTTTTTCAGAATATACTGGATGTTCATAAAGTAACTATGCAGTGCGGTGTCGTTATAAGTACTAATACACTGTATTAGTCCACTGGTCCGGTTAGATTGCAGAACAGTTGTGAGGACTGTGGAAAACAGTGCGTGGCACTGCAGTAGCGACCTTGTTAAGCGGCAACACTTCCAACATCTCTTCTGGTTTCCACATAACTTACTGGCAAGTGTTAATCACTGCATAGTTACTTTATGAACACCCTGTATATTCCAAAACCTTTGCAGTCTTACACTTTTGAGTTCGGAATTGATATTAAATAGATGATTTGTTTTAAAAATCATTCTCCATAGGCATGCAATAATGTATGAACGTTGGGTCTTATTTTTTATTTAAAGATCTTAAAAAATAGTAATTAATTTTTTTTTCTGAGAGAAATATAAAAAGTAAATCTTTTTAAAATGGCTTGGTGATGTTTTTGGTTACTTCTCATGTAAAATAAAAGTAATAATAATAATCTTTATTTATATTGTGCCAACATATTCCGCATTGCTTCACAATTCAGAGGTTCATATACAGACAGTCATAGGTAACAGTTATCAGAAAATACAATACAAAGCATAATACAATAATTAAAGCAAAATAATGACAACCCTGATCATAAGAGCTTACAAATCAATGAGGTGGGGCTGACACAAACTATAGGTACTTATTTACAATGATGTTATAGTCAACCTGAGGAGATGGGGAATAGATAGGAGCAGCATAAGTGGCCACCAACCATTATTTGTGATGCATGTGAGACTGGTGGAGCTGATAGGCTATGTCTAAGTGACTTAGATTAGGGATCATGATAGGCCACCCTAAAAGATGTGTTTTTAGGGATCGGCTGAAACTATTTAAGTTGTGGATAGACCTAGTTTCTTGTCTTGAGGTAGAGCATTCCAGAGAATTGGTGCGGCTCGGGAGAAGTCTTGGAGCCAGGAGTGGGAGGTTCGGATTAATGCATAAGTGAGTCTAAACTCACTTCCAGAGCAAAGAGAACGGGTGGGTTAATTGACAGAGATGAGAGGAGAGAGGTAGGGTGGTGCTGCACCATGAAGAGCTTTGTGGGTGAGAGCAAGCAGTTTGAATTGGATCCTATAGTGTATAGGGAGCCAGTGCAATGACTAGCATAGAGCAGAAGCATCTAAGTAGCGATTAGCTAGATAGGTGATCCTGGTTGCTGCATTAAGGATGGACTGGAGAGGGGGGAGTCTAGCGCTGGGGAGGCCAATTAAAAGAGAATTACAATAGTCAAGGCCGGAATGAATCAGGGCCACAGTGAGGGTTTTGTGTTTTCCAAGGTGAGAAAGGGGCGAATTCTAGAGATGTTCTTCAGGTGCAAGCTGCAAGGGCAGACGAGAGATTGTATTAAAATAGCATTAAAAGTATACTATTTATAGTATTAAAATAGTATTAATAGTATTAAAATATGGCTAAAAGAAGTATTATGAAACTGCTTTAGTAAAAATGTACCTTTTAGAGCATAGTGGTCTTGTGGAAATCCAGACTTTTTATAAAGTTCTGTACTGGACCAAAGCTTGACCTGAACCTCATTGCAAGTCAGTGAATGGGCTGTTCTGCTCTCTGCCCACATACTGACATCCATAAGCACAACACTTCCAGGGGAGGTAGGTGTAGGTTTTTTTTGTACACACTAAAAATGCTGATTTTACCTCAAGTGCAGCCGTTCAAACACTGCGTGCGGCTCACACTGGTCTGAGCACCAACTGTACCCGAGCACAGTGATGCTCGCTCCAGTGATTCACATAAGTAAAACACCCAAACTCCCAACACTAATTTTTAATTAATTTTTTTCTGTGTTTGGTTCTCTTTAAAGTTCAGTTTGCTCATCCCTACTCACCTTGCTTTCTATTATCTGTATATCTTTACATGACTGCTTTTTTTTTTTTTTTTTTTTTTTTTTTAGGGTTATACGACATATACTTCTCATGTACCCATGCAACAGCATCCTCCTCCATCACAGACTAGTGGTTTAGTGCCATCTGCATACAACACGCAGTCCTATCCTGGCACTCTCCCTCCATCTGGTGGAACGCTCCTTGACTCAGTGCGACAGATACCACAGAGGCCAAGTGGTTATGTTCATCAGCAGGCATCCGGTTACAGTCATAATCCTCAATCAGGACAGAGGTACATGAACAGCTTTATAAATATATGTAGTCTGTTGTTGTTAAGTTTATTTATTGTATGTGATTTATTTTGTACTATCCCCAATAGATTTCCACACCAACAAATGCAGCAGGCTGGCATGATGGCTGGAATGGGTCATATGACGGCACAGAATGTTCAAGGTACAATACGGCCAACGCAGATGTTACCAGACCAGCAGCAACAGCAGTATCTGAGGCAGCAACAAATGTTAAGGGTAAGTGAATAAAACATTGGCAAGCAAGGTGTAGAAATTGCTAAATCCAGACTTGTAATCGATCCTAATTTTATTAGCAGCAGCAGCAACAACAACAGCAACAGCAGCAACAAGCTCAGGCACCACCTCAGCCGCAAGCACCACCTCAACCACAGCCACCACCTCAGCAGGTAGCCGCAGTAGCACAGGCCCAGACACAAGGACAGCCACCGGGACTTGGCATGCAGACACTGGCACCACAGCAACCTATGGTAGTAAAATGATGTTCACTTTCAGCTTTATATGTTCCATATTATTCCACAAACTTAGGGCCCTTTCACACTTGCGGTTTTTTCCTGATTTGGAAGATCAGGCAAAAACCTCATTCTTACAGGATTCATTTTTTTTGCCCATTCACTTTAATGATTTCAGGAGAAAACATGAAGCCACAAGATTCTACCTGACCAAATTAAAGTGAATGGGCAAAATACTGTAAGAATCGGGGTTTTCCTGATCTTCCAAATCAGGAAAAAACCGCAAGTGTGAAAGGCCCCTTAATTGTATTTTTTGGGATTTTGAGATATAGCAACACAAATTGCCAAGAATTTGTGACGTGTGAAGGAAATGATACATGGATGTTTAAATATTTCAAAAATATAAATCTAAAAAAATATTGTGGCGTATATTTGTATTCAGTCCCCCTAAGATTATAGGACCACATTATTACTGCAATTACATTTATAGTTCTTTTGGGGTATGTATCTACCAGGTTTGCATATCTAGAGACTGAATTGTTTTCCCATTATTTTGTGCAAAATATCTTTCACTCGGTGAGATTGGATGGAGGTGTCTATGAGCAGTAATTTTCAAGTGTTGTCACACATTCTCAATGGGATTTAGGTCTCGACTGGGCCATTCACACATCAATATGCTTTGCTCTAAACCTATTGTAGCTCTGGCAGTATGTTTAGGGTCGTTGTCTTGCTGGAAGGAGAACTTGTGCCCTAGTCTAAAGTCTTTTTAAACTTTAAGAGGTTTTCCTCTAGGATTGCCCTACATTTAGCTCGATCCAGCTTCCCATGAGCTCTCTCCAGCTTCCCTGTCCCTGTAAAGAAAATAATCCTCACAGCATGATGATGCCTCCACCATGTGTGACGGTGGGGATGGTATTTTCAGGGTAATAGTCAGTGCTAGTATTTCTGCCACACACAGCGTTTTGCATTAAGACCAAAAAGTTCTATTTAGGTCTCGTGATTAGAGCACCTTCCTCCACATGCTAACTGTGGTCCTCTTCATTGGTATCTACAACTAGGACTTGTTATGACTTAAATATCTCTTTTCTGGTCATCATAATGGGAGACCCAGACAATGGGGTTTAGGGCTCCGCCCTCCGGAGGTCACACTAGGTACTACAAGTTTGTAGACACCGCCTCCTCCGCTTATAAACCCCCACCGTAGGAAACATCCTCAGTTTTAAACTTAGTGTGCTCGGAGGATCACGCTTTGCTTGCACTTCACTGCATTCTCACAGCTTACGTGATGGCGTATGAAGACAAGGTAAATGGTCCCGGTTGGGACCCTCGACAGTCTCCCCGCTCACCCTTTGTGGAACACGCTGGTGGAGGTACCGGAGGGCTTTTTAGCCTGGACACTCGCTGTTCTCCCGGTACGCTGTCGAGCTCCTTCCTTTCCATCCCTCCATGGAGGCTCTGGAGAGGGGGAGCCTGGAGCCTTGCACAGCTCCGCTCCGTCCGAGGCCTCCCTAAATGGTGCTTACAGACCGGACGGAGCCAGCCCAGTCCGAGGCCTCCCTAAATGGTGCTTACACTCCCGACTGGTGCTGTACCCCCGTCCGAGGCCTCCCTAAAGGTGCTTACAGACCGGACCGGCACTGAGGCACCTGGTGTGTCTCCTGTGTGCCTGGGGGTAGTGTCTGTCACTTGGTGTCATGACACTCAGACCGCGCGGTTACCCTCGGGTCCGCGGTTCTGTTGGTGTACCCTGTGCTGGGGTCACTCTGGCTGACCGCCCTGTGTGTCTCAGGGGCTGAGGCTGTAGACTGCTGATGTTTATTTTGTACATGCAGTCTGTGTGTGTATGTGCATTGTTACACACTCTTTTTTCCCGCGCTGCGGGCTCTGGCACCTCCATTACTGAGGCTGCCTGGAGGAGGAGGAAGCAGCTCTTACGGTGACATCACCGATGGGCGTGTTTTGTGCTCTCCCGCGTGTTCCTGGCCACGCCTATGACTTTACTGTCGGCGGCCATCTTCTCCCTCTCTTCCCGGCTGGGATCTGGCTGCAGCGTGTGTCTGCACTTTCCAGGGGAGACCGGAACTCGCGGAGGTCACGCACGAACACCGCTTCCTCCTACCGCTTATTGCGGTCGGTAAGCCACCGGGATATCCGGTTTGTTTGTTTGTTACAACTTGGCTTATTTCCCCCTACTGTGGCGATGTCCTCAGTAAGGAAGCATGCTGCTAAGACGGCAGATGGCACCATTACCTGCGCTACATGCAACGGTTCACTGGTGGAGGGGTCCTGCAATAATTGCGGACGCCCAGAGACCCGGACAGTTACTGTTGGATCAGAATCTGCGGGTCTGTACCCTGAGGTTCGGGTGATCCCAGGGACATGGGAAGCGCAGAATAAGATAAATGAATCTCTGCTGTCCCAGATGTCCTCCATGTCGCAATCCCTGGAGGCACTTCATAGGAGGCTGGAAAACCCAGCTACTCCTCCCAGTTACCCCCGGGTGGCTCTTACTTCTTCTGTGAGACCCCCTAAGCGAGCTCGTGAGGCCTCTCCAGAGCTCCAAGCTCTCTCTGAGGAGGAGCGTTCCTCTGATGGTGAGGAAGATGATGGGGGTTCTACTCTCGGGTCTGTCTCTGAACCTCCAGATGGGGTGGAGGATCTGGTGTCCTCCATCAATGAGACATTACGTCTGGTCACTCCTCCTGAGGAGGTGACTGTTCACCCCAAGGAGGTCTATCAATGGCTGCGGCCGGAGGCGAGACCAAGTGGATCCTTTATGGACCACACTAATTTTGGAAGGGTGATTAGAGCACCCAGGTTACATCCTGGGCGGCGTTATGTCCGTAAACCTAAGGACCTTCGCTTTCCCTTTCCTCAGGAGGTGCTTCTGGAATGGTCGCAGTCCCCTAAGGTGGACGCTTCCATGACTAGGATTGCTGCACGCTCCTTGTTTTCTGCCTCTGATAGCTCCTCATTGAAGGATGCTACTGATAGACAGGTCGAGCAACTCGCCAAGTCTTCCTATGAGGCTGTGGGGTCTTCATTTGCCCCTAATTTTGCCGCGGTCTGGACCCTACAAGCGATTACCTCCTGCTTGGATGGTATCTCTGATCTAGCTAGGGCCAGCCCAGAGGTCCTGGCACTCTCCGACAGGGCAAGGGCTTATGCGGATTACGCCAGGACGGCAACTTTGGAAACTGCCACTCGCTCGGCTGTGGCTTCGGCCAATGCTATAGCGATCCGCAGGTTGTTGTGGCTGCGTCTTTGGGACTCAGATGCCACGTCTAAGAAGATTTTGCAAAATCTTCCGTTCTCTGGTGACAGGCTCTTCGGCACCGAGCTGGACAAGCTGATAAAGGATTCTGCTGAGTCTAAGATCCCGCAGAATAAGCCTAAGCCACGGTATAACCGTGAAAAGGAACCCAAAACTGGTCCTTTCGCCCCAGCTCGCAGTCATCAGCGGCGTCCGCTCGCACGGACCGTGGGGGCAAGCCCTCCACTCAGTGGCGCAACAAAAGTCGCCAAAAGAAACCGGCAGGGGCTGCAGCTGCCACCCCTAAACCCGCTTCGGCATGACTCGCTCCTTCATCCTGTCTCCCCACAGGTGGGGGCCGCCTGTCTCTTTTCCAGGACAGATGGCTTCTCCACGTCCAAGACCAGTGGGTCCGAGACGTAGTCTCAAAAGGCTACAGGATAGAACTGACGTCACAGCCAGCACACCGATTCCATCGGTCTGTTCCCTCCCTAGGCAAAGCTCAGGCTTTTCATCTGGTGTTGGAGGGACTCCGCAGAGACGGAGTGGTGGTCCCAGTACCCACGGGAGAGAGGTTCAGGGGTTTTTACTCCAACCTCTTTATTGTCCCAAAGAAGGACGGCTCCTTTCGTCCGGTTCTGGACCTCAAGTTGTTCAACCGCCACGTGTTGGTTCGGAAGTTTCGTATGGAATCCCTGCGCTCCGTGATCGCGGCTGTGTCACAGGGAGACTTCCTGGCGTCCATAGATATCCGAGACGCTTACCTTCACGTGCCCATTGCGCCAGCTCATCAGCGCTGGTTGAGATTCGCAGTGGGGGAAGAACACTTCCAATTTGTGGCACTGCCATTCGGGCTAGCCTCGGCACCGCGAGTGTTCACAAAGGTGATGGCCTCAATGATGGCTCTCCTGCATGTGCAGGGACACGCCGTCATTCCCTATTTGGACGACCTGCTGGTCAGGGCGCCATCGGAAGACCTTTGTCGGGTGAGCCTGGAGGTGACCATGAAGTCTCTGGAACAGTTCGGGTGGCTTCTCAACATTCCAAAGTCGACCCTGGTTCCGACCCAGTCTTTGACATATCTGGGCATGGACTTCCACACGGACTCAGCCCTGGTGTCCCTACCTCAAGCCAAACAGCTTGCGATCCAATCAGGAGTGCAGAATGTTCTCCTGTCACCACAATCATCCCTACGGGTGTTGATGAAGCTGGTGGGACGCATGGTAGCGGCGATAGAGGCGGTGCCTTTCGCACAGTTTCGCCTCCGTCCTCTCCAGTTGGAGATTCTTCGCCGATGGGACAAAAGGACGATTTCTCTGAATCGGCTGGTGACGCTGTCACAATCGACCAGGGACTCCCTACAGTGGTGGCTCCAGCCACATCATCTGTCACGGGGCCGGTCCTTTCTAAAACCGTCATGGTTAGTGGTGACCACCGACGCCAGTCTGAAGGGCTGGGGCGCGGTGTTCTTACACCACAGGGCTCAAGGCCTCTGGACCCAGGCGGAGTCGGCATTACAGATCAACGTGCTGGAGATCAAGGCGGTCTATCTGGCGCTCCTGGCGTTTCAGAAATTTCTGTCAGGACAACCCATTCGGGTTCAGTCCGACAACGCGACGGCCGTCGCCTACATAAATCATCAGGGAGGGACCAGAAGTGCTCAGGCCCTCGCCGAAGTCCACCGCATTCTAACCTGGGTGGAGGAAAACGGCTGCCTGATCTCCGCAGTTCACATCCCAGGGGTCGAGAACTGGGAGGCCGACTACCTGAGTCGACAGGGGATGGACGCCGGAGAGTGGTCCCTGCATCCAGACGTCTTCCGGGACATCTGCAGCAAATGGGGCACTCCGGACGTGGATCTGATGGCCTCACGGCTGAATCATCAGGTACCCCAATACATGGCACGATCGTGGGATCCTCAGTCTCTGGGGGCGGATGCCCTGATCCTGAGTTGGTCCAGCTTCCAGCTGCCATATGTGTTCCCGCCTCTCGCTCTGATTCCCAGGGTTCTGTGGAAAATCAGGACAGAATGCAGAGTAGCCATTCTAGTGGCTCCGGATTGGCCCCGGAGGTCCTGGTACCCGGACCTCTGGCAACTGTCAGGCGGACACCGGTGGGCTCTTCCAGAACGCGCAGATCTACTCGCGCAAGGGCCATTCTTCCACCTCAATTCCAGGGCCCTCAGATTGACTGCATGGCTCTTGAGGCCTGGCTGCTGACATCCAGGGGCTTCTCTCCTACGGTGGTTGCCACGATGAATCGGGCAAGGAAACCTGTCTCCAGGAAGATATACCACAGAACGTGGAAAATCTTTTTCTCCTGGTGTGCCTCTGGTGGACGCTCACCGTGGCCCCTGTCCACCCCGACATTGTTGGCCTTCCTACAGTCGGGTTTGGAGTTGGGATTATCCCTTGGCTCTCTGAAAGGTCAAGTATCAGCACTATCAGTGCTGTTTGACAGGCGCTTGGCGCTCCTACCGAAGGTTCGTCAATTTCTGCAAGGGGTGTCTCGGGTGGTTCCGCCTTACAGACGACCTCTGGACCCTTGGGACCTCAACATGGTCCTGGCGGCACTGCAGAAACCGCCGTTTGAGCCACTGAGAGACATCTCTCTCTCTCGTCTGTCCCAGAAGGTGGTTTTTCTGGTGGCAATTACGTCTCTGAGAAGGGTCTCAGAATTGGCTGCACTTTCGTGCAAGTCACCCTTTCTGGTGGTTCACCAAGACAAGGTGGTGTTGCGCCCGCGGCCTGAATTCTTGCCGAAGGTGGTTTCAACTTTCCACTTAAACCAGGAGATCGTTCTCCCATCATTTTGCCCCGCTCCCGTTCATCAGGTTGAGCGCGACCTCCATACTTTGGATCTCGTGAGAGCTGTACGCATTTATGTGTCCAGGACCGCCTTCTTTAGGAGTTCGGATTCTTTATTTGTCCTCACGATGGGTCGCTGTAAGGGGTCCGCGGCTTCGAAGTCGACCTTGGCCAGATGGATCAAGGCTCCCATTCAGGAGGCATACCGGTCTTCTGGTTTGCCTCTCCCGGTGGGTTTGAAGGCACACTCTACTAGAGCTGTAGGTGCCTCATGGGCCTTGCGACATCGAGCATCTGCTCTACAGGTGTGTCAGGCGGCCACCTGGTCCAGCCTGCACACTTTCTCAAAGCACTATATGGTGCATGCCCATGCCTCTGCGGACGCAAGTTTGGGCAGGCGGGTCCTCCAGGCGGCGGTTGCCCACCTTTAAGGGGGACCGTGTATTATCCGTCTTGTTGAGGAACTCTTCCCGCCCTGGGGTATTGCTTTAGGACATCCCCATTGTCTGGGTCTCCCATTATGATGACCAGAAAAAAGAGAATTTTGTTTACGTACCGTAAATTCTTTTTTCTTTAATCATCAATGGGAGACCCAGCACCCACCCAGTTGTTCCGTTGCATGTTTGCATTTGATCTGTTCTCTGTTGAGACAGTGTTTTTCCCGGGTTGTTAAAACCGTCTGTGCACGGTATTCTTCCCGATGTTTCGGGTGTGGTTCATTTTTCTCCTCGCAGCTTATGGACTAAACTGAGGATGTTTCCTACGGTGGGGGTTTATAAGCGGAGGAGGCGGTGTCTACAAACTTGTAGTACCTAGTGTGACCTCCGGAGGGCGGAGCCCTAAACCCCATTGTCTGGGTCTCCCATTGATGATTAAAGAAAAAAGAATTTACGGTACGTAAACAAAATTCTCTTTTTCATTTCCACTTTTCCATAAAGCCCAGATTTGTGGAGTATATGGCTAATATTTGTCCTGTGGACAGATTCTCCCACTGAACCTGTGGATCTCTGCAGCTCCTCAAGAGTGACCATGGGCTTCTCTAATTAGTGTTCTCTTTGCCTGGGATGTCAGTTTAGGTGGACGGCCATGTCTTGGTAGTTTCGCATTTGTGCCATTCTCCTTTTTTTATGGGTGATGGATTGAACAGTGTTCTGTGATATGTTCAGAGTTTGGGCTTCAATTTATAACCTAACCCTGCTTTACTCTTCTTGACATGTTCTACTATACACTAAATGGGGGAGAAATAGTGCAAAATAGGGTATTAACTGTGTGATTAATGGTCATATACATGTGTGTTGTGCTTCCCTTTTTAGGTTGTGCCCAGTCACAACACCTTAAATGCGTATCCGGCTGCTGCACCTCCCAGTAAAAATGATGATCTCCAAAGTAAAAGAAAGGAATTTTTTCGTGCGCTGCCTCCAGACAATAGGCGATGCAAATATTATCCAAACTGTTCTTTATTACTTGACGCGTTTCGTGAGAACTTCTCACTTCCTCAGGAGTTATACAAAGTTACCAATTTAGGTAAAGTATGTATAACTCCTGAGGAAGTGAGAAGTTCTCACGAAACGCGTCGAGTAATAAAGAACGTTTTGGATAATATTTGGATCGCCTATTGTCTGGAGGCAGCGCACGAAAAAATCCCTTTCTTTTACTTTGGAGATCATTACTCTTCTTGACAACATTTTCCCTGACCAGTCTGGTGTGTTCCTTGGTTTTCATGCTGTTGTTTCATCCCTAATGTTCTAAAACGTTTTGAATCTTTCACTTTTTATACACAGTTAAACTCAATTTACTGCTTAGGTGACTTCTGGAGGCGATTGCTCACTCAGGATTTTATTTAGGGATATCTGACATCATGGCGCTAAATATAAAGGAATATTAATAAGAATTCCCAATAGTTTTTTCATTATTTTCTTGTTACAAGGTTTTTTTTTTATTATATATTTAATATAAAATCTTACATAGACTACTCTTTTATTAGTTTCCAAGACAAGGTCTGCAACAAACGCAGCAGCAGCAACAGACAGCAGCTCTTGTACGACAACTGCAGCAGCAGTTATCCAGTGAGTACTCCTTGTAGAAGTTTTTGTTTAGTTTAACCTTGTCTTATCCCTGTATACCTTGCTGTTCATAAATAATGCATGTTCACTTGAGTGTCCGGTAACAGTGAAATCTTTTCTAACCATGTGTGCAACACTTAGTTCTTTGTTTCTCCCTCCCCGAGCAGCAGCCCGTGGGTGCGGAGTATCTAATATTCTTGTTCTCTTTGCAGACACACAACCACAGCAAGCTTCCAATCCATTTGGGCGTTTCTGATTTCTGGCTTAAGTCTGTTGGTGATGGCTCTGTTTGGCTCCCTCCTGACACAGAAGACGGGCCTCTGATACTAAAGACAGTGTTACTGGACTGCTGTGAAGGAGAAAGACAATTACTAGGTGTCATGGCACATGAAATTTGTAAACCTGGACTCTTGTATAATAAGATGGCGGGGAACCAGAATGTCACATTGCTCCCTTAAATTAAGAGCAAGGGCTTTTGAGCCTTATGGACCGTTTACCTTTCAACAAAAAAGTTTTTATTATTTTGATAATCAAATAAGTAAATTGTCATTTTCTAACCTATTTATATTGCAACCTGATCTCAGGCACATGTATGAACATGGTGACAAATACTACTTTTGGTCTTTACCTGTTCTTGTAAGTGAGGTAGAGCCCCTAAAAATGCCCAAATTGAATGGTATTTGATTTAGTCTATCTAGATTTTTCCAACAAGTGGAACACATTGCTGGTTGGAATTTTAATTTCCTAAATCATGAAATTCTACACCCTCCTCAGTACTTTGTCTGAGTGTACTTGTGCACTTGCCATTGGGGTATTTTGTGCATGTGCCTCTTATTAAAACATCTGTTCATATCTTTCAGATAAGCTGTATCGATCATCTCAAATTGCATACTTCTTGCAGCTATACTTTGTCACATTTTTGCTTCTGCTATACCAAATGAGCTAGATAAAAAAAAAAATGCATTTTTTGTATTATTGCACTGTTTCTCTACCCCAAGTCAATTAAAAGCCACGTATGAAAGAAAATGACATGCCAATAAATATATCAAAAGATTCCTCTCCAAATGTATTTGGTCAAGGCTGTAATTGACTGTTTAACTGACATGAGACCATAAGGGGCCTTTTGTACAGCAATTTGATGTCGTAAATATACCCCATTTAAAGTGTTTTTCATTTTTTTTCTTACATGGGTATATTAATGTTTGATCTTCCATTTTAGCAGTGTATAAAGATGAAAGTGTTCATGATTTACAAAAAAACAAACTAATTTGCTTTAATTAATTTATAAAATAAATATTTACCGCTTACACAGAACAGTTTTTTAAAAAAGCAACAATTGGATGCATCAGATGATTAGAACCAGGGCTGTGGAGTCTGAGTCTGATTGATTCAGGGTAATTGAGGAGTCTGTTGGTCAAAGGTTTAGCTTACCCATTGCACATCGGGGCTGTGGAGTCAGTGTCCATTTTGATGGAGTCAGTCGGATTCAGGGAAATTAAGTCAGAGTTGGAGTCTGATGTTTGGCTTTCCAACTCCACAGCCCTGATTAGAGCACGAGATCGATCTTTATTCCTTAGGCATTTCGTTTATAGGGTGTTGATCCCTTTGAAAAAATGATGGTACCCCGATGCAGTTTCTTAAACAAAACTATAAAAATACAGCAGGTGAAATAAGTATTGAACATGTCATCAATTTGCTAAGTAAATATATTTTTAAAGATTTTGTTGACATGAATTTCTCACCAGATGTCAGTAACAACCTATCCAATCCACACAGGCAAAGAAATCACACCATAGATGCCCTTAAATTATGTTGTGTAATAATGAGAAATGACACACTGAAAAAGTATTGAACACATGAAGATAGAGTGGTGAAACAAGCCATGGAAAGTCATGACACCTGCTAAAAACTATCAGTAATTACAAGGCAATCCTGCTTCTTGTAAAAAATATCAGCTGTTCAACTGATAAAAAAGATGACAAAGTACCAAGGTGCCACACAAGAAACATCTAATGATTGGTAAAACCAGTGAGCTCTGTCTCAAGACCGTCGGAATCTTATTGTTGCAAAACATACTGATGACATTGGTTACAGAAGGATTGCTTAACTACTGAAGGGTCCAGTGAGTTCTATTGGGGCCAAAATCTAGAAGTGGAAAGAACATAATTTCAACATAAACTGGCCATGACCAGGAGCTTCTTTTAATGATGTTTGTTAATGATGTAGATGACATGCAATGGTCTTTTACACATCAGAAGATCTTCTTGTGGAGTGTTAATTGTGTCTAGGTAATGAGTCATGAATCCAGGTGTCAAATTAAGCCCTTTTGTTAAGGATTGGAACATTCTTATGAATTTGAATTCCCACATTTTACGTTCTCTATCATTTTTAAAGTGACCTTTCAATATCAGGACTTTTAGGTCTGCCATGCTGTGTCCAGGCTCAGAGAAGTGTATTCCTACAGGCATGTCCAGCTTATTTTTTATTGTATGTCTATGTAAATTCATCCTTGTTTGTAGCTTTTGCATTGATTCCCCAATATACATTCCTGTAGTGCACTTTGTACATTGTATCATATACACTGATGTGTAAAAGACCATTGCATGTCATCTACATCATTAACAAAGACTTAATTTTAATTTCCTTAGCACACCTCCATTTCCTTATGTCCTGCTGTATTTTGTATTTAAATGCCTCAGTAACTCATTTGTAATATTGTCTGATGAAAGAGCCTTGAGCTCTGAAAGCTTACAAATATAATTTTTCTTGTTAGCCAATAAAGGTATCACTCCCAGAATACTTTTCTCAACCTTTTTTTTGGGGGGACTTAAGTATTTTCATCGATTTTTCTGGCTAACACGGTACCACAATATTATTTTGTATTGTACTCTGAAGAAAATAACTGTATGCACAGTCACCATGCAAGACTCCATTGCTGAACAAAAGGCATGTCAAAAAGCGTTTAAATTTTGCTCACCAACATTTAGACAAGCCTGTGAAATACTGGATGAATCATCATTTGAGACCAAATTGAACTCTTTGGATGTCCTAATACACACCATATTTGGAGGCAAAAGGCACTACATGTCACTTCAAAATCACCATACCAACAGTGAAGTTTGGAGGTGGGAACATCATGGTGTGGGGCTGTTTTTCAGCATACAGCACTGGCAAACTTTATTAAGTTGAAGGAAGGCTTAATGGACAAATGTACCAACACATTCGTGATAACATTTTGCTGCTATCTACCAGAATGAAGATGAAATGAGGGTGGACATTTAAGCAAGACTATGATACCAAACACACAGCTAAGGAAACTCTGATTTGGTTTCAGAGAAAGAAAATAAAGCTGCTAGAATGGCAAAGACGATCTCCGGAGCTGAATCCAATAGAAAATTTATGGAAGGAACTACAGTTCAGAGTTCACAGAAGGAACCCAGGCGACCTGCAGGATTTGAAGAGTGTTTGTGTGGAAGAATGGCCCAAAATCCACCTGAACAATGCTTGTGACTAGTGTCTCCATATAGGAGACGTCTTAGAGCTTCATCACTAACAAAGCCTTTTGTGCGAAGCATTAAATAAACGTCAGAATTTCAGTAAATGTGTTCAATACTTTTTTCCTGCGTCCTCATTATTATACATAATTTACAGACATCTGTGTTTTCATTTCTTTGTGTGTGATTGGGTGGTTTGTTACCGACATCTATTGAGAAATTCATGTCAATGACACCTTTAAAAATATATTTACTTAGAAAATTGGTGGCATGTTCAATACTTATTTCACCTGCTGTGTGTATGAATGTTAGATGGACTTGACAATGAGTGAAGTAAGTGAAGCATCTAAGTCTTCACTGCTTCTCCCGGGGTCTGCTGTTTGCTGTATTCGTCTCCCACATGATCAGTCACCATCTCTGTTTACACAGGGTGGGTCATTTATATGGATGCACCTAAATTGGCAATAGTTGGTGATATCAGCTTCCTGTTTGTGGAACATTAGTATATAGGAGGGGGAAACCTTTTCCAGATGGGTGGTGACCATGGCAGCCATTTTGAAGATGGACATTTTGGATCCAACTGTATTTTCTTTCAATGGGAAGAGGGTCATGTGACACATCAAACCTATTGAGAATTTCATAAGAAATAATGGTGTGCTTGGTGTTAATGTAACCTTATTCTTTCATGAGTTATTTACAAGTTTATGACCACTTATAAAATGTGTTCAAAGTGCTGCCCATTGTGTTGGATTGTCAATGCAACCCTCTTCTCCCACTCTTGATACACTGATAGCAACACCGCAGAAGAAATACTAGCACAGGCTTCCAGTATCCATTGTTTCAGATGCTGCACATCTCGTATCTTTACAGCATAGACCATTGCCTTCAGATGAGTGATGAGGCAAACTTTTTTGTGAATTGTGAAGTTAACATACAAAGCCATCGCTATTGCTCTGACACTAAACCACAGTGTATAGATCCCTACAAGACTTTTGGAACACAAACATTGATGGTATGGTGTGGTATATGGGGTACAAAGATAGTAGGGCCTTTCTTCATCAATGGAAACTTCAATGCCACTGGATATCTGAAATTGCTACATGATTCAGATATCCAGTGGCATTGAGGTTTCCATTGATGAAGAATGGCCTCACTATCTTTGTACCCCATATACCACACCATACCATCAATTATTGTGTTCCAACAATCTTGAAGGGATCTATCTACTGTGGGTTAGTGTCAGACCAATAGCAGTGGTTTTGTTTGTTAACTTCACCATTCACAAAAATGTTTGCCTCATCACTCATCTGAAGGCAATTGTCTATGCTGTGAAGATACGAGATGTGAAGCATCTGAAACAACGGATACTGGAAGTCTACTAGCATTTCTTTTGCGTTATTGCTATTAGTGTGTCAAAAGTGGGAGAAAAGGGTTGCATTGACAATCCAACACAATGGGCAGCACTTTGAACACATTCTATAAGCGGTCATAAACTTGGAAATAACTCATGAAAGAATAAAGTTATGTTAAAACCATGCACACCATTGTTTTTCTTATGAAATTCTCAATAAGTTTGATGTAATACCCCACAGGACAAATAATTCGATCCGTACTGCTGTATATAATGACTCTGTTAATGTATCCCTGATGAAGAGGTCGGGACGACCTTGAAACGCGTAGGATTAAAGATCACTGATTTATAATACAGAGGATGTCTGTCATTATATACAGCAGCGCGGATCGAATTATCTTTGTACTCTCGGGTATTTCGTGACCATCCTTGAGGTGGGGATCCTGCGGCAGCTGTTCTGATGCGAGAAAACCAGTTGTGGGTCGCACAACCGACAAAGGTGAGCAATTTTATACACTGCATACACTCCTTTGCACCAAACAGATTAGACCCATTGTGCCCTTGTCTACCCATTTTTTAAATAAGTTTGATGTGTCACATGACCCTCTTTCCATTGAAAAAATAAAGTTGGATCCAAAATGACCGACTTCAAAATTGCCACCATGATCTCCACCCATTTGGAAAAGTGTTCCCCTCCTATACACTAATGTGCCACAAACAGGAAGTTGCGTAATGAGAATAGTCTGACGCCTAATGACTTCACTGACAATCATGTATAGCTGCTGAAAAGGAGAATTTTGTGTACTCACCGTAAATTCCTTTTCTCTTAGCCTCTAATTGGGGGACACAGGACCGTGGGTGTTATGCTGCTGTCCACTAGGAGGCGACACTAGGCAGAATCTGCAAAAGACTTAAGTGGCTCCTCCTCTGCAGTATACATCCCTGGAGCAGGAAGTGCTTCTCCAGTTTTACTTAGTGTCTTAGGAGGCACACACAATTTTATTTTCTTAAAACATTTTTTCACTTTTTTGATTTTTCTTTCAAGAAAGAAGAAAAGTGGGTCTCTGTCGAGACTCCTGGCATGGTCCCTCCTCGGCCCCCCCACATTTGGGGGCGCCTGGTTGAGGTCGACATTTTCCCTCACAAGCCGCTCCCTCCTCGGCCCACAACTGTTGGGGGTGCCTGGTTGAGGTTGAGAAGATGGGCCCCCCTTCCCCAGCTCCCCACTGTTGGAGACCCTGGGTTGAAGTCGAGGCTCCACAGGAGCCCCCTGACGTTGGACGGCAGCATCCCTCCCTAATCACCCCTCCGGGGCTTTTTAGGTTGAGACACCGCAGGTAGGGCACAACCATGCTGCATGGTCACTGCAGCACGATCCAGAATCCTCATCTATGCTGAGTGTTTCTGAGGGCCACGGGCCCCAGCAAAGCCTCAGCCTGCCGAACGCTATTAATGGGCACAGACTCCAGGACCCCCAGCTTGCTGTGTGCTCCTCATGGGGCTGGGGGAACGCATTTTGAGACATCTGTAGCCATTGCCAGGACCACAGATCCTGTGCTCCTGCAAGCAGCGGGCACATTCACAGGCTGCAGCATATTCTAGGCTGCAGCACACTCCTGGAGCCCCGGGCCTCAGCTGCAACACATTCCCATGCTGTGACCCTGCATGCAGGCTATAAGTCAGCCACATTGGCTGCAGGCCTAAGGCAGTAACAAGGGAAGCCAACAGTCACTCCCCACTCTCGGTACCTGGGTTGTGGCTACTTCGCTGCTGGTCACGGAGCCCCACTATCAGGGTCTCTAGGAAGCAGGCTCCCCCACACCGGGTTCGTCCCCGTACTATCCATGCTGTGCCCGTTCCCCTGGAAGGGAGCACAGCAGCGGCAGCTCACTCAGCGAGCTCTGAGTGCCGAATGGGCGTCTGCCCTATCGTGGGCGCAGCGTCCGGTGCCTGGCGGCGTTGTCTCCAGTTCCGGCCCCGGACCTCCGCGCCAGACCTCCGCAGTTCCCGGGCCCCGGTTTCGGCCTAGCCAGACGTCCCCGCCCGCCCCCCGCTTGACATCGGAGCCTCGCAGCGTCAGCACGGGAGGCGGGATAGGGCTAAAAAGGCGCCCTTCAGCTTCTCTGCGCGCTCTCGTGCTGGCTCCGCCCCCCTTCTTCATTGCACCGCCCCATTGCAGCCCCGGCGCTGACACCGCTGTATAACAGCAGTAAACAGCGCTTAGGCATTAGGGGGCACAGGCCGACCAAGCCATCACTAGGGTCAGGCATGGCTAAGAAGTTAGATATATGGGCAAACCCTAGAAGCACACTAGGGTTGCACCTAGGACTCAGTACTGGGCGGAATGTCTGCAGGGGCACCCACTAAGGGGCAGATGGCAGCAGGCTCATGCTTGCCACCGCTGCGGCATCCCTTTGTCCCTGTCCTCACAGCAGGAGGTAATAGGGATATAGAGATTCATCTCAGGATCCTTGTACAACATTACAGCAAATATCACAGCATCTGCTGTGCGGTGTACACAGGGACCCAACACAGTACAATTAGCACAGCTTCGCTCTGCTGCAGTCTCCGATAGTTACTGAAGGGCAGCCAGCATGATACAGTCTGCTGCAACCTGTCCTCCTCCCCCCTCCCTGTACACCATGCATGGAACATGTAATACTACCCTCTGTACACCGTGTATAGAGCAATATCATACTACAAGGAATACTGCTAATTCCCAGAGCAGTACAAGCAGAGTCCCTCTGTCCATCACACGGACCAATTGCAGTTGTTCCTACCACCATGCCAGATGCAGGTACCTGTTGGTACACCTATCCGACCTGATAGCTTTACCCGGGGGGTAGCTAGGTTTAAGGGATATACTGACATGCCTTTTTCCTCGGTCCCCCAACGTTGGTGGAGCCCTGTTGATATTCAAACATCAAATACTCGTCCATCATACCCCTTCCCAGGCCCCCCCACAGTTGAGAGAACTAGGTTGTGGTGGAATTACTACAGGTTTAACTCACAGGTTTCTTCCTCCATTATTGGAGAGCCCAGTTGAAGTTGATGTAACCTACAATTACCTGACAACTGCAAGGTCCCAGGTCCGTTTGCCAATCCTCTCCAAATCCCACAGCTGGAGTTCTGGTTGGCGGTGATGACAGTCAAGTCTCACAAGACGCAGGATGAAACACCGTGATCCGCAACTGCACGAGTAATTTAGCTACGGCTCTCTGGCACCTAAGACCCATAGCATACTCCCTCCTCAGCTCCCCACTGTTGGAGGCGCTGGGTCGTAGCCGAGATTGCTATATACCATACTCCTTCCTCGACTCCCCACTGTTGGGGACTCAGGTTGAAGCTGCGACGGCACAAGGCCTGGCCAGCCTCCGTCCCCAAACTACAAAAACGAAACTCTGGGTTGCAGAACGTGGAATACGAGCCCTGTTGCCAATCTCCTCACTATACCTATATTAGGTACTTGGGTTGAGATGACACGTGCGAGTACTCTGCACAGCCCACTTCAAAGCAGGACCTCGCAGACCCCCGACTGCATTAACTCAATGGATGGGCCCTCCTGGACCCTGTCTGACCGTGGCCCGAACCTTTTTCCACGCAATCTGTCCCTTCTCGACTCAGGAGTCAAAAAGAGAATACTCACGGTGGGATAGCGCTCGCTGTGTGCAGCGAAGGACACCGGCAACTGAACTATCGTGGGCGCAGCCTCTGGTTTCGGCCAGTGCTGCTCCTGACTTCCGGCTCCCTTCGGACTTCCGCATCGGGCCTCTGCCATTCCCGGGTCCCGCGATTTACGCGAGGCCCCGGCTTCGGCCTAGCCGTGACATCACTGGCTTACCCGCCCTCCGCCCGCCTTCTGCCCGCCCTCTGCCTGATGTCGGAGCCTCCGAAGCGTCAGCACAGAGGGTGGGGCGAGGCTGAAAAGGACTGAAGCGCAAAGAATACAAAGCTTTTTCCCAGCCTGAAGTTGGCAATGTCTATACTGCATTTCAGCAGTCTCCCATATCTGGATGACTTTTTTTATCAATGATTGACTTTCAAGGACTGCGAACACAGTGGCATTTGCACCGTACTCGTTAAGAAGACTCGGTAGGATCGACCTCCACAGGTCTACCGCAATTCCAAGGGACATGCTGCAGCACAGCACACACATTCCTGGAGTCCCAGCTCCGCTGCGTACTCCTGACGGCCACATGCTGCAGCATCACGTATGGAGTCTCAGCCATATTGAACGGATAGCATCGCATGAACACGGCAGCCTTTAGTTGCAACACATCCACAGCTGTAGTCGAATGTCCCCAGACAAGGCACGGATTCTTGATATTGGAATCCGCAGCCTCCGTCAGAGGTCGCCTCAATCCTTCACAACTGCCATAAGAGTCCTAGACAGAATAGTGGCAGCTTGTGAGTCGGTTCCATTGGCTCAGCTGAATCACCGGCCTTTGCAATTATCCATGCTCAGGCGTTGCTCGAGAACAGGATGGGGTGCAATGTACCCCCATCACAATGCACATGGCAGTAGTCTTGCCCTGTCTCGAAGATGCCCCTCAATCTACGAACATTCGTGCAGTATCTCTAGTACTGAAATCATTCAGTCACCTTCTGGCATTCGGACATGTCAAGATACAGTCAGACAATGCCACAGCTGTGGCATATGTCAACCACCAGGGTGGAACCCGCAGTCTCTAAGCCAGTGATGGCGAACTCCAGGCCTCGAGTGCCACTAACAGTGCAGGTTTTCAGGATTTCCTTATATTGCACAGGTGATAATATAATCACCTGCACAGGTAATGATTCCAACCTCTGTGCAATACTAAGGAAATCCTGAAAACCTGCACTGTTAGTGGCACTCGAGGCCTGGAGTTTGCCATCACTGCTCTAAGCGATGACAAGTTCGTCACATCCTTCACTAGGAAGAATCCTGGAACACTGTACTGCCAGCTGTTCTCATACCAGGTATACACATCTGGGAGGGGGATTTCCTAATCCACCAAGGGAAGGACTCGGGGGACCGGCCCCTTCATCTAGAAGTCCTCCATCGAAACGCTAACGCCAGGAAACCACAGATATGGACCTGACGGAGTCACGCCTCAATGCCACGGTCCCTACTAAAAAAAGAGAGGAGATACAAGAGGCGCAGATTGTGCCTTACAAAAGGACACTATATGTTTCCGTGTGGATTATAAAGATATCCACTCACCTTTTATGGTTGTGAGACCCACAACCAGTTTGAAAGCATAAGGCAGCTGCTGCAGAACCTCCACCAACGCCAAAACCGCAGGAAATCAGGAGACAAACTGGAATGGTGTCCACGGTCCGCGCTGCTGCTCTTTATCAAAGGATTTCACAAGAGGTTACCACCATTATAAGGTCCTTTATTTCATCACACCTACGCATTTCAGTGCTGTCCCAGCACCTTCCTCAGGGCATGTTGACACCTCTTGTGAAATCCTATGATAAATCGCAGCAGCACAGACCGTGGACAGCATTCCAGTTTGTCTCCTGAATGCCACGGTCCCGGCCTTCCTGGCCTGGTCTCAGGATCCACAGTCAGTGGGACAGACGCACTAGTCCAAGCCTGGACCGGTATCTGTCTCTCCTATATTCTTTCCCCACTAACAGTCTGGCATATCAAACGAGAATGTCGCCAGATCATCTTCGGGGTCTCAGACTGACCCACACGCACTTGGTGCGCAGTCCAATTTATAGCAGCAGTACCAGGACGTCTAACAGACAGTCCAGACCTGCTCGCTCACGGCCAGTTCTCCCTCAGAATTCCTCACATCTGAGGTTAATGGCGTAGCCTTTGAGACCTAGAACTTAACCCAAGAGGTTTTTTTTTTTTCCCCCCAGGATATTGTAACGACCGTAGTCACAGAGAGGACACCAGCTTTTTCAGCGATATCCCATCACACATGTGTAATCGTTTTGGTATTTTGCTTGGGGCACCTCTAGAGGTCATTCCCCTTGGCCCTACTTCATACCAGGGACTCTCCGTTTCTTCCACTCAGACCTAGACTCAGGTCTGTCCTTAGGGTCTCTCATACAGCAGGTTTTCAGCTGTTTTTCACCCTCTTACAAACATGTTTTGCCACCAGACTTCTATCAGATCCTTCCTATGAAGGGTCTGCTATTTAAGGTCTCCATACAACAAGACTACACCTGTGGGGACCTGAACTTGGTCCTCACGGCACTACAAGAACGACCTTTTCAGCCTCGATGGGATATTACCTTTAGCATCCTCATCCAAATGGTTCGGTGGCATTTATTTGTCTCTGCAGAAGTATCGGTACTTGCAGCGGTCTCATGTAATCCATCCTTTTCTAGTCTTCCATCTGGACAAGATTGTCCTATGGCTGGTTCCATTCTTCTTCTAAGGTAGGTTTACTCCTTCCACCTACATGAAGACATCTCTCTGCCATCGCTGCGCCCGACTTCAGTCCGTACACCCATACCCAAGCCACTATAGTGCTTGCACTCAGTCCTCGACAAACGCAGGTCTGGGTACACGTGTCCTCCAGGCGGCAGCAGCCCGCCTGTCGGTGCATAGTTCTTCACTGACCATGCTCAGTGTCACTAGTTCCATTGTTCTTTCCCACCCAGGGACTGCTTTGGGACGTCCCACGGTCTGTGTCCCCCAATGAGGCAAAGGAGAAAAGGAGATTTTTGTGTACTCACCGTAAAATCCTTTTCTCTTAGCTTCTAATTGGGGGGCACAGCACGCACCTCTAGTCTTTCACCAGAGCAAGGTTTCCCTATGGTTGGCCCATCTTTTCTACCGAGGTGGTGTCCTCTTCCCACCTGACTAAGAACACTGCTTGCCATCACTGTACTCATTTTTTGTTCATCGGGTCAGCACAGTTTTTTCTTATGCCCGGCCTCGTCAAAGCCCTATGTGTCCAGGACAGCACCTCAGGACGTCGGCCTATCTCTTCCTTCTTCCAGAGTGGAAACGCACAGGTTTGCCAGCCTCTATGACTTTTCGAGCCAGTTGGATCAGACCAACCCTCCAAGATGCTCATACCATCGAAAACCCGCCCCTTCCGGCAGGTCGTAACGCACATTCTGTCTGGCAGTAAGGGCCTTCTAGGCTATTAAACACCAGGCGTCATCACCACAAGTATGTGAGGCAGCCACATGGTACAGCCTACATGTTTTTCCGCGGCACTATAGTGTTTTTACTCAGTCTCCGGTAGTGGCAAGTTTAGGTAGACATGGCCTCCAGGTGCCAGTAGCCCACCTGTAGGTGCATAGTCCTTCACAGCCTTTGTTCAGTGTTAATAGTTCCAATGCTTTTCCCACCCAGGGACTGCTTTGGGACGTCCCACGGTCTGTGTCCCCCAATGAGGCGAAGGAGAAAAGGAGATTTTTGTGTACTCACCGTAAAATCCTTTTCCTTAGCCTCTAATTGGGGGGCACAGCACCCACACTATTGCCCTTGTGGGCCTTTTCTACAGTTCTCACATAGCTTCTCAGCTGTTAATAGGCAAACATGTGTAAACATGTTAACCATGTATCACTCTGTTAACTGTTGACTGTTTAAACTTGTGCCTGTTTAGTTCCTGGCCTTCTAGTACTGTGAGCCTGTTTAGTTACAGGCCTTGTTATACAATTATTGCTTCGTTAACTCTTCACGGTTTTCCACATGCGCCTGCTTAGTTACAGGCCTTGTGGTACTAGTATTACTCTGCTAACTCTTAACTGTTTACACACGTGCCTGCTTGGTTTCAGGCCTTGTTACACTGTTATTACCTTGCTAACTATATTTATTTACACAGGTTGCCTGCGTAGACTTCCTGTGTCACTGTTATCTGTTAACTCTCCTACTGCTTTAGCACAAAACTGGAGAAGCGCTAAGAGAAAAGGATTTTACGGTGAATACACAAAAATCTCCTTTTCTCTATCGCTTCATTGGGGGACACAGGAGACCATGGGTGTATGCTTGGTGCCACTAGAAGGGGGACACTAAGCTAAATAAAAAACTTTGCTCATCCTTACTGGTATAGACCCTCAGACCGGAGGGGAAACTACCCAGTTTCAGATTAGTGTCTACAGGAGGCAGATGTGTTCTGACCCAGAGCACATCTATAGCTTAGATGTGCTGTGACCCAGAGCACGTTGTGAGGCACGGGCCGGGTCGGTATGCTGCGACGGTATGTGCCTCCCTGGGTGCGTGCTCCAGTGCCGCAGGACGTACTCCATCCCAGGTATTAGATGGGATTCCTCTTCTCAGAGCAGAAGGGGTTAAGAGGACATGGGAACCCTGGGTGTGGTTCCTTGAGTCTGGAGTGAGATTCTCTCCAGTGCAGAGCCTGATTGAGGAGCTCTGAAGGAAAGTTGAAGTGGTCCTGGGAAGGGATTATCTCCGGTGGGGCTGATAGAGCCTGTCAGCGGTCGGGAGATACACCAAGCGGTGTGAAGTGTGCCGGCTGCGCTCCGAATCTGTGTTTTGGTGACTGTAACCGGACGGAGATCAATAAACCGTGAGTTGAGAACTGTCCGTGCCTGGTTCCCTGCCTCCCCGACACCGCTACACCTCACATATGGTGGAGAATGCGGGCATTGCCGGTCCGGTGAGGTGTAGCCGCCACTACCGTTGCCCTCTGTTCCGGTGGGGAAGTGACTTTTCATGAGGCTAATGAGCGGCTGCTAAGTAAGAGGAGCAGCAGTCATCATTGCGGCCAGTCTCTTGCGTGGTGCCCGGCATCGCATGTCCTGGATTCGGCCGGCTATATTACAACACAAACCAGCAGCCAGCATGGAGGAGGTGCTCAAGCGCCTGGTGCTGGCCCAGCAGCAGCAACAGGAAGCTCAGCAGCAGCAAGAGAGGAGGCACCAGGAGCAGATGGCCCTGTTGATCGAGGCTGTGCGGACCATACCGGGGGATCCGCCTCGAGGACCAGGTGACGACTGCAGCGTCCGGAAAGCGGTAAGACAAGCGCTGCAAAAGATGACCCCGGGGGATGATGTGGAGGCATTCCTGGCCGTGTTTGAGCGGGTGGCTGAACGGGAGAGACTGCCGGTCGCCCAGTGGGCCGAGGTGCTGGCGCCCTATTTGACTGGTGATCCCCAAAAGGCATACATAGACCTATGTACTGAGGATGCCCTGGACTATGGAGCCCTGAAGGGGAGATATTGGCCCGTACCGGGGTCAATACATATGTGAGGGCCCAACGGGTGAGCCAATGGGCCTACGAGGAAGGCAAACCGGTGCGCTCACAGGCCTATGATTTGTTGCATCTGGTTAAAAAATGGCTGCAGCCTGAAGCCCTGAGTCCGGCTCAGATGGTAGAGCGGGTGGTGGTGGATCGCTTAGTGCGTACGCTGCCCATCCCCATACAAAAGTGGGTGGGACACAGTGACCCGGGTTCCCTAGACCAGTTGGTGAAAGTGGTGGAGCGCCATGTGGCCACACAGGAACTGATCCGGGACACTGGGACAATGCGGGCTACCCGCAAGGCCGCGCCCACCACACCAGACAGTAGGGACCCCCAACCCGGTCCCCGGGCGGGCGAGCGCCCGGCTCAGGCTGAAAACGGGCCTCCCCATGCAGCAAAGCGGCGATCCGGACAGCCGCGGTTTGGCCCCTGGTATAGCGGGGAACCACCCCGATGTAGAAGATGCCGGGAGGTGGGACATATGATGGTGCAGTGTCCCCTCAACGGGGAACCAATGGACTGTGACTATTCCCGGAGGCGGTCCATGTTCGCCCACCTCGTCGGAAAACGGGGCTCTGCCCCCCGGGATACTGAGAATGTACTGTGCCGCGTACGGCTTAACGGTAATGAGGTGACGGCCCTACTGGACTCAGGGAGCAACGTGACCCTCGTGTGTGCCTCCTTGGTCTCCAGGACCAAATCCACCGGCCGTACGGTCAGGGTGATGAGTGTCCATGGGGATCATCGCAGGTATCCAATGAAGCGTGTCACGTTTGCTACCCCAGCCAGGCGGGTTCAACATGTGGTTGGGGTGGTAAAGGATCTCCCTTATGATGTTGTGCTGGGGAGGGATATGCCCTTGTTCCGGGTATTGTGGAACGGGTATATGGCCCTTCGGATGAAGGATAGACAGGGCCCGGAGCCCGAGGATCCCGCCCCCGGGATACCCAGAGGAGTTGATGGGACTAACCCCCGGGTGCAGAGCCCCGTGCGCCGGCCGCGCCAACTCCCCATCCGGAATGGTGCAGCAGTGCCGCACGCCGACCCCGTTTTCCTCGTAGGGCCCCAGGGCTCTGTCGTTGGTACCCGTCCGGGGTTGGTGGGTGCCGGGGGCCCGAACGGGTTGGTTGCTCGTGGCGTCTGGCACCGCTGGTACCCCCGGGTGCCTCTGCTTGGCTCCGCCGGTGCTCCGCGCCGTGACGTGGTCACCTCACAGGGCCCAGGGTTATGGCCTGGTGTTCAAACCCATACGCTTGAACATAGGGGGGATATATGTGAGGCACCGGCCGGGTCGGTATGCTGCGACCGGTATGTGCCTCCCTGGGTGCGTGCTCCAGTGCCGCAGGACGTACTCCATCCCAGGTATTAGATGGGATTCCTCTTCTCAGAGCAGAAGGGGTTAAGAGGACATAGGAACCCTGGGTGTGGTTCCTTGAGTCTGGAGTGAGATTCTCTCCAGTGCAGAGCCTGATTGAGGAGCTCTGAAGGAAAGTTGAAGTGGTCCTGGGAAGGGATTATCTCCGGTGGGGCTGATAGAGCCTGTCAGCGGTCGGGAGATACACCAAGCGGTGTGAAGTGTGCCGGCTGCGCTCCGGATCTGTGTTTTGGTGACTGTAACCGGACGGAGATCAATAAACCGTGAGTTGAGAACTGTCCGTGCCTGGTTCCCTGCCTCCCCGACACCGCTACACCTCACAACGTCTATAGCTTAGATTTTTTTCTTCTTCAGAGCACACTTAGTATTTTTATTTTTATTCTTGTTTTTATTTCTTTCCAACTACGGACAACAGATGGGCACATTAAGTGTCACCTCTTAGTAGCCCTATCTGCACTATTAGTGCCAGACTTTTGCTCTGCGTCACCCTTAGGGTGTTGTCCCCCTTGGGTGCCCTGATGCCTAAATGCTCCACCAGTCATCCGTGTCCAGGCCTCACCTCACCACCTCTACTGCACAGGGCATGCTGAGAGACCTCGGATCCTTCCTTCTCAGTGCCGAACCTTTGCTCTGCGTCACTTACAGGGTGTCGCCCCCTTGGGAGCCCAGGTGCCCTGGGGCCTGGATGCCACACCAGATGTCCGTGCCTAGACCTCACCACCCCTGCTTGACAGGGCGTGCTGAGAAGCCTTGGATACCTTTTTTTCCTCTCCCTCCTTCCGGTAGTGGAACGAGGGTCAGCAGGACAGATTCCCTCCCCCCAGCATCAGCAGAGGACCTGCAACAAGACCCTTCTTTCCTTTTTCTTTCTCTCCTCTCTGGACAAAGGGGAGTTTAATCGAGGATCACTGCACCTACTCCCCTCCCAGGAGGAGGTGCAGCCTGTGTGCCTACAGCAGGAACAGAGATACAACCTCCCCAGGACGTCCTGCGGAAGCTGATGCCGAAACCACCGCGCTGTTCAAATAACACCTTCACCCTGGATCCATTCTATGGCTGGCGACTCTTCCAATACCTTCATGCAGCACTGGCAGCGTGCAGTGAAAACAGATCAAGGACTCTATGGTATGCTTTTTTAATGTTAGAACTTCCCCTGGGTTATGCGGGGCTCCCTATACTAATTTATAGCTCCCTATAGTTTTTGAACACTGTTTTTGACCACTTTCGCCAGTCTTTACCGACATCCGGACCGTCCTGGTTCTCCCATGAAGTACAAAGCTCAATGAGGTTACCAAACCAATTTAGTGCTTCAGTAAGTCAGTAAAAAGTAGTTAGGAGTATTCAAATCATGAAAATCAGAAGGGTGCCCATAGTTTGGCACCTGTCAAATTTTGAAATAATGCATATTTCACATTTTTAGTTAGTACAATAAACCTCATTTCAAACCTGAAATATTACTGTGTCCATCTGTTATTACATATATCACACTGAAATAGCTGTTGCAAAAAAACAATTAAAAAAAAAAAAGAGTAAGATTAAGAGGGATGCCCAAACTTTTTCATATGACTGTATGTTGTCACCTGCAGGATGGGACACAGAACCTGCCTGCTATCCAGTTCGCCAGAGTCCCCGATCACATGTTAGGTCACTATTTGCAGCAATGTCCACAAAACCTTCCCACTGTCCAGTGTTCAAGCATAATCAGCCGTCACCTATATGGCAAGGGCTATGGAACTAGCCCACTGTACAGTATCATCCCGTATCATAAGGCTGTCTATGACAATAGTCTGAATCAGTATTCAGGATGGAGTCTTGTTCCAGCATCTTCCACCGGTGGCAACAAGAGTATTGGAATCTGTCCACTGTTCAGCGCATCAGAGTCCCTGACCACAAAGTATCACATTACTGTCTGTGACTGGCATCTCAGAACTATTCATAGTTCCTGTACGCAGTTTTCAATGCTATCCAGGATTTGCTTGCCTATGGTTAATAGTTACTTTTTTGTGCCTAGTGAACCAGCTTTACCCTTGACCATGCAATACACCCAAGAGTTATGGAAGCAGATGGCTGAGTCCAGCGGGCTCTGTACACCTCTCGGTGACTCAATGCTCTCAACTGCATGTTTCCACATAGGTATCTACAACCGTGGCTATTGGGCCCTGTCAACCAGTCAGTCAACCAGGGTCTCTGACCCTCACCTTGGATATACCATTGGTAACAGGTAGCTAACACAACCGTGACCCATATACCCAGCAGCTGTCGTGGTCCATTGCAGCACGCATGAATGAGAACATTTATCTGTGAGATACCACGTTCCGGCCGCAGTAGATACTTCTACCTGCAGTAGTGGTCTTGCAGTCTGTCCATTACCATGTAGCCACACTGTCTTATATAGCCTTGGCCACTACTCAAAACGCTTGATTGTATAGCCAACAGGACCCATGTCCTGTCCTTCTCTTTGGAAATTGGACTCCCTAGTTACCTTGTATCCCTACGGTGGCTACAGTACTGATTCTCCATCCACTCGTCATACTGGGTTTCGTATTCCTTGGTCTAAACTGTTTATTCACCGCCAGCCATATAGCTGTCTACGGAGGTGCTCCTATGTTTGTTGTCCTCTACCCAAGAAGCTAGACTCACTGCCCTCCTCTTCACAGGAGATGGGCAAGTCTACTTACTCTCCATACTGCAGACCAGGTTGACGGCAGCCAAGTACGCCAGCTTTTCAATGGCTACATTCACGGTACTGTAGCACCTCTGATGAGTTTTCCGATGTCTATCCTGCAGGTAATCGAGGTGGTTTCCATCCACTGGATTTGTACAGGACCTCAGTCAGACCTCAGACCGCACTGCTACTATAATCTTCTCGATCAGCTCTAGCAAGAAAAGAACCTTATTCTCTCTCCGATACAACAGCACAGTAACGTAGGAGCCTCTCATCAACCCTTTTTTATCAGTAATCTACTGGGGAAGCTTCAACATTGCCTAAGTATTTCAAGCATTATTGTCTGCTTGGTTCTTGGTACCTCTCTCCCCGCACTTGTAGGACCTAGTCCCCCCCCCCGTTCCACAGGTGGTGGTGGAACCTCACAGATTAGGTCCCCAAAGATGTATGGACTTCGGTGGCTCCCAGATAAGCCAACCTGCTTCTGTTCCACAGCTTTTAACTTGCTCTCTTTTCTGAGCATCTCATAATTATTGGCTCTTACAATCCTCTTAAATGCCCTTACGAGTTACTCAGGTTTCAGGTCCATGAGCAGGGTCCTCATAGGCGCACTGTTTTGTTGGTTCCATAACCTCACAGGCATTGCCATCTCTATCTTATTGAGTAATTGTGTCCCTACGTCTAAGGTACTAAGGTCTTACCAGTATCCCTAACTAGATTCACAACATCCCTTTATTCCACCGACCCTACTGTGCCCACGGATCCCTGTGTGTTTACCATTCACCAGAAGTTTTTATCAAGGAAGGTGCCCTCTTTGCATTACTTTCTGAGAAAAGTCTCCAGTCCAGTTTTCCTGCTGGGCTCACATCGTCTTGTCTGAGACATCCCTCTGTCTCCGAGGGGTGTCTTGACCTTTAGTTAGTAACGGGGACCCATTTCCTTCCTCCGTTCTCTTCCAGACTCTTAATCGAGGCTCCACGGACTCCATTTGCATATTCCCAGGGGGCAATGCATCATGGATTTCACTGTGTTTGAGCGCTTTGGCCGGCTGCCCACAGTGTTTTCCTTGACTGGTCTTCCTGAGATCAGTGAGTGCTTTGTGATGTTGGTCTACCAGGCATTGCTCCCACCTAGCCAGAATCCTACTCCACACTGATGAGGGGCAATACTCCAAAACAGCTGTCTGGCTCTGTTAATTCCATTGTCATATCCTTAACTCGTAACTGAGTGGGATACTGACTAAAAGGGCCACTTAATATGGTGGTTATGGTGGTCTTCGCAAGGATTCCACCCCAGGGCTAGGTCCTTCCCTGGAGGGATATCTGGCTAGTCCCGTGTTTGAGACTCTTAATCGAAGCTCCACGGACTCCATATGCATATTCCGTTCTCTTCCAGGGCAGTTCTTCAGATTTGTTTTTTCTACCATAAATTATCTGACCGTTCACAGTACTATTTGCGACTGTGAGATGGTTTCTTTTGCTGCATTCACATTCTCGTGGACTGCTTTAGGACTTCCCATGGTCTCCTGTGTCCCACAATGAAGCAATAGAGAAAAGCAGATTTCTCTTTCGCCTCATTGGGGGGACACAGGACCATAGGTGTTATGCTGCTTATCCCTGAGGCGACACTAAGCAAATGTGAAAACAAATTAGCTCCTCCTCTGCAGGATACACCCCCTTGCTGGGCCAGGCTACACCAGTTTTAGCTTAATGTCCGTAGGAGGCACATCTTTATCCCTTTTTTTCTGGATCTTTTTTCCTTACCGATACCAAGATTTTGAGACGGGTGACGGCATCCCTAGGGGCACCGCTCTCCCACAACCATTAACAGGCGGGAACATGACATGTCACCTCCACGTCCCCCCCTCCTGCGACGTTGGATCTAGCAGGGCTGAGCCTATATATTTTTTAATAAGAAATCACTGATCTCAGGGAGACCAGTCCAAGATAACACTGCAGGTAGCCGGCTAAAGCGCTCAACACAGTGAATTCCTAGGCGCCCCCTGGGAATTATGAATATGCAAATAAAGTCTGTAGAGCCTCGTTTAGGAGTCCCAACACAGGACTAGCCAGATATCCCTCCAGGGAAAGACCTAGCCATGGGGTGGCTCTTTGAGGAGACCACCATAACCACCATATTAAGTGGCCCTTTGAGTCCAGGCCAGGTATCCATCAACAGACAGTTGTTTCAGGGTGTTGCCCCTCATCAGTGTTGAATAGGATTCTGACTAGGTGGGAGCAATGCCTAGTAGACCAACAACAAAAAGCAATCACTGATCTCAGGGAGACCAGTCCAAGAAAACAGGGGGCAATGCGCCTAGGAATTCACTGTGTTGAGCGCTTTAGCCGGCTGCCCGCTGTGTTTTCTTGGACTGGTCTTCCCAATTTCTTCTCAAGGTTCTCATGTGTCCCCCACACGTGATTCTGAATCAGGCCCTGCACTAATGAGCTCCAGAATGGTGACTTTGGTCAAGACCTGGATGACTCTTTCGGTGTTGATTTTTCTAATTATCAGGCGACCGTTGATGATCTAATTGCGGCAGTCAACCATACACTAAAGGTTGATGATGTCCCGGCCACCACCCCAGGCCATACAGTGTCCTTTAAATTAGCCAAAGGACCACAAAAAGTCTTTACTGATCAGCCTCAGTTTCAGGCTATACTGACCAAACAAAGAGTAAGGCCAGACAGGCGCTTTACTGGTCGCAAACCCATCGAGACAAAATACCCTTTCACATCAGCGCTTCCCCAACAACTGGTAGACCTCACCACCCAAGTTATCACGACAGGAGAATATCTCATTCAGGCTTCCCTGGATTCACCACCTGCGCAGCCCTTGCTGCCTCCAACGCAATTGCTATTCGCAGAGCCCTTTGGCTCAGACAATGGCGTGCTGACTCTGCCTCAAAAAAAAAGTCCCTGACTGGCTTGCCTTACCACACCGGTCGGCTTTTTGGCAAACAACGCCACTGGAGATAATAGCACATCGCTCCCCCAATACAAGCCCAGGCGTCCATTCACCAGACACCACAACACTTCCTTTCATTTTTTTCGAAACTCCTTCAGCTGGACGGCATCCAGACCACCTGCCTCTATTAACCGGCCTCCCCGTAGGGACAGGCCCACACAACAGTCCTATAAGTCGAACTCTACCTGGCAAACCAAACCTAGGCAGTCTAGGCCCAAGGAGCCCCGATCACATCGGTTCTCCTCATGACTCCCAACTACCTTCGGAAGGCACTCCCATCATTGGCGGCCGTCTGCGCTTCTTCAGTCATGTCTGGCTATCAGTCACAGACGACAGATGGGTTCGAGATCTCGTGTCTTCCGGTTATCACACAGAATTTACATCCTGTGCACCAAATCGGTTTTTTCCCCTCCAACCTCCCAAAATCACCAAAAGACAATTGCTCCTTCTTACACGCCATCTACTTGCTGCAGCAGCAAGGGTTCATCATTCCTGTGCCAGATCCTGAATGGTTCAGAGGATTCTATTCGAACCTGTTTGTAGTCCCCAAAAAGGACGGATCCGTTCATTTCATCCTGGACCTCAAACACTTAAATTCTTCTGCATTCGCCGTTTCTGGGTTGAATCTCTGCGTTCCATTATCGTTCCTCCCCTCCATAGACATAAGAGATTCCTATCTTCACGTGCCTATCCCCCGGGCTCACCAACAGTTCCTGCGGTTTGCAGTCCACGACTGGCACTTTCAATTTGTAGCCCTACCCTTCAGCCTGGCTACCGCGCCAAGGGTATTCACCAAAGTCATGGCAGCCGCCATGGGCATCCTTCATTCCAGAGTAGTTGTCGTCATGCCATATCTGAACGATCTCCTGATAAAGGCCCCGTCTTTCCCGATCTGCACAGAGAGTGTCTAGATCACTATAGACACTCTGTCACGTTTAGGATGGCTAGTGAACTTCAAAGAGTCGTCGCCCATCCCGGCCCAGTCGATCACCTTCCTGGGCATGACCTTCAATACTTATCGTGGATTAGTGTTCCTCCCTCGGACAAGGCACAAGCCCTATGCCGAGGAGTATATATCGTTTATGACCAGCACTCAGTGGTGGGAGGTTGATGGTGCTATGTAGGAAAGGATCTGGTGATCTCTATCGTAGTTATAATAGAATCCAAGCACTCATCTGGTTCAGTTTCAAGTGATTTATTGTGAAGCACACATGGATGGTGAGGTGACAGCAGCAATAAAGTTTCGGCCCCCGATTAGGCCTTTCTCAACACGTCACTGCTAATGATGTTAGGGGAGTAAACATCAGGTATGGAGCACTGTATGGTAAGACGAGAGCCCCCTGCACCATGGAACAGTACATCTGTTGCAGGCCTATTAGGCAGTGTATCTGTGCAGGCTTTGTGCTGTACCCATAGGTATGTGGAATGTTCCAGAATGCTGGAGTATCGTCTTAGTATGTTTCTGATAGCCCCTGATGTGGCAGCTCCCAGTGTGTGACCCCTGGTCTGGGAAGTACCGTTAGTATCGTTGTCTTGGGAGAGCCAGCACCGTCCGTGCCTGGGCTGAGAGTCATGTACCTATGGGTACAGCACAAAGCCTGCACAGATACACTGCCTAATAGGCCTGCAACAGATGTACTGTTCCATGGTGCAGGGGGCTCTCGTCTTACCATACAGTGCTCCATACCTGATGTTTACTCCCCTAACATGAGCAGTGACATGTTGAGAAAGGCCTAATTGGGGGCCGAAGCGTTATTGCTGCTGTCACCTCACCATCCATGTGTGCTTCACAATAAATCACTTGAAACTGAACCAGATGAGTGCTTGGATTCTATTATAACTATGCCGAGGAGTACACACTCTTCTCCGTCCCATTCCGCACTCTATCGAGGGTCCTAGGGAAAATGGTGGCGTCAATGGAAGCTATTCCATTCGCTCAGTTTCACCTCTGTCCACTGCAGATGGCACTACTAACTGTCTGGGACAGGAGTCCCTTCTCCCTAGAAAGACTATTCTCTCTGACTCAGTCAGACTAGCTCTCCTATGGTGGACCCGACCACCATCCCACTCCAGGGGACTATCGTTCTTCGCAGTCAATTTTGCAGTCCTCGCCACCGATTCCAGCCTACTCCGTTAGGGAGCAGTTTACTGACATTATACTGCCCAAGGCTGTGGTCAACCCAGGAATCAGCCCTACAAATCAACCTCTTAGAGATCTGTGCCATAGAACTGTCCCTCCAGGAGTTTCTTGAGTTGCTGGCGGGCTGCCATATCCATGTTCAATCGGACAATGCCACGGCGGTGGCCTACATCAATCCCCGGGGCGGCACATGCAGCAGAGTGGAACTACTCTAAGTGGAACACATTCTCCACCGGCCCGAGTCGACGGGTTCTGTCATCTCTGCAGTCCACATTCCAGGAGTGGAAAACTAGGCGGTGGATTACCTTAGCCGGAAGGGCATTGCTTCGAGGGAATGGTTCCTGCCCCCGAATGTGTTTCAGCAAATCTGCTGCCACTGGGGACCCCGGACGTGAATCTAATGGCATCTCGCCTAATGCCAAGGTCCCAAAGTTCATAGCTCGGTCACACGACCCATTCTCCAACAGAGCGGATGCGCTAGTGTAATCCTGGCATCGGTTCCAACTGCCATACTTTTTTCCTCGACTACCTCAAATTCCAAAAGTGGTCAGAAAGGTCAAGTCGGAGGGAGTTTCTGAAGGACAAAGTACCTTGTGGTCCGAGCTGCTGTCTTCGTATGATGGAAAAACCAGAGACATCGGTATGCGTGGATATGGTAGTAGCTAGTATATTTTCCAACGCGTTTCGGAGTCGTATCCCAAACTCCTTCCGCAGGGAACATCAAGATTACAGTGCAGACAATCTCTTTTAACATGGAAACGGCATGAAAATCAAATTGTATGTGACTTAGGTAAACAAGGGTGTGTGTAAGTGACGTCACGATGTTATGTACACAAAAACTCGTAACAGCGTGATCAAATGAAAGATGGTGAAGAAGGGTCACATATTAAAGTGTGAAAAAAACTAAGTTGTTTGGGATAATTAGCACAAAGTGATATTACAGAAAATAAAGTGAAAAAAGAGTGAAGGACAAGAAAAATGAGGACAAGCTAGTGAGCGGGTTAGAACCTGTAAGTGCAAGAGGAAAAAATTAGTCGGAGGGAGTGCCAGTCGTTCTCATCACCCCAGACTGGCCCAGACATGCCTGGTACGTCAATCTGGTGCAATTAGTTGCAGACGTACCCTGGCGCCTTCCAGACAGGCCAGACCTCCTGATGCAGGATCCCATCTGCCACCAGGGTTCGAGGGCCCTGAATTTGACAGCTTAGCTGTTGAATCCTGGGTTTAAATGGTATGCGGGTTTTTCACTGGATGTCATTAGCACCATGGTTAGAGCCCATAAGCTGGCCTCATCCCTGATTTACCATCGTACAAGGAGACTATTTTTTTCATGGTGCAAGAACAAGGGGCACTCACCTCTTCCTCTGTCTATTCCCGTGGTACTCAGTTTACTCCAGTCAGGTTTAGAATTGGGCCTGGCACTGAGCTCCTTAAAGGGGCAGGTCTCTGCCCTTTCAGTTTTTTACCAATGCCGCCTTGCCACACGCTCTCAAGTCAGAATCTTCCTTCAAGGTGTATCCAGATTGGCCTTACCAGAGGCCATTGGAATCATGGGACCTTAACTTGGTCTTGGATGGTCTTCAGAAACCGCCTTTTGAACCTCTCAGAGAGGTCTCTCTTCTCCTTTTGTCCTGGAAAGTCGCTTTGCTGGTGGCAATAACGTCTATCCAATGGATTTCTAATTTAGCAGCCCTTTCTTGTCATCGAGAGCCTTTTCTTTCTTTTTACCACAGTAAGGTGGTACTGCGTACAGTTCCCACATTCCTTCCAAAGGTAACTTCTTCTTTTCACCTCAATGAGGACATCATCCTGCCATCTTTCTGTCCTACTCCGGTGCATCGAGTGGAGAAGGCCCTGCATACTCTGGACCTGGTATGAGCCCTCAGGTATTACATTTCCAGAACGGCTCCTTTCTGGGAGACGGACAATCTGTTCGTTCTCCCTGAGGGTCCCAGAAAAGGACTGGCAGCCTCAAAGGCCAGTCTGGCCCATTGGATACGCTCAGCCATCCAGGAAGTTTATGGACTATGCAAAGTGCCCATTCCTAGCTATGTTCGGACTCACTCCACTCGTGCCGTTGGTGCATCCTTGGCCATTCGGCACCAGGCTTCAGCGGAACAGGTTTGCAAAGCTGCTACCTGATCTAACTTGCACACTTTTCCGAAGCACTATAAAGTACATACCCAGGCTTCTGCAGACGCAAGTCGTGGTAGATGGGTCTTTCAAGTGGCGGTGGCCCACTTAACAACATAGGTTTTAAGGAAGTATATGGTTGTCCCTCACTCCTTCGGTTGTGATTATTTTTTGTTTCCCGCCCAGGGACTGCTTTGGGACGTCTCGTGGTCCTGTGTCCCTCAATGTGGTGAAATAGAAAAATGGATTTTTGTGTACTTACCATAAAATAATTTTCTCTGAGCCATCATTGGGGGACACTAGACCCACCCTGTTGCCCGATTCGACCGTTGTTCTCTTTCCTTGGATCTTTTGAGTTTTTGCATGTTGACATTTGTTTTGAACTGTTCTTTACTTGTTCTCCTACTGCTTGTTCACTAAAACTGGTGTAGCCTGGCCCAGCCAGGGGGTGTATACTGCAGAGGAGGAGCTAATTTGTTTTCACATTTGCTTAGTGTCACCTCCTAGGGATAAGCAGTATAACACCCATGGTCCTGTGTCCCCCAATGATGGCTCAGAAAAAAACAATTTTACAGTGAGTACACAAAAATCCATTTTTTTGTGTACTCACCATAAAATCTCTCTGAGCCTTCACTGGGGACACAGATTTGCTAGAAAGGAAAGAAGTGCAAATAGGGTCTTTTTTAATGAGGAAACTAACTGAAGTCATTCGCTCACCTGGAAAGGTTGTGTAGCATACAACCGTCATAAAGGCAGGTCACAATGGCTGCTGCAGGGTCCACACTCTCAACGGTCAACGTGGTTCAAAACCGTGAAGATTATGTCACAGAAGCATATATTATTTTAGGTGATGTAAATTATTATGTACAAATTAAAGAAGATCCGACCCCAAAATTAAAGAGTGAATACAATTCATTCATAAGGAAGGTATTTGACTATGGGATCTTAAATGAAAATGAGAAAAAAATGTTAACAGTATCTAATCCAGGTATGCCCTTTTTATATCATCTCCCTAAAATCCACAAAGATCCTATCAACCCTCTTGGAAGACCAATTATCTCTGGAATAGGGTCTCTAACCAGTAATTTATCATATTATATTGACAAAATCCTGCAGCATCATGTGATGAGGCTGACCAGTTTTCTCAAAGATTCCACTGATCTAATCAGGTCAATTAAAGGCATGATCTGGAAAGATTCCTACAGCTTCATCACATTAGATGTAGCATCTCTTTATACGAATATTTCGCATAACATCGGTTTACTTTGCACCAAATGGTATCTAGATAGAGATGATAGGATCACTGCTGACCAGAAGGAATTTATAATGAATGGTTTACATTTCATATTACACAATAACTATTTTATGTTCTTAGACAAATACTATCACCAGACCAAAGGAACAGCGATGGGGTCTAAGGTCGTATGTTCCTATGCCAATCTATTTATGGGCATCTTTGAGCAGCTATACATTTATGAGAACTCACACAATGCTGGTATTATAATCTATAAAAGATATATTGATGATATCCTGATCATTTGGGACCATGAAAAAAGTGATGTGAATCTGTTTTTAGAATGCATATTTAATAACATCTGGGGGTTGAGCTTTGATTCCCACATCAATAAGAATTCTATCAATTTTTTAGACCTAACTATCATACCACAAGGTGATCAAATGATTATTAAAACATATTTCAAAAAAGTGAACAAAAATAGTTATGTCCACTTTTCCAGTGCACACCACAGAAAGTGGATTGAAAATATACCCTATAACCAGTTCAGAAGGAGTCGTAAAAAGTGTACATCTGACACAGATTTTAAAACACAGTCTAACATTTTATCTGAACGGTTTACTTCACAAAACTATCCACATAAATTGATTAAATATTCTATATGCAAATTTGCACTTCACTAAGGAAGTTGAGAAACTCCCATGCCACATTTAAGCAGCTTCCTCAAAGTCATAATCGCTTTCCTACAAGCTTTTAATATAACTAAGGGATTTGTGCCAGATCAGAACCCCAAACTACAGACGCTGCGTTTCGGGGTACCTGCCCCTCATCAGTGTAGTGTGTGGGATATTCTGATCTGGCAGAGTGAGTGGGCTAAGACAAGGTCTGGGAACTTGCTCTCAATCTTTTGGAGAGAGCGAAGTAGGTGAGGAGATTGTAAGCCACTTCCCTCCTCTCAGATATATGCATATATGCAAATTTGCACTTCACTAAGGAAGTTGAGAAACTCCCATGCCACATTTAAGCAGCTGATCTGGCACAAATCCCTTAGTTATATTAAAAGCTTGTAGGAAAGCGATTATGACTTTGAGGAAGCTGCTTAAATGTGGCATGGGAGTTTCTCAACTTCCTTAGTGAAGTGCAAATTTGCATATATGCATATATCTGAGAGGAGGGAAGTGGCTTACAATCTCCTCACCTACTTCGCTCTCTCCATAAGATTGAGAGCAAGTTCCCAGACCTTAAATATTCTATAAATAAATGTAAGAAACTAAAGCGGATTGATTTGATCACTAATAAGAAACCTGTGCCAAATTATGAGTCTAAATTTGGTTACAGTTTCACAACTACTTACAATTGTCGGCATAAATTAATAAAGAAAATTTTTTATGAATATTGGCATATGCTACTTAGTGATCCTATACTGGTAAAGGTTTTACCCAATAATCCACATATAATCTTTTAAAGAGCCCCTATCATTAAAGGGATCCTAGCACCAAGCCGCCTTAGACAATTAAATAAAGGTGACATAAATTTGGATAATCACCCCAAGGGGTCATACCGGTGTAATAAAAAGAAATGCCTTTGTTGCAATTCTATTAGCAATAATGTCAAGACCTTTAGATCTTCAAGCACTGGTGAATTTTTTTTGATTGAACATGCTTTAGATTGTACTTCCCAGTTTGTCATCTATCTAATTGAATGCTCCTGTGGAATCCAATACATAGGTAGAACGATACAGCCTCTACATCTGCGTCTAAATGAACAGCGTTCTAATATCAACAATAAATTCATGAAGCATGGAGTTTCCAATCACTTCGCAATAGCCCACAATAGTGATCCCCCAGTACCTTGAAAATCACTCAGATAAATTTTATACCTTCTCATATATATACTCGGATTGAGGCTCTCAACAAGAGGGAGATGTTTTGAATATATAAATTGAACACATTGAAACCTAATGGGTTAAATTGAATCACAGAATTGATCCACTGATATTGAATGGGTTAAATTCTAAGTGCAGAATGTATCCAATGTTTGTATATGCTCACTCAGCTTTGAGTTTTCATTGATATCATGTTTCCTGTATATTAATATAAGGATGTCATCTATCATGCCCTCAAATCATAATGTCCGATGTGTGACTTATTTCTGCAGAATTCATCTTTCTTTTTTTTCGCATCGTGATGATGATCATAAAACCTTGAATATGCTTATGTATATCATCTCCTTATGTGTTATCCATCTTGGATAGCATTACCCTCCTTTGAGACTATACACTCGGTTCAATGATCGGCTATTAGATCCTGTAGGTCAATGGGATACCGACTTTTCATCATTTATTTGCACAGTGCTAGTACACGTTTGTCTGATACCTATTCCCTGTTGCGGTTTCTTTTTTCTAGTGCAACATCAGCATCCAGTTCCCTCTAGAGGTAACCACCTACCAATATTGTCCTTTTGGATGAGACCCTTGCTTTTAACTCACATATACATTTTTATATATTGATTTCTGCTCGGTAGTGCTTATTGTACCTTTTTGGAGATCGTGGTGCAATTGTCAGCTAATCTGCCTTCCTAAATACCTGATAGGACCAACTAATTTGGAGTTCAAATAAAATTATACATTCGCCTTATCCTTTCTACTCCATGTCACCAGATGTGTCTGGTGTATTGACTGTTTTTGTTTTCTCATTTGTTCTTTAACACCCTGTGTTTTCCTCACTTATTATGTTAATTTTCTTTGTCTATTCAAGTTGTTGTTCAGTCAACGTGTTAGGTCTGATATGTTAACTACTGTTGGTTCTTTCTAGCAAATATATTTTATATTTCTCACCATATTGCTCAATTGCCTTATTCTTTCTACTCTATGTCACCAGATGGGTCTGGTGTATTGACTATATTTCCACTTTCTTATATGTTTCTTAATACCCCGTGCCTTTCCTCACTTGTCATGTTAGTTTTCCTTGTTCATTCTAGCTTTTGTTCAGTCCACTTGTTGGGTTTGATATGTTAACTACTGTTGTTCTCTCTTTTGATGGGTGCACAATATCACTTCATAGCTACATATATTTATTATTATTTATTTATATTGCGCCATAATATTCCATGGCGCTTTACGTGTTAAGAGGGCAGACTAGGACAAGTAACATAGTAACTATACAAGTAACAATGGCTGTGGACAATTCTAACGTACAGATACAATAGGGGAGAAGATATAGATAATACCTTCGGTGTCTGCCTAATGAACCTGGCCAGTTGATTAATTTTTGCACTTGCTCATTTCCCATTATTTTTTACACACTTCTTCACGTTCACGACATCTGATAGTTTCCATTTATCCAAGGCTTGATAGCACATCACATAAATGACGTTGTTCTTCACAATGCAATGTGAAGATTTGATTTTAATTCAAGTTCTAGGTAGCACGTCCACATTACACTAATGATTATTGGTCATTTGATATACACAATAATGTAACACATATAAATATCATATTGTCACAATTCATTATTTAATGGCATACATATATTTCACAATGAAACAAGGCTACAACATTAAAATAAACACATTATTTATGAATTGTATTAATTTATTTTTTATTTTAGTTTAGATTTTTTGCTTTAGGAACTTTATTAAGGATGCAACATTTGCTTAATTCAAACAATTTTCCCTTTTCTCCACTCATTCTTTCGTTCTTCATTAATTTTTGACAACCGTTTTCATTGTCTGTGTTCTTTTTATTAGCCTCGTGCCTGCAGCCTGGTTAGCTACAAAATATAAAAACAATGCACATTACGATGGGATGACATTCTTTGTAAGTTCTATTCCCCATGGAATCCTATCATTTTATTCTTCTAATCTAATATATAAAGCTGAATGTGTGTATGTGTGTATGTGTGTATATTCGGGATTGGCATCTACACCGTCGCAACTATAGCCACAAAATTTTGCACAGTCACACGTCTCGACCCCGGTAGCGTCATAGGCTATGTTGTGAGGCGAAATTTTAACCCTGCACACACCACAAAGAGACACACACAACATAGAGACACCCCCACACCCCCAAGGGGACACACACACACTCTATAGCGACACATGCACTCACCCCATAGGGACACACATACACACACACCACAATGAGACACACATGACACAGACACACACACCACACAGACGCCCCCCCACAGGGACACACACACATAGCCACCCTATAGGGACACATGCACTCACCCCACAGGGACACACACACCACAAAGAGACACACACACACACCACCCAGACCCCCCCACAGGGACACACACACATACACACCCTATAGGGACACAAGCACTCACCCCTCAGGGACACACACACACACCACAAAGAGACACACACCACAAAGAGACACACACAACACAGAGACACCCCCCCCCACAGGGACACATACACATGCACACCCTATAGGGACACATGCACTCACCCCACAGGGACACACACCACAAAGAGACACACACAACATAGATACACACACCACACAGACCCCCCCACAGGGACACACACACATACACACCCTATAGGGACACATGCACTCACCCCACAGGGACACACACACACACACACACCACAAAGAGACACACACAACAGAGACACACACCACACATACCCCCCCCACAGGGACACACACATACACACCCCAGGGACACACACACCACACAGACAGACACAGATGTGCACAAATCACCTCACACAACTCGCCTCATACGTGTGCTATCTTTATTTTCCAAACATAAACATCTGATTAAAAACAGCCAATGTGCAACACATTCAATGTGCAACACGTGTGCCATATAGGGAATTAAGGCAGATGTCAGTCACATCAGCTGTCTATTATGTGTATGTGTGAGGTAACATATACTGCCTGGCCAGGGGGTGGGTTTACTGTTGGCTGGAGATTTATTAGGCTGCCTATAGCAATCAATCACAGCTCAGCTTCTATTTTCCTACAGGTCATTAATATGACATATTCAAATTCTATTTTGTTATAGCTAACAGCAGTTATTTATTAACCCGGGCGTAGCCGGGTACTACAGCTAGTTCTTTATAAAAAAAAATGTTTACATTAGTCTTTTTATCTGATATATTTTTATATGAATAAATAGTTTCTATATTAAATTCCATCGCAAATATACACTGCTTCGCTTTCTAGAGTAAATTCCTGCCCTCTTTTGGGTCTTTCAAAACATGTAAATGAATCATGTTTTTCCCGAGGAGTGGGAGTGTTTCAAGTGCAGAATGAGGTCATGCATCCCTCCTCTTCCTGTGACGTGTTGATTTTGTTGTTTATGACTTACTATATATAAAATCAATTGTCATGATATGTAATACCACTACTCCCTGAGGAAGGAGTCGGGACTGGCGCCAAAACACATAGGAGGAATAAAAAGGAAAATCTTGTGATGAATTCTGTTTGATTGCCTTTATGTAAGCAGCGCAGGTCCGTATACACAAGTCCTCGCTAGATTTTTGAACTACTTTCATTGGGGATACAGCACCCACCTTTCTTATATATTTCTGTTGAGTCATTCCGTGTTTATTTTAAATGCTTCTCCTAGTGCTTTTGCAACAACTAGGTAGTTTTTCTCTGGTCTGAGAGTGTATACTACTTTTTTTATTTAGCTTAGTGTCCACCTCCTAGTGGCATCAAGCATACACCCATGGTTTCCTGTATCCCCAAATGAAGGGTCAGAGAAAGAAATTTTACAGTGAGTACACAAAAATCTCCTTTTAGCTCTTGCCATGATCTTTCTATAGTACATGAGTCCACCAATAGGAATGGGGTGCACAAATTAGGGCTACATGGGAGTTGTAAAGGAGGAGTTCTTTTGCTTTAAAAAGGGAACATCAGGGCAAGACAAAATTATAGTCCTGGATATCTAAGAAAGCAACAAACTAACTTTGGCAAGACTAAAAGTGCATTGCACTATTGAAGAACAGAAATATTTTTGTCCACAATATTAAGATATGTCAATGTCCCCAATTCATTATGACAAGCATTTTGTATGCTAGTGTTAATTAGAGGCAAACAAGAATAATATGCCCCAAATTCATTATCAGTTGCACACCATTTAAAGTGAACATGTCATCAATTTAACCTGTTTACAGTAAAGGTATGGCCATAATGGACCTGTTATTCTTATTTCTGGATATGTATAGTGTAAAAATCCACAGGCTGGTTCTTGTTTAATAGGACTTAGAGTACCGCATTTTTCTGCATAGATTCGACATAACCTGCACTGTTCCTCCGTTTCCCGAAACTCCCACCTCCCCTTCATCCACCCCCACCATGGTGGGGTTATTATAATTATGAGATTCTGTTAAACCATCGACTAAAATTTGTATATTGATTTTTGTACAATGATTTGTCTGCTTTGGTAAATGGAATTTGGTTGTAAAATTTCTCAAATAAAAATCTATTGGATACATTTGTAAATGTGGTTTTGAGCAGTCTGAGGGGTGCAGGTTTTAGAATGGCGTCACTTTTAGGTATTTTCTGTCTCATAGGCCCCCCAAAGTCACTTCAAATGTGATGTGGCCCCTAAATAAGTGGCTTTGTAAATTTTGTTTGAAAAATGAGAAATTGCTGATGAACTGTGATTGTGATCAAGCGATAACTTGCGCGATATCTGTGCGTGTGACGGCCGCCTAAGGCTGGGGTCACACACACAGATATCTGGGCAGATATTGTTCACAGATCTCTGGTTGCAGTGAAATCATGGACAGATTGCTCCATTTGTACACAGCCACAAAATGGAACCATGTGTCCATGATTTCACTGCAACCATAGATCTGTGAACAATATCTGCACAGATATCTGTGTGTGTGACCCCAGCCTAAGAATGAATAGATATCCCTTCCATGTTAATCAAAACAAAAGATACGATATCATTCTTCCACCTGGGAGATTGCCCAGGATAAGAAAGAGAGACAACCTAGGGAGATTATATTGTATATGGTCTCTATGGTGATTGAGAGCAGGCCTGTGGAAGGGAATAGAATTGAGGACAGTCCAGCTGAAATAAACGCTCTCACTGATACAATACAGCAGAAGCTGGTAGAATTGGGACTTTGTATTGGTAGGATCGGATCTCCTTGAATCCTACTATATATACTATAAGTATATATGAATTTGATGGTAGATCCAGCAGTTAGGATCTGGGACCCCCATGGGAAATGAAGAATTAATTACTGGCACAATTTCCAAACAGTTTTTTTAGGTTTCATTTCACTTTGGGATTTTAAATTCTTTTAATCCACATTTGATCTCCAGCAACTACAAGAGATGTCTGTGGAGCACATCTTAGGTTGGTTTCACACTACGATTTTGTTAAATCCGATGTTGTCCAATAAAAATCGGACCGCATCGGATCCGATTTAACCCCCATGTTCTCCAATGGGGATCGGATGTGCACTTAATGGCATCCGATTTGCATCTGATCCGATTCTGTCCGATTTTTTTCAGGAGCCAAAATTGGAGCAGTCTCCGATTTTGGTATCCGATTCAAAAATCGGATCGCATCGAATCCAATGTCATCCAATGCGATCCGATTAAAATAATATGGTAGTCTATGGGGATCGGATCAGATGGAAAATCGGATCCGATTTTCTGTATTGAGCATGCTTAATACCCTAGAACACTCCCAGAACCTCCCACAGCCCTCCCCCTGCCATTTAAATCGGATCCGATAAAAAATCGGATCGGATGGCATCCGATTTTGAGCATCCGATGCTGTCCGATTTTCATCAGACTAGCATCGGATTTAACAAAATCGTAATGTGAAACCAGCCTTAGGAGAAGGGCTAGCATTGAAATGGGGAATTAACACTAACCTCCTGTGAGTTCAAGTCCATAGACTGATTACTAAAGAGAATAGGAAATATATCTACATGATAGTAAAGGGGTAATAATGAGAGAAATGTTTTTATATATTATTATAATTTTTTTTTTCTCATACACACAGGAAAATGATATTGCAAGAGCTATCAATAACAAATAGATATATATCAAATAATAGAATATATGACATTAATATAATTCAGGAAAAATATGATTTTAATGAACAAAAATATGAAGTGTGATTTTAACACATAACAAAAGATTTTATTAGATATTTAGTAGATAAGAAGCTGTATATTTTTATTCTTTATAATATATTAATTTTAGGTAATGTGAGAAGGATGAAGTAGGAAGTACAAAGATGTTTTTAAACACGCAAATTAATAAACAGTGTATATATACGGTGCTAAATCTGTTTTGAATAAGGCAGTTCTTCCATCTATTATATAATTGCCGTAGTGACTTCCATCGCGTCCGGCGCTACTTCCGTGGCTTTGTTCGTGTGGCTCGGCACTTTCTCTGGCGCTCTGTTCGTGGCCGCTTAGCGGCCCCGCGCCCCGCGAAGCGGGCATTGCGAGCCCTTGCCCAGCGAACAAAGCCACCAACACAGCCCACCAACATGCCCCCACCTCTACCCCGCCATCCCGAGCATGGGGCTGTAGTGTACACCGCTATGGTATACTACAGCCCCATGCCCAGCCGCCTGTCCGCCCCGCTACTCGCCGCCGGCATGGGGCTGTAGTGTACACCGCTATGGTATACTACAGTCCCATGCCCAGCCGCCTGTCCGCCCCGCTACCCTCGCCGCCGCGGGGTTCGGCACCAGGCGGTGACAGCAGTGGCTCCGGAGCAACCCCTCTCTTCTGCCCCATCTGCCTCCCCTCGCCGCCCCGCCACCCCACCGTACACTGCTCCAGAGCCACCCCTACGCCCCCGCCGCTACCAACCACCCCGCCACCTACTACCCTCCGCCACCCCCTAAGCCCCCGCCGCCCCCTAAGCCACCGCCGCCGATCACTTACATGCCTTCTTCTTCATCTGATCGTCCGTCCAATCCAGGAGTCCTCCGTCCGGTCCAGGCGTCCTCTTCAGTTCGGCCCCGGGGGTCTTCTGTCTTCTTTCCGCCATCCCGGATCCTACGTCCTCTTCACTTCCCATAGAGATAGAATGGACGAAAAATCGTCTATTATATCTGTATGGGAAGTGAGGCGCTATTCTGATTGGTCGCTGTGTGCTGGCGGCGACCAATCAGAATAGCGCCTCACTTCCCATAGAGATAGAATGTACGAAAAATCGTCTATTATATCTCTATGGGAAGTGAGGCGCTATTCTGATTGGTCGCCGGCAGCACACAGCGACCAATCAGAATAGCGCCTCACTTTCCATAGAGAATAATAGCGGTTTTTCAAGCGAAGTATAGCCGGGCCCTTGGTTCTATTTTCGGCCACGGGTCTCGGCTCTCGTCGGTCGTCGCCGCGAGGCGGCCATTGCTCGCGCCCCTGCAACGGCTCGCAATGGGTCTTGGCTTTGGACAGCTATCTATCTATGTATCTATCTATCTATCTGTCTATCTATTTCTATCTATCTATCTATGCATACAAATGTCGCAGCACTCCCTTGGTGATGTTAGCAGTTGTTTATTCCAGCTTGCTTTGGTACAAATGGCCATTTGTACCAAAGCAAGCTGGAATAAACAACTGCTAACATCACCAAGGGAGTGCTGCGACATTTGTATGCATACTAAGACGCACTGAGGACGGTGGAGGTTGCATTGCACCCAGGACATCCAGCATTACTCTGCTGCTCCCTTTTTTGCATAAGTATCTATCTATGTATCTATTTTTCTTTCTATCTATCTATCTATATCAATCTATATCTATCTATGGCGAAGCGGCCATTGCGAGCCGTTGCAGGGGCTCCCTCCCGGCGACGACCGACAAGCGCCGAGCGCCGTGCCCAAAAATAGAACCAAGGGCCCGGCCGTAAATTCCTCTAAACACTGCTATGCATCCCTATGGGAAGTGAGGCGCTATTCTTATTGGTCGCTGTGTGCTGCCGGCGACCAATCAGAATAGCGCCTCACTTCCCATACAGATATAATGGACGACTTTGAGTTTCAAATTTACCACTAAAAGTCAGGCGCTATGCTGATTAGTCGCCGTCAGCACACAGCGACCAATGAGAATAGCGCTGTAATACTATTGTATAGGTTTTGAGGAGTCTGATCGCTTAAGGGCAATGAAGAGCAGAGACGGGTTCTTGGGTGCAAAGTATTTATAAACACACAGCAAAACAAGGTGAACTTAGTACACAGCAAAAGCACACAACATAACACAACCCCAATATATATATCGTCGAGCACAGTCCTTATGGAAGCAGTCCGAAAAACCAATAGTCCAAAGCAGGTAAATCCGGATGCATGTAGTCCATAGCACAAGTCCTTGTACTGGAACGACCGGAAGATATAGTCCGTGGCAAAAGGTCCCTACACCCGGATGACCGGGTAACAAGTTTAAACACAGTTCCGAGTAGGTAATGAAACACAAGTTCCACAAAGCACACAGTACATACGGTAATAACCGGGAAGTTGCTTACAAACTTGAACGTCCGAGCCTGAAGGTAGAACCAGCGGCACCAGAAGCAAGATGCAGGAAGCTGTAAGGTGAACCGAGATCTCACAGAGCTCCAGGGAAGTGAGCGGATCAAGGAGAACAGCTGAGCTGGAGCAGACCAGGAACCAGTATATTCAAGCAATGAATGCTCACCTGAGCCAGGTCTTTATGTAAACGAGACAGGAAGAAGGGCAAACAAAACAATGATCTCCATGCTGACTGAGGGCAAAATGGTCAAACGGCAAGCCGGAAAACCTGGAATACTGACAAGCGCCTCACTTCCCATAGACATGTAATGGACGACTTTGAGTTTCACATTTACCCATGAAAGTGAGGCACTATTCTCATTGGTCGCTGGCAGCACACAGCGACCAATGAGATTAGCGCCTCACTTACAGCGGTAAATGTGAAATTCAAAATATTCCATGTATTTGAAGTATGGCGCCATACAGCGCGGCGCTCTTCTGATTGGTCGCCGCCTTCAGCGCGCCGAACAATCGGAATAGCGGCGGCCGCTATGCCGCCATATTTGAAATATACTGAGTAACCTATACACAGATTCTAGAATCCCGATGCAATCGCATCGGGCTCACAGCTAGTGGAATAATAATCTGCAAAAGAAGAACATATACATATCTGTTTTAAAAAAATAATTGTTTATGAATAAGGAAAACTATAAGAGTGGAGACTATAATCTAAATGACTTTTTTTCAACAGTATTTACACAAGAAAATCCCATGACAGACAATATGATCAGTGATAACAAAAAGTCTCAATTAAATGTCACCTGCTTAACCCAAGAGGAAGTACGGCATCGTCTAAAAATCACTAAAATTGACAAATCCCCGGGCCCGGATGGGATACACCCCAGAGTGCTGCAGGAATTAAGTACTGTCATAGATAGACCATTATTTTTAATATTTAAAGATTCCATAATAACAGGGTCTGTACCACAGGACTGGTGTATAGCAAATGTGGTGCCAATATTCAAAAAGGGGACAAAAACTGAACTTGGAAATTATAGGCCAGTAAGCTTAACCTCTACTGTGGGTAAAATCCTAGAGGGTTTTCTAAGAGATGCTATACTGGAGTATCTGAAGAAAAATAACCTCATGACCCATTATCAACATGGTTTTACGAGGGACCGTTCCTGTCAAACTAATCTGATAAGCTTCTATGAAGAAGTAAGTTCTGGACTGGACCAAAGAAATGCAGTGGATGTGGTGTATATGGACTTTTCAAAAGCTTTTGATACGGTGCCACACAAAAGGTTGATACATAAAATGAGGGCAATGGGGATAGGGGAAAATATGTGTAAGTGGGTTAAGAACTGGCTTAGTGATAGGAAACAAAGGGTGGTTATTAATGGAACACACTCAGAATGGGTCACAGTTACAAGTGGGGTACCACAGGGCTCAGTGTTGGGCCCGCTTCTATTTAATATATTTATTAATGACCTTGTAGGGGGCATACAGAGTAGAATCTCAATATTTGCAGATGACACTAAACTCTGCAGGGTAATCAATACAGAGGAGGACAATTTTATATTACAGGAGGATTTATGTAAACTAGAAGCTTGGGCTGCTAAATGACAAATACGCTTTAATGGGGATAAATGTAAAGTCATGCACTTGGGCAGAGGAAACAAAAGGTATAATTATGTGCTTAATTGTAAAACACTGGGCAAAACTGTCACTGAAAAAGACCTGGGTGTATGGGTAGATGACAAACTCACATTTAGAGGCCAGTGTCAGGCAGCTGCTGCAAAGGCAAATAAAATAATGGGATGCATTAAAAGAGGCATAGATGCTCATGAGGAGAACATAATTTTACCTCTATACAAGTCACTAGTGCGACCACACTTAGAATACTGTGTACAATTCTGGTCTCCGGTGTATAAGAAAGACATAGCTGAACTAGAGCGGGTCCAGAGAAGAGCGACAAAAGTCATTAGAGGACTAAGGGGTCTGCAATACCAAGACAGGTTATTAAACTTGGGGTTATTTAGCTTGGAAAAACGAAGGCTTAGGGGTGATCTTATAATAATGTATAAATATATGAGGGGACAGTACAGAGACCTTTCTAATGATCTCTTTACTCTTAGGCCTGAGATTGGGACAAGGGGGCATCCTCTACGTCTGGAGGAAAGAAGGTTTAATCATAATCACAGACGCGGATTCTTTACTGTAAGAGCAGTGAAAATATGGAACTCTCTGCCACATGCTGTTGTAATGAGTGACTCACTACTAACATTTAAGAAGGGCCTGGATGCCTTTCTTGAAAACTATAATATTACCAGTTATACATACTAGATTCTTTGATAGGGCGTTGATCCAGGGAATTAGTCTGATTGCCGTATCTGGAGTCAGGAAGGAATTTTTTCCCCCAATGTGGAGCTTAGTGTTGCCACATGGGTTTTTTTTGCCTTCCTCTGGATCAACATGTTAGGCTATGGGTTGAACTAGATGGACTTAAAGTCTTCCTTCAACCTTAAAAACTATGTTACTATGTTACTATGTTACTAAATATCTATTATATAAAACCCGAAGGCCACTTCCGGAGGAGGCCACGCCCACTTCCGTGATGGTCGTCGCCCAGGCTCATCCAGTGCACTGTAGCCAGGCTGCCCCCCGGCTACAGTCACCGACACACGGAACGTTCCGATCTCAGAAGTTCCGTGTGCCCTCCTGCCACTCCCCTCCACCCTCTGCCCTCCAGCCAGTACCTACATACCGGGGGGGGGCAGGGGGGCCCATTGCCCGCCACCTCGGAGGGCCACACACACCCTGGGGGTACCCGTGCTCCCTGCCGTGTGCCTGGAGAGGAGGGAGGGCGGGACTTCCTCTCCTGCAGCTCTGCCCGCCCTCCTCTCCTCCTACACCCGACGCCCGGCCACCGGTAAGTCTGCATCTGCAGCCATACACGCTGCTCTGCCCTCCAACCTGTGTGCCCCCTCTGCCCTCTGTCCTCTGCGTCCTCTGCCCCCTCTGTGTCCTCTGCCCCCTGTCCTCTGCCCCTGTCCTCTGTGTCCTCTGCCCCCTGTCCTCTGTGTCCTCTGCCCCCTGTCCTCTGTGTCCTCTGCCCCCTGTCCTCTGTGTCCTCTGCCCCCTGTCCTCTGTGTCCTCTGCCCCCTGTCCTCTGTGTCCTCTGCCCCCTGTCCTCTGTGTCCTCTGCCCCCTGTCCTCTGCTTCCCCTCTCCCCCTGTCCTCTGCGTCCTCTGCCCCCTCTGTGTCCTCTGCCCCCTGTCCTCTGCCCCCTGTCCTCTGCCCCTGTCATCTGCGTCCTCTGCCCCCTCTGCGTCCTCTGCCCCCTCTGTGTCCTCTGCCCCCTGTCCTCTGCCCCCTGTCCTCTGCGTCCTCTGCCCCCTGTCTCTCTGCGTCCTCTGCCCCCTCTGTGTCCCTCTGCCCCCTGTCCTCTGCGTCCTCTGCCCCCTCTGTGTCCTCTGCCCCCTGTCCTCTGCCCCCTGTCCTCTGCGTCCTCTGCCCCCTCTGTCTGTCCTCTGCCCCTGTCCTCTGCCCCCGTCCTGGTCCTCGCCCCCTCTGTGTCCTCTGCCCGCCCTGTTCCTCTCTGCCCCCTGTCCTCTGCCCCCTGTCCTCTGCCCCCTGTCTCTGCGTCCTCTGCCCCCTCTGCGTCCTCTGCCCCCTCTGCGTCCTCTGCCCCCTCTGGTCCTCTGCCCCCTCTTGTCCTCTGCCCCCTGTCCTCTGCCCCCTGTCCTCTGCCCCCTGTCCTCTGCTCCTCTGCCCCCTCTGTGTCCTCTTCCCCCTGTCCTCTGCGTCCTCTGCCCCCTGTCCTCTGCGTCCTCTCCCCCTGTCCTCTGCGTCCTCTTCCCCCTGTCCTCTGCGTCCTCTCCCCCTGTCCTCTGCGTCCTCTGCCCCCTGTCCTCTGCTTCCTCTGCCCCCTGTCCTCGCGTCCTCTGCCCCCTCTGTGTCCTCTGCCCCTGTCCTCTGCCCCCTGTCCTCTGCGTCCTCTGCCCCCTCTGTGTCCTCTGCCCCCTGTCCTCTGCGTCCTCTGCCCTCTCTGTGTCCTCTGCCCTCTGTGTCCTCTGTCCTCTGCGTCCTCTGCCCCCTCTGTGTCCTCTGCCCCCTGTCCTCTGCCCCTGTCCTCTGTGTCCTCTGCCCCCTGTCCTCTGTGTCCTCTGCCCCCTGTCTCTGTGTCCTACTGCCCCCTGTCCTCTGTGTCCTCTGCCCCTGTCCTCTGTGTCCTCTGCCCCCTGTCCTCTGTGTCCTCTGCCCCCTGTCCTCTGTGTCCTCTGCCCCTGTCCTCTGTGTCCTCTGCCCTCCTGTCCTCTGCCCCGTGTCCTCTGCCCCGTGTCCTCTGCCCCCTGTCCTCTGTGTCCTCTGCCCCCTGTCCTCTGTGTCCTCTGCCTCCCTGCCCCCTCTGTGTCCTCTGCCCCCTGTCCTCTGTGTCCTCTGCCCCTGTCCTCTGTGCCTCTGCCTCCTCTGCCCCCTCTGTGTCCTCTGCCCCCTGTCCTCTGTGTCCTCTGCCCCTGTCCTCTGGTCCTCTGCCCCCTGTCCTCTGTGCCTCTGCCCCCTGTCTCTGCGTCCTCTGCCCCCTGTCCTCTGCGTCCTCTGCCCCCTGTCCTCTGCGTCCTCTGCCCCCTGTCCTCTGCGTCCTCTGCCCCCTCTGTGTCCTCTGCCCCCTGTCCTCTGCGTCCTCTGCCCCCTCTGTGTCCTCTGCCCTCTGTCCTCTGCCCTCTGTCCTCTGCCCCCTGTCCTCTGCCCCCTGTCCTCTGCCCCTGTCATCTGCGTCCTCTGCCCCCTCTGCGTCCTCTGCCCCCTCTGTGTCCTCTGCCCCCTGTACTCTGCCCCCTGTCCTCTGCTTCCTCTGCCCCTGCCTCTGCGTCCTCTGCCCCCTCTGTGTCCTCTGCCCCCTGTCCTCTGCGTCCTCTGCCCCCTGTGTCCTTGCCCCCTTGTCCTCTGCCCCCTGTCTCTGCCCCCTGCCTCTGCCCCCTGTCCTCTGCGTCCTATGCCCCCTCTGTGTCCTCTGCCCCCTGTCCTCTGCGTCCTCTGCCCCCTCTGTGTCCTCTGCCCCCTGTCCTCTGCCCCTGTCCTCTGCCCCTGTCTCTGCGTCCTCTGCCCCCTCTGCGTCCTCTGCCCCCTCTGCTCCTCCTGCCCCTCTGCGTCCTCTGCCCCCTCTGTGTCCTCTGCCCCCTGTCCTCTTGCCCCCTGTCCTATGCCCCTGTCCTCTGCCCCTGTCCTCTGCGTCCTCTGCCCCTGTCCTCTGCGTCCTCTCCCCCCTGTCCTCTGCGTCCTCTGCCCCCTGTCCTCTGTGTCCTCTGCCCCTGTCACTCTGCTCTCTCTGCCCCCTGTCCTCTGGTCCTCTGCCCCTGTCCTCTGTGCTTCCTCTGCCCCCTGTCCTCTGCGTCCTCTGCCCCCTCTTGTCCTCTGCCCCGTCCTGCCCCCTGTCCTCTGCGTCCTCTGCCCCCTGTCCTCTGCCCCGTCCTCTCCTCTGCCCCTGTCCTCTGCGTCCTCTGCCCCTCTGTCCTCTGCCCCCGTCCTCTGTGTCCTCTGCCCCCTCTGTGCCTCTGCCCCCTGTCCTCTGCCCCCTGTCCTCTGCCCCCTGTCCTCTGCCCCCTTGTCCTCTGCGTCCTCTCTGCCCCCTGGTCCTCTGCCCCGTCTCTGCCCCGCTGTCCTCCTGCCCCCCTGGTCCTCTTCCCCCTGTCCTCTGCGTCCTCTCGCCCCTGTCCTCTGCGTCCTCTGCCCCTGTCCTCTGCGTCCTCTGCCCCCTGTCCTCTGCGTCCTCTCCCCTGTCCTCTGCGTCCTCTGCCCCCTGTCCTCTGCGTCCTCTGCCCCTGTCCTCTGCGTCCTCTGCCCCCTCTGTGTCCTCTGCCCCCTGTCCTTGCTCTGCCCCCTTCTTGTCCTCTGCCCCCTCGTCCTCTGCGTCCTCTTCCCCTGTCCTCTGGTCCTCTGCCCCCTGTCCTCTGCGTCCTCTGCCCCCTCTGTGTCCTCTGCCCCCTGTCCTCTGCCCCCTGTCCTCTGCGTCCTCTGCCCCCTGCCTCTGGTCCTCTGCCCCCTGTCCTCTGCGTCCTCTGCCCCCTCTGTGTCCTCTGCCCCCTGTCTGCTGTCCTCTGCCCCTTGTCCCCTCGTGCCTCGCCCCTGTCCTCTGCCCCCTGTCCTCTGCCGTCCTCTGCCCCGTCTCTGCCCCTGTCCTCTGTCCTCTGCTCGTGTCCTCTGCCCCCTCTGTGTCCTCTGCCCCTGTCCTCTGCCCCCTGTCCTCTGCCCCTGTCCTCTGCCCCCTGTCCTCTGCTCCTCTGCCCCCGTCCTCTGCGTCCTCTGCCCCCTGTCCTCTGCGTCCTCTGCCCCCTGTCCTCTGCGTCCTCTGCCCCCTGTCCTCTGCGTCCTCTGCCCCCTGTCCTCTGCGTCCTCTGCCCCCTGTCCTCTGCGTCCTCTGCCCCCTGTCCTCTGCGTCCTCTGCCCCCTCTGTGTCCTCTGCCCCCTGTCCTCTGCGCTGACCACTCTGCCCACGTCGCTGCGCTGACCAATCTCACCGCACTCACTGCTAACCACTGAGCCACCGCACTCACTGCTAACCACTGAGCCACCGCACTCACTGCTAACCACTGAGCCACCGTATACTCTGCTACCCACTGAGCCGCCTGTATACACACAATTCATTTCACCGCACTCCCGTAACTATTAGTAAATAAACTATATATGGATTCTAGACTACCCGATTCTTTAGAATCGGGCCGCCATCTAGTCTAATATATAAAGCTGAATGCGTGTATGTGTGTATGTATGTGTGTATATCCGTGATTGGCCTCTACACCGTCGCAACTATAGCCACAAAATTTTGCACAGTCACACGTCTCGACCCCGGGAGCGTCATAGGCTATGTTGTGAGGCGAAATTTTAACCCTGCGCGTTCCAGTTCACCAAACAATTTTGGCCCTATCTACATAATGGGGAAAAAGTGAATGGAAAAATATTGGAGGAAAATCGACAGCTGTCAGCTATAGAGACAAAATTTTGCACAGTCACACGTCTCGACCCCGGGAGCGTCATAGGCTATGTTGTGAGGCAAAATTTTAACCCCGCGCGTTCCAGTTCACCAAACTATTTTGGCCCTATCTACATAATGGGGAAAAAGGGAAAGGAAACGTGTGGGAGGAAAATCGACAGCTGCCAGCTACAGCTACAAAATTTTGCACAGTCGCACATCTTGACCCCGGGAGCGTCATAGTCTATGTTGTGAGGTGAAATTTTAACCCTGCGCGTTCCAGTTCACCAAAAAATTTTGCCCCTATCTACATAATGGGGAAAAAGTGAATGGAAAAGAGTTGGAGGAAAATCGACAGATGTCAGCTATAGAGACAAAATTTTGCACAGTCCTACGTCTGGACCCCGGGAGCGTCACAGGCTAGGTTGTGAGGCAACATTTTAACCCCGCGCATTCCACTTCACCAAACAATTTTGCCCCTATCTACATAATGGGGAAAAAGTGACAGTTACCAGTTGACAGTTGTGAATGAGAGGGGCTTAATGATAGCGCCAAAGACTAACAGCACATACCAGCATATAGTCACTAAGGTGGGGCCCCAACATGAGATATTCACCACGCACGGGGACATGTATACACAACACACGCACACAAAGAGTAACAGCAAGTGTATAGACGCTAAGGTGCAGCCCCAACATTGGATACTCACCACGCACCCGAACAAACACACACACACACCACAAAGAGACACACACAACACAGAGACACACACACACCCCCAAGGGGACACACACACACTCTATAGCGACACATGCACTCACCCCACAGGGACACACACACCACAATGAGACACACATGACACAGACACACACACCACACAGACCCCCCCCACAGGGACACACACACATAGCCACCCTATAGGGACACATGCACTCACCCCACAGGGACACACACACCACAAAGAGACACACACACCACACAGACCCCCCCACAGGGACACACACACATACACACCCTATAGGGACACATGCACTCACCCCTCATGGACACACACACACCACAAAGAGACACACACCACACAGAGACATACACAACACAGAGACACACACACCCCACACAGACACCCCCCCCCCACAGGGACACACACACATACACACCCTATAGGGACACATGCACTCACCCCACAGGGACACACACCACAAAGAGACACACACAACACAGATACACACACACCACACAGACCCCCCCACAGGGACACACACACATACACACCCTATAGGGACACATGCACTCACCCCACAGGGACACACACACACACCACAAAGAGACACACACAACAGAGACACACACCACACATACCCCCCCCACAGGGACACACACATACACACCCCAGGGACACACACACCACACAGACCCCCCCACAGGGACACACACATATACACACCCTATAGGGACACATGCACTCACCCTACAGGGACGCACACACACCACAAAGAGACACACACAACAGAGACACACACCACACAGACCCCCCCACAGGGACACACACAAACACACCCCAGGGACACACACACATACACACCCTATAGGGACACATGCACTCACCCCTCAGGGACACACACACACCACAAAGAGACACACACAACACAGAGACACACACACCCCACACAGACACCCCCCACAGGGACACACACACATACACACCCTATAGGGACACAAGCACTCACCCCACAGGGACACACACCACAAAGAGACACACACAACACACACAGATACACACACACACCACACAGACCCCCCCACAGGGACACACACACATACACACCCTATAGGGACACATGCACTCACCCTACAGGGACGCACACACACCACAAAGAGACACACACAACAGAGACACACATCACACAGACCCCCCCACAGGGACACACACAAACACACCCCAGGGACACACACACCACACAGACAGACACAGATGTGCACAAATCACCTCACACAACTCGCCTCACATGTGTGCTATCTTTATTTTCCAAACATAAACATCTGATTAAAAACAGCCAATGTGCAACACATGTGCCATATAGGGAATTAAGGCAGATGTCAGTCACATGAGCTGTCTATTATGTGTATGTGTGAGGTAACATATACTGCCCGGCCAGGGGGAGGGTTTACTGTTGGCTGGAGATTTATTAGGCTGCCTATAGCAATCAATCACAGCTCAGCTTCTATTTTCCTACAGGTCATTAATATGACATATTCAAATTCTATTTTGTTATAGCTAACAGCAGTTATTTATTAACCCGGGCGTAGCCGGGTACTACAGCTAGTATATATATAAAGCTGAATGTGTGTATGTGTGTGTGTGTGTATGTATGTGTGTATATCCGGGATTGGCATCTACACCGTCGCAACTACAGCCACAATATTTTGCACAGTCACACGTCTGGACCCTGGGAGCGTCATAGGCTATGTTGTGAGGCGAAATTTTAACTCCGTGCATTCCAATTCACCAAACAATGTTGGCCCTATCTACATAATGGAGAGAAAGTGACAGTTACCAGTTGACAGTTGTGAATGAGAGGGGCTTAATGATAGCGCTAAAGACTAACAGCATATACCAGCATATAGTCACTAAGGTGGGGCCCCAACATGAGATATTCACCACGCACGGGGACATGTATACACACCACACGCACACAAAGAGTATCAGCAAGTGTATAGTCGCTAAGGTGCAGCCCCAACATTGGATACTCACCACGCACCCAAACAAACACACACACCACAAAGAGACACACACAACACAGAGACACACACAACACAGAGACACACACACCCCACAGGGACACACACACCCTATAGCGACACATGCACTCACCCCACAGGGACACACACCACAGCACAAAGAGACACACACAACACAGACACACACCATGCAGACCCCACCCCCCCACAGGGAAACACACCCATAGCCACCCTATAGGGACACATGCACTCAACACACAGGGACACACACCACAAAGAGACTCACACACACACACCACACAGACCCCCACCACAGGGACACACACACATACACACCCTATATGGACACATGCACTCACCCCACAGGGACACACACCCCACACAGACACCCCCCTCCCACAGGGGGACACACACATACACACCCTATAGGGACACATGCACTCACCCCACAGGGACAGACACGCACACCACAAAGAGACACACACAACAGAGACACATACCACACCCCCCCCACAGGGACACACACATATACATACCCTATAGGGACACATGCACTCACCCCACAGGGACACACATATACACACACCCTAGGGACACACACACAACACACACAGACACAGATGTGCACAAATCACCTCACACAACTCGCCTCACATGTGTGCTCTCTTTAATTGCCAAACATAAACATCTGATTAAAAACAGCCAATGTGCAACACATGTACCAAATAGGGAATTAAGGCAGATGTCAGTCACATGAGCTGTCTATTATGTGTATGTGTGAGGTAACATATACTGCCCGGCCAGGGGGAGGGTTTACTGTTGGCTGGAGATTTATTAGGCTGCCTATAGCAATCAATCACACCTCAGCTTCTATTTTCTTACAGGTCATTAATATGACATATTCAAATTCTATCTTGTTATAGCTAACATCAGTTATTTATTAACCCGGGCGTAGCCGGGTACTACAGCTAGTATACTATATACATACATTTCCACCTCTGAGCTAATTAACCACACACATTGAAGTGAACAGCACTTCTCCAAGAGGGTGTAACGTCTCTAAATAATTAAGGTAAAACACTTGAATAGACCAAACAGTTGATTACTTGATCTATATATGTATATAAAGACCATTTATTCTATGTTCTGACATACCTGAGGAAGGCTGTGTGTACAAAATATTCAGCCGAAACGCGTTGTATGACCCCCCTTTTTTATGCATCATTCAAAACCTTTTTTTGTTGTTAAATTATTTTTTTGAATAAACTTTTGAAAAATAAGAACAAGGCTTTACTCCATCACTTTGGGAGCGCCCTACATCTTTCCGGATGTTACCTGAAATCCTCGCCTGGGATCCATTGAAGCGTTCCAGAGTTATAACCTCATAAATAGACACTGGTCACAATTGAGAAAAAAACGTCATGGTCAGGAAGGTGAAAACAGGCTTAGGGGGTGGAGGGGTTAATAAAAGAAGTACATCAAACATGGGATTTCTTTGAATCCCATCCTTTGTGCTTGTACTCTTTAATGCAGCGTTTTGAACTTAGTGAAAACACGCTACTAATCCTGATGGTGGACAAGCAGCCTTAGGCTAGGGTCACACTCGGAGGGTGAACGACGCCTGTCGCCTTCGCTAACAACTTAGAATTTTCCCCACAGTGCATAGCATTAACGCTATGAGCTGCCTGCCAACGCTGCTCCATAGACCATAGAGACCCGCAGTTTACCTTAGCAGCGGCCACACAGGACGTGCGCTTTAGCTGAGGGCACAGGAAAAAGCTGCAGACAGCATTTCCTGTGCGCTGTGATAAAGTGAACTTCCTGTGTGGCCGCTGCTAAGGTAAACTGCGGGTTTCTATGGGGCAGCGTTGGCAGGCAGCTCATAGCGTTAACACTATGCGCTGCGAAGGAAAGTTCTAAGTTGCTAGCGAAAGCGTGAGGCGAGAGTCACCCTCCAAGTGTGACCCTAGCCTCAGGGTATGTGCGCACGATCCTGGACACAGTGTCTCCTCTCCTGCGGGGATCTCTATGGGTGAACTTAGCCACCCTGTGCCGACGGTTAGTGTTCGGGACACGGTGGCTTTTCCCTGCATTCACCTGCCGAGATTGCCTCTGACTCCGCAGCAATAAATTGACATGTGGCGGACAAACAGCGGCATGGAAAACTGCTCCACAGGTCATTTAACGCTGTGGAGGAAAGAAGAACAGTGGGCACAGGATTTCTGCAAATCCATCCACTCTGCTTTTACTGCACAATGCAGCATTATGGATACAGTGGAAACGCACTGCTCCATAATGCTGTAGTGTCAATGCAGCCCTATATTTACTGCCATTATAAACAGCTTTGCAACATATGATAAAATATGGTTATGGTTCATTGAACTAAACAAACCTGGGTATTACATATTCATATAAACTGTGTGTATCAAATTTGGCTTTGCTGTATACCATAAGCCTCAATCCCTTTGCTCTATTGTATTTATCATAATGTTGCAACTTTTAGGGTGTGTTCCCACATGGTGCTTTTAAAACAAAAAGGAAAAGGGGCGCAAATGTGTAGGATCCCCTTATTAAAAACGTCTAAGTGGCGTGGATAGGTGGCCGCTCACCTTATCGGGTTGTGCAAGTCCTGCACAACCCGGTTTATCAGCCTCCGCCGCCGGCGGTATGTGCACTGCCTCTCTGCTCTCCTCTCTCCTGTTCAAGGCAGATCGTTTGTGCTGTTCCTGAGCTGCTCCAGCCGCCAGTCCCTCAAAAAGGGTGTAGTTTTCATGCAAAAAATAGTAATGGCGGTCTGATTAGGAGTGCTCTAAGGAACACCACCTGATGAAGACTGTTTGTATGCAGTTGAAACGCGTAGTGGAGCTGTGAGGGGAGCTAAGAAGTTAATAAAAGGTTTGCCAATTATGAAAACATCTTACATGTCTGCTTGTTCCTTAGAGCGCTCCTAATCAGACCGCCATTACTATTTTTCCCACGTGGTGCTTTGGCAGCATTTTTGATCCATATTTATTTTTCGCAACGTATTTCGGTGTGTAAAATACACAGAATGTAACAGTTCCAGTGAGGCGGTCGACAGGGTAGGGAGTACTCGGACACCAGGGCTGATGGCGACTTGGATGGGGGATCACGGCTGGTCGGTACCTGGTCCCGTGCCCTGGACCCTCAATGGCGGGGAAGGTGGGGGGATGATGGTAGTGAAGGGGAATAGTTACGTGACGCCACCTGTGGTACCTGGTAATGTGTATACCAGCACTGCGGCCGGCCACTGAGGTGATGGAGGTGCAGCTCAGTGTATTACAGCTCCCCACAGGTGGAGCTTTACCTCAGGGCAGCGGGGATGGATGAGGGGAGTCGTAGTAGCGTCTCTATGGTTAATGCTGTGGATGGCAGCAGTTAAACAGGCACATGCGCACACAGTAGTCTTTGTTTTGGTACCTTTTACTGGTGACAGGGTAACATGTACAGTCCAGAGAAGTAACTAGGTCCCCAGTGCAATTTGGGACTTTCACCTTGGAGAATTGTGAGGCCTCCTGTGTACGGTGGTTTGGGGTAAGTCCTGCCTGTGACTGAACTCACCGCTCCTTCTCCCTCTCAGGGCTTTACTCTACCACTGACAATGAGGTCCTTCTGCGGGGTCCCTGTTCCTCCTTTGGCCCCTGGTCCTGTGTTTGGTCAGTTTTGAGTGTCTCTTTCTATTTACCTCAGGGGGATTTGGTCCTCCTGGTCCTTCCGGGCTGTCACTGCTACAATGGACGCTGGCAGTGTCGGACTCCGGTGTCCGGGTGTACTACAGGGGAACCGGTTTTGTTCCCTTCCTTAATTCTTTTATTCTCCACTGGCCTCCAACCCTCTCCCAAGGGTGCAGCACAGCTAGGTCAGTGTTTCCTGGTCCTGGGCCTGGATCGTTCCCAGCGACCAGCTCCTCACTCCTGCTTTCTTCACTGCCTGACTGGAACTAACTAACTGAAACTAACTGACTCCTCCCCTCAGGCCTGGATCTTATATAGGGGATCTGGCTTAAGGCAGCCAGTAGAGCTCCCCCTTCAGGTCTGGGGTGGAAGTTGTTGGGTGCTGTGTGTACCAAGGTGTAAATCCCTCCTTGCACCGGTGGATCCTGTGGCAATCCCCTGCAGGGGTGCCACATTCCCCCCTAGTTAAATACAGTCCTCCGGGACTGAAACATTTTTCATCAACATGACATAAGTTAACTATTTACATTTAAATTTGAACAGAGTCTCAAAATTAAAAATTTACAAAAACCAGGGAAAAAAGGAAAAAACGGGTAACCAGTCCATACAGCACTAGTCCATCCGCTGCAGGTTGTTTAAAGGGTGTTTGCCACTACCAGTCCTGTGGCTATGGTCGATTTTTGAAAGTAATTAAAGTAAATTCAAAAGTCCAACAGGCAAAGTCTCTGTAGGTTTAAAGTTCAACATTACACAACAACAAACACTATGGGTGTTTCAGCGTAGGAGTCCTAGGTACTGCAGGGGCCTCTACCGGGTCATAAGCGCTGTAGGCCCCCTGGCCCTGGGGTCACCTATTGGCCAAGATTTTGCTCTCCCTAGACAGCTCCTTACGCCAACTCTACTCACCCCTCTTACTGATGTTGTGTACCTGGTCCGGTTTGTTTTTGCCTACTCTTAACCCTTTTTCTGTACATTAGCATTAATAACATATATACATCTATTATATAAAAGCCGGTAGCCACTTCCGTCTTCAAGGCACAAAAATGACGTCACAAGACGGAAGTGGCTTCGGCACTACACCCGCTCAGGGTGAACGAAGATGGCGGCGAGCGGTGGCGCTTTAGCGCCCACCGCGAGCCGCTGTCAATACGGCGAGCGGTGGCCGCGGTAGCGTCCACCAGACCCCCGAGTGGTGGGCGCGAGAGCGCCCACCGCGAGCCGCCATCCCGACACCAGACCCCCGAGCGGTGGGCGCTATTCAGCGCGCCAACTAATCAGACTAGCGGCACGCGCAATGCCGCCATATTTGAAATACACTGTAGTCAGTGTATTTGAAGTATGGCGCCATACAGTGCGCCGCTATTCTGATTGGTCGGCGCGCTGAACGCGGCGACCAATCAGAATAGCGGTGCGCTGTATGGCGCCATACTTCAAATACACTGTACTCAGTGTATTTCAAATATGGCGACATTGCACGCGGCGCTATTCTGATTGGTCTGTGCGCTGAACGCGCCAACCAATCAGAATAGCGGCGCGCGCAATGCCACCATATTTGAAATACACTGTAGTCAGTGTATTTGAAGTATGGCGCCATACAGAGCACCGCTATTCTGATTGGTTGGCGCGCTGAACGCGGCGACCAATCAGAATAGCGGCGCGTTGTATGGCGCAGCATTTCAAATCAAACGTCCTCGCTGAATTTCTCAGCTCGCGCGCGGCTGCTCTGATTGGTCCGCGCCTGCTGCGCCTGTTCAATCGGTAAGGTGCGAGCTTTTAAATTCTGTGATGACTTTGCTTTGTCCTCACACTGCTGTGCCGCGGACCGTTTGAAAAGCCCGCCATTTTACCTCAGCTGTCTCACCTGTGGTTTCTGCCTCTCTGCAGTCCTCCTCTGTGTGACAGCCTCCATCTTCTCTACCCTGCCTGTGACCACCATTTTGCCTCTCTGCAGTCCTGCACTCCATCTCATATACTGTGGTTTGACTTTTACCACTGTTTTCCCTCAATTCTGTGTATAAGATAGAGTTGGTTAATGAATGCATAACCTTTTAATATAGCTCTGGACTATTAATTCTTAGACATAAGTGCCTTTACTAGCCTCCATCTTTAGTACGCTGCCTGTGTCTACCATTTTGTCTACGCTGCCTGTCTCCACCATTTTGCCTCTCTGAACTCCTCAACCCTTTGGTATATACTGCATTTTGACCTATAATATCTTTTTCAACAATATCTCTGTACACTATATACTTCCTATAGTATTACTCCTCTGTGTACTATTACTATTACTGCATATCTGCTTTTGACCTCATTTTACATAGTATCTGCACACTAATAATATGGGTCGCAATAAAAAATATGCTAATGATACTGACAATAAAGCTGCCATCATACAACATCAACGCAAACGCCGTGAAAACCAGACCCTGAGGAACATCAGCAGGACCTTGACTACCAGAAGGCTTATTATGCAAAACGCTGCAGAACCGAATTGCCTATATCTAAATCAATTAGATTAGCAAAAGATGCGTCTACGCACCGTCTAAAACGTCTAATTACAGCTTCTACCTCTTCCAACATTCAGTCTTCACACATACAACATCCCAATTCTGCTCCAGAAACTTCTTCCTCTACCCACTTTTCACACGTGCCTTTGCAACTGCCTATTTCCTCCGTACCAAGCCCACTAATACTGTCTCCACACCTACAGTTTTCTCAATCTCAAGATTTCAGTCAACAGCACTATGAAGTGACACCATCAGCGCCACGACTACTCTACATTCCTCGACTCACACGATCCCGTCCTCCATTACCACATACACAGTCACTACACCATCAATATCACAGTGCTGATGAAAATACCGTTACACGACACAGCTGTGGTGACATGAGCCATCTTTGTGACCATTGCCAAGCTAGGCATTTCGTCGCTGAGATACCTTCCGATCACAATTTCACCCTATGCTGTCATAAGGGTAAAGTACAGATGCCCATACAACAATATCCAGATGGCTTTACCCGTTTGCTTAAAGGTGAAAGTGAGTTCAGTAAAAATTTAATGGAGAATATTCGCAGCATTAACAGCTCATTTGCTTTTGCCTCCATGGGTGCCAATTTTGCCCCGCCTCCTGGATATGGCCCATATTGCTTCCAGATACATGGACAAATATATCATCGCACTGGAACACTAAATCTGTCTGATGATGACGTTCCAGTGTATGCCCAGCTTTACATTTTAGATACCCAGACTGCTAATCAACAACGCTTGCAATGTCAACAAAATCAAAATTGTCATCCTACTTTGATGAGTATGGTTGCTCTTCAATTAGATAATAACAATCCCTTTGTAGCTGCCTACAAAATGTTACGGGATGTGGAACAGGAGGAACATCTTAAAGCTCTTGCAAATGGCACTGTCATGCCTAATATAACCATAACCCTAAAACAAGATCGCACACAATACCCTCGACGCCACAATAACCCCACTGTCAATGAGGTTGCCGTTGTATTCGAAAATGACAATGGAGAGCCACCATTCAATCGAGATATTTTAATTCACTTAAAACCTGACCCTAACAATCCTTTGGCCCCAAAAACCAAACCTATCAGCATTCTGCACAGCAATTTAGATGCTCTCTATCCACTCTTTTTCCCGTACGGAGAACAAGGCTGGCATGATGACATGAAACAACAAGCTCCAAGTACACACAGAATTACACAACTGCAATACTATTGCTACATGCTATCTGTAAGACATCACTTTAATCCAGTACTGAATGGTGGCAAACTCACCCAACAGTACATTGTTGATGCTTATGTCAAAATCGAGGCAAATCGCCTACATTTTATCCGCAAACATCAAAAGGATTTAAAAGTAGAGGACTACTGTGTATTGCAAGAGCATTTATTAAACAAATCCATCCAAAAAGGCATCCCCATTGGCAAAACCATCATTTTACCATCCTCCTTTGAGGGTAGTCCCAGGAACATGCAGCAACGGTATCAGGATGCCATGGCTATTGTCACCAAGTACGGTCGCCCTGATTTGTTCATCACTATGACCTGCAATCCTAAATGGAGCGAGATTACAACTAATTTACAGCCTTGGCAGCGTGTAGAACACAGACCTGATTTAGTAGCACGTGTGTTCAAAATCAAGTTAGAAGCTCTATTACAAGACATCAGCAAAGGATTGTTTGGAAAAGTTTGTGCTATGGTGCACGTAATCGAATTCCAAAAACGTGGTCTACCACACGCTCATATTTTAATCATTTTAGATAGCAACTCTAAATTAAGAACTAAGGAGGATGTCGACAATATCGTCTGGGCAGAAATTCCTGATGCTAACTACTACCCTCAACTTTATGACATTGTTTTGCAACATATGATTCATGGGCCCTGTGGAGAACACAACCCCAATTCTCCCTGTGTGGATCTCGGCAAATGTACGAAAGGTTTCCCTAAAGATTTTTAAACCTCTACCATTATAGCTAAAGATGCCTATCCCATTTATCGCAGAAGCTTTGGCCCTTCCATTCAACACCACTCTAAAATAATTGACAATTCTTGGGTAGTTCCATACAATCCGTTCCTACTCTTGAAATACAGGTGCCATATTAATTTGGAAGTTTGTGCTTCAATTCAAAGTGTCAAATATTTGTTTAACCCCTTCCCGACATAGGACGTTGTACAACGTCCTGTGTTTCGTCCCGTTCCCGACACAGGACGTTGTACAACGTCCTGGCAGGTTTACGCTGGTACAGCTCCGGTGTTTTGTTTAGAAAAAAAACACCGGAGCTGCAGTTAGCCAGGGACCTGTAGATGACCCCTGGGAGGGTGCCTCCCCGCTCCACCGGCTTCCCCCCCCCCCGATCTCATTGGACCAAGCGTCCATGTCGCGCTTGCTGTCCAATGACATCTGTAGGGGCGATGTGACCTATCTATGCCCTCGCTCCTCAGCCTCATCCTGTCCGAGGAGGCTGAAGAGGGAAGAGCCCCTGCTACTGCCGCCCCTGACTGCCCGCCGCCAGTAAAAATAAAGATTTAACCCCCTGATCGCCGCCGCACCCGTCGCCCCTGCCACCACCGATTGTTCTGCGGCAGCAGCACTACCGCAGCTGCTGTTGCAGAACCCCCCCCCCCAGTAACCCTCTCCCCCGCCGATCGCCGTTCTGCAGCAGCAGCTGCAGAACCTCACCTCCCCATCGCTGTACCCCCCCAACCACTTGTTCTGCAGCAGCACCACCGCTTGTTCTGTGCAGCTGCTGCAGAACCTCTCCACCCCATCTCTGCTCCCCCCAACCACTTGTTCTGCAGCAGCACCACCGCTTGTTCTGTGCAGCTGCTGCAGAACCTCACCACCCCATCTCTGCCCCCCCAACCACTTTTTCTGCAGCAGCACCACCGCTTGTTCTGTTCAGCTGCTGCAGAACCTCACCAACCTATCTCTGTCCCCTGCCTGATTCTCAGCCCCCATCTACTGCCCAGACCCCCCCCCAACCACTTGTTCTGCAGCAGCAGTACCACTGCTGCTGCTGCTGCAGAACCTCACCACTCCTACTGCCCCATCTCTGTCCCCTACCTGCGTCTCTCCCTCTACTGCCCGCTGACCCCCCACTGCTTGTTCTGAGCAGCAGCACCACTGCTGCTGTAGAACCTCACCACCCCATCTCTGTCCCCTACCTGCGGCTCCCCCTCTACTGTCGGTTACCCCCCACCGCTTGTTCTGCAGAACATCGCCGCCGTCCCCGCTTCTTCTGCTGCAGCACCGCCACCGCTGCAGGATCTAGCCACCCCCGCTCCTTTTACTGCAGCGCCGTTGCTGCAGAACCTCCTCTGCCGCCGTCGCCCCTGCTCCTGCCGTAGCACCGCCGCTGCAGGATCTAGCCACCCCCGCTCCTTTTACTGCAGCGCCGTTGCAGCAGAACCTCCTTCCCCGCTCTCTGTCACCGTCGCCCCTGCTCCTGCCGTAGCACCGCCGCCGCAGGATCTAGCCACCCCCGCTCCTTTTACTGCAGCACCGTTGCAGCAGAACCTCCTCCCCCCGCTCTCTGCACCATCGACCCTGCTCCTGCCGTAGCACCGCCGCCGCAGGATCTAGCCGCCCCCGCTCCTTTTACTGCAGCACTGTTGCAGCAGAACCTCCTCCCCCCGCTCTCTGCCACCGTCGCCCCTGCTCCTGCCGTAGCACCACCACCGCAGGATCTAGCTGCCCCCGCTCATTTTACTGCAGCGCCATTGCAGCAGAACCTCCTCCCCCCGCTCTTGGCCACCGTCGCCCCTGCTCCTGCCGTAGCACCGCCGCCGCAGGATCCAGCCGCCCCTGCTCATTTTACTGCAGCGCCGTTGCAGCAGAACCTCCTTCCCCGCTCTCTGCCACCGTCGCCCCTGCTCCTGCCGTAGCACCGCCGCCGCAGGATCTAGCCGCCCCCGCTCCTTTTACTGCAGCGCCATTGCTGCAGAACCTCCTCCCCTGCTCTCTGCCACCGTCGCCCCCGCTCCTGCTGTAGACAGCCCTCGCACCAGGCAGCCCCCGCCTTATACCCCCCGCACCAGACAGCCCCCGCACCAGACAGCCCTTACACCAGACAGCCCCCACCATAATTCCCTTGCACCTGACAGCCCCCGCTTGAAAGTTACACCAATCACTTGCACATACACACGTACACACACACTATAATAAAATTTAATTTTTTGTACACACGCACAAAGCACACAAAATGTCCCGGCGATCCCGCTCAACACGGTCAGAAAGGGTGTACACGGCTGAGGCATATGATTTTGTTGCCTCCGAAGCCGATTGTGAGGAAGAGGACCCCACGTTCCTGTATTCCTCCGAATCTTTCTCCTCCAGTGATACCGAGTCGCCACCAGGAAGACGTCGGAGGACAAGACGTCGTCTAGAGCCAGAGGGAGAAGAGCCCTGGGTAGAGGAACCAGAGCATGGGGAAGAGGAGCCGGAGCATAGAGAAGAGGAGCCGGAGGCCATGGAGGAAGGCCCACAGCCATCTGTGAGTAACCCCCAACCTGGTGCTAGTCACTCCCAACCTAGCACTAGTGCCCCCGTTTGGACGCCCGTCCCTGAACACTCCACTCCACAGATTCCTGATTTCATTCCCCAATCAGGAATCCAAATTGAGACGGCAAACTTCAGGGAAATAGACTTTTTCAAAATCTATTTCTCTGAGGCCATTGTCCGTCTCATGGTGGAGCAGACAAACATCTACGCCCAACAGTTTTTGGCCGCCAACCCAAATTCATCATTTTCATCTTGGAGTCCCGTGGACTCAGTAGAAATGATGACATATTGGGGCCTGGTACTTCACATGGGGATTGTGAAGAAACCAGAAATCCGCCAATACTGGAGTACAGATATTTTATATCACACTCCAGTGTTCGGCATGGTGATGACCCGAAACCTGATTCAAGGTCATCCACAAGTTTCTCCATTTCAGGGACAACGCGGACAGCCTTCCCCGCGATGACCCGAATTTTGATAGGCTATTCAAAATTCGGCCAGTCATCGAACACTTCAGCAAAAAATTTGCTGAAGTGTATGTTCCAGAACGGGAAATTTGTGCAGATAAATCCCTCGTCCACTACAAAGGTAGGCTTCTATTCCGGCAATACCTGCCCAGCAAGAGGGCGAGGTACGGAATAAAACTCTACAAGGTGTGCGAGAGTACCTCAGGGTACACTTACAGCTTTAGAGTGTACCAAGGAAAGGATTCGAGGATCCAGCCCCCAGATTGTCCACCTGCTCTGGGGATTAGTGGAAAAATAGTGTGGGACTTGATCCACCCACTACTTGTTAAAGGTTATCATCTATACGTTTATAACTTTTATACAAGTATCACACTATTTCAGTCCCCTCTGCCAGAACTACCGCCGCTTGCCGGTACTGTGCGCAGAAACCAGAGGGGTCTCCCTATGTCGCTAATTGGGCAGCCTCTCCCAAGAGGCGAGAGCCGAGCCCAATGTAGCGGCAACATGGTTGTGGTCAAATTCAAAGACAAAAGGGACGTCTTTTTCTTGACCACAATCCATGGTCCCAGCACTACGGCAACCACCACCAGAGGTACCCCAGCACAGGTCTACAAACCGGACTGTGCCCGGGAGTACAACAAGCACATGGGAGGAGTTGATCTTTCTGATCAAGTCCTCCAGCCCTACAGTGCCATGCGGAAGACCAGGGTGTGGTACAAAAAACTGGCCGTGCATATTGTTCAAACGGCACTGTATCATGCATACGTGCTATCACGTGCAGGCCAGACCACCAACACCTTCCTTCAGTTTCAGGAGGCGGTGATAAGGGCCCTCCTGTTTGGAGAAGACGAAGCGGGCCCCAGCACCCCTGGAACTCAAAGTTCACGCATAGTACCAGGGCAACATTTTCCTGGTGAGGTGCCGCAAACAGCTAAGATAGCAAGATCACAAAAAAAGTGCCAGGTCTGCTACAAAAGGGGGATAAGAAAGGACACCCATTTCCAATGTGAAACCTGTCCTGACAAACCTGGACTGTGCATGAAAGACTGCTTCAAAGTCTATCACACATCCATGGACTGAACACATCCTACATAACCCACAGACTCCCGCCTGACATACACTACACCACACACACCAGCCTGACGCAGACACACACATCAACTTGACATACACTACACCACAAACACCAACCTGACCTACACTACACTAGTCTTGTAATGAGTGATGCCTTTTTTGAAAATTGCCATATGTGGAGTCGGGAAGGAATTTTTCCCCCCAATGTGGAGCTTATGTTGCCACATGGGTTTTTTTTGCCTTCCTCTGGATCAACATGTTAGGCTGTGTGAGGAAGAGGACCCCACGTTCCTCTATTCCTTATACGTTCCACACACCAACCTGACTCACACTACACCAGACCAACCTGACGTACACTACATACTCTCCATATGCAACATGGTGTCCACTAACAATTGGAATTGTTAGCGACACCATGTCGCGTATGGAGAGCCCCTGTGTGCCTCAACATTGGAGCTCCACCACAAGTGACCCCATTTTGGAAACTAGACCCCCCCAAGGAAAACATTTTGTGGAAACAAAAGTACTTTTTCATTTTTATGGATCAATTTGTGAAGCACCTGAAGGTTCAAAGTGCTCACTATGCATCTAGATTTGTTCCTTGGGGGGTCTAGTTTCCAAAATGGGGTCACTTGTGGGGGAGCTCCAATGTTTAGGCACACAGGGGCTCTCCAAACGCAACATGTTGTCTACTAACAATTTGAATAGAAAAAGAGCTCAAATTGTTAGCGGACACCATGTCATGTTTGGAGAGCCCCTGTGTGCCTAAACATTGGAGCTCCCCCACAAGTGACCCCATTTTGGAAACTAGACCCCCCAAGGAACAAATCTAGATGCATAGTGAGCACTTTGAACCCCCAGGTGTTTCACAAATTGATCCGCAAATATGAAACAATAGTTTTTTTTCCACCCAAAAATTATTTTAGCTTAATTTTTTTAATTTTCACAGGGACAACAGGATAAATTGTTTCCTAAAATTTGTTGGGCAATTTCTCCTGAGTTCACCGATACCTCATATGTGGTCATAAACCACTGTTTGGGCGCACGGCAGGACTCAGAAGGGAAGGAGCGCTATTTCACTTTTTGAATGGAAAATTAGCGCCAAAAGTCAAATTGCGCTCCTTCACTTCTGAGCCCTGTCGTGCGCCCAAACAGTGGTTTATGACCACATATGAGGTATCGGTGTACTCAGGAGAAATTGCTCAACAAATTTTAGGATCCATTTTATCCTGTTCTCCATGTGAAAATGAAAGAATTGTGGCAAAAAGAACATTTTTGTTAGAAAAATTAAAATGTCCATTTTTCCCTCCACTTTGCTTTAGTTCCTGTGAAGCACCTGAAGGGTTAATAATCTTCTTGAATGTAGTTTTGAGTAGCTTGAAGGGTGCAGTTTTTGGAATGGTGTCACTTTTGGGTGTTTTCTGTCATGTACACCCCTCAAAGGGACTTCAAATGCCATGTGGTCACAAAAAAAATGATTTTGTAAATTTAGCTGGAAAAATGAGAAATTGCTGATGAACTTTGAACCCTTATAACTTCCGAACAAATTTTTTTTTTTCCAAAATTGTGCTGATGTAAAGTAGACATGTGGGAAATGTTATTTATTAACTATTTTGTGTCACATAACTCTCTGGTTTAGCAGAATAAAAATAAAAAATATGAAAATTGCTCAATTTTCAAAATTTTTGCCAAATTTTCAATTTTTTCACAAATAAACACAAAAATTATCGACTTAAATGTCATACTAACATGAAGCCCAATATGTCACGAAAAAACATTCTCAGAATCGCTAGGATCCATTGAAGCGTTCCAGAGCTATAACCTCATAAAGGGACACTGGTCAGAATTGACAAAAATGGCCTGGCCATTAGTGTCAAAATAGGCCCAGGGGTGAAGGGGTTAAATATGTCTACAAAGGCCATGACAAAGCCAACCTTGACATTTGCCAGACTCACATTGACCATGATGAAACACATCAATTTATGGATTCCAGATATGTTAGTGCACCAGAGGCAGCTTGGCGCATTTTTGCTTATCCTATGCATAAGCAATCTCATAGCATCATTCGCCTTGCCGTACATCTGCCTCATTCTCCGTCACTCTATTTTCATGAGGATGACTCCATTGTTAACATCCGACAAAAATTTCATCGGAATTCTACTCTTATGGCCTACTTTGAGCCAACTATTATGACTATTATGACATAACTATTTATACTGGCAAATTCCAGAGTACTATTTTTGGAAGGAAGGCTCTTGGGAACTTAGAAAGCGAGGAGGTGGCTCTGTTATTGGAAGGATGTACACCGTCAGTGTCAAAGATCAAGAACGCTACTACTTGCGATTGTTGCTATTACACGTCAAGGGTGCTACAAGTTTTGACAGTATTAAAACGGTCAACGGAGTTACTTATGAAACCTTCAAAGAGGCAGCATTAGCCCTTGGCTTACTCTTTGGTGATAGTCTATGGAAAAATACGCTACAAAATGCCTGTATTCTCAACATGCCAGCACAGCTTCGGGACATGTTTGCCTATATCTGCATTTTTGGCCCTCCAGCTAATCCTCTGCAGTTATGGGATGAATTCAAGGAACACTTTGTACAGGACTATTGCCATGCATACCACTCCAATACTCAGGCCTGTATAAATTGTGAAGGCTATGCTATGACTGATGTGCAAGATGTTCTAAAAAGTCATGGCAAAAGTTATATGGATTTTCATTTACCACGACCTGTAAATAAACCACATCTTCTCCCACTCTATGATAATGAGCTACAATGATACAATGATAATGAGCTACAAATAGCTGCGGACATGAAAGCCACTCTAAATGACGAACAACTCTTGGCCTATAATACTATCAGTCAAGCTTTACAAGACTCTACTGATAGCACAAAGTGCTTTTTCATTGATGGTCCTGGTGGGAGTGGAAAAACTTATTTATTTCATCTACTGCTACATCAGCTAAGGGGAGAAGGACACATTTTGTCAGCAGCTGCCACAACAGGAATTGCGGCCAACTTACTCGAAGGAGGACGCACAATCCATTCTCTCTATGGCATTCCAATCCCTGTCAATGAAACCTCTGTTTCAAGGATTAAAACTGATACAGAGGCAGCCAAACAGTTGCAGAATACAAAACTATGTATCATTGATGAGTGCACAATGCTCTCTAAATATGCGTTGCATGTCATTGATAGACTTTTTACGGGATGTCATGACAACACATGTCTCAAAGAAACAGCATTGGAGCTAAAGTTATTGTTCTGGGAGGAGACTTTAGACAATGCCGTCCTGTCATCGCTCACGGAACCAGAACTGATATTGTAGAGAATTGCATTAAGTATTCCCAACAATGGCAACATTTCGTTAGACTGGCGCTCCATTGACCAACAATACAGTACTTGGTTGCTTCAACTGGGAAATGGTGAACTTTCTAATGATTTTAACCTTGGAGATGATGTCATCGAAATACCTTCAGACATGCTTTCCACTGACTGCTTAATACGTGATATCTTTGGAGACAACATTTCTATTGATATTAATAACAATGAGAGTGTCAATATTGCGGCATCACATGCAATTCTATGCCCTAAAAATGAGGATGTTGATAATGTTAACTCCAACATCATGGATCGTCTAAATGGTGACTACACTGAATATACCAGTCATGATTCCATTGATGCTGACGAATCTGATGACCCTGACCAATATCCAGTGGAATTCTTACATTCGCTTACACCAACTGGAATGCCTTCACATCGGCTCAAACTGAAAAGTGGTACTATTATCATGCTATTACGCAACCTTAACACCAAAAAAGGTCTGTGCAACGGTACTCGCTTGATTGTTACTGCTTTGCTTCCCAACATCATAGAAGCTAAAGTAATTACTGGGTTAGCAGCTGGAAATATTGTATTCATTCCACGTATCGATTTATGTCCATCTGACACAGGATTACCTTTTACATTAAGACGCCGCCAGTTTCCAGTGAAACAATTAACAAATCGCAAGGCCAGACACTCCATCGAGTTGGTATTTTTCTACCTGAACCAGCATTTGGCCATGGTCAACTATATGATGCTTTTTCACGAGTGAGGCAACGCTTTAATGTCAAGGTTCAAGTGGTGGATACACTAGCTCAAGGGAAATTAGTTCCGAATAGTCCCAAAGTTTTCACAAAAAATATTTGTTTATAAAAATATTTTACGTTAAACTCTTTAGATAGATAGTTAGGTGTAGATACATAGTCACTTTAAAATTAAACTAAAACATACAAAAAAAATTAGTTTAGCCATAGATGTATAGGAATAAAAAAAAAAAACCCAAACAAATTAGTTTAGTTATAGATATAGAGATTATAATTACTTAGATAGGAAATAGTCATTTAAGATATATAGTTGTTAGTTTTTTAGGTTACATTTTCTTTTATATATTTGACTAGCTGTGAGCCGATGCAAATGCATCGGGTGTCTAGAATATATATATATTTTTTTTAAAGATTTTTAAATAATAATCGCATCATCAATAGCAATAATATTAGCAATAGCATTATTCTTAGCAGTAATAGCAGTATTAATAGCAGTAATAGCATTATTATTAGCATTAATAGCATTATTAATAGCATTAATAGCATTAATAATACAATTAATAGCATATAATATTAGCATTAATAGTATTATTAATAGCATTAATAGCATTATTAATAGCATTAATAGCATTATTAATAGCATAATATAATTAATAGCATTATAGTTAATAGCATTAATAGCATTATTAATAGAATTAATAGCATTAATAGTATTATTAATAGCATTAATAGCATTATTAATAGCATTAATAGCATTATTAATAACATTAATAGCATTAATAGCATTATTAATAGCATTAATAGCATTATTAATAGCATGAATAGCATAATTATTAACATTAATAGCATTAATAATAGCATTAATAGCAATATTATTTGCATTCATAGCATTCTTATTACCATTAATAGCATAATTATTAGCATTAATAGCATAATTATTAGCATTAATAGCATTAATAATAGTATTAATAGCAATATTATTTGCATTAATAGAATTAATAATACAATTATTAGCATAAATATTAGCATTAATAGCATAATTATTAGCATTAATAGCATAATATTAGCATTAATATCATAATTATTAGCATTAATATCAATATTATTTGCATTAATAGCATTATTATTACCATTAAAAGCATAAATATTAGCATTAATAGCATAAATATTAGCATTAATAGCATAATTATTAGCATAATAGCATTAATAATAGAATTAATAGCAATATTATTTGCATTAATAGCATTATTATTACCATTAATAGCATAATTATTAGCATTAATAGCATAATTATTAACATTAATAGCATTAATAATAGCATTAATAGCAATATTATTTGCATTATAGCATTCTTATACAATTAATAGCATCATTATTACCATTAATAGCATCATTATTAGCATTATTAGCATAATTATTAGCATTAATAGCATAATATATTAGCATTAATAGCATAATTATTAGCATTAATATCAATATTATTTGCATTAATAGCATTATTATTACCATTAATAGCATAAATATTAGCATTAATAGCATAATTATTAGCATTAATAGCATTAATAATAGAATTAATAGCAATATTATTTGCATTAATAGCATTATTATTACCATTAATAGCATAATTATTAGCATTAATAGCATAATTATTAACATTAATAGCATTAATAATAGCATTAATAGCAATATTATTTGCATTCATAGCATTGTTATTACCATTAATAGCATAATTATTAGCATTAATAGCATAATATTAGCATTAATAGCATAATTATTAGCATTAATAGCATAAATATTAGCATTAATAGCATAATTATTAGCATTAATATCAATATTATTTGCATTAATAGCATTTATTACCATTAAAAGCATAAATATTAGCATTAATAGCATAAATATTAGCATTAATAGCATAATTATTAGCATTAATAGCATTAATAATAGAATTAATAGCAATATTATTTGCATTAATAGCATTATTATTACCATTAATAGCATAATTATTAGCATTAATAGCATAATTATTAACATTAATAGCATTAATAATAGCATTAATAGCAATATTATTTGCATTCATAGCATTCTTATTACAATTAATAGCATAATTATTACCATTAATAGCATCATTATTAGCATTATTAGCATAATTATTAGCATTAATAGCATAAATATTAGCATTAATAGCATAATTATTAGCATTAATATCAATATTATTTGCATTAATAGCATTATTATTACCATTAATAGCATAAATATTAGCATTAATAGCATAATTATTAGCATTAATAGCATTAATAATAGAATTAATAGCAATATTATTTGCATTAATAGCATTATTATTACCATTAATACCATAATTATTAGCATTAATAACATAAATATTAGCATTAATAGCATAATTATTAGCATTAATAGCATTATTATTAGCATTTTTTTTTATTCTTATTTTTTATGTTATTATGTATAATTTTTTATTTATTTTTTTATTATTTTTTAATTATTTTTTAATTATTTTTTTTATTATTAAATTTATTATTTATTTAAAGTGAGCCTGAGGCTGAGACCCAGTTCTCCTTCAGGTCCGCTCAAAGGGCTGATATTATTAGCATATATTTAATTTTTTTATTATTATTTTTATTGAATTATTTATTATTTTTTATTTATTTTTTTATTATTTTTTAATTATTTTTTAATTATTTTTTTTTATTATAAATTTATTATTTATTTAAAGTGAGCCTGAGGCTGAGACCCAGTTCTCCTTCAGGTCCGCTGAAAGGGCTGATATTATTAGCATATATTTAATTTTTTTATTATTATTTTTATTGAATTATTTATTATTTTTTATTTATTTTTTAATTATTTTTTAATTATTTTTTAATTATTATTTTTATTATTAAATTTATTATTTATTTAAAGTGAGCCTGAGGCTGAGAGCCAATTCTCCTTCAGGTCCGCTGAAAGGGCTGATATTATTAGCATATATTTAATTTTTTTATTATTATTTTTATTGAATTATTTATTATTTTTTATTTATTTTTTATTATTTTTAATTATTTTTTAATTATTTTTTTTATTATTAAATTTATTTGTACACACATTAGCGGTGTGTCGGCGATTTTATGGCCGCCCACCTGGTTCTATTTGTCGGCCCTAAAATCGCGGACACACCGCTAATGCATGTCTATGGGCAGTGAGCTCGAATTCTGATTGGTCTGCGTCCAATCCGAAATCGGGCGGACTGCCCATAGACATGCATTAGCGGTGTGTCCGCGATTTTAGGGCCGACAAATAGAACCAGGTGGGCGGCCATAAAATCGCCGACACACCGCTAATGTATGTCAATGGGAAATGAGGGGCTCTTCTGATTGGCTGAGGGCAGTAGACAGCGACCAATCAGAAGAGCCCCTCACATCTCATTGAGGTAGAATGGTGGATTTGTCGTCCATTCTATCTTAATGATAAGTGAAGAGTACGTCGGAGCTGGAAGTTGGCGGAAAGAAGACAGAAGATCCCCGGGGCCGGACGAAGAGGCGGAGATGGCGGAAAGAAGAGAGAAGACCCCCGGGGCCGGAGGAAGAGGACGCCTGGCCGGACGGAGGACTTGTGGATCGGACGGACGATCAGATGACTAAGAAGGCATGTAAGTAATCGACGGGGACGTTAGGTTAGGGGACGGCGGGGGCTTCGGGTGTAGGGCTTTAGGTGTTAGCGACAGCGGCGGGGGAAAGCGGCGGGAGCTTAGGAGGCGGCGGGGCTTAGGGGGTAGGGGCTTAGGTGCGGCGGGGCGGCGGCGGACGGTAGGGGCTTAGGTGCGGCGTGGCTTAGGGGGTAGGGGCTTAGGTGCGGCGGGGCTTAGGGGGTAGGGGCTTAGGTGCGGCGGGTCGGGGCTTAGGATGCGGCGGGGCTTAGAGGGTAGGGACTTAGGGGCGGCGGAGTTAGGGGGTAGGAGCTTAGGTACGGGGTGGCTGTGCATACATTGCGGGGTGGGTGTGCGGACATGGGGGGGCTGTGTGGACGACATGTGGGTGGCTGTGCGGACATGGGGGTGGCTGTGTGGACATGGGGGTGGCTGTGCGGACATGGGGGTGGTCTGGCGGACATGGGGGTGGCTGCGCGGACATGGGGGTGGCTGCGCGGACATGGGGGTGGCTGCGCGGACATGGGGTGGCTGTGCGGACATGGGGGGGCTGTATGGACGACATGTGGGTGGCTGTGCTGACATGGGGGTGGCTGTGCGGACATGGGGGTGGCTGTGTGGACATGGGGGTGTCTGTGCGGAGAAGGGGGGGGCTGTGCGGACATGGGGGGTGGCTGTGCGGACATGGGGGGGCGAATTGTGGGTAGCGGGGAGCGGAGGACGGCTGTGCCACCTCCGCTCCATGGTCCCCGGGGAGCGAGTTGCGGCTCAGGCAGCGACTCGCAATGGCCTCGCGGCCATTGCTCGCGCTACCTGAGCGGTAAATCGCTAAGGTTGTGGCCGAGCCTCTGGATCGATTTTCGGACAGCGACTCGCAATGGCCGCTTCGCGGCCATTGCTCGCCCTGAGCCAGCGACTCGCAATGGCCTCGCGCCCAATGTTAAATTCGTATCCACATGACCACGCCGGAAGTAGCGCGCGGAGGGGCGCTTTTCCGATTCGCGATTATATAATAGATAATATATGTATATGAACACACATTTAGTAGAAGATGGTAGATGTGTATCATCCAAATGACTGTATTTGGTGATAGGAACCTATCTTTGAAGCTCCAGCAGTATAGCTGCTGAGAGATTTCATTTTGTTTTTAAACAGGGTGAGGTTTTTGAGAACAGCTAAGAGACGGGTGGGATGGCTGTTCACACACATCTCTATCTCGAGGTGTGTTCTGTACATATAAATTGATAGATAGAGAGGTACCTATTTAGATAGATAGGGAAAGAATAGAGATTTAGTTTTCACATCTGTGTTTTACTGTTATTTATGGAAGTTAGAGTGCAAATAGCACAATTTTTGGACTTGCTGTGCAAGGGCTGAGCTACAACTCACTTTGCTGTAAGTCGTATGTAATATATATGAAATTTGTGGTTCACTTGCAGCAGATGCGGCAACTTGGTTTCAGTAGTTAAGGCCGCAAAAACCATGGCTACAAGTGTTTTTTTGTGGATGCATTTGCTGCAAATGTTGAAGCCAACTTTGCCTCATTTACTACAAGTTAACTGCAAGTTTCATATACATTGCATCGTACTTGCTGCAAGTGTGTTGCAGGTCAGTTCTTAGGTGCCAAGTGTGGAAGTTTTTATTTTTTTTAACATTACTTCTGCAAATAGCAGATAAATGCAGATGTGAAAGGGGTGTAAGTGTTAAGAAGTAGGGATAAGTTAGTTAGGACCCGTCAGATCAAAGGCTACCGTGAAGTGGTTGATGGGCACGCTTATATTGGCCAATCGGTGTACTATAGACGTTGATTTCTTAAATTTTACACTTCTGTAAAAATAAAAACAAACATTTTGGGTACACAAAAGGTCTTTTATCTCAGTTGTACCTCTTAGAATTATTAAAAATGAAGGCTTAGCTAAGCCCAAAAAATTATTGAAAACGTTCTATAGCAACCCATCAGATGTAAAATTACTGTGAAAATACATGATGGGCACACAAGTATTCGCCCGTATGGGTACTAAGCGCCTTTGCACATATTCATTAAATATTCAAAAATGTTATAGAACATACAAATATACATAGTTGATGGATACATATTATTTATTTATTGCATTATTGTTGTTGAGCAAAGACCCGTGGAAGTGGCATTTGCCATGAAACGGTAAGCCAACATCTGATGTTTTCCATCCCTCCCCTCATAAGCACGTTTATAGATGCTATATAACTGGACCTTGAATGAAAAGAATTCTCACGAGCTGGTGAGTTCTGCCATTTTTTGTTCTTTCTTACTATTATTTATTAATTGCATTATTGTTAAATTAGAATAAATAAAGTACCCGTATATACTCGTGTATAAGCCAACCCGTGTATAAGCCGACCCCCCTACTTTTGCCCCCAAAACCTGGGAAAACGTATTGACTCACATATAAGCAGAGGCTGGACCCCAGCACAGGTATACAGCCCCCAGCAGTGTGGTATACAGCAGGTCCCCAGCAGTGGTGGTATACAGCAGGTCCCCAGCATAGTATACAGCCCCAGCAGTGATGGTATACAGGTCCCCAGCATAGTATACAGCCCAGCAGTGATGGTATACAGGTCCCCAGCATAGTATACAGCCCAGCAGTGATGGTATACAGGTCCCTAGGCATAGTATACAGCCCAGCAGTGATGGTATACAGGTCCCCAGGCATAGTATACAGCCCAGCAGTGATGGTATACATGTCCCCAGGCATAGTATACAGCCCAGCAGTGATGGTATACAGGTCCCCAGGCATAGTATACAGCCCAGCAGTGATGGTATACAGGTCCCCAAGCATAGTATACAGCCCAGCAGTGATGGTATACAGGTCCCCAGGCATAGTATACAGCCCAGCAGTGATGGTATACAGGTCCCCAGGCATAGTATACAGCCCAGCAGTGATGGTATACAGGTCCCCCTCACAGTATGGACACCCCCCCCCTCACAGGATGGCCCCAGCATGCAGCGCTGCGCACATACATTACCTGGCTATCAGCTGTCACCCTCCGGTGGCGGATCGCTGCTCCTGGCTCCGGGCTGCATCTTCATCTGTGTCTTCCTGCTTGTGGCCGGGGCTCATCGCGATGATGTCATCGCGACCCCGGCCTGTCACGTGACAAGCAGGAAGACACAGATGAAGATGCAGCCCGGAGCCAGGAGCAGCGATCCGCCGCCGGAGGGTGACAGCTGATAGCCAGGTAATATATGTGCGCAGCGCTGCATGCGGGGGCCATCCTGTGAGGGGTGGGCGCCATACTGTGAGGGGGGCCTGTATAATGGTATTGTATATGCACTGCTCCCCCCCCGCTGATGCGTGGGGGATGCAGTGCATATCATGAATATAATATGAGCGGCACCATGTGACCTCTCCGCTCTATTGTCAGCCTTCCCAGCCTCCTCCAGCCCCCGATCTCGGCCCCCACCAGCCAGCACAGGCACTGACTCGCGTGTAAGCCGAGAGGGGTACTTTTCAGCCCAATTTTTGGGCTGAAAAACTCGGCTTATACGCGAGTATATACTGTATATATGGATTCTAGGCTCCCGATTCTTTAGAATCGGGCCACCATCTAGTATATACATATTTAAATAAATAATTGACACTTTTGATGCTGGCTCAAATTTCAACATTAATGTGACAGTTGTACTTTTTTAGTAAATATGGGTTATAACGGACAACCCATGTATTGTCAATTGTTGTAGAATTATGTAGGTATGTAGTCGCACTGTGTCTCCGGTAAAGTGGATAGCCATTACTTTCTTTAAGGGTATTTTGTTAGGAGTTAGTTTTTTAGGAAACCCTTTTGTACATTGTCCATGATGATCCATCCAGGGAGAGTGTGGATTGGCCTCACCACAGGGACCATGAATCATGTGTTTTCTAACAATCTCGTGAAGAAGAGGGTATGTTGACTTGTCAGGAATTTCAGCCCATACAATGTTGTCAATCTCTTGTTCTGTTCGTATTTTAGAATTGTTGCTCAGTTTGATTAAAATATGTGCATGTGGGAGACCACGTTTTTGAAACTCAATGACATGGAGTATAGCACAGACGTGTCCAAATAAGCCATTGTCTATTTCAGCTAACAGAGAATCGAGTTTAAGTTTAAATACACGTGCAACATAGTCAGGGCGATGTTCCACACGTTGCCACGGTTGTAAATTTTCTGTAATTTCCCTCCACTTTGGATTACATGTCATGGTGACAAAGAGATCGGGGCGACCATATTTAGTGACGATAGCCATGGCATCTTGGTATCATTGCTGCATATTTCGAGGACTGCCTTCAAAAGAGGATGATAAGAAACAGTTTTTCCACTAGGGATGCCCTTTTTAATAGATTTGCTAATTAGATGTTCTTGTAGTAAACAATAATCCTCAACCTTTAGATCTTTTTGATGTTGTTTAATGAAATTGAGTCTATTGGCTTCAATTTTGACATAGGCATCTACCCAATATTGTTGTGTGAGTTTGCCTCCATTGAGTAGAGGATTAAAATCCTTTCTAACAGCCAAAAGATAGCTGTAATATTGTAGTTGTGTGACCCTTCGTGCACTAAGTCCTTGTTGTTGTAGAGCATCATGCCAGCCTTGTTCTCCATAAGGATAAAATATGGGATACATGAGGGCATCTAAATTACTGTGTAGAATACTAATTCTTTGTGTTTTTGGAGCCAGAGGATTCAGTGGATCTGGTTTCAAATGAATTAAGATATCGCGTTGAAAGGGAGGTTCTCCATCCTGATTTTGACAGATGACGGCTACCTCACTGACAGTTGGTTGATTGTATCGCCTGTGAGCCTGATTGCAATCGTGTTTAACAGCCATAGTAATTTTTGCCATAACAGTTCCATTTTGTTGGGCGTTGATAGTTTCTTGTTCTTCGACATCATGGAGCCTGCGATAGGATTAATGTCTTGCAGTAGCTCAGCAATAATGGCCATTAAAGAAGGGTAACATTGGAGATTTTCTTTTGACTGCAGGCGTTGTTGATTGGCGTGGGTGGTATCAAGTATGTAGAGTTGTGCATATTTGGGAGTTTCTTGGTCAGGAGGATGGAGTGAGCCAGTTCGATGATAGATCTGGCCTTGAATGCAAAAGCAGTAAGGGCCATAACCTGGAGGTGGTGATACAGTTGCTCCCATTGAGGCAAAACCAAAAGAACTGTTGATTGAGTGAATGTTTTAGTAGGAAATTTTTGGAGTATTCATGTTGTCCTGTCATCAACATTGTCAACACATGGGGATATTTGATAGTTGGTAGAAGTACTTTACCTTTTTGACAGCATTGGGTAAATTTTTTATCCTGAGGCATCTCATTAGGAAAATAGAAAGCTAGGCATTGGTCACAGATCTGGTCCATGGCCTGACAGAAGTGTTCTTGAATGGTTTGTTCATCGTGTGTAAAAGGTTGTTGTAGCTGCGGTAGTAGTAGTGCTGGAGTAGTAGAAGACTGAAATGTTGTGGTTGGACTTGAAAAGTAGATGAATCGTGTGTTTTCTAGTGGCAGTAGTGTGGGTGTTTGGTGGTGCTGTGAGTAGGGTAGAGTATTATGTAAGAGTAAGACAGAAGTAGGGTTTGAGAGGTTGAAAGTGTGGTGTTTTGTAGACATGGGGATGATGTAGAGCCTGAGGTAGTGGTGTAGAGGTGGCATTTGTAAGTGGAGTGTGTGAGAGTTGTTGTTGGGAAGAATCAATGTATTGGCGTTTGTGGGATGAGACAGTAGAGCAAGGCGACGTAGTCTATTAGCCTTGTGTTTGTCTAGGCACATGCGCCTATGGGCAGGACTTTCGTTGGCACGTCGTTGTCTGTAACAAAGTGCGCGTGCCTAGTTTCTGTCTTCCTTATTTTGATATATTTTAGGAGGAGCCATGGTGTGGATGGTGCATAAGGTAATATAAAGAGAAAAGGTGGGCATAATAGGTAGCTAATGTGAAAAGGTATCAGAGAAGTGTGTTGGTAATGGGGCAGATATGATAAATAGTAGTGTTAAAGTATGTAAGGGGAAAGGAAGTACTGAGAGCAGAAATCTGTAGCGGGTGTGCGAAGGTAAAAGAGGTTGTGTAGAGGGTGACAGTGATGTCCAAAGGCGTGTAGTGTGGGATACTTAGAGTTTGAGGTTAAAAAGTACGTAGGAGTTATGGTCGAGTGGGTTGTAACGTGCGAATGAAGCAGAGTGAGTTAGCAGAATTGGAAAGGATGCAAGTGATACGTATTGTCACTGAATAGGCAAGTATAGATCTTGATAGACGTTATTATACAGGAGGTATTAGTGAGTGAATAGTATCAACAGTGTCCATATAGAGTAGAAGTCTAGCAGAGTATGCAAATAGGCAATCTTTATTGAGTTAAGTGTAGGGTATTATACAGCAGGTATACAGTCAGCTGCGTGGGTAGCAGAATATATACAGGTGGCTCTGTGGGTAGCAGAGTATACAGGCGGCTCTGTGGGTAGCAGAGTATACAGCCAGCTGGGTGGGTAGCAGAGTGTATACAGGTGGCTCTGTAGGTAGCAGAGTATACAGGTGGCTCCGTGGGTAGCAGAGTATACAGCCAGCTGGGTGGGTAGCAGAGTATATACAGGTGGCTGTGTGGGTAGCAGAGTATACAGGCGGCTGTGTGGGTAGCAGAGTCTATACAGGCGGCACCGTGGGTAGCAGAGTATACAGCCAGCAGCGTGGGTAGCAGAGTATACAGCCGGCTGCGTTGGTAGCAGAGTATATACAGGCGGCTCTGTGGGTCACAGAGTATACAGCCAGCTGCGTGGGTAGAAGAGTATACAGCCGGCTGCGTGGGTAGCAGAGTATATACAGGCGGCTCTGTGGGTCGCAGAGTATACAGGCGGCTCTGTGGGTAGCAGAGTATACAGGCGGCTGCATGTGTAGGAGAGTATATACAGGCAGCTCTGTGGGTAGCAGAGTATACAACCGGCTGCATGGGTAGCAGAGTCTATACAGGCAGCTCCGTGGGTAGCAGAGTATACAGCCAGCTGCGTGGGTATCAGAGTATATACAGGCTGCTCTGTGGGTAGCAGAGTATACAGGCGGCTGCGTGGGTAGCAGAGTATATACAGGCAGCTCTGTGGGTAGCAGAGTATACAGGCGGCTGCGTGGGTAGCATAGTATATATGGGTGTCTCTGTGGGTCGCAGAGTATACAGGCAGCTGCGTGGGTAGCAGAGTATATACAGGTAGCTCTGTGGGTAGCAGAGTAAACAGTCAGCTGCGTGGGTAGCAGAGTATATACAGGCTGCTCTGTGAGTAGCAGAGTATACAGCCGGCTGCGTGGGTAGCAGAGTATATACAGGTAGTTCTGTGGGTAGCAGCTTTGTGGGCGTGATGGTGACCTTAATGGGCGTCCCGGTGGGTGGAGAGGTGATGTGACGTAATGGCTGTCACCACCGACTTGTTCTATGAGAGCTGCGTACTTCCAGAGTGGAGGAGAGAGGGGCGTGTCCTTGCTGTGAGATAAATTTCGTGAATGCGCATGCGCAGTGACAGATGGTTACTGCGCTCGTGGGGCTGTGAATGGCGACGCCAGTGTGGCTGGTGTGAAAGCGGCTCGCGGTGGGCGCTCGCGGGGCTGTGAATAGCGTCGCAACTGTGGGAGGCGTGACTGTGGCTCGCGGTGGCGCGCAGGCACGCCATCACTCGTGGGGCTGTGAATGGCGACGCAACCGTTGGGGACGTGACTGCGACTCGTGGTGGCACGCAAGCACGCCACAGCTCGCGGGTCTGAGTCTGTGAATAGCGACTCGCGAAGGCGCTGCGCGCCATCGCTTGCGACGCTGCAGCGGTGCGTGCTAGAATAGCGGCACAACATTGGGGATTATATATATAGATGTAAGGACACTTGATGACATCGGATCTCCAAGAGACTCCATTTTGAGGATAATGAACTTTTCACACTTCTTCTATGAACTTTCTTGCTTCAATTTATTGCTTTCCACAATTCACTTAAGTATTTTCAGGTCTCCACAGACTACTAACCATAACAATAATACAATTTGTTCCGCTTATCTTATGGCCACTTTACACACACCAACTTATCTGTCCAACTTCTGACCAACTTACTGGATGCAGTGAAATCATGGACACATTGTTCCATTTGGACACAGCCACAAAATGGAGCAATGTGTCCATGATTTCACTGCAACCAGTAAGTTTGTCAGAAGTTGGACAGATAAGTTGGTGTGTGTAAAGTGGCCCTTAGAATTTTGGTTTCACTTTCCCAGGTCCTCTACCCCTCCCTAACCTGACTCTGCTTTACGTCACCTGTCGTATTTACTACAGCATCTAAGTTTTTTTCTCCTTTGCTTATGTATATATGTATGTATTTGTCTTCAGAATTTGTGTCATTATCAGCCTGACGAAGGGGCCATAGTGTCCCAAAAGCTTTCTATGCTTACCATCTTTTTTAGTTAGCCATTAAAAGGTATCAACCACTGAGGACTCTCAGATTCCAATATTTTTATATCTGATTCTAAAACATACCAATGTCTAGAAATTATGGATTTTATCCGATCGAAAAGGGGTCCATTTTTTTAAATTAAACTGGAATCTTTCATTATTATTGCTTCAGTGATCGCCTTTGTTTTACTCTTTTTTTATTGGCAATTTGGTGTTTATCAAATGCACTTTTTTTGCATTTTTTATGACACACTCTGGGTAGCCTCTTTTTGGGAAGTTTTTTTTTCAAGAATTTCAGTCTGTGCATCAGCCTAAAATCCAATTTCTCTCATTAAAATTGAGAGTATTGTTTTCTCTCCCCCCTCAAGCGATCAAAAACTTCTGATAAAAAATTTTGCAAATGGAGCTATGATTTAACTATAAAATCGTATCGTACACAAACCAATATTTTATTGTCTCTTTCGGTCATTGTTGTTAGAATCATTTTTTTCTTTGTATGTAATTTTATCTTGCAAATTTGTCTTCAGCTTTCGTGTTGCTTGTCTTGTTTGTTTTTAGTTCAGATATTCTAAATAAGCAGTGACGTAAGACAGGTAACGCCTGTGTCGCGCCCCGGGGCTGTGGGGGATTTACTCGAGGTCGGGCCCGCTCCTTGCTGCTGTTAGGTGGGGAAATCATGGGTGGCTGAAGTCTCTTGGCCCTGGGGAACAGGTTTTAAAAGGGGTATGCAGTCTCTGACTGGGTAGTTTTGGGGATAAGAGTTTATTGTGACGCCTCACATGGTAGGCGGCCAGTAGGGGTCGCTGCTGCTATGCGGGAACCCTGGGGACGATGGGAATGCAGCTGTGGTGGTGTTGCTCCCCACAGGTAGAACGGATCCCCAAGGCAACCATTAAAGTCTATGGCAGTGGTAGGCCATTCGGGGTGCAGGACTTGGTGTGCAAAATAACCGACAGACACCAGGGTTGTAGTCTCCATTACCTTTACTGAAAGAAGTAGCAGGTTCGTCCAGGGCACTGTCCAAAAGAGGTGTCGGGGGTCCGGAGCCTGGAAGCAAGTTGGGATACTCCACTTGCAGCGAGTTCAGAAGGCCTCCCTGCTGTGCTGCTCTTGGTGGGTCCAGGCTGCCTGTAGCTATGCTGCGACCCTCCCCTCTCTTGTGTGCTGCCTCTGGCCCGTATGACAGGCGGCTTAAGCCCTTTCTGGGTTACTCTCCTCGACTTCTCTCCCTGAGCTTTCTGGTGCTACTGTGTCTCCTGGGCCTCGTAGTGGACAAGCGACCTGGAATCTCTCGCCCCCTGGGGTTGGCTGCTAGGCCTAGAGTCCCTCACAACCTTGGACTCTGGTGTCTGCTCCTGCAGTCTGTACTGGGGGGAGCCCGGCACTGGCTCCACTCCCCAGACCTGTTTCACTCTCTCCTACAGGTCCCTCATGCTTGCTAGTGTCTGTCCCGGGATGAGTCTTACTCTGCTCCAGTCAACGGGACCTCTCCACAGCTCTCCTAGGAACTGAACTGCCTAACCCCGCCCTTAGGCCAGAATTTATAGCAGGGGACCTCCCCTTGGACTCGGGTTTCGGAGCTCCCCCTGCTGGCCTGGTGTTGGGAAGGTGTTGTGTGCGTGGTTCACCTAGTGTGGGTACTTTCCCTTTCTCCCAAGCACAGCTTTGTTCCCCGGGGGAGACAATGCTATTGTGGCAACCGGAGCCTGGGTTGCCACATTACCCCTTGGTTAAATTCAGTACTCCTGGACTAAGGAAATGTTTTCTTACACACAAAGACATAAAAGGACAATAACCGTGAATGAACAAAGTTTCAAAAGGAAAAAGTACAAAAACCAAAAATGACAGAGTCTCAAAAATGAAAAATTACAAAAACCTAGAAAAAGTGTAGAAAACAGTCTGGCTCCCTAACAGCAAGAGGCTGACTTTCTGGCTCTTGGCTCAGTGCTGGTGTGGCACCCCACTCCGCGGTTTGCTTGCTACAGGAACACCTGGAGCAGGGAAGGATGTCCACATCAGGTAAACTTACACACAACACCTTCCACCCCAGACCTGAAGGGGGATCTCTACTTGCCGACTTCAGGCAAGGTCCCCTTTAAATTCAGGCCTGTTGGCGGAGTTAGGCAGTTAAGTACGGAGCAGTACTGAAGAAGACACCTGGTGAAAGGTGCCTCTCTAGGCCCACGTCAGAGGGGAAACCTAGCCAGTGCAAGGGACCCAAGAGTGAGGGTCGGAGGTGAGGTGAGTTAGCAAGGATAGTGGAGCCATGCCGGTTCGCCCCAGAGGAGCTATGTCGACAGCCCAGACACCGGAGTCCGAGACTGCACAGTTCCAGTCAGCCCAGCAGTAAAGACTGGAGACCAGGGAGGCTTCAAGTCTCCTGGCGCAGCACTTGAGGCACAGCCACCCAGCAGAGCCCGGGACCACAGCGGATCTAGCGGTGCCCAACAGCAGAGCACTCACAACCTGCCATACAAGTGAGGATCAAAGCACACACACAGCGTAAAAGGGAGGCCTCATAACTCATCAGATGTAGAGTGTCACGTCGCCGTTGGACTCGGTGGCTGCTGTTCCTGCCTCGGCCGCTGGGAGGCGCTGGATTCCCTCAGCTGATGGTGCCGGTAATAGGAGGGCCATGTCCTCATATGGACCTGCTGCCTCAACGTCTGCATCTGTCAAGGGTTGCCGCCGTGTTTCTCCTGTGGGTTATGTTGGTTGCAGAAGAGAGGGCCCTGCAGAGGCCTCTGATAGGCGCAGCCTTCGTTGTTCTGTCAGAAGTGGGGTGGTTGATGCCAGTCGTGCATCTCCGTCTGACCTGGTTCTGGGGTGGTTCGGATGAGATTATTAGGCTGAGAGCTCCAGCCTGTAGGAGGTAACCGCTCCCTTCAAATACCTTGGAGCCTGTCTTGCAGGCCACCAGATATAGTCTTGGTTCCCCAGTGATCTAGTGTGTGTTTGATTTTGACTCTGACCTTTGCCTGGATTTTTGACCCTGCTTCAGCCTGTCGATTTGGTACCTTTACTACCCTTCCAGTTTTGACTCTGACCTTTGCCTGGATTTTTGACCCTGCTTCAGCCTGCCGATTTTGTATCTTAGCTGCCCTCCTGGCTTGACTCGGACTCCTGACTACGTTTTCGGATCCTGGTTTTTATTCCCTTCCTGGCGACCTTCCTGCTCTGGTCCGCTGCTCATCTCAGTCAACTACCTCCTGGGCTCCACTGTAATTCCAGATCCCTGTATAAGGGTAAAGGGTTTTGAGGTTTCTCGGGGTGCTGCTTTGCCAGCAGCTCGGCCTCACAGTGGGTGAGATCCCGAACAGCCTCCAGACCACCCGGACTGTACCCTGGACTTCACTTTGCTCATATCATCAGTAAAGGTATGGAAACAACAACCCCGTGTGTGTGTCTGTTATTGCGGCCCCTGATCCTGCTCCCTTCATAGACTGTCCGCAACTACAACTCCCACAACTGCCCCAGGGATTCTGCTCCACCTACGGGAAGCGTAACCATCCTGCTGTTCCACCATCACCCTGGAAGTCTGTCCCACAGCGCCGGTAACATGACCAGAACCGTAAGTGGCGTCATGAAACACTATTTTTATTATTTTCATTGACTGTAAACCCCTTTTTCAGCGACCACCAGGGCCACTGTTGAGGAGAGCCATAGGATCAAATACTTAATTAACCTTAAGACATAAGGGCTTGAGAGAAACAACCCATAGAGTGTATTATTTTACATTGCATAAGCTTAATTGTGACTTAAACATGGCTGCCATTTCCTGTTTGATCACACCATGCCATAGTATGCAAGATGTGACTGGATCTATGACTACATCCTGTTTCTAATAAGAAGTTCCTGGAGGAAGCTGAATTCCATAGAAGGACTAGCCAATCACAGAAATCACAGAATGCCACATCACCTGGAGACCCTCAATCAAGACCACATCCCCTGATGACCTCTTTGATCCACCCATGGACTAGCCCATTATCCAACCCACTAACCAATGAATACATCTAAGCAGGGCTGGCCGAGCCCCTTACTGAGGTATTATATTTTCATGCCTGTTTAAACAAACCTCACTTGGAGCCTCACTTGGAACTGACCAAGGGAGAGTGTACATCTGATTCTGTGTGTCTGGTGTCATACTTTTCACTCTGGCACTTGATCCATATCGGTTAGGCCAGGAACAGGCAACTAATATTTACGTTTGTATAGAGAAAATTGGGTAGAAGACGAAGAAAAGGAAAAAGAAGAACAGAGTTTTGAGTAATGTGTGTTACAAAACTGTATCATGTTCACGGTTGTTGATGGTGGGATAATGCCATGTGCTCTTTGGTGTCAGCCATTTTTTAAATTTTCCATGTGCTCACTGGTGGTGGTCATTTTGTGGTGTCCATGTCTTTGGAAGTCTCCCAGTATGATGTGTATCATCTTTTCCTTCCCTGGCTGGGATTGGGGTATGGCCAGGGGCTTTTCTTGGCTCTTCAGCTGTTCGGGGCATCGTTTTAGGTGGTCTCTGGAGATGGTGGCAGAGGTTTCTCCTCCTTTCCTGCTGATTAGGCAGACCTTCGTGGGGTCAAAGTGGGAAGGCATCATGGTGTAAGGCTCTGCCTCCCATTGGTCATCCAATTTGTGGGTCCACCGCTTCCTCTTCAGGACCTGCTCTCCTGGTACTAGGGTGTCTGCGGGTGATTTCTGGTTGTACGCCTTTGTGGCACCCCATGGGTTAATATGCACAACACCACATAGGTTCTCTCCCCACTACACACTGACAAACACTAGCACCTCTGGGCCAGGAGGGGGAGCACCACCTGCTCCCTTAAATACTCCTGCTCATGAGGGAGAGCTCAGACTGTGCAGCACGGTGCAGTGCTGTGAAGAGCACAAGTTAGTGCAGAACTTAATGCAGGCCCAGCAAGGGTCAGAGGAACAGGAGAACTACAGACAGAGGAACACGTCTGGGAGCTGGAGTGACACTTTCACTTGCCCCAGAAGAGCGCACGGAATGGACACCGGATCCGGTACTGTGTCTGCACCCACAGCACAGTGAATCCAGGAACAGTGGGATCTCTAGATGCCCCTAGTACCAGTGCAAAGCAACACGGAGGGGTCAGCACAGCACAGAGGACTCAAGTTGCCTAGCCAAGTGGTACCAGCAGAACACAGAGAAAGAGTGAGAAGTTCCAGCAGCTTAGCTAGACGCAACAGCCAGGACACACACACACCGCAGCACGAGGAAGCTGATGACCCAGACAGGGTGGGAAGAGAGCTTAGCCCCATTACAGACTCCGTGGACTATAATCTCCAACAACATCTACAGTAAAGCTTTGGAAAACAGCAAAACTGTGAGTCTGTGTATTGATTGCAACCTTTGCCCTACATTCAGTAACAGAGAGCTCCCATCTGCAGAGTTACCAGCCTGTCAGCTCTGCACACGGATTAGAAGAAGCTGCAGCATCAGGAGAAGAGGAGAATTGCACCTTTGACTACTAAACGTGAGTGTGTGTCCTTTAACCCCGTTTTCACCATTCATATTCATTATAGACTATACCATCACTGCTCCGGGGAATACAGTTCTACCCACTGGAACTATTACACCTAAGCTGCCATTCCATCATCCCCGGAGGTTCTGCAGCAGCGGCGGCCCCATCACTGGCCGCATATGGTGGGTGGCGTCACGACTGACAATCTCCTGTAAATACACCCCTTTTATTTGCCAGGGCCCGGGAAACGGACCGGACCAGGACCACCTGTGACTTCCCCCCGCAGCAGACACGGTCCGGTACCGAGTACCCTCGTCCCAGTGGGCTCAACACCTTCTCCTGTTTTTCCCTAGTTTTAGCCAGGTTCCTTTCAACACATTCTTGCACCTGGTGGTACCTCTGTTGGCGCTCTGCATCGTAGTCTGTATCTGGTAGGTTGCTTTCTGGCGTCAGTACCCCCATTTCCACATCAATAGGCAGCTTGCTGGGTCTTGATCTCATCAAGTATGCAGGGCTGAAGTTGGTGGAGTTCACTGGAATGTCGCTGTACAGGTCCGCCAGGTCTGGCAGCTTTTCTGGCCACAGGTTCCTCTCTTCTAGTGGCAGTGTTTTCAGTAGATCTATCACTACTGGGTTCATCTTCTCACACATGCCGTTTGTCTGGGGATGGTACAGCGTTGTTCTGATCTTGCACCCCTACAGGCTGCAGAACTCCTGAAACACCTCGGCCTCAAAAGCTGGTCCTTGGTGTCAGTACCCTTTCAATGTAGCCGTGGGGTCTACAGAAGTGTGCTTGGAAGGCTCGTGCTGCGGTCCTTGCTGTCAGGTCTTTCACGGGTAAAAACACCAAGAACCGGGAGTAGTGGTCTACAATTGTGAGAGTGTACACATAGTCGGACTGGCTTGTGGTCAACTTCATGTGGTCCAGGGCCACCAGCTCTTGGGGCTGCTTGGTGATAATGGGTTGCAGTGGGGCCCACTAGCTGTCACAGTCCTTTCTGCAGAGGCTGCAGGGGCTGCAGTTTCTGCACCAAGTTTTTATGGTGGTCCTCATGCCGACCCAGTAAAACCTCTCAAAAAGTAGTACCTCCAGTTTTTTCCACCCGAAGTGCCCGGCCCCATCGTGGTAGACCTCGAGGATCATCTGGCTCTCTTCGGGACGACTATCTGCCACACTAGCTTGTAGATTCTAGAGTAGATGTGCCGCCTGCACAGTTAGCCCACATAGATAAACAATCTGACCTTCTCTTTCCACAGTTGCTGCGCCTCTGCCGAGGCATCTGGGCCAGGATGTGCGTCTGCTTCTTGCAACAGTTCCTTGACCAAGCTGATGGCTGGGTCGCTGTCTTGCATCTCTGCCCAACTATGGTGGGGCAATGGGTCGAAGGTGGCTTCTCACACTCCAGGCCATTTGTCCCTCACTTTATGGGAACACTGGGGCACGTTCTTGTGGTGGAAAGCCAGTATCTCTTCTTCCTCCAGTTTTCTGGGTCTCTTCCCGCATCTGGTAGGTGGGGCATTCTGGACAGGGCATCAGCGTTGGCATTATTATGCCCAGCATTTGATGGTAAAATTGTAGTTGGAGGGCCGAGCCATCCAGCGCTGTTCCAGCACACCCAACTCTCTAGGTGAGTCAGGGTTTTTTTATCCGTGTAGATGGTGAACTTTGCTGCAGCCAGGTAGTGTTAAAAGTGTTCTGTCACTTGATAATGCCCATACTACGGCCAGAAACTCTAGCTTGAAAGGGCTGTAGTTGTCAGGGTTTCTCTCTGTAGGTCGGAGCTTCCTGCTGGCGAAGGCAATCACTCTCTCCTTGCCTCTCTGTTACTCACCCCAAGGCCTTAGGTACTCGGATCTCGGGTGTTGATTACGGTGGCTCTCACTGGTGGCCGGTGCCCGGGTCTGTGGCCCTGGTGGTCGCTGAAAAATGTGGAAAATAAAATAATAAAAATGTAATGTTCATGACGCCACCTACGGTATCTGGTGAATGCACCAGCACTGCTCCCAGACCTCTGGGGATGATGTGGCTGCAGCTAGGTGGTGTTGCTCCCCGTTGGTGGATCCCCAGGGCAGTGCTGCGGTACTGGTTGTCAGGGTCACTGACACAGGGAGGCAGCTCTGCAGGCGGGAGGCCTGGTAACTTCTCCCAGTGCGATGGAATAAGACCCCACATGTTGATTAGGCTCCGCACGGGTTTACTGATAACCTCCAAGCAATTTACAGGTATACAGTCACGGGTAGCTGGCCTGGGTATTTGCCAGTGGATGGGATGTCTTTCTATGGCTTTCAACAGTGCTCTTTCTGGTTTCTCCCTCTGTCCTCTCTTTCTCTCTCTCTGCACTGCTCCTTACTTTCTCAGTGCGGCACTGCACAGAGCCTCTTATTCTACACCGGGCCCATGGTTTGAATAAAGTTCACCCTGTTCTAAGGGGCACACGACCCTGGACAGAGTCCCTGGTGGAGATGTGCTTTGGACCGAGTCTTGGCTGTCTGATTGCCCACGGCCCTCCGGGTTGGCAGTTCAGGGCTGAACTCTCCTGCACCGCGCTCGGAGGCGGTTCTCCATTAATGGATCGGGCTCCTCCCAGACCAGTTATCAGGACGGTCTGGCGTCGGGTGTTAGCTGACACCCAAGGATCCACCTTTCTATCCAGGTCACCTCTCTTTAGGCACCCTCCTTCTGCGTCTCTCGCAGGGTTCTCCTCGATTTCCCTCACAAACTCCTGTTTCTCTTCTCTGTTTCCCGCTCTTCACTACCCACTTATATAACCTCCCACCGGGACTGGTTACCCTGGTTACTGGTTTAGTCAATTGTTCCCCTGACTCTACGTGTGTGAATGCGTAGATGAAAGCCACATACGAACCTCCCTCATCCACTGGCCACGGGATACCACACACACTGGTCTGGGTGCAGCATCCCTTAATGGCGTATTCCTTAAGGGGCAGCTAGCTGTTATTTTCTGACTTAAACCAGTCAAACCACATTTTGTTACTCAAGGTTGTACACTCACACCTGTTCAAACTAGTTAAAACTGGTGTGAATCACTGACTGATAACCAACTTACGATTTTACTTAAAAAAATGCTTTGTCCCAATTAATTTGCAGAGCACTGTAGTTAGCAGTTCTCAGGGCAGCTAATGACTCTTCTATCCTGGGTAATGGATAAGCATCTTTATGTGTAATACGATTAATCTGCCTATAGGCAACACTAGTGATGAGCGAGCACTAAAATGCTCGTGTGCTCGATGCTCGGGTTGAGATGCTCGGGTGCTCGAGCATCGAGCCCAATGTAAGTCAATTAGTGACAGGCTCCGCCCACAGACTTCCGGCTATAAAACGAGTGTTTCTGGGAAAGGGCGGGAGGGGGGCTTTTTCAAATCATCGCAGCATACAACACCTTGCTGTGCCCCCCCGAGGGACCCTAACAATCAATCTGCTCTCTGTGAGGTGCCAGCTCACTGTGTGCACTGAAGGGAGCTGTGTATTTGTGTCAGAGAGATAATTATTAGTGAAGAGTCCGAGCATCTCGGCGGTACTCGGTGCTCGCTGAGCATCCCAAGTACCAGGATACTCGTGCGAGTAACAAGTAGCGCCGAGCATGCTCGCTCATCACTAGTCAACACACATTCTCATTGTACCATCTTTCTTCTTTACCAGGACCAGTGGAGCTGCCCAGGGGCTACAGCTATCTCTGATCACCCCAGCCTCCTTCAATTCCTGTAACATCTCTTTGGCACACTGGTACTGGGCTGGTGGTATGGGTCTGTACCTTTCTTTGGTGGGCGGATGGTCACCTGTGGGTATGTGATGCTACACCCCTTTTGCCTGCCCAAAGTCTAAAGAGTGTTTGCTAAAGACTTGCTCACACTTCTGGACCACCCGGTATATTCCATGCTTTTGGTGTGAAGGGGTGTAGCTGGTGCCTACATGCAGCTTCTGGAACCAGTCCTCCAGCTTCCCCTCAGGGCCATTGTCCTTCACCTGTTCTGATGGGTCCAAGGGCTCTGCAGCTGTGATAGCGTTGTTACTGACCGTATACAGCTTGGCAATAGTGGCATACCGAGGTAGTTTGGCCTCCCCACCTCCCCACAATTTAGGATGCGTACGGGCACCCTCCCCCTATGGACATCAACTACACCTCTGGCAGTCAGGACGGTGGGCCCAATATCTGAATACACGGGCTCCACCAGTGCCTGGTAGTCCTGCCCTCTGAGGTCTATGGCCGCCCTACACCAGATTAACATTTTGTTCCGCGGGGGTATTACAATGGGGGTTGGGTCAATTACTCTTTTACGCTGCCGACTTCTCCTCCAGACAGCTCCATTTGTTGCCTCTCCATCGGGCCTTTATTTCTTTCTGCAGGGCCTTCTGCTGTCCGAAGTTGGCGGTCTCTGCAACCTGTTGCAACAACACAATAATCTTGCTCAAACAATTTTCAATGACATTGGTACCTAGTGTTAGCATTGGGTTACTTGCTTGCCGGTCAACATCAACAACCACCATAACCTGCGCGCTCAGTTCTACCCACCCCACTTTATTAGTCACTTCTATTAATCCCACTTGTGGTACGGGCTGCCCGTTGCTAGAAAATATGGTGAAACTGTCATCCGTGCGGTAAACAATATCAGAGTCTGCCCAATAGTGCTTATAAAGGATATAGGGTATTGTCGTCACCTGAGAGCCGGTGTCCAACAAGGCGTTCATAGGGATCCCATCCAGCATGACAGGCAGGACCAGTCGTCCTCTCACATACCTGTCATGCCAGTGCGGCAGGCGGGACGGATTTACTCCTGGGGGTTGGCACCTGGCACCAGGGGTTTCTCATTTAAAGTGCAGTATCTTGCTAGGTGACCCGCCTTGTTGCAGCGGCGGCAGATCGGATGTCCTGCAGCGTCGTAGTGGTCGGTGTGTCATCCTCGGCTGGTGGGGTACCTCCTCTGGCGCATTCACTGGACGTCGTCTGGGCTTGAGGCTAAGCGAATTCCCTCTGGTGGTCGGGATCCTTGGATGACTTGCATGGATTTGGCCAGGTCGGCTATCCCTCTGGTCAGCTGCTGTAACTGGAATCACACGGCTTCGGGAGTGGGGCCTCTAAAGTCTGTGCGCTGGCCCCCACAAAGGGGCCACACCTCCATGTGGTAGGTTAGGGCCAGCCGCTGGGAGGTCGCAGGGCTGCTGATAATGGTGCCCTTTAGCATCTGGAGGGCCTGATCTTTGAACTCTGTAAAGGTACCTTCACACACAGCAATTTTGCTAGGCAATTTCACTGGCAATTTGCTGGTTGCAGTGAAATCATGGACACATTGTTCTATATTGCTGCTGTGTACAAATGGAACAATGTGTCCATGATTTCACTGCAACCAGCAAATTGCCAGTGAAATTGCCTTGCAAATTTGCTGTGTGTGAAGGTACCTTAAAGTCCATCTTGGGGTGTTGCATGGCCAGGGCCACAGCTGGACCCAGTGAGCCGGACACCAAAGGCCCTTGATTACTTGGTCGGTTAGCTGCTTGTTCTCATCCAGCACTGTCGGGATTGGCCTGCTTCATGGCCCTCAGCGCCTCTTGACGTCAGAGCGTGGGGCCTTTGTTTCCATTCGTGCCATTTCCACAGCCCCGCCACAACAACACGCCCCCTCACTTTCCCACGCACCACGTGGGGCGAAAAGAAAAATGGCGGATGTTCACAGTTCAATACAGTCTAAAACACACAGTACCCGTTAATTTTGGTCATGAGATCCTGTTTGCGGTGCAAGAAACTTGTCGCACCCCGGGGCCATGGGGGATTTACTTGAGGCTGGGCCCGCTCCTTGCTGCTGTTGGTGTGGGGCAGTCATGGGTGACTGAAGACCTTTCTCATGGCCCTGGGGGACAGGTTTTAAAAGGGGTACGCAGTCTCTCACTGGTAGTTTTGGGGGATAAGAGTTTATCGTGACGCCACCCGTGGTAGGCGGCCAGTAGGGGTTGCTGCTGCTATGCGGGACCCCTGGGGATGATGGGAATGCAGCTGTGGTGGTGTCACTCCCCATGGGTAGAGAAGATCCCCAGGGCAGCCGTTAAAGTCTATGGCGATGGTAGGCCGTTGGGGGTGCAGGACTTGGTGTGCAAAATAACCGACAGACACCAGGGTTGTAGTCTCCATTACCTTTACTGAGATAAGTAGCAGGTTCATCCAAGTCACTGTCCACAAGAGGTGTTGGGGTCCGGAGCCTGGAAGCAAGTTGGGATACTCCACACCCAGCGAGTTCTGAGGCCTCCCTTTTGCACTGCTCTTGGTGGGTCCTGGCTGTCTGTAGCTACGCTGCAAAGGTTGCCAGGGACAATGTGTTGTTGGTCCGCGCTGCCATAGAAAACACATAATCGAAGGCTTCAAATTATAACACCTTTATTGGATCCATCCGATGCATTTCAGAGCCTGCTATGCTCCTTCATCAGGGAGTGTACACTCCCTGATGAAGGAGGATAGCAGGCTCTGAAACGCATCGGATGGATCCAATAAAGGTGTTATAATTTGAAGCCTTCGATTATGTGTTTTCTGTTGCAGCGCAGACCAACTACACATTGTCCCTGAGAACCTTTGGATTATATTGCATGTGGAAGTGTGGGCCAGCAGCAGCTGCCATTTTGCTTATTATAATGGCTGTGTGTCACACAACTTTACAAGGTGAGCATTGACACTTATGGCTTCAAAGCTGCTGAGCTGTTTAAAACGATAAGACCCTATCTGCACTTGCTTCTATTTACAGTGTTACTGTAGCTACACTGCGACCCTCTCCTCTCTTGTGTGCTGTCTCTGGACCGTATGACAGGCAGCTTGAGCCCTTTCTGGTTTACACTCCTCGACTTCTCTCCCTGAGCTTTCAGGTGCTACTATGTCTCCTGGGCCTCTTTGTGGACAAGCAACCTGGAATCTCTCGCCCTCCGGAGTTGGCTGCTGGGTCTAGAGTCCCTCACAACCTTGGACTCCGGTGTCCACTCCTGCGCTCTGTACTGGGGGCAGCCCGGCACTGGCTCCACTCCCCAGACCTGTTTTTCCTCTTCCTCAGACCCTCTCCTACTGGTCCCTCACGCTGGCTAGTCTCTGTCCCAGGACAAGTCTTACTCTGCTCCAGTCCATGGGACCTCTTCACAGCTTTCCTAAGAACTGAACTGCCTAACCCTGCCCCCAGGCCATAATTTATAGCAGGGGACCTCCCCTTGGACTCGGGTTTCAGCGCTCCCCCTTCTGGCCTGGTGTTGGGAAGGTGTTGTGTGCGTGGTTCACCTAGTGTGGGTACCTTCCCTTGCTCCCAAGCACAGAATGGTCTCCCGAGGGAGACAATGCTATTGTGGCAACCAGACCCTAGTGTGCCACACCTGTCTAAAGGAGCAGATCTGATGTAACATGCTAAGGACCCATAAAAGTACCTGAATGGTGTGAAACAGTACACCGTAGTACTCCGTCCTCGCACCCCCTCCCTGCACTTTGTATGAAGCACCCGGAATAAAAGCAACTTGCTTGCATCATATACTGGTGAGTGCCATGTCTTCCTTTGATTTTTTCAAGCTGCATCATGTACCTGAAATTCAGCAACACCAGTGTGCTGGCACACCCGGTCTTCTAACAAGCTGCTGCAGTTCACGACTAACCCCTGGTCTGTTGTTGTGTGTGGTATTACTGATTTGATGGACTGTTTGACTTTAACCTTATTAGACCATAGAGCACATGAATAATAGACTGTGAAGAGAAGGGGATGTTAGTAGGAGATATGGCAGTGGGAAAAGCTGCCCGCAGTACGATGAAAAGCCCAGTACCCGGTTTAATTGTAGGGAGGGAGGACGTGGAGGCGTTTTTTAATGACTGCAACACAAAGCAAGTTACTGAAGTCCTGGAAATGAAAGCACTCGAGCAGGGAATTACTAATCTGGCAGAAAGAGAAATAAGGCTATTTTGGACTGTGTCCTCCCTAAGATCTTATGTGGATTGCAAAAGAGTGCTGAGGGGCCTGAGAATTATTAAAAATGTGGCATCCACAAAATATGGATGCCACATATGATAAAGAATTGTGATAAAGAGTTGTATCAAAGAATGGGAGAAGATCCAAGCAGAATGTTCTGAAAAATTGTTGCTATTGGTCCTGAAACAAAATGAAAAGGATCATGAAATAGTAACAGAAGAATTGATCAAATTGAGAGAGGAGTTGAAAAGCCGTTTGACCAGCTCCCAATGGACACATTTTTTACAGAAGTTAGATAAACAAATTAATTCCTCTTCAACAAGAAATCAAAAATAAAAAGAAAGAAAAATATTTATCGGACAAACAGGACTATGACACTTATCATGTATTAAACTGGAATAAGTGGAATAAATGTAAGAACACCTAACAAAACTGTGCAAAGCGCAGGACCGGAAATGACACGACCGTGCATCATACCAGGAAGAAATACATGAAATTCAAACATGAGGGATGTGCAACAGAATTAGATTATTACGCCCACTAGGGCGTCATAAACAAGGAGCGAGTTGTAGGGAAAAAAATGGTGTATCACAATCCGCGCTGCCAGAATCATCCACTCCAAAAGTAATGCACATGAAGATGGAACTTCAACATAACTCCTTTATTTCCTCCTACGCGTTTCGGTGCCCTCCTGGCACCTTCCATAAACAAGGAGCGAGGAGACACAATAGATCCGGAAATGGGGGAAAATGTAAGTTTTAAAGATTGTTTTTTCAAGATTTATAATACAGATTGAGCTCAGACAGGGATGATTAGGCATGTAGTAGAAAGCTCCAGGGACAGGTAATGATAGGTTACAAGGTCCAAAGTACCTGACAGGTTCCCTTTAACATCAACACAACTCCCCCTTTACAAAAAGAGGTAAACACCAAAAACAGCAACATTAGCAGACTGCAGGCTGCAGTATTTTTGGAGCTTGTATGTTTTCAAATTAGACTAATAAAACAGGTGTGTTAAAAAATCAGTACAGTGCGCGACTTACATGCAACACACAATTATATGTTTCTGCTTTTTCTGTTATCAGTATTAGTAGCTTGCTTTTGGGTAAATACATATATATATATATATATATATATATATATATATATATATATAATATATACGACATATATATATATATTATAGAATTGCAGTTGCACCATAACTACTCACATCACATAAGCAGCAATTGCTTCCCGCTATGTTATCCCTCCCTACCTCTGCCTTAAAGATTTGATCTGTTCTACTACCTCTCCACCTATCAATTATATCTGTATAATCCCCTTTTTCTGTACACAAGTATCTTCTCCACTGCTGTGCTTTCACAGACACTACTTATACACTTTCGTCAGGGTTTCATCTCTATGGTTATGCTGTGACATCCTCTTACGATCCAGATTCACCCCAAAATGGCTGCTGCATTTCCTGCTTCGGCTTTTATACAGACTAAACCTCCTGATTAGCTATGCCATATAATGTGATAGAGAATACAAGTGACAAGTGCACATAGATTGATACAGTATAGGGTAGGGGAAGTTAGGCAGAGGTGAGGAGAGTGCTCACTTGGCCAGGTTTTACATGTCACAATCCCACTATGTGAGCATAGAGAATACAGCTGCTGGAGTCACACTCGCGGATAGAAGGAAATCTTCATCTGCAAGTAAATTGAGAAGTAAAAGGAGATGGGTGTTTCTGGTTCACCGCTCTGCTGCTGTAGAAGTAATGATTTCACGCTGTGTTTGAATTACATAGTAACTTTATTACACTTTGCAAATTTGTACAAATTCGTTTTTTTTTTAAATTAACTCTATTTTTTAAAATGTCTTCAGTATGAACTTGAAATGTGTGCTAAATCTACTATTAAATACTACCACTGTGTGTCAGTGTATCATGGTCTTATGTGACCTTGGGGGATCTGGATTCAGAAGGTCATAATATTTACATGATAACATGATTTACATGATTTAGTGCCCACTCGTTGTTTATCCTGAATGGATGCTTATTTATTTCTATCCAGTGCTGAAGTGGTTAAAGGGATCCTGTCACCTCCAAAAAGCCACCTAAGCTACAAAATCATGTCCCTGCAGCATTCTATCACCATTCTCACACTCCTTTTGTCTCTTAAAATTATCCTGTCAAAGTAGATAAAAACGATTTTATACTCACTCATTAGGCATTATAATTAGTAGGGGCTATATTCTTTAGCCCTTAGGGCGTGTTTGCTGGTGCCCTGTTCGTCAGAAGATCATGCCCTAATGGGCGTGAGCTTTTATTCATTTTCTAGGCAGGCCCTCCCTGCTCTCTCCACGACGCTGGCCAAGCATGAATGACATGAATCGCATCATTTCCGGGATCGGGTGACGTCAGTACACCCACGCCGCTCTTTCGGCTTCAAGCATGCATGCGCAATGCGGTGCTTGAAGCCGAAAGAGCGACGTGGGTGTACTGACATCATCCGATCCCGAAAATGGCGCGATTCGCGTCATTCATGCCCGGCCAGCGTCGTGGAGAGCAGAGATGGCCTGCCTAGAAAATAAATAAAATAATCTTATGATAAACAGGGCACCAGCAAACACGCCCTAAGGACTAACGAATATAGCCCCTACTAATTATAATGCCTAATGAGTGAGTATAAAATAGTTTTTATGTACTTTGACAGGATGCTTTTAGGAGACAAAAGGAGTGTGAGAATGGTGATAGGATGCTGCAGGGACATGATTTTGTAGCTTAGGTGGCTTTTTGGAGGTGACAGGATCCCTTTAAGATTCCTTTCTAGCCTGCTGGGATTAAACAGGTAGTTGTAATGCCAGCTGAGGCCACTCCTTTCCGCTACAAATACCTACTCCTTGCTCTCATCTATAACAGCTATAGGCCATTCTATGCTGACCTTTGAAGGAGATGTCTTTGGAGAAACTAGTGGCGATCTTTCCAGTGGATGCAGTTTAGTCTCCCTGGAGAAGAATTGTAGTTTATTTTGAATATGTATGTCCCCCTTCCTTATGTTGTCTTTATACAACTGTAAAATCAGTGTATTGCTGGCCTGTGCACTAGACAGTGAACCTGTGAACTTTACACTACCACCCCTGTCTTGGCTGACTTATGGGTGTAGTAAAATTCCACAATTTTATGCATATTTGAAGCCTTTACTCATGTTTCTATTGATGTGTATAATATTTTGAGTAGCTTCTTGAGGCGAGTTCCACATCATGGTTCCTGATCCTCATTATGTATATGGAAATTCCTGTTCTAATACTAGACAGGGCTAGTCCAGGGTCAGCCAAGGACTAGGCATGGGGTCGCGTACAGATAAAGGATCCATGCAGGTATGTTAGGGAGTTCAGGTATCAGCCACAAGTAAGTCCAGGTGGTGACCCATCTTTCTATTTTCAGGACCTTTTACATCTTTTACATCTTTCCTAGTTTATCCCTCCTCTTGTGCCACATGCCAAGCAGTTCCTCGCTCCGATATGACATTCACGGTATGGCACAACTACTTTTCCAGCAGCAGTGTGGTCAGCCAGAACATATTGTCTCTTTGTGCTTCTTAATCTATGAAAAAGGAGAAAGGAAATCCGATGCCACAAACGATAAATCCTTTATTCTTGAGATAAAATCACATAGTCAAGGAGACCCTGGACGTGTTTCGGGAACACGTCCCCTTATTCGTCAGAAATAACACAATTAAAAAGAAACATACTTATATACACATAAAATCAACTCGCCCCAACATGTGTGATCAATCCCCACAATAATTAGGATACTAACCCCTGTCTCGTCTACCTCGGAGTGCCCATGGGAACTCATATATATATACACACAAAGAACCTTACTTAGCTCTAATATCATGCAAGGTTTTGCTGCAATAAAACAGAACACCTTTTGATAGAGAGCATATATTATAGAACATTTTGAGGGAAAAAAAAACAGCATATACTGTACATATTCTCTCATGAATCATATAGAGGTGGACTGATTTTGCAGCATAAACCCTGATAGCATATCATTGTGTATATTCATATTGATTATCTCATGCTATGTGAAAGAACTCTGCATGGATCAATAAAAGTATAGTAAATCAGACCTATAATTCATACCATGCGGTATCCTAGCATTCAAATGTAATATCCATCATTTCTCCTTATTATGTAGAATTCCCTCCCAATTTCCTCCTCTGAGAGGGCAAAAAACTCTCTTCTACCCTTAATCTGTAGAGCCCTAAGATCTCCTGAATGTACCTCTGTGAAGTGTTTAGACAAACCAGATATTCCCATGCAAACAATTTTTGAATTTTGGTTGGTCGCAGATATGCGTTCAGAGATTCTGGTTTCAGCGCTCTTGTGGTGAAGCCGATGTAGTACTTATTGCAATCTTCACATGTAGCCACATAGACAACATTGGAAGTATTACAGTTAATATATGCTTCCATACTATATAGTTTACCAGTGCGGTTATTTGAAACAAATCGCACTGATATCCACATATCTACACATACCACAACGGCTGTCACCACACTTGAACATTCCTTTGTAATTTAACCAGGTTGGTTTATTGTTAATTTTATCCGAAAATGGCTTGGTGAAATAATGCTGCCCAAATCTTTCCCCTTCCTTGGTACAACCCTGCAACCTGACTCCAGGATCTCTGAAAGCTTATTGTCCTGATATAAAATGAGTACATTTCTCAAAAACAAATGCTTGATCTAATAAAACTGATTGCTGTATGTGGTTGAAAAGGTTAATGCACATTTCCTATGGAATGTCTGTTATTTTTTCTGCGACAATAGAGAAGATCTATCCCTTATGGTGGCTATATTAACTGCTCTGTTTACCATCCACTTATTGTATCCTCTAGATTTTAATCTGTCTGTCATTACACGAGTTTCTTTCCTAAAGTCAGAATCGTTCGTGCAGTTGCGCCTAGCCCTTATAAGCTCCCCCACTGGCAAATTTCTGATGACATGTTTAGGATGACAGCTTTCCACTCTCAAAACTGAGTTTCCACTAATAGACTTGCGGAAGAGCTTGGAGAAGATTTTGCCCGTTACACTATCACCCATGAGAAACACGTCCAGAAAGGGAGTTGTAAATTCATGTTCCTCCATTGTAAAGCTGAGATTATAATCATTGTTATTTAAATACTGTACTAATTGGGTGCTTGGTGGCTTGGGAGACAGTCGATGACACATCCCAGATAAAGATCATATCATCAATGTATCTCCCACACCACCAGATACACCCCTTAAAGGGACAGTGTTCCGAGTACAGGTAGATTTCCTCCCACTTTTTGATATATAAATTAGCCAGTGACGGAGAAAACCTCGAGCCCATTGGGCAACCGCATAACTGTAGATAAAATTTATTGTTGAAAGTGAAACAGTTACTTTTAAGAAGGAATTCTAAACTCATAAGGAGAAATTCTTTAACATTATCTGCAAATACATTTGTGCTAGATAAGATCTGTTGTATAACCCACGTAGCTTTTATATGGGGTATTGTAGAATAGAGCTGCACTACATCGCATGTGAGCCACTTAAAACCATTTCGCCATTCCATGGAGTCAATGGCCTGCATAAGATGCTTAGTATCTTTAATTAACCCTGCAGTGTTCTCCAACATGACCCTCAATTTCGAGTCGACCCACCCCGAGAGCCTCTCGTGGAGAGAGTCAATCCCAGCCACGATTGGTCTCAGGGGTGGGGGAAACACATCCTTGTGGGTCTTGGGGAGGGCATGAAACACAGGGACAACTGGTTTGTCAACAAATAAATATTCTTTGTTTTTTTTGTCAATGGCTCCAAGTGCAACTCCTTCCTCCAATAACTTGTTCAAATCAACCAAACAAGCACTGGTAGGATCCGACAAAAGGGGACGGTAAGTGGTAGTATCTGGGAGAAGGACCTCTACATGCTTTTTATATAATCCGGAATCTAAAACCACAACCGAACCCCTCTTGTCGGATGATCTTATGATTATATTTTAATTAGATTGTAAAGATAATAATGCTTGTGTGGCGCCCCGCACCGAGTGCGTCACAGGAGGGTATTGCAGCCATAAATGCAGCAGCAATATTCTTTGACCCAGCAATCACACAGTTAACTCAGAGATCCATACCCTACATGCATCACCTAGCATAGAGGGCCAATCAGGTCCTGGTGGGCGGAGTGTAAGGGTAGTGGAAGTTCAGAAAAAATTAGAATTGGAAGTCTGGAAGTGCAAGAGCAACGTAGAAGACCTCTGCAGATTCCCAGCTCTGCAACTTAGGAGAGGGGGTTGCACAGTTTCGTGCGGCCCCCTGGCCACCTTCTACCGGCCATCTCCCTACCATCACGCGGTTGATCACCATTATTCCCGGAAAAAAGAAAAAAAGGCCTCTTACAAATACCTTTGCATTTTGCAGGATGCCATAAGTTACCCCAGAGGCACCCCATATCTCTCAACACCGATGCACCATCTCCTACAACCCTGGCATCGGGGGCGATTTGTAGCATCTGCGTCCAGCCGTGCCACAAGGAAGAGACAGGTGGTGTCGCTGGACATGAGGTCACCACAGGGCAGCAACCACTCCACTAGTGAAGCACAGTGTCAGAAGGCAGCCTATTAATGACGCCCAGCTGTTATACAAGGCGGGCCGCTCTGCAACAACTAATGCAACACAAGTGACTGTCGCCCCCTAGAGGACACTGATGTAAACTGCAGATAGAAAATGCAATATATCACTACAGATAAAAAAATGCAATATATCACTATAGATGACAGTGAGGTTTTAGTTATCTATCTTGGACAAAAATAGCGTAAGCTCGTAGCCCCCGTCACGGGACCTCACACCTACGAGTACCTAGCCACATGTTTAACACATGTATAATTTTATTTTACAGAAAATTCACCGAATGGGTACATAATATATGAGAAAAAAGAAAAAAAGGCCTCTTACAAATACCTTTGCATTTTGCAGGACGCCATAAGTTACCCCAGAGGCACCCCATATCTCTCAACACTGATGCACCATCTCCTACAACCCTGGCATCGGGGGCGATTTGTAGCATCTGCGTCCAGCCGTGCCACAAGGAAGAGACAGGTGGTGTCGCTGGACATGAGGTCACCACAGGGCAGCAGCCACTCCACTAGTGAAGCACAGTGTCAGAAGGCAGCCTATTAATGACGCCCAGCTGTTATACAAGGCGGGCCGCTCTGCAACAACTAATGCAACACAAGTGACTGTCGCCCCCTAGAGGACACTGATGTAAACTGCAGATAGAAAATGCAATATATCACTACAGATAAAAAAATGCAATATATCACTATAGATGACAGTGAGGTTTTAGTTAGATATCTTGGACCAAAATAGCGCAAGCTCGTAGCCCCCGTCACGGGACCTCACACCTACGAGTACCTAGGCACATGTTTAACACATGTATAATTTTATTTTACAGAAAATTCACCGAGTGGGTACATAATATATGAGAAAAAAGAAAAAAAGGCCTCTTACAAATACCTTTGCATTTTGCAGGACGCCATAAGTTACCCCAGAGGCACCCCATATCTCTCAACACCGATGCACCATCTCCTACAACCCTGGCATCGGGGGCGATTTGTAGCATCTGCGTCCAGCCGTGCCACAAGGAAGAGACAGGTGGTGTCGCTGGACATGAGGTCACCACAGGGCAGCAGCCACTCAACTAGTGAAGCACAGTGTCAGAAGGCAGCCTATTACAATACAATGCAATAAAAGGCGATCAAAATGTTGTATCTGACTCAAAATGGTATCAGTAAAAATGTCAGCTCTGGGCACATAAAGTAAGCCCTCACATAGCCCTGTATCTTCAAAAATTAAAACATCATGGGTCTCGGAAAATAAAAAAAAAATATTTTTTTTTTTTACAAATTTCTTTTTTTTTTTTTTTATGATTGAAATAAAAATGATGTTCAGTATGTTCTTATTCTGACCTAGATAATCAACTTATGAAGTCACTCTTACCATATAACTACGGCCTGTTCCACATCTAAGGTTGGTGTGCGTTTTGCTAAATTTGCCTTTCTAGCCGTTTTTACCGCTAAAAACGCATTAAAAACGCTAGCGTTTTTTCCCCCATTGATGTCAATGGGAACCAGTAGCGTAGCTAGCGGGGGGGCAGGGGGGCGAGCTCCCCGGGCCCCCCCGACATCAGGGGCCCATTGTCCGCCCCCTGGGGGGCCACCGTGCCCCGTGCTGCCAGCCGGCTGCCGTGCCGGCCGGAGAGGAGGGAGGACGCAGACGGGACTTCCTGTCTTGCAGTCTGCCCGCCCCTCCTCACCTCCTCCTTACAGCAGACGCACACGGCAGCCGCGGTAAGTCTGCAACGCCCCCCCAAGAGGTGTGTGAGAGAGGGGTGCTGAGGGTGTCAGGCTGTGCAAGGGTGATGAAGGATACAGGGAGGCTGGAGGATGGGATCTGCAGGGGGACAGAGGATGGGATCTGCAGGGGGACAGAGGATGGGATCTGCAGGGGGACAGAGGATGGGATCTGCAGGGGGACAGAGGATGGGATCTGCAGGGGGACAGAGGATGGGATCTGGAGGGGGACAGAGGATGGGATCTGCAGGGGACAGAGGATGGGATCTGCAGGGGGACAGAGGATGGGATCTGCAGGGGGACCGAGGATGGGATCTGCAGGGGGACAGAGGATGGGATCTGCAGGGGGACAGAGGATGGGATCTGCAGGGGGACAGAGGATGGGATCTGCAGGGGGACAGAGGATGGGATCTGCAGGGGGACAGAGGATGGGATCTGCAGGGGGACAGAGGATGGGATCTGCAGGGGGACAGAGGATGGGATCTGCAGGGGGACAGAGGATGGGATCTGCAGGGGACAGAGGATGGGATCTGCAGGGGGACAGAGGATGGGATCTGCAGGGGGACAGAGGATGGGATCTGCAGGGGGACAGAGGATGGGATCTGCAGGGAGGGGGACAGAGGATGGGATCTGCAGGGGGACAGAGGATGGGATCTGCAGGGGGACAGAGGATGGGATCTGCAGGGGGACAGAGGATGGGATCTGCAGGGGATAGAGGATGGAAACTGCAGGGGATAGAGGATGGACACTGCAGGGAATAGAGGATGGAGAGCGCAGGAGGATGAAGAGCGCAGGAGGATGGAGGATAGAGAGCGTAGGAGGATGGAGAGCGCAGGAGGATGGAGAGCGCAGAAGAATGGGGACTGCAGGAGGATGGGGAGTGCAGGAGGATGGAGGACAGGGAATGCAAGAGAGGACGGAGGATGGAGAGCGCAGGTGGATGGAGCGTGCAGGAGGATGGAGGGTGCTGCAGGATGGTGGATGGGGAGTGCAGGAGGATGGAGAGCGCAGAAGGATGCAGCGTGCAGGAGGATGGAGGATAGAGAGCGCAGGAGGACAGAGAGCGCAAGAGGATGAAGAGCGCAGGAGGATGGAGCACACAGAAGGATGGCAGGAGGACAGAGAGCGCAAGAGGATGAAGAGTGCAGGAGGATGGAGCACACAGAAGGATGGCAGGAGGACAGAGAGCGCAAGAGGATGAAGAGTGCAGGAGGATGGAGCACACAGAAGGATGGAGCGCGCAGGTGGATGGGGAGCGCAGGAGGATGGTGAGTGCAGGAGGATGGAGAGCGCTGAAGGATGGAGAATGCTGAAGGATGGAGGGTGCTGGAGGATGGAGGGTGCAGGAGGATGGAGGGTGCAGGAAGATAGAGCATGGGGAGTGCAGAAGGATGGAGAGTTCAGGAGGAGAGTGGCCATTTGGCCCAATTCTTAGGGGCGGCAGCTGCGGCAAATTTTTCCACCGCCCAGGGCGCCACAAACACTTGCTACGCCACTTGGGGTGGCACGAGAATTCTCTGACAGCACCCCCCCCCCTGCTCTTCACATGGGGGCCCTGGGTGCAGATCTCGCCCCCGGGCCCAGAGCAGGCTAGCTACGCCACTGATGGGAAGGCATGTAAAAACGCATGCAAAACGCATGTGCATTTTCAAAAACGCATGCATTTTTGCGAACACAGCACAAAGCGTCTTCCCCGATGTTTTGGGCAGCGTTGGCAAAAACGCATGCGTTTTCTGTTTTTGAAAACGCACATGCGTTTTTACATGCGTTTTTGCATGTGTTTCCATTAAAATCAACGGGAACAAAAACGCATGCGTTTTGATGCGTTTTTGCGGTAAAAACGCATGGAAATGCAAATTAAGCAAAATGCAGCAAAGCGTTAGATGTGAAAGTGGCCTGAGCATTTAGGGCCCATTTTAACCTTTTGCCTAGGGCCCCACTTTGCCTAAAACCGGCCCTGACCAAGGGACCCAAGCATCTCCAAAGCATCTGGAACGTATACCCCAGATAGGGCATTTAAGCAGCCTCCCTGTACCCGACCTGGTATTCCTGGGCGACAACGACAAAGTACTTAGTTAGAATGGAGGAACACTGCGGATCTCTGAGAAACATTGGTCATTGCTGAGTCCACCCGGTCCACTACCTACAAGCTGTATACCGTGTACTGCCTACTGGTTACAGTGAAGAACCCGTTACAGAGACTTACAGTGTCCGTGCCTTCTTATGAACGGTTTATCCGCATGTCAAGGTAACCGCAGCTGCCTCACAAGATCTTGCGCAGCTCCTGGCTCCAGGGATCACCACTCAGCCTGTGTGGAGCGTTCCATCTAGCTGCATTCCATCCCCCAGAGGCCCCGCAGCGTCGGTACAGTTACCGAAACTCTCATAGGTGGCGTCACGAAACAATGTAACCTCTAAATCTGTTCCCACAAGACGTCTCATCATTTTTGATCTGTACCACCGGGCCCCACTACCGGCAGGCACGGTCCATCTGTGACAAGAAGGAGGAAGAAGCAAACGCCTGTCTAAACCGGAGTCTCGGCCACGGTGAGTCAGAAAATGGTGTCACGAACAGGATACGAGCAGGCCTGTTCCCTAACGGGTATCATGTGCTTTAAAAGACTTTATTTCAACAAATTGGACTTTGTTTGTCCCAAAAAGAACTTTTCCCGCCTTTCACCGTTGGGCCAAGATGGCGCCCAAGATGGCGTCCCCGCCATGAGGATCCGCCACGTGCAAGCCCAGGGGTGAGCCACCGCCCCTCTTCGTGGGAGGGCCAAAGGCAAAGGCGCCAAAATCATAGTCCGCCCTGATTGCTCGAATCAACCATGGGGGCGGACCAAAGACTTTTCCCACCATTGGACTACAAAAGCCCCCAAGGAAGTGGGAGTGTCAAGACCATTCTTCACCAGCTCTTCACCAGAACAGTTACCGGGTAGAGACGGTGTGGTTCCTCCAACAAGATGACCAGTACAAGACTCCATGACCTGATGCGAGAAGTGGAAGCCGAGGCCAGAGCAGCAATAGGCCATCTGGGTCCGGGTCCTGTCCTTAACATAGACGGCAGCCCCGACTTCTGGCAAGAAGCTCTGCAAGACCTCAGGGTACGGCTAATAGAAACTGTAGAGTGGATGATCCGCAGTTGGAGCGCGAGCTTGGGCAGCAGACTACATCGTGCGATGCAGCAGAGCTGCTCGGGTGCAACCACTCCAGGACCGGACGTCATCTCGAGTTTCAGCACCGCCTCACCCACGCCGACCACCTGTCCCGCCTCGTCTCCGGAGCCGATAGACTGCATCATCCCGGTAGAGACCACAGCTCATCCTGCTCCAGAGCCTGGAACTGAGTCCGTGTTTGAGCCGGAGCTTGCAACTCGCTCCAAAGAAGAAATGGACATTCACCTTGTTCCCCCTGAGGAACCCGCGACTAGTCTCACCACTACTGAGACTGTCACCTGTTTCTTCCCCAAACCGGAGGCTTCCTCTGCTACTACCGAGGCCTACCTGGTGACCGGGATTGAAACACCGCTACCAGCTGCAACAGAAGAAGAGGCAGCCAGCCTGGAAGCCCTGCAGGACGACACCGAGGAGAATTTTTCAGCGCAGCCGCCCATCGACCCAGAGGACCTCATTCCAACATCTCCGTTTGCCGAGCAGCCCGATGTGATCGTTGAGGGAGAGGAGGATGATAATGACGACGAGACTCACAGCACCGCTGAGGACCTCTACACTGGGTTTGCCTGGGGAGATACAGTGGATCCTTCTGCCGAGCAATCCGCTCGGGTACGCTGGTCAGGTGCCATCGCAACACCTTCTCCGATGCCGTTCAACCGGGTTCCAATCCAGACTGCCCACCAAACTTAAGCCTTTCAACAACAGACACGTCGCAGTGACTTTATCCACACTCCGCACCGCTCCGACGAAGATATACGTCGCATTCGAAGGGAGGAGTGGCAGGCTCGTCTGCGCGCCAACATGCAGGCTCGCGCTGAAGCTCGCCGCCAACCTCCATACCTCCATTGCCTGATGAACTCCGCAAGACAGGACGGGTGAGCACATTCAACCTATCCTCCAGGTGGGGTTTTGTCAGAGAGGAGGGTGTATGTACGGAAGTGTTTGTGGGGCGCCGTGATGTGGAGTCACACCTACCAAGAGGGCATCCAAACCGCGATTTATATAGAGGGGACATTGTAACCTACGAGCGATATGTATGCTGTGATGGGTAGTTCGCTATACGGGTCCGGAACACTGCCCTCCACAAGTGACTTTGTTGTTTGAACTTTACCAGAGACTTCTTCCTGTTTGGTAAATGACACCGCGACTTGGCGGCTATAGCCTGGACTCAAACTAAGGACAGCCGACCGCCCGCCGGGTCCGCGAATGTGTTAACCTGTTTCTTTTGCTTGCAACATCAAAAAGTAAAATGTACCTGTTGTTAATAAAAGTTGGTAATAAAAGTGTATCTTTTATGCCTGTTATAAAATATAAAAAAAAATTCCTCTGTAATGTTGGGTAGCGCGACACTTGGGACAAGCGTATTTCACCAAGGGGGAGTGTGGCGCCCCGCACCGAGTGTGTCACAGGAGGGTATTGCAGCCATAAATGCAGCAGCAATATTCTCTGACCCATAAATCACTAACAAAATTCTAGAGTCCATCATACTGTATATATCACCAGCCGCATAGTCTCACTAAAGGTCATATTAACCAGATAAAGACAAACGGCAGTCTTTACACCATACTTTGTATATAAAGCAATTAATTTTATTTGTTATAGGAAAACATCACACACCATAAAAACCATCCCCTAAAAACACCTCAGACAGTGTGTATGCAGGTATATGTATACAAATTACAGGCATAATACCATTATAGATAACATCATCACTAGGTCTGCACAGGGGGAGTTAAATCAATTCTCCATTACACCCACTGACACCCCAGGATTGCCCATTGGGACAGGGATACAGCATAGTATATAGTAGCCATTATGACCCTCACAAGTGCAAATTTGCATAGTTATGAATTATCCATACCACACCACACTGCCCAGCACTCAACGTTTCGCTCATCCGCTTCGTCAGGAGGCGCTGGGACAGTGTGGCGGTCACCTTATATAGCCGTGTCCCTTGATTGCCCGCTCTTTAGCTGTATATCAGCGCACCATGCCTGCGCCTGCCCGCATCCGTCCGCGCCCCGGCGTCCCGGAAGTGCCGCTTGCGATTGCGCAGAGCCGGCACATACCATTGGACGCTGGGATCACGTGGGAGGCGGGGACGCTGCAGGCACCGTGCGCTCACAACTGTGAGACTCAGCACCATTACTAGTGTGGGCAATCTGCCCATACTTAACCAGTTTTTTCTCTGTTGTAATCTGAGTATTCCCCATATTATTGCACATCTGCCCAGAGGATACATTAGTCATGGTCAACTCAATTCCAATGTAATAGCACATATATTAGTATACATTTAATGTCACACTATGCATATATAGACACATGAGCTTCCACCAAATCCTCCTGACGAAACGATAGCGCAGTGCTGGGCAGCGATGAACATCAGACTTCACTTTTGGTTACATATGGCACTTGAATCCCTCATACTCTTTCATATCATGGGCAACCCTTGGGATAGCTATAACATAAAATCAAAAATTACAATTAAAACCAGTGACCACCAAATAAAACACAATGATTTGTTCGTAGTGGTTAGCTTGGATGGCCCTAAAAACAGTACTAAATATATATACATGACGTTTATTAAATCATTGTTACACAGTGTACTTTACATCGCAGGACAAACATATCGAATTCCCGAATCTCATTCCAGAAATGGTTTGAATGAGATAGCATCATTGAGACCTCCAGGTTTTGTGGTTTCCAAAAGGGTGATCCACTTTACCTCCTTTTGTGCAAGTATTTGTTTCAGGTTTCCACCTCTAATCCCCAAATGCACCCTATCTATCCCTCTAAACTTTAACAAACGCCAATTACAGTTATGGGTCTCCTTGAAATGCCTCGGGATATTCTTAAGGGCAGCTATTTCCTCTTTGGTAGTAGCCTCCACTGCTTTCCTGATATCCCTCAGATGTTCCAGGGTCCTTACCCTTAATTCACGGGTCGTCATCCCCACGTATATCAGTTCACACGGGCATTTCGCCCAATAAATCACCCCACTTGTGCGGCAATTTATCGAGTGAACGATCTTAAATCTTCTACTACCATCATAATTGTGGAACTCAAAGACACGCTCCACTTGGGTGCATGCCCCGCAGTCCCCACAAGGAAAAGTTCCCCATCTTACTCCTCTGGCATTTCCCAAGAAAGTGGATGGGGGTGGTACATATAAACTACGTACCACCATATCCTTCAGATTTTTTGACCTACTGGGGGTGATTGATGGATATTTAGAGATGACCGCCGCCAGATCTTTATCTGCATGCAGAATTGCCCAGTATCTTTTTACCACTTCCACCATCCCCTTCCACTCTGAATGATACGGTGTGATAAGTCTCACCTGATCACTCTGAGTGATACGGTGTGATAAGTCTCACCTGATTTTACTCTGAATGATACGGTGTGATAAGTCTCACCTGATTTTACTCTGAATGATACGGTGTGATAAGTCTCACCTGGTTTTACTCTGAATGATACGGTGTGATAAGTCTCACCTGATTTTACTCTGAATGATACGGTGTGATAAGTCTCACCTGATTTTACTCTGAATGATACGGTGTGATAAGTCTCACCTGATTTTACTCTGAATGATATGGTGTGATAAGTCTCACCTGATAAGAAAACGGATGCATCTTTTGAGACCTGTGAGAAGAAAAACGGATGGATATGAAAGAGCAAAAAGGACGACACGTGACCATCTTTTGAGACCTGTGAGAAGAAAAACGGATGATTAGGTGAGACTTATCACACCGTATCATTCAGAGTTGAAGGGGATGGTGGAAGTGGTAAAAAGATCAAGGTCAAAAAATCTGAAGGATATGGTGGTACGTAGTTTATATGTACCACCCCCATCCACTTTCTTGGGAAATGCCAGAGGAGTAAGATGGGGAACTTTTCCGTGTGGGGACTGCGGGGCATGCACCCAAGTGGAGCGTGTCTTTGAGTTCCACAATTATGATGGTAGTAGAAGATTTAAGATCGTTCACTCGATAAATTGCCGCACAAGTGGGGTGATTTATTGGACGAAATGCCCGTGTGAACTGATATACGTGGGGATGACGACCCGTGAGTAAAGGGTAAGGATCCTGGAACATCTGAGGGATATCAGGAAAGCAGTGGAGGCTACTACCAAAGAGGAAATAGCTGCCCTTAAGAATATCCCGAGGCATTTCAAGGAGACCCATAACTGTAATTGGCGTTTGTTAAAGTTTAGAGGGATAGATAGGGTGCATTTGGGGATTAGAGGTGGAAACCTGAAACAAATACTTGCACAAAAGGAGGTAAAGTGGATCACCCTATTGGAAAACCACAAACCTGGAGGTCTCAATGATGCTATCTCATTCAAACCATTTCTGGAATGAGATTCGGGAATTCGATATGTTTGTCCTGCGATGTAAAGTACACTGTGTAACAATGATTTAATAAACGTCATGTATATATATTTAGTACTGTTTTTAGGGCCATCCAAGCTAACCACTACGAACAAATCATTGTGTTTTATTTGGTGGTCACTGGTTTTAATTGTAATTTTTGATTTTATGTTATAGCTATCCCAAGGGTTGCCCATGATATGAAAGAGTATGAGGGATTCAAGTGCCATATGTAACCAAAAGTGAAGTCTGATGTTCATCGCTGCCCAGCACTGCGCTATCGTTTCGTCAGGAGGATTTGGTGGAAGCTCATGTGTCTATATATGCATAGTGTGACATTAAATGTATCTAATATATGTGCTATTACATTGGAATTGAGTTGACCATGACTAATGTATCCTCTGGGCAGATGTGCAATAATTATTATTATTATTATTTATTTATATAGCGCCATTGGTTCCATGGCACTTTACATAAGAAGTAGGGGTAACAAGGACAGGTACAGTACATATGAGCAGTCAAGGCTTGCTGATACACGACGGGAGAGGATCCTGTCCACGAGGGCTCACAGTCTACAGGGGTGGGGGAGGACACGATAGGGGGGGGGGAGCTCCAAGCGTTTGGTGGAGGGGCGCTGGGTCTCAGGGGGGGGGGGAAGCGCCAAGCGGTTGGTGCAGCGGCGCTGGGTCACATCATGGGTTGTAGGCTTGTTGGAATAGATGAGTTTTCAGATTCTTTTTGAAGCTCTTGAGGGTAGGCGAGTGTCTGACGTGCTGGGGGAGGGAGTTCCAGAATCTAGGGGAGGCACGGGAGAAGTCTTGTATGCGGTTGTGGGAGGATGAGATGAGGGGGGAGGAGAGGAGGAGTTCTTGTGAGGAGCGTAGGTTGCGTGCAGGTTGGTACTGGGAGACCATGTCGGAGATGTAAGGAGGGGACAGGTTGTGGATGGCTTTGTAAGTCAGGGTTAGGATTTTAAATTTAGATCTTTGGGGGGTGGGGAGCCAGTAAAGTGCCATGCGGAGAGGGGAGCTAGGGGAGTAGCGAGGAGACAGGTGGATTAGACGGGCAGCTGAGTTCAGGATAGAGTGGAGAGGTGCAAGGGAGGAGGCAGGGAGACCAGTTAGCAGTAGGTTGCAGTAGTCAAGGCGGGAGATGATGAGGGCGTGGACGAGAGTTTTGGCGGTGTCGTGGTTAAGAAACGGGCGGATGCGTGAGATGTTCTTGAGTTGGAGTCGGCAGGAGGTGGCAAGGGCTTGGATGTGGGGCTTGAAGGAGAGGGAGGAGTCGAGGGTGACCCCGAGGCACTTTGCGTGGGGGACTGGGGAGAGAGAGCAGTCGTTGACTCGGATAGACAGGTCTGGCAGAGGGGGAGGGCGGCTGGGGGGGAAGACGATGAACTCTGTTTTTTCCATGTTCAACTTGAGGAAGCGAGCAGAAAAGAAAGATGAGATGGCGGACAGGCATTGGGGGATTTTAGACAGAAGGGAAGTGATGTCGGGCCCGGAGAGGTAGATCTGGGTGTCGTCGGCGTAGAGATGGTACTGGAGGCCATGGGACTCAATGAGTTGACCTAGGCCGAGGGTGTAGATGGAGAAAAGTAGCGGTCCAAGTACCGATCCCTGGGGGACGCCGACAGTCAGGGGGTAGGACGAGGAAGAGGTGTCGGAGTGGGTGACGCTGAAAGTGCGGTCCGTGAGGTATGAGGAGATCCAGGAGAGGGCGAGGTTGGTGATACCAAGGGATTCTAGGATTTGGAGTAGGAGGGAGTGGTCGACTGTGTCGAAGGCGGCGGATAGGTCGAGGAGGAGGAGGACGGAGTAGTGTTTTTTCCTCTTTGCGGTCAGGAGGTCATTGGTGACTTTAGTAAGGGCTGTTTCAGTGGAGTGATGACGTCGGAAACCAGATTGCAGGCGGTCGAAGAGGGAGCGGGAGGATAGGTAAGACGACAGTTCAGAATGGACGTGTTGTTCGAGTAGTTTGGAAGCGAAAGGGAGAAGGGATATTGGGCGATAGTTGGCGACGGATGATGGGTCGAGGGAGGGTTTTTTGAGGATGGGTGAGATCAAGGCGTGTTTGAAGGAAGAGGGAAAGACGCCAGTAGTGAGTGACAGGTTGAAGAGTTGGGTTAGGGCAGGGATGAGGGCAGTCGTGAGGTTTGGGATGAGATGGGTAGGGAGAGGGTCGAGGGCACAGGTGGTGAGATGAGATCGTGACAGGAGGGTGGAGAGCTGGGCTTCAGTCACGTTGGAGAAGTTTCCTTTGGTCGAGGAGGGTTGGGCGGTAATGGTGATGGGTTGGGGGGACGTCGGGCCAAAGCTTTCTCTAATTTGTCAATTTGTGTTTGAAGAGGTGGCGAAGTCGTCAGCGGAGATGAGGGGGAAGGAGGAGGTGCTGGGGGACAGAGGAAGGGAGTGAAGGTTCTGAATAGTGTTAGGGAGTTTGGGGACAGTGTGTTGATTAAAAGAAGAGAAGTAGGTTTGTTTTGCGGCAGTGAGTGCGTCCTTGAAGTTGGAGAGGGATTGCTTGTACATGGTGAGGTGGGCCGTGGAGTGGGATTTCTTCCATCTCCGTTCAGCGACCCTGGACGCTCGGCGAAGCTCTTTTGTGAGAGGGGTGAGCCAGGGTTGTCTGTGTGTGCGGGTTTTGGTGTGTGTGAGGGGGGCAGCCTGGTCGAGAGCCGCAGTTAGTGTGGAGTTGTAGAGGGTGGCGGCAGTGTTAACGTCGGGTGAGGAGGCAAGGTCCGTGAGGGGGAGGAGGGAGTGGGAGAGTGAGTTGAAGTCGATGGCTTTTAGGTCTCTGCATGGGTGACTGAGTTTTCGGAGAGGGGGGGGTGAGGTGGGGGGAAAGAGGGAGGAGAAGGTCAACAGGTTGTGGTCAGATTGGAAGAGGGGTAAGTTTGAGAGGTCGGTGAGGGAACAGAGGCGGGAGAAGATGAGGTCAAGCGTGTGGCAGTCTTTGTGAGTGGCTGAGGAGGACCATTGGGACAGGCCGAAAGAGGTGGTCAGAGATAGGAGTCGGGAGGTAGGCGGGTCGGGTGTGTCGATGGGGATGTTGAAGTCGCCCATGATGATGGTGGGGATGTCGGAGGAGAGGAAGTGGAGAAGCCAAGTGTTGAAGTGGTCAAAGAAGGAGGTGGTTGATCCCGGGGGTCGGTAGATGACCGCGAGTTGGAGGTTGCAGGGGGAGAAAATGCGAATAGAGTGCAGTTCGAAGGAGGGAAAGGAGGCGGAGGGAGGCGGTGTAGTAGGGATGAAGGAGCAGCTGTCGGACAAAAGTATACCCACACCACCCCCACGGGTGCTATTAGGGCGTGGTGTGTGGGAGAGCGTGAGTCCGCCGTAGGAGAGGGCGGCAGGGGAGGCTGTGTCGGCAGGGGTGAGCCAAGTTTCGGTGATGCCGAGGAATTTGAATTTATTGGTGATGAAGAGGTCATGGATGTAGGAGAGTTTGTTACACACTGAGCGGGCATTCCAGAGTGCTCCAGACAGGGGGACTGGGGTTGGGTGAATGGGTATAAGGTTCCGGGGGTTGCGAGAGTTTGTGATGGGGGATGGGCGAAAATTGGAGGTGAGTGGAGGGATGTGGTGGGGGGGTCCAGGGTTGGGGGATATGTCACCTGCAAGTAGGAGAAGTAGTGAGAGGGTTAGGAGGTGGGAGCAGGAGAGTTTGCGTGGGGGCCGTGCGTGTGTGGAGAAGAGTGATTGGGTGTGGAGGAACAGTTCGGAGGAGGGGGTAAGGTGGGTGGGTAGGAAGGATGGGGAGATCGTTATGGCCTTGGTGGGTGGAGGGATGTTCGGGGTTAGGAGGAAGTGGGGTAGGATGGGGGTGAGAGTGAGGAGGAGGGGAAACATTGTGGGCAGCGGTTTTGGCGGTAAGAAGTGACAGGGGTGGGATGTGGCAGGGGAGGTGCGTGGATGGAGACGGGGTGTGGGTAGAGCTGGTGGGTGGCGGAGGACAGGGTGGAGTCGGGGGTGGCGTGCGGGGTGTGGTGTGGCCAGGGGTAGGGTGCGGTCAGGTAGTGGGGTGCAGCCTGGGGTGGGGTGGAGTCAGGGATTTTAATAGGAGGGGTGGGGTGTAGCTGGGGGTGGAAGACTGCTAGGGAAGTAGTATAGCCGGGGACGCAGGAATAGTCCAGGATGCTTAAAAGCCAGGGATGGGGTACAGCGAGGGGGTGCCGTCGTGGTCACAAGTGGGGTGCAGTTCGTCGATGGAGTGTTGTAGCTGGAGACGAGATGATGGAGCCGGAGACGAGGTGATGGAGCCGGAGACGAGATGATGGAGCCGGAGATGAGGTGGCGCTGCCGGGTGGTGCTGTTGGATGATGAGAAGGTGCCGTCGGATGGTGGAGTGGTGCAGCCGGGGATCGGATGGTGCAGCCGGAGACGAGATGATGGGGCCGGAGACGAGATGATGGGGCCGGAGACGAGATGATGATGCCGGAGACGAGATGATGGAGCCGGGTGGTGCTGTCGGATGATGAGATGGTGCCGTCGGATGATGGAATGGTGCAGACGGGGATCGGATGGTGCAGCCGTGGATGGGTTGGTGGAGCCAGGGGGTCCAGGGTAGCAGGAGAGATTGACAGCAGGCAGGTGGTCGATGGTAGCCAAAAGCCAGGCTAATAATATGGGGAATACTCAGATTACAACAGAGAAAAAAACTGGTTAAGTATGGGCAGATTGCCCACACTAGTAATGGTGCTGAGTCTCACAGTTGTGAGCGCACGGTGCCTGCAGCGTCCCCGCCTCCTACGTGATCCCGGCGTCCAATGGTATGTGTCGGATCTGCGCAATTGGAAGCGGCACTTCCGGGACGCCGGGGCGCGGACGGATGCGGGCAGGCGCAGGCATGGTGCGCCGATATACAGCTGAAGAGCGGGCAATCAAGGGACACGGCTATATAAGGTGACCGCCACACTGACCCAGCGCCTCCTGACGAAGCGGTGAGCGAAACGTTGAGGTGCTGGGCAGTGTGGTGTGGTATGGATAATTCATAACTATGCAAATTTGCACTTGTGAGGGTCATAATGGCTTCTATATACTATGCTGTATCCCTGTCCCAATGGGCAATCCTGGGGTGTCAGTGGGTGTAATGGAGAATTAATTTAACTCCCCCTGTGCAGACCTAGTGATGATGTTATCTATAATGGTATTATGCCTGTAATTTGTATACATATACCTGCATACACACTGTCTGAGGTGTTTTTAGGGGATGGTTTTTATGGTGTGTGATGTTTTCCTATAACAAATAAAATTAATTGCTTTATTTACAAAGTATGGTGCAAAGACTGCTGTTTGTCTTTATCTGGTTAATATTCTCTGACCCAGCAATCACACAGTTAACTCAGAGATCCATACCCTACATGCATCACCTAGCATAGAGGGCCAATCAGGTCCTGGTGGGTGGAGTGTAAGGGTAGTGTGTAGTGGAAGTTCAGAAAAAATTAGAATTGGAAGTCTGGAAGTGCAAGAGCAACGTAGAAGACCTCTGCAGATTCCCAGCTCTGCAACTTAGGAGAGGGGGTTGCACAGTTTCGTGCGGCCCCCTGGCCACCTTCTACCCGCCATCTCCCTACCGTCACCCGGTTGAGCACCATTATTCCCAGTGCATTACCAACCGAACTACGGGCATCAAAATGCGGGTCCAAAATCATCCCGTGCCCATCTACAGCCGGTTTGCTGGTACCGAAGCTAGCAGTAGTCCAGGTCTGCTATGCGAACCAGAGGAGTGGAGGGATCGCTTTACAGGAGCACCCCACCATCGCCAAATCCAGTCGTCTAACCAGCGGTGTACCCACCAAGGGACCCAATGCTCCCCAAAGCATCTGGAACGTATACCCCGGATAGGGCATTCAAGCAGCCTCCCTGTACCCGACCTGGTATTCCTGGGTGACAACGGCACAGTACATAGTTAGAATGGAGGAACACCGCGGATCTCTGAGAACACACTGGTCATTGCTGAGTCCACCCGGTCCACTACCTACAAGCTGTATACCATGTACTGCCTACTGGTTACAGTAAAGAACCCGTTACAGAGACTTACAGTGTCCGTGCCTTCTTATGAACTGTTTATCCGCATGTCAAGGTAACCGCAGCTGCCTCACAACATCTTTCGCAGCTCCTGGCTCCGGGGATCACCGCTCAGCCTGTGGGGAGCGTTCCATCTTGCTGCATTCCATCCCCGGAGGCCCCGCAGCGTCGGTACAGTTACCGAAACTCTCATAGGTGGCGTCACAAAACAATTTAACCCCTAAATCTGTTCCCACAAGACGTCTCATCATTTTTGATCTGTACCACCGGGCCCCACTACCGGCAGGCACGGTCCATCCGTGACAAGAAGGAGGAAGAAGCAAACGCCTGTCTAAACCGGAGTCCCGGCCACGGTGAGTCACTTGCTTTTCCTGTTTGGACAAGTTACACTTCACATGAGATTTATTATCTAGGAGATTATTTAAATACCGCTCCATTGCAGCTTGAAAAGCTTCCATAGCTGATACTCTTGCTGCAATAGAATAATACATGGGATTAGACGCAGAACGCCTGGATGTTTCTATTTCATTTTTATTTTTCATACTATTTTCAATTTCTGCGTCTCCATCCAAGGCATACAGTTCCTTGGTTGACAAGATCTCGTTCAAGTTCATTTGTAAAGGAATGCAGTCCATTGCCACAGAGCAATGTGAGTCCAACACACCAATATCATGATTCTGCTTTTCAGTATCAGCATGAAAGTGTCTTTTGACTGTTAAATTCCTTGTAAATCTATTCAGATCCCTAATAGTTTGGAACAGATCCGCATCCTTGTTAGGAACAAAATTCAGCCCTTTTTCTAATACTTTCACCTGCGGTTCTGACAAAATGTTAGCAGACAGATTGATAACCGCACATAGATCATAGTCACTTACCGTATATACTCGCGTATAAGCCGAGTTTTTCAGCCCAAAAATTGGGCTGAAAAGTCCCCCCCTCGGCTTATACGCGAGTCATACGGCCCCCCTCAAAGTTTGGCGCCCCCACCTCAGTTTCTGGGCCCCCCCGCATGCAGCGCTGCACATATACATTACGTGTCTAGCAGCTGTTACCCTCCGGTGGCAGATCGCGGCTCCCGGCTCCGGGCTCCATCTTCCTCTCTGTCTTCCTGGTTGTCATGTGACCGGCGCGATGACGTCATCGCGCCGGTCACAAAGCAGGAAGACAGCGAGGAAGATGGAGCCCGGAGCCGGGAGCCGCGATCTGCCACCGGAGGGTAACAGCTGCTAGACACGTAATGTATATCTGCAGCGCTGCATGCGGGGGGGCCCAGAAACTGAGGTGGGGGCGCCAAATTATGAGGGGGGCCCTGCTGGGGCCCTGTATACTACCACTGGGGCTATATACTACCACTGGGGCTATATACTACCACTGGGGCTATATACTACCACTGGGGCTGTATATATACTACCACTGGGGCTATATACTACCACTGGGGCTGTATACTACTACTGGGGCTATATACTACCACTGGGGCTATATACTACCACTGGGGCTATATACTACCACTGGGGCTGTATATATACTACCACTGGGGCTATATACTACCACTGGGGCTGTATACTACTACTGGGGCTATATACTACCATTGGGGCTATATACTACCACTGGGGCTGTATGTATACTACCACTGGGGCTATATACTACCACTGGGGCTATATACTACCACTGGGGCTGTATACTACTACTGGGGCTATATACTACCATTGGGGCTATATACTACCACTGAGGCTGTATGTATACTACCACTGGGGCTATATACTACCACTGGGGCTGTATACTACTACTGGGGCTATATACTACCACTGGGGCTATATACTACCACTGGGGCTGTATGTATACTACCACTGGGGCTATATACTACCACTGGGGCTGTATACTACCACTGGGGCTATATACTACCACTGGGGCTGTATACTACCACTGGGGCTGTATATATACTACCACTGGGGCTATATATTACCACTGGGGCTGTATACTACTACTGGGGCTATATACTACCACTGGGGCTATATACTACCACTGGGGCTGTATATATACTACCACTGGGGCTATATACTACCACTGGGGCTGTATATACTACTGGGGCTGCGTGTATACTACCACTGGGGCTGCTGCTGTATACTACCACTGGGGCTGCTGCTGTATACTACCACTGGGGCTGCTGCTGTATACTACCACTGGGGCTGCTGTATATACCTCTGGGGCTGCTGTATACTACCACTGGGGCTGCTGCTGTATATACCACTGGGGCTGCTGCTGTAACACTGCTGGGGCCTGTATATACCACTGGGGAGGCTGCTGTATACCACACTGCTGGGGGCTGTATACCTGTGCTGGGGTCCACCCTCGGCTTATACACGAGTCAATAAATTTTCCCAGGTTTTGGGGGCAAAAGTAGGGGGTCGGCTTATACACGGTCGGCTTATACACGAGTATATACGGTACTTTTTGCTTTTCTTGCTTCCCCGATTTTCGCCGTGACCACTTCCTTTTCTTTTTCCCCCGGTTTTTGTACTGGAAGCATATCTCGTATTGTATGCCTTGTGAGTTGTACCCGAATCCTGTTCCACACAAGAACTGGAGGAGTCATCCGTACTTCCTGGTGAAGTTGGAGATGAAAAGCTGACATTCCTTTTGTTTTCAGATTGATTCCTCAAAATTGGTTTCGGTTGGTACGGTAGACTAGGTGTTTTGGGGGTCTTCGGTGTCTTAGGCGTGCGGGGTTTAGAGGGAGTAAATGGTTTTCTTGGTGTGTGTTGTTTCCAGGAATACACGTTGTCACTCTCATAATCATTGAGATCCCTTTTACATTATATTTAGTTTTCTTCATCTCAATGATAGATTTTTCCAAGTCATCAATTTTCTTGTGCATTTTATCATACAGTTCTGACTCACCGTAGCCGGGGGGTACACGGAGCGGGCGTTGCTTCTCTTCCAGTCACGGAACCGTGCCTGCGATGGTGTAGGCCCGGTGGTCCAGATCAATAGGGGAAATGGCGGAACAGTAGGGGTGATTTGTCTTCGTGACGCCACCTGCGGGTGTTCTGGTAACTTTACCAGCGCTGTTCGGGTCTCCGGGGGATGTTATACAGCGAGATGGAACGCTCCCCACAGGATGAGCGGGAGTCCCCGGAGCCGGGAGCTGTGCAAGATGTTGTGAGGCAGCTGCGGGGTGCTGCGCGCCAAATCCAGGAGTAACGCACAACCACACAAAGTCTCTTTTAGGTACCTTTACTGGGTGATAATCAGGTACACTCGGACCGGGATAGTGAAGTCGGCACTCCTGGAGGTTCACAGCAAGCAGTGTTAGGCTTCCTTTCTCTAGTTCTCTGATTATGGTCGGGTGGATGTGGAATCCAGCCGGACCGGGCAGTGTGTTCAATGGAACTTGCTTCACCTGGTTAGCAGCACTGAGGGCACTGTAAAAGGGTCTGAGCAGGATCAGTACTCTTCCCTGGGCTCTCGTTGGTAGGTGCATCAGGTGGGAACAGGTGGCTAAACCTCCTGTTGATGGTGCTGGTTCTCTGTGATGGCTGAGTGGCTCTCACAGCTTCGGTTCCAGTAACCGGAGGATGAGGGAAGAGTTGGTGTAACTCTGGTATTCCTTGAGAGGTGCTTCTCCTTTCCTAGTATCCCAATTGCAGGGATTTCCTCACTGGTAGCTAGGCTGACTAGGCCTGGTGTGTGTCTCATAAGCTTGAGATCATGCACAACCTGCAGCTCTTGTAGCGTCTGCACTCTCTCTGTTGTTTCTCCCTCCAAGACTCTATTTATAGGGGGAACTGGCTCAAAGTGACCAGTGGAGCTCCCCCTAGAGGCTCGGGGTGAAACCAGGTGTTCTAAGGTGTTGTTGTGTTGTTTGGTGTTTTGTGAGTTTTGCTTTGCTGTTACTTACTCCGTTTGTGCCCCAAGGGTTCTGTGGTTTTCCAACAGGGTGCCAGGGTGCCACAGTTCCTCATATGCAAATACATATATTTTGATACAAAAAGTGGATGGTAAACAGAGCAGTTAATATAGCCACCATAAGGGATAGATCTTCTCTATTGTCGCAGAAAAAATAACAGACATTCCATAGGAAATGTGCATTAACCTTTTCAACCCCATACAGCAATCAGTTTTATCAGATCAAGCATTTGTTTTTGAGAAATGTACTCATTTTATATCAGGACAATAAGCTTTCAGAGATCCTGGAGTCAGGTTGCAGGGTTGTACCAAGGAAGGGGAAAGATTTGGGCAGCATTATTTCACCAAGCACATTTTCGGATAAAATTAACAATAAACCAACCTGGTTAAATTACAAAGGAATGTTCAAGTGTGGTGACAGCCGTTGTGGTATGTGTAGATATGTGGATATCAGTGCGGTTTTTTCCAAATAACCGCACTGGTAAACTATATAGTATGGAAGCATATATTAACTGTAATACTTCCAATGTTGTCTATGTGGCTACATGTGAAGATTGCAATAAGTACTACATCGGCTGCACCTCAAGAGCGCTGAAAACCAGAATCTCTGAACGCATAACTGCGACCAACCAAAATTCAAAAATTGTCCGCATGGGAATATCTGGTTTGTCAAAACACTTCACAGAGGTACATTCAGGAGATCTTAGGGCTCTACAGATTAAGGGCATGAAGAGAGTTTTTCGCCCTCTCAGAGGAGGAAATTGGGAGGGAATTCTACATAATAAGGAGAAATGATGGATATTACATTTGAATGCTAGGATACCGCATGGTATGAATTATAGGTCCGATTTACTATACTTTTATTGATCCATGCAGAGTTCTTTCACATGGCATGAGATAATCAATATCAATATACACAATGATATGCTATCAGGGTTTATGCTGCAAAATCAGTCCACCTCTATATGATTCATGAGAGAATATGTATGATGCTGTTTTTTTTTTCCCTCAAAATGTTCTATAATATATGCTCTCTATCAAAAGGTGTTCTGTTTTATTGCAGCAAAACCTTGCATGATATTAGAGCTAAGTAAGGTTCTTTGTGTGTATATATATGAGTTCCCATGGGCACTCCGAGGTAGACGAGACAGGGATTAGTATCCTAATTATTGTGGGGATTGATCACACATGTTGGGGGGAGTTGATTTTATGTGTATATAAGTATGTTTCTTTTTAATTGTGTTATTTCTAACGAATAAGGGGACGTGTTCCCCGAAACACGTCCAGGGTCTCCTTGACTACGTGATTTTATCTCAAGAATAAAGGATTTATCGTTTGTAGCATCGGATTTTCTTTCTCCATGTAAATGGATGCTAACCATTATCCGATAGCCTGGGAGTCTACTGAGTATCAGGCAGTGGCAGATTTTTTTTTTTTCTTTCCTTCTTAATCTATACCATATGATGGGGTAACTGCCTAACATTATGAGCAAGCCCGGCATGCTCAAGGTCATGTGATTCTTCTCTGACTGTAGCAAACGTCTGCAATGTGCAAACCGGCTGGGGAAATATTAGATGATTTGTGTAAAGCAAATCACATATTTGAATTTCCCGTCTTCACTGAATTTCAAAATCATGTACACAAATTTGATTAGGGTCGAATTGATCATCTCTAGTAAATAGAAATGAATTCTTTTTAATTGCAATGAAAATTACAAACAGACAGTTTCCTAACTTTTTCGCTTGAAATTAAGTAAAATACAATATCTATCATGTTTTGGTAAAAGCTTAAGCATTTAGATCAACATAAAAATTCAGCATTTAGATCAACCTCAAGGGGAAAAATGTTCACTGTGAATCTATACACTGCTCTCTGTTTTGTCAATGGTAATGAATTGACTTGCTATGGAAAAAGAGTGATAACCAGGCCAAGCACATCTGCTAAAAAAGACGATATCTAGAAATCTATTGCAACCTCAAAAAGATGGATGTAACTAAAGACCTTACAGTGAAAGCTGATATCAACTACAGGATGTGAACATTATATAACACATTAGACCTTTCAGGCAACAATTTTCAACATAAGACAGAGTAGAGCCATGAACCCATTTACCTACATCCACAGGATAACGCTGAGAAAATAGAAACTGAGGTCTTTATACTGTGGATACTCTGGATACAATCCTCCATGTTCATAGAGACTAATGACATAACTAATTTAAAGAGGATCTGTCACTAGAATGAACAACTTTAACTGCATACATTATTAAGTAGATCTCAGACCCGATGAGGCTAATGTACTTACTTTGAAAATTCATGTAAGACTGGCTGATCCCTCTGAAAAATTTCCCACCAGATATTAAAATAACCATTTTAGTCTAGGTTCACATTTCAGGATGGTTACGTTGCATCGTATGCGCTTGCGCACCCGTAGGTGAAAACGCATGTGAACGCGTGTAAACGAAGCGTTTTACAGACGCAAACGCATAGCTTTTCGGATGCAGGTCCGCAACGTTCACATGCGTTTGTCTGCGTTTTAACCCTTGCGCATGCGTTTTCTATCTGCATGCGTTAGGTAAACTAGCCCAATTTTCAGTGACCCAGACTACAGACACGCCCATGGGCAGTGGCCTTAAGGAAGACATAAAAATAGACCCTGCCCATAGTTATGCCTGTAGCTGGTTGCTGATGAGAGAGAGAAGATGGAGCTTGGATTTGACAGCTTTTACAGAGAATTGGACTTGGCGATGAACACTGCAGTATCTTATGCCATGGCTTGCGAGGGACATCGGCGCCGAGCAAGGGAACGAAGACGTCGGCCACCTCGCCGTCTATGGCAGCACCCTATCGTCGAGCTTCGGGGTACACGTGGAGTGTACCACTCCTTGTTCCATGAGTTGCAAGAAGATCTGCTGAAGTTCCACGACTACACTACATGTCCGTGGACAGCTTCCTGCACTTGCTGAGACGTGTCCAAGATGTCATCTGCCGCACTGACACACAGCTACGAAGATGTATTTCTCCAGAGGAACGTCTCCTGGTCACCCTTCGGTATGTATTTTTATCGCAACTATATTGTTTATCAACTGTACGCCTCCTTGACATCCTGTGTCCTGTTCCTGTTTAGTCCTCTCTGACGTGTGAAATCTCCAGGCCCCTAGTCCCTGTCAATTCTATCCTCGTTACGTTCCACCTCCTGCAATAGCATCTCTGCTGAACTACACCTTCTGCTTTTTGTCATTAATTTGTCTTAACTATTTGTCTTCTTCCTTTGCAGATTCCTGGCTACCGGCGAAACATTATCATCGCTACACTTTCAATTTCGGCTGGGATTGTCTACACTTTCTGGGATAGTGCAGGAGACGTGTCAAGCTATCTGTGAGTGTCTACGGCCAGACTTCCTCCCTCCCACCACCAGCGAGCTCTGGTTACATAAAGCATCCAGATATGAAGAAGTCTGCCAGTTTCCCAACTGCGTGGGGGCCGTAGATGGGAAACACATCAGGATCCAGAAGCCAGCAGGATCAGGATCAGAGTATTATAACTACAAGAAATTCTTCTCAGTAATACTCATGGCCATTGCCGATGCAGACTGCTGCTTCACGGCTGTGGATGTGGGACAATATGGCCGAGCCAATGACTCCTCTGCGTTCAAAAACTCTGATATGGGCAGGAAGCTTTATACAAACACTTTTGCCATTCCTCCACCCAAACCACTACCACACACTGATGGACCTGACATGCCCTTTGTAATTGTGGGGGATGAAGCCTTCCAAATGTGTGTGAACTTGGTGAAGCCATACTCCAGCCGGCAGTTAACATACACAAGACGAATCTACAACTACCAGCTTTCCCAGGCGGACAGTAGAATGTGCTTTTGGCTTGCTGGTAGCTAGGTGGCGCATTCTATCGACCTCTATCAACTTAAAAACTGACACCATCATCGATGTTGTACGAGCCTGTGTTGTCTTACATAATTATGTCCATCAAATGGAAAAACCACGACTGGACCTTGATGAACCTCAAAGTACCAACCTGGTAGATTTCCAACAAGACATCGTGCGCTCAAGTCTGGAGGTGTTGAGCATGCGGGACTCCTTTGCTTCCTACTTTGTCTCAAACGAGGGCCGAGTCGACTGGCAGGACGACATGGTGTGATTTGTTACAAAATTATTTCAAAGCACCTTTGTTTGTACTACGGCAGTACGCCATAATTATGTTTGCATTTAAAATCTATGTCCTGAAAACACCTAAAATGTAAAGTTAATATGTGTCACCATTCATGTAGCGTTATGCTGTAATGATTGACATCTGTTAATGTCTGTCCCAACTTTGTTTTTTCTACACACTCCCGATTTCAAAGCACACATTCATTAAATTTTTGTTTTTGGATACACTTTGAGTGGTTATTTACCCAACTTTGTGGTGTTATGTGTGTTTCACAAGTTTGTCTCCTATCTAGCCTCCATCCTGCAATACCTGTGTCCATCTATGTAGCATACATCATCCCATCACACTCTGTAGCTTGGTATATTTCAAACATCCTAATCTATCTGATAAGCCACTTCACACACACAGAGATCTGAGTCTAATATCTGAACAGATCTCTGGTTGCAGTGAAATCATGGATACATTGCTCCATGTTGTACACAGCCACAAAATGGAGCAATGTATCCATAATTTCACTGCAACCAGAGATCTGTTCAGATATTGGACTCAGATATCTGTGTGTGTGAAGTGGCCTATAGATAGATAATGGGATGGAATGAGGTATGCTAGATACATAGCGAAAAACAGGGACGGCAGGATGGATGCTAGATAGATTAATTGAGGACTGCCATGATGCTCGCTACATAGCTAAACATAGGTATGGCAGGATCATCCATCCTGAAATACCTGGGTGCATCTATGTAGCAGATATCATTCCTTCCCAGTATGTATGTATGATAATATCATACATCCTTCTATCCAATGATCTATCACAGAGCTAGATAATGGGATGGAATGAGGTATGCAGCATACATAAGCGAAAAACACGGAGGGCATCATGGATGCTTGAAAGATAAACTCAGGGATGGGAGGCTGGCTATACATATTTAACCACATAGCTGCACAGAAACCCACCTTAATAATTATTTTACTTAACTCTATCCAATGAAGTCAATAAAAAAGAATAAAATGGTAAACCAAACATAATTTATTGAACAAATAACAGCCATAAAACTGGCCAAATCAAAGTCAGAACGTAAAATACAACAATATCTGCAAGTCCATTGTCACAGTGATGTGAAAGTTGATGCTTGAAATTTGCCTGTGGAATTAGTGGTGCTGCTGCTGCTGTTGCTTCTGGATCCCGGTGGCACTGTGAGGGCAATGTCCGATGGAAAAGTTGTTAAAGTCTCTGTGGGAATATTCACAGTCGGTGTTGAGAGACTTGGGCGGTTAGTCAGTGGGTTGTTGCAGAGGTGTACAACGGAGTACCAGCCACCTCTAAAGTCAAATACGTACACACATGGGGAGAGGACGGAAGGGTAGAAGGTGTAAAAGTGTCTAGGAGAAGAGATGGGACCGAGGATGGAAATGAAACGTTTGAAAAAAGGGAGAGATTAGACTGGGTGTGAGGAGTGGAAACCTGTAGGAGTGCAACATTTGCCGGTGAAGTAGCAGGGGTGAAGAGGTCTGGAAGGTGCTGCTGTTTTTTCGGTCGACCAACCTTGCGCTGTGGTGCAGCGGTTTCCACATTTTCCTGTTTTTTTTTTTTCGCATTTTAGACTGCTGTTGCTGGCTTTCCAAATCCTTTGCTTTTGGGGTCTTGGTCCTTTTCCGGGGCTTCATGGGTGTCATCAACTCAGCTGGCATTTGTAAGAGAGGTTTACCTTGACTCTTGTGTTGTAAAAAAGGCTTTTTGGTAGGTGGAACACCAGTTTTTTTTAGAACAGAGCTACAGGATGAAGGAGGCTTGGCTGTAATGACTGTGGAGATTGCAACATCGCTTTGAGGTTGCAACAACGCTGGGTCTGTGCAAGGAGTTTTGTTTGATGTCATGACTCTTGACATTGGTTGAGTTGGCCGGCCCTGCTGAAATGCGTCGTCTGAGCGAGGAGTTGGAATGGCTGTGTGGACATTCTGGCTGGAACCGACTGTCCGGCCCGGCAGGACTGCGGTGCTGGAGCGAGGATTGGCCGAAGTAGCTGTAACTCTGTGGCTGTGAACATCAGGCTGACCATCTAGTACTGCGCTTGCTGAGCTGAAGACTGCCCGAGAGGTACTCATTAAAGTACTTGATGTTCGGCGGGAGTCAGGTCGAAGCGGAGATGATGTAAGCAGGGCGGTGTAAGAGGGAACATCTGGTGCCAAGTTCAGTGCTGCGGAGGACTGAGAGAAGTTCAGTGATGTGGAGGTTGTCAATGGTTGTCCATGTTCCAACTCAGCTGGTTGAGTCAAGCTCGTTGTTCTTTCTAAATTGATTGGTGGACGAATGTGGAATGTTGGCTGATGCTGTTGAAACGCCATTTGATGCATGTGCTGTTGTTGCTGCTGTTGTTGGTGCTGTTGTTGTTGCTGCTGCTGCTGCTGTTGCAATGCCAGCCGATATGCGCCCTGACAGGAAGTCATGACATTTATCTGAAACTCAGGTTCTAAGTTATCCGTCACGCACTTCTCCATACATGAGAAAAAATGTCGGGCCGGTCTACTAAGGTCGGCCTCCAGGCGATCCAGTCGTCCGGTAACTTCACCAAAAAGAGTCTGCATAAACACAAAACCCTTTTCAACAGAGTTACCAAGACGCCTCATAGACTCCTGGAAGCTCGAACTTAGATGGAGAAACTCAGGCATGAGTGTCCTATCACTGGCCCTCTGTCTCTGCCGTGATGTTCCCACCAAGGAGGGACAAGAGGCCTGGGATAGGGGATAACTGTCTGTGCCGGCAACCTGGGTTCCAGATAATGTAAAGTCCACACCTTCTCCCTCTGCTGTCTGACTTTGCGAAGAATGTGCGGTGTCGCTCTGTGAAGACAGATTCTGGGACCTTGCTGCATCAGACGGTTGTGCAGTGCTGCTCCAAGTCCTGTGGGTAAAAAACAAAAGGAAAAAAGATTTAGAAAAAAAACGAAATGGACTAGTTCTCTTGCCTACTACTACCGTCTATTGCCCTGCCTCGTTGCCTACAGGTAACTTTATCTTCTCGATGACAACAAACAACAGCCCCCCTCCTCTACCCCCAACTACAGCCTCCCAACTACAGCACCCAACTACAGCCTCCAACTACAGCCACCCAACTACAGCTTCCAGTATTTTTTAAAATTTCCAAGGAATACTTACACACGTTGTGTAACGACATCCCGCAGAAAATCGAGCTGTTGGTGGTAGATGTAAGGCTTTTTTCTTTGAAGGCTTGGAACCACTGCGCACATTCTGCTTGACTCTCTTATCCTTATTGTATCAGTCCTTCATAGAGCGCCACCGAACGGTCAGAGACTTCACTAGAATGGAGAGAGTAAATCACTTGATTAATGTTCACATTTCCTGAGTGTGGACAGAGAACGCATTTTGCCCGCCCAAACAAAACTTACTAAAGGCTTCTTGGTCCTTGACAGGTGCAGCGTCATAGCCCGGCCACATAATTCTGGCAATCTGTGCCCATTGTCTTCGCAACACAATATTGTCAAAGTGTTTGCGGTCACGTGGGTCCCAAATCGCCGATCGCTCATGAACAAGTGGTATTAACTTGTCATTGTCCACATACGGGTGGCCCATGTCAACAGTCTCCTAGAATGTAATAAATATGATGATAATTGCAACGATACATTTCCAACACATCACATTTCCCAAACTTAAGCACTTACAATTGGGTTATCCACATTTTCTGTGTCGTCACCAATACTATGGGCTGATTCCTCTCCACTTTCCTCACTGTCTTGGTTGTCCACCTCTGTTTCATAGTCCTGTATAAGAACCCTTAGTGTTATTTTGGCCTATTTTTCAGAAGAATACTTTGAAACAAGCAAGTGTTGACTTACAGGGTCACTAGGTTCAGCTTGATGAGGGTCCATGTATTCACTGCAATCGGACATCTTGGCGCAGCAGTGTCACTCAGCCCGGAAGAACCACAATCGACAGAAAGTGGGTAACGAGCCAGCAGCAATAGACACCTCTATACATCAACAGCAGCAACAGCAGCACCTACAGCAGGGGCACACAATGACAAAGGTGTAAATGTAAAGACTACAGACAGGTGCAATGTCAGACCAACAAGTGACACAAAGTGACATGCATTAGGCCACAGAACACATGGGCCCAAGGCCATACTCCTGGTAGCAGGGACCCCCAAATGACACACATACATTATGCAGCAGGGACCCCCAAAATGACACTGTCACATACATTAGGCAGCAGGGACCCCCAAAATGACACTGTCACATACATTAGGCAGCAGGGACCCCCAAATGACACTGTCACATACATTAGTCAGCAGGGAACACAAAATGACACACATACATTAGGCAGCAGGGACCACAAAATGACACATACATTAGGCAGCAGGAACTCCCAAAATGACACATACATTAGGCAGCAGGGAACACAAAATGACACATACATTAGGCAGCAGGGACCCCCAAAATGACACTGTCACATACATTAGGCAGCAGGGACCCCCAAAATGACACTGTCACATACATTAGGCAGCAGGGACCCCCAAAATGACACTGTCACATACATTAGGCAGCAGGGACCCCCAAAATGACACTGTCACATACATTAGGCAGCAGGGACCCCCAAAATGACACTGTCACATACATTAGGCAGCAGGGACCCCAAATGACACATACATTAGCAGCAGGAACACAAAATGACACATACATTAGGCAGCAGGGACCCCCAAAATGACACTGTCACATACATTAGGCAGCAGGGACCCCCAAAATGACACTGTCACATACATTAGGCAGCAGGGACCCCCAAAATGACACTGTCACATACATTAGGCAGCAGGGACCCCCAAAATGACACTGTCACATACATTAGGCAGCAGGGACCCCCAAAATGACACATACATTAGGCAGCAGGGAACACAAAATGACACATACATTAGGCAGCAGGGACCCCCAAAATGACACTGTCACATACATTAGGCAGCAGGGACCCCAAAATGACACTGTCACATACATTAGGCAGCAGGGACCCCCAAAATGACACTGTCACATACATTAGGCAGCAGGGACCCCCAAAATGACACTGTCACATACATTAGGCAGCAGGGACCCCAAAATGACACATACATTAGGCAGCAGGGAACACAAAATGACACATACATTAGGCAGCAGGGACCCCCAAAATGACACTGTCACATACATTAGGCAGCAGGGACCCCCAAAATGACACTGTCACATACATTAGGCAGCAGGGACCCCCAAAATGACACTGTCACATACATTAGGCAGCAGGGACCCCCAAAATGACACATACATTAGGCAGCAGGGAACACAAAATGACACATACATTAGGCAGCAGGGACCCCCAAAATGACACTGTCACATACATTAGGCAGCAGGGACCCCCAAAATGACACTGTCACATACATTAGGCAGCAGGGACCCCAAAATGACACATACATTAGGCAGCAGGGAACACAAAATGACACATACATTAGGCAGCAGGGACCCCCAAAATGACACTGTCACATACATTAGGCAGCAGGGACCCCCAAAATGACACTGTCACATACATTAGGCAGCAGGGACCCCCAAAATGACACTGTCACATACATTAGGCAGCAGGGACCACCAATGACACAGTCACATGCATTAGCCCACAGAACATATGGGCCTAAGGCCATACTTCGGGCAGCAGGGACCCCCAAATCTAGCAACACAGAGGCGTCCCACACCCTCCCAGCAACATTGTACTACAGGGGATCAGATCTCATTATTACATGCTTATTAAAATTGAATATACTTTACCAACCAAAACCAGAACCAGGAACCACGAATGAAGACAGTACCAGACCCAGATCCAGGTAGAACACAGCAGGCAGCCAGGCAGGCAGACAGGCAAGATGGGATGGACGGATCCAGGGATTCCTTGCAGGTCCACAGGCAGCCCTCCAGGGAAGATCCCAACAGAAATTAATCCTGGAAGCAGTATTCTGACGCAGGGTGCAGGAAGATCCAGGCCCAGGTCCATCCAGCAGTCCTCATCTATGCAGGGTCCAAAGGTGTGGCCGTTGAGTCTTGCCTCCCAGGAGCTGGTAGTTATATACAGGATGTGTTGTGGGCTGGTTCATGGGCAGAGAGTATGCTGGACGCCAAAAACTCTTTTTGAGCATGCGCACTAAGGTGTCCGCATGCGTTTCATCCGCTGGTGTCCGCAAAACCATCCGCATGCGTACAGTCTCATAGGGGGCTAATGTTAATTGCATCCGCAGCGTGCGCATGCGGACACTTTAATTTTTTTGGACGCGCCGAAAAATGCTACAAGACGCATTCCCTGCCGGCATAAAATCTTCTTCTCCGTCCGCATGCGTACGGTAACGCGGCTCAACGCGAACGAACGTAGCTATGTGCGGATGACTGTTAATCCCATGTTAAAGATAGGTGCGCAAACCGCATGCGTATTGCGGGACACAGAGCCGCACCGTCCGTGGCGCAAACGTCCTGAAATGTGAAGGCACCCTTATGAGTCCAGTTAGATCTTAAATAAGAAGTGATTGTTATTGGCAGAGCTGAGGTCGCATGTTGGTTTCTACATGCTAAAAAGAAATGAAACGTAGCAGGCAGGTGAAAATAATAGGGCTTTATAGGCTAAAGTGCAGATTACGCTGTAGACAATTTAGCTCTAAAATGACAATATTTTTATCTATGTTTGCCAAACATTAAATTTTCAAGGACTTATATTTTTATATGGTTAACAAATCTGACAGAGGATGATGGGAAGGGGGTTTAGATATTTTTCTGTACTGAAAATTCTATTGAATATGTTTCCTGCTTTTGCCGATATAAAATATTAATGCTAAAAGCAAAACTCATTTCTAAGGTTCTTTTCTCATCTACAGAGGACATGCAGTGTTATGAGAGTGTTCTTAATTATATTCTGTGTGACAAGTATGATTATCTTATTTTTACAAGCAGTAATGTGAAATAACACAGGTGTAAAAGTGTTCTACACACCAGAGGTAAAGTAAGATGACATGTCGGCGTTATGTTCCTAGCCATTAATGTACACTAAGGAATTGTGGGCTATAGCATCCGCTATGATAGTTAAGTACTTAATACTTTATCTGCTCATGTAAATGTCATTGTAAATATGAATGCCATTCGACAAGACTGTGAACTGTTTATGCTTGGGATTGTTCCACCAAGGGACTAAATGTAACTTTTAATATCACTTTTCAGTGCCTTCTTAGTACTTTACATCTTTTATTCTCACTTTATTATTTTTCCCAGCACAAAACATTTAGCACATTTACAAATTAAAGAATGAAAATGCCTGATCTATTCAAATTCTCAATGGAGAAAAGTTACAAAAGTTGTTTCTAAAGCATAATACAAATCATTATTTCATTGATTAATTATCATTCACATATCATTGCCATTGAAACAGAATGTGTAACATATCTGCTAACTACAATTGTTAAACTTAAGATATAAAGTTTAACTTTCATTTTACATAAAACATATAGAAAAGCCTCATCTTACTTGCTCTTGACTAATTCACAGAAAAAAATGACAAAAATGGGAAGCCCCCATGATAAAGGTGGAGGCAGCACAGTGCAAAATACCAATGAAACAACCAACATTTTTGTTGATTTTTCAGTTAATTGTTTTTGCATTTTTGCTTATATTTCTCAAGAAAATGAAGACCCTTGACGTGGATTGCAAGCTTGTGTACTATGGCCAAAGTGGCTAGCAATACCTCATGTATGATATACAGCCTTTTTTTACCATCTTTACATAAAAATCATTACTGCATTTAAATGCAATTTAACCCAATTGATGCTTTTTTTTGTTTTTTTAAAGAATTTAGTAAATTATGAGAGCCATTTGCTTGGCCCATAACTCTACTCAGACTGCTGGTTTTAGATAAGGCGAGTCAACTAGATTAACAAGAAAAAAGTTTAGCTACTCAGCAAATTGAATTCACATACACTATCAATCACCTGTAACAGCGCTGAGAGAAGCTATCCAAGGGCAGAGGTGGAATATTCTAATCTCCAGCTATGGTCCCCTGCCGGATCATTAAAGTATATTTTCTTTGAAATTCTGGCACATTCCAGAAAGAGACACCAAACTACAATCGTGCAGCCAGTCTCTGTTCCATGCTGACTGCAGTTTGAATAGGATCAATCATGTGACAAGATTTCTTTAAAAAAATACATCGGAATCTGAGAGTCTTCAGTGGTTGATACCTTTTAATGGCTAACTGAAAACATGTAAACATATCAAGCTTTCGGGACACTATAGCCCCTTCATCAGGCTGATAATGACACAGATTCTAAAGACACATACATATACACTATACTTAAACAGGATGAGATGGTGCAGTAAATATGACAGGTGACGTAAAGCAGAGTCAGGCTGGGGGGAGGGAAAGGAGCTGGGAAAGTGAAACCAGTGTCATCAAGAAGTTTACAGCCAATGGCACTGTGGCTAACCTCCCTAATGTTCACGGAAAAGAAAAATTGACGAGAGATTTCAACGCAAGATTGTGCGGATGGTGGATAAAGAAGCTCGACTAACTTCCAAACAAGTTCAAGCTGCCCTACAGTCCGAGGGTACAACAGTGTCAACCAGTACTATCCGTCGACGTCTGAATGAAAAGGGACTGTATGGTAGGATACCCACAAAGACCTCTCTTCTTACCCGAGACATAAAAAAGCCAGCTGGAGTTTGCCAAAACTTACCTGAGAAAGCCTAAGGCCCCTTTCACATCTCTGCGTTTGCTGCGTTTTGCTTCATTTGCGTTTTTTTCCGCGTTTTTACTGCGTGGCAAACAACGTTTTGGGCTGCGTTTGCAAAAACGCATGCGTTTTGCGTTTTTCCAAACGCACATGCGTTTTGACATGCGTTTTTGCATGCGTTTTTCATGCGTTCCCATTAAAATCAATGGGGACAAAAACGCATGCGTTTTCATGCGTTTTTTGCGGTAAAAACGCGGAAAAAACGCAAATGAAGCAAAACGCAGCAAACGCAGAGATGTGAAAGGGGCCTAAAATGTTTTGGAAGAATGTTCTCTGGTCAGATGAGACAAAAGTAGAGATTTTTGGGCAAAGGCATCAACATAGAGTTTACAGGAGAAAAAAAGAAGCATTGAAAGGAAAGAACACGGTCCCTACAGTCAAACATGGCGGAGGTTCCCTGATGTTCTGGGGTTGCTTTGCTGCCTCTGGCACTGGACTGCTTGACCGTGTGCATGGCATTATGAAGTCTGAAGACTACCAACAAATTTTGCAGCATAATGTAGGGCCCAGTGTGAGAAAGCTGGGTCTCCCTCAGAGGTCATGGGTCTTCCAGTAGGACAATGACCCAAAACACACTTCAAAAAGCACTAGAAAATGGTTTGAGAGAAAGCACTGGAGACTACTAAGGTGGCCAGCAATGAGCCGAGACCTGAATCCCATAGAACACCTGTGGAGAGATCTAAAAATGGCAGTTTGGAGAAGGCACCCTTCAAATATCAGGGACCTGGAGCAGTTTGCCAAAAAAGAACACTAATAATTATTGGTATTGCATATGAATTGTATGTATAAAACTAAAAAGCTAGTCCACAATTATTATGATATGTTGTTGCAGAGTACATCCGAACAATAATAATTTAATATTTTATGTAATAAATTTTTAATTTTGCTTGTAATTGGTACCTGAATAAGTTTGTAAAACTATGAAATTATGAATAAAAATCAATTTTGTATGATAAAGTGGTCAGTTTCATATGTCACCAGTGTACCTCAGGTGAGGCAACACTGATATATGATTTTGGATATATCTGCCAAAGAAGAATGGTCTAAAATTCCAGCAGAGCATTGTAAGAAACTCATTGATGGTTACCGGAAGCAGTTGATCGCAGTTATTTTGACTAAAGGTTGTGCAACCAAGTATTAGGCTGAGGGTGCCAATACTTTTGTCTGGCCCATTTCTGGAGTTTTGTGTGGAAATGATCAAGGTTTTGCTTTTTGCTTCATTCTCTTTTGTGCTTTTTCTTTTAAGACAAATTAAATGAAGATAATAATACCAAAGAATTTGTGATTGCAATCATTTTCAGGAAGAAATTGAGTATTTTCTGACAGAATTGCAGGGGTGTCAATACTTTTGGCCACAACTGTATAAGATTATAAGCATGCAAAGACCATGTCTGAGTGCCATGTTTTTGTGTTTTTTTTCTACTGAATACATCTAAAATCAAGTTTTTCCAGAGCTTATGTGCTCTAGCAGCAACATTTTAACCTCTTCATCCCCCAGCCTGTTTTTACCTTTCTGCATAGACCATTTTTTTCAATTCTGACTGGTGTTACTTTGAGGTTATAAAGCTATGTGTGCACAAGAGACTAGTGGTGTGGATTTTTGGAGACAAAAATCTGCATCTTCTGACAAAATATGCACCAAAAAAGGTGTTATGCGCACAATTCATTTTTCTGGTGCCTATTTAGTGCGGGAAAAGATTTTTGCCCAGCATATGTGATAAGTTATAGTATGTTAATGTGATTAATATTTATTGGGAGCATGTACCGTATTTTTCGCTTTATAAGACGCACCAGATTATAAGACGCACCCCAAATTTGGTGAAGGAAAAGAGAAAAAAAAATGTTTAATGTTAAATGGGGGTCATCTTATAATGCCAGTGTCCATCTTACAATCAATATGTCCCTCATCCTGGTACATGACTTCACCCATCCTGGTATATATGTCCCCCATCCTGGTTTATATGTCCCCCCATCCTGGTATATATGTCCCCCCATCCTGGTATATATGTCCCCCCATCCTGATATATATAGCCCTCCCATTCTGGGATATAGCCCTCCCATTCTGGATATGGCCCCCTTATCTTGGGTGGGTACACCTTCCCTTAGGTGGGCACACATCCCCCTGTGCAAGCACACGTCCCCCTGTGATAGCACACGTCCCCCTGTAATCATTATGCCACCCCCAATCTTGGATATGTCCTCCCATTACTGTGTATGCTCCCCCATGCTGCTGCCCACACTAAAATTACAAACACTTTCAACTTACCTCTCCAGCGCTTGCTTCCATCTCTCCCTGCTTTGGCTGCACTTCCTGGGTTCCGTGGAAGCTGGTCATGTGATCGGGGTGCGGCAAGCAGTGAGAGATGGAGGCAAGCGCCGGAGAGGTAAGTTGAAAGTGTTTGTTATTTTAGTTTGGGCAGCAGCATGGGGGGACATCCACAGTGATGGGGGGATGCAGACACATGTGATATGCCCGCACCCCTGTCCATACCTCGGCGCAGCTTCAGCACCAAGGTGATGGACAGTGAGTGCAGTGCATATTAGAGGCTAATGAGGCTAATGAGTTGGAGCACGTAACCTCCCACCTCCTCTGCAGCCCACAGCCCCAGCTCCCGGACACAGCTCCAGAGCCACCACAACCCCTCCCTACAGCACAGAAAGTAAATAAGGATTATAAAACACACCACCCACTTTCCTCCAAAATTTGGGAGAACAAAAGTGTGTCTTATAATCTGAAAAATACAGTATATAATATGTGGGGACCTGGTGAGGGGCTGCATGATTGTGTAAAAACATTACTTTATTATAAACGCTGTTTAAAGTCCTGTCTGCTTTTGCAACCAGAGTGGGGACTTCTCTGCCTCTTCTACGCAATTTGTGTAAGAGCGCAAGCTACGCCTATTCTGAAAGTTCTCTACGCATTGAACTGTCGAAAGTGGTGTAGATAGTGCTCCTATGCCAACTCTGACAGTTAAGTGTGTAAAGAACTTTTAGAATAGGCATAGCTTGTACTCATACGCAAATTGCGTAGAAGAGGCAGAGAAGTCCCCGCTCTGGCTGCAAAAGCCGACGGGACTTCAAACTGTTTTGAAAACACTATTATAAACACTATCATGCAGCCCCTCACCAGGACCCACATATTATATACATTCTCCAAATAAATTTTAATCACATTAACACACTATAACATGGGGCACAAGCCCTTGGTTCTGAGGTGTTACGAACATAAAATCACATACGTTGGTCTAAAATCTGCACCATCCCCAGACTAAATATGCACCAAAAAATGCATTGTTTGCATAACACATTTTTTGGTGCGTATTTTGTCCTGTGCGCACATACCTAACTCTGAAACGCTTCAACATATCCCAATGACTCCGAGAATGTTTTTTTTCATGACAATAGTGTACTTCATGTTAGTGGTAGATTCAGGATGATATTTTTTTGGTTTATTTGTGAAAATATTGAAAATTTGGTGAAAAGTTTGCATATTTAAAATTTTTATGCCCTTAAAGCGAAGTGCTCTGTCACAAAAAATAGAAGCGTTAAAATATTATCAGCAATTTCTCATTTTTTCCAACAAAATTAACCAAATTATTTTTTAAGGACCACATCACATATAAAGTGGCTTTCAGAGGCCTATGTGACAGAAAATACACAAAAGTGACACCATTCTGAAGACTGCACCCCTAAAAGTCCTCAAACCACTTGTTTATTAACCCTTCAGGTGCTTCACAAAAACTTAAGCAATGTGAAAGGAAAAAATAAACATTTGTTCTGGCGGTGCTGTGAGGAAGCTCTGGGAACCGACGGCATCATAGCAACGGTTACTAGGTATATTGCTGACAGCAGCGGCATCTGACGGGGTTGCACTAAGAATGGCGCATCTGGTGTGCATGGACCAGTGGCTGAAAAGTGCGGAGACTCTAAGGAAGACCCGATTGACAAGCAGACAGCATCCACATCCACAACCCCAGGTTAGATGGTGCCGATGCAGGGCGGAAGGAGTAGGGAAAGAATTGCAGCCACAGCAGGGGGATGGGAGAGAAGAGACCCCAGCTGAGAGATCTGAGGACCAGGGGGGAGAGAAGGATTAGAGGCAATCACTTACCATCACATATTGCAAAATGCTTGCTAAGGAGGTATCTAAGTAGCGGACAATTAATATAAGACTAACAGTGAGGGAGGCAGTGAGAGACTCCCTAGCAGAGTTGCAGGAAACTTCAGCTCAGCATGCCAGCAGGCTAGATACACTAGAACAGAGGCTGTCCAAAGCAGAGGACTGACTGATCATAATGGAGCAGGAACTGGCTCTGGCACATAAACAATCTTGCTGGATAAGGGATATAGTGGATGATCTCGAGAAAAGATCATGCAGGAGCAATCTCAGAATAGTGGGGCTCCCTGAATCCATCATGCACCATCATCTAAACGACATATGTGAGTTGGAGTTCCCCCACGCTCTAGGTCTGCAGAGCAAGTGTAAAGTAGAAATGGCACACAGAGTGGGGCCCCCAGGGCCTGCAGCAGTGACAAACATACAGGACACCAACAGAAGAGAAACGACTCTTCTCCAGAAACTCAGACAAGTAATAATGAAATATTTAGAATATAAGGACAAAGAGGCTCTTTTAGGGCTTTAGGAACAGGAGACAGCTGCTGTTGCTCAGGGGTCACAAAGTGCTCTTATTCAGAGACTACTCAGCAGAGGTGAACCAAAAACGCAAGGAGTTCAGCGTGGTCTTCAGCCTACTATACAGAAGGAGAAAAAAACAGCACTGTTGCGCCACACCACTAAATTTTACCACAATGTGGTTCTATTAAATGAACACTAACCTTTCCAGGTTGTGCACGAATCCGCGCAACCAGATTAAGCGTATAGAGAGATAGGGTCCATAAAGTTGATGATCATCCGACCTCTGTGCGAAGAAAAGATATTTTACGCTCCTTGAGTTAATGGAAATTACTTCCTTGTCTCCTCAGAGCCGGCTGATCATGTGATGAACACGGGTGGAGTTTGGATGATGTACTGCCAGGTCCTGTGGACTTGCCCAAGCTGCTCGCTACACCGCACCCCCAAAGGGAGAATAGGTATGAATGATAGAAGGAGCGGTGTTAGAATGCGGCGCTAGGTAACACAAGATCAAGCCTTCATAGAATTACCTTAAGTTTATTACACAAAGCTGCAGGGTGCGACTGTGGCGCCCGCAACGAGTGCGTCACAAGAGGGTATTGCAGCCATAAATGCAGCCGCAATATTCTCTGACTCAGCAATGGTCCGGTTAACATAGAGATCCAACCCTACATACAACACCTAGAACAGAGGGCCAATCATAGGTCCTGGGGGTGGAGTGTTAGGGTAGTGTAGTAGAACACACAAGAATCTAGACAGAGAGGAGAATAGTCTAGAACTCGGAGAAGAAGGGTCTAGGACTAGAACTTGGAGAGGAGCGGGGCCTCCGCACCCCGTGCGGGCCCCTGGGCCGTCACCGGTCGGGTGTCAGCACCTGAGGCCTTAACCACCGGGATTGGGCATTATCTACACGGGTTCCCAAAAGACTCCCGTGCCCACAACTCACAGCCGGTTCACTGGTACCGAAGCTGGCAGCAGTTCACCTCTGCCACGCGAACCAGAAGAGTGGAGGAGCAGCTTCAAAGGAGCACCCCACCACCAGCAACTTCCAGTCGTCTAACCAGCGGTGTACCCACTGAGGGATCCAAGGCTCCCCAAAACATCCAGAACGTACAACATGGATAGGGCATTGAAGCAGCCTCCCCGTACCCGACCTGGTATTCCTGGGCGACACTGGCAACTAAATAGGTAGAATGGAGGAACACTGCGGATCTCTAAGGGACACCATCACTGCTGAGTCCACCCGGTCTACTACTCAACCACTGTATGCCATGTACTGCCTGCTGGTTACAGTAAAGACCCGTTGCAGAGACTTTCTGTGTCCGTGCTTCCTTATGAACTGTCCGTCCGCACTAAAAGGTAACCGCAGCTGCCGCACAACATCTTGAGCAGCTCCAGCCTCCGGGGACCACCGCTCAGCCTGTGGGGAGCGTAACATCTTGCTGCTGTCCATCCCCCGGGGGCTCCGCAGCGTCGGTAGTCCTTACCGAACTACTCATAGGTGGCGTCACGAATAAATTAAAACCCCTTTAATCTGTTCCACCAAGACGTCTTCACTTTTGATTTGCACTACACCGGGCCCCACTACCGGCAGGCGCGGTCCACCCGTGACAAGGAGGAAGGAAGCATCGCCTGTCTAAACCGGAGTCCCGGCCCCGGTGAGACAGAAAATGGCGTCACGAACAGGATACGAGCAGGCCCGTTACTCAACGGGTATATCGTGCTTAAACTGGACTTTATTGTCTACAATTTGGACTTTGTTCGTCCCTAAAAGAACTTTCCCGCCTTTTCACCATTGGGTCAAGATGGCGCCCAAGATGGCGTTCCCGCCACAAGAAGCCGCCACGTGCAAGCCCAGGAGTGAGTCAACCCCCCCCTCATCGTGGGAGGGCTAAAGACAAAAGGCGCCAAACTCTTTGTCCGCCCTGATTGCTCGAATCAACCATGGGGGCGGACCCCAAAGACTTTTCCCACGATTGGACTACAAAAAGCCCACAGGAAATGGGAGTGTGAGACAGACTTCTTCACCAGCTCTACCAGAACGTTTACCGGTTGAACGGGTGTGGTTTCCCTCCAAGAAGAGAATGGCCAGCACGAGACTCCAAGACTTAATGCGGGAGGTCGAGGCGGAGGCCAGAGCAGCCATAGGCCAACCGGGTCCGGATCCTGCCCTTACCATAGACGGCAGCCCCGACTTCTGGCTAGAGGCTCTACAAGACCTCCGGGTGCGATTACTTGAGACAGTGGAATGGACGATTCGCAGTTGGAGCGCGACCCTAGGCAGAAGACTCCATCATGCGATGCAGCAGAGCCGACCGGGTACAGCTTCTCCAAGCCCAGACAACATCGCCAGTTTTTCAACAGCCTCACCGTCGCCCACCACCTGTCCTGCTTCATCACCGGAGCCCATAGACTGTGTTATTCCCGTGAGGACCACAGCTCGACCCGTTCCAGCGGTTAACCCTGCAGCCGACCCCGTTCCAGAGCCGGAGCTTCCAATATGCTCCCACGAAGAAGCCGACACATACCTGGTTCCACCTGCGGAACCTGCGACTAGTTTCACCACTACCGAGACTGTCGCCTGTTTTCTCCCCTGAACCGGAGGCCTCCTCTGCAAATACAGAGGCCTACCTGGTGACCGGGATTGAAACACCACTTCCCGCTGCTACAGAAAAAGAGGCAGGCAGCCTGGAAGTCCTGCACAACGATCCCGAGGAGAACTTTGCAGCACAGCCACCCACCGATCAAGAGGATTCCATCCCATCGTCTTCGTCAGCCGAGCAGCCCGACGTAGTCATCGAAGGAGAGGTCGAGGAGGATGATGAGGAGACCTACAGTCCAGCTGAGGATCTCTACACCGGGTTCGCCTGGGGAGACACAAGGAACCCTTCTGCCGGGCGATCAGCTCGGGTGCACTGGTCGGGTGCTGCCGCAACAGCATCTTCTCCGGTTCCGTTAAACCGGGCTCCACTCCAGACTGCCCACCAAGCTCGAGCGGTTCAACAACCAGCACGCCGTAGTGACTTTATCCACACGCCGCACCACTCCGACGAAGAGGTACGTCGTATCCGGAGAGACGAGTGGCACACTCGACTGCAAGCTAACATGCAGGCTCGCGCCGAGGCCCGCCGCCAATCTCCATTGCCTGAACAATTCCGTAAAACCGGGTGGGTAAGCACATTTAACTTGTCCACCGGGTGGGGATTCGTAAGGGAGGAGGGTGTGAGTACCGAAGTATTTGTGGGGCGCCATGATGTGGAATCGCACCTACCGCGAGGTCATCCAAACCGAGACTTGTATAGAGGGGACATTGTAACCTATGAGCGACATGTATGCTGTGACGGGTGGTTCGCTATACGAGTCCGGAACACTGCCCTCCATAAGTGACTGTTGTTGTTTGAACTTTTCTACTAAAGAGACTTCTTCCTGTTTGCACCATAACACCGCGACTTGGCGGCTACAGCCTGAACTTTTATTCTAAGGACAGTCGACCGCCCGCCGGGTCCGCGCAATGTGTTAACCTGTTATTTACCTCACTTTTATGCATACGATGACTTGTCATTAATAAAAGTGTATTACCTGTTATAAAATATAAAAACCTCTGTAATGTGAGTAGTGTGACGCTTGGGGACAAGCGTATTCAACCAAGGGGGAGTGTGGCGCCCCGCAACGAGTGCGTCACAAGAGGGTATTGCAGCCATAAATGCAGCCGCAATATTCTCTGACTCAGCAATGATCCGGTTAACATAGAGATCCAACCCTACATACAACACCTAGAACAGAGGGCCAATCATAGGTCCTGGGGGGTGGAGTGTTAGGGTAGTGTAGTAGAACACACAAGAATCTAGACAGAGAGGAGAATAGTCTAGAACTCGGAGAAGAAGGGTCTAGGACTAGAACTTGGAGAGGAGCGGGGGCTCAGCACCCCGTGCGGGCCCCTGGGCCGTCACCGGTCGGGTGTCAGCACCTGATGCCTTAACCACCGGGATTGGGCATTATCTACACGGGTTCTCAAAAGACTCCCGTGCCCACAACTCACAGCCGGTTCACTGGTACCGAAGCTGGCAGCAGTTCACCTCTGCCACGCGAACCAGAAGAGTGGAGGAGCAGCTTCAAAGGAGCACCCCACCACCAGCAACTTCCAGTCGTCTAACCAGCGGTGTACCCACTGAGGGATCCAAGGCTCCCCAAAACATCCAGAACGTACAACATGGATAGGGCATTGAAGCAGCCTCCCCGTACCCGACCTGGTATTCCTGGGCGACACTGGCAACTAAATAGGTAGAATGGAGGAACACTGCGGATCTCTAAGGGACACCATCACTGCTGAGTCCACCCGGTCTACTACTCAACCACTGTATGCCATGTACTGCCTGCTGGTTACAGTAAAGACCCGTTGCAGAGACTTTCTGTGTCCGTGCTTCCTTATGAACTGTCCGTCCGCACTAAAAGGTAACCGCAGCTGCCGCACAACATCTTGAGCAGCTCCAGCCTCCGGGGACCACCGCTCAGCCTGTGGGGAGCGTAACATCTTGCTGCTGTCCATCCCCCGGGGGCTCCGCAGCGTCGGTAGTCCTTACCGAACTACTCATAGGTGGCGTCAAGAATAAATTAAAACCCCTTTAATCTGTTCCACCAAGACGTCTTCACTTTTGATCTGCACTACACCGGGCCCCACTACCGGCAGGCGCGGTCCACCCGTGACAAGGAGGAAGGAAGCATCGCCTGTCTAAACCGGAGTCCCGGCCCCGGTGAGATACGACCACAACGCGTTTCGACACACAAATCGGCGTCTTTCTCAAGTGGATCCACTTGAGAAAGACGCCAATTTGTGTGTCGAAACGCGTTGTGGTCGCACCCTGCAGCTTTGTGTAATAAACTTAAGGTAATTCTATGAAGGCTTGATCTTGTGTTACCTAGCGCCGCATTCTAACACCGCTCTTTCTATCATTCATACTATACAGAAGGAGCATTCCTTTCTCACTCTTGTATCCAGCAACTCTTGAAATAAAGGGGAATTATGGCACATTTAAATTCATGAAAGACCCCAAGTAGGAGTTGAGACTCTTTGCTGCTAGGCCCCAAAGAGACCATCTGATGGGACCAGGTCACAGGACAAGGGAGTGGATCGTCAGACAAAATCTCAAAGCCCCACCCCGATAAGACGACAAGTTGAGAAAGAAAAAATCCATGCTGAGGAAGATACAAGATTCACTGAGCCTTCAAGAGAACAGAGACTGAGATCTACGACCAGCCAAAACAGAGGATGAAGGCAGATGAGGAGAGATGTCATAACTGCGGCAGACCAAGAGGGAGAGTGATCAAAACCTACAGGATAACATCTAGTTGGTCAAGACCCCCTGCCGGTACTTTACACACTTTTTATCCCCACTCCCCACCCCCCCCTTTTTTAAAAATTTTTCTTCCCCCACCTTTTTTTCCACATGCACAATCCTGCGATATGAACCTTGAATTTGAGAGAACTGAAGACAAATGGGTGCACATGGAATGATACCTGGTGAACCCAGGGACAATGGCGAGTGCATGGGGAAACATACCGCAACGGGGCACGTAAGTGGGCATGGTGGTGGAGGGAGGACAAGGTATGTTTACCGCAAGAGCCCTAGAAATTACTCTACTCACCCATCGCATGGTGATAGATGCACAAACTATTATGTGGACAATAAGCCGAACAGAGGGGGCACTAAGAGGAGAATTACCTTGGAAAAAGAGGAAGTTGCTACATGAGCAAAGGGGATGAGGGAAGGAGGGGACGTTGTTAACGTTTCAGTTAGTTGGGGAAATGTATTTGTTAGGTTAAAAAATTGGTTTAGATCTTTGCTAAACAAGAATTTACTAGAATGTACAATGATGTTGAGAAGTCTACATGGTACAATGTTGTTAAGAAGTCTACATGGAACAACGTTATCAACAAACAAAATAGGAATGAGTTGAGAAAATTTAACAGCGCTTAAATGGAAACATGGTTAGACTGATTTCATGGAACATGAAGGGTCTGAGGGCACCAGAAAAATGCTCCGTGGTTCTGCGCCATCTCAAGAAACAGCGAGGAGACATGGTTAGTTTGATTTCATGGAACGTGAAGAGTCTGAGATCACCAGACAAACATTCCATGGTTCTGTGCCATCTCAAGAAACTGCGAGGAGATATTGTTTGGTTACAGGGGACCCACTTGATGCAATCTGAGCTATTCCGGATGCATAGGCTGTGGGTGGGGGCAGTATTTGGTTCAGGGGCTATACAGAGGAAGACGGGAGTATTGATTCTGCTGCACAAGTCATTTGCATACAAACTCTTATCATACCATCATGAAGACTCAGGGAGACATGTTCGCTTACTTGTAGACATGCTGGGTGGCGACACTTAGCTTACACAATGTGTATATGTGTCTAATTCATCACAAAAAGAATTTCTAAATGGCCTCCAAAACACCGTTCTAGAGGATAAGGAGCATAACATGATTATGGGAGTGATTTATCATGGTGACGTCAGAGAGGGAAAACAGAAAAGAAAAGCGACAGAGTCAATCAATGGGAAGCAAAGATAGAGGTGGTGGGGTGGAGGATTTCACAGCAGACATGTCCCTGAGGGATGTGTGGAGGTTGCAACACCCGGTGGATAAACAATATACCCACTTCTCGCATCCCCATGGGACTTGGTCTCACATTGACTTACTCCAAGTGAAGGATGGCCTGACACAAAAAATAGAAAATTCAGACATTGGGGACTTGGTGATCTCTGACCACAGTCCAGTTCTATTAGACCTGAAAGACTGTTTTCCTCGAGCACAGATATCATTTGGAGATATCCACTTTTTCTACAAAAGGACTAGGGCTTCACAAAATGTCTGAGGGAATAGTGGGTGGACTTTCGAGAAGACAACAAAGCCCAGGAAGGAAATAATAGACTTTTGGGAAACGGCCAAAGTGGTCCTTAGAGGGAAAATAATAGCTTACACTATGTCTCAGAAAAAGAAAGCCCACATACAATACCAAAAAGCTAGCATATCAGTTCGTAGGGCATACAATACATTTTTAGAAACTAAGACTCCCCAATCTAAAACAGCTTGGCACTTGGCAAAGGAAGAATTTGATGGATGGGCCACGAAAAAGAAACAATTTGGGTAGTCGCAAAGGGAGGAAAATTTAGCCAGGGCAAACACACTACAACCCAAATAACGACGATGAAAAGGATGGACAGCGGCGCCACTAACAATCCCAGGGGGCTCAATGCTATATTAGGCAAATTTTAGACCAAACTTTACAAGGATTAACCATTTGATAAAGATGAGGGAGAGAATTGGCTACAAAACTTGTGTTTGCCAGCTGTTACGGAGGAGGGATTTGAAAGCCTGAATAGAGATATTACTGAAGACGAGATCCTAGAGGTGATTTCAGGTCTGAACCCAAAGTACTGGGGTCAGATGGCTTTGGGGGTGGATTCTATAAAGCATTAAAGGAGCAGATAACACCTCACCTGCAGAAACTTTACAACAACTTTCTGGTGGGAGAGTCCATACCCGAACGAATAAACTTTGCCTATATCAACCTTTTTCCAAAAAAAAGCAAACTTTTGCCAAAAGGTAGATTGGCGGTGGGCAACATATGGAAGACTATGATGGTGATAGAGGAGGTTAGATTGAGGGGTACAGAGGTTCAGAGAAATCAAACTATGGTCACACTAGATGCTGAAAAAGCTTTCGATGGTGTCAGCTGACCATGGCTGGATACGGTAATGGTTAGAATAGGTTTAAACTGCGCTTTTGGGACATTCATAGGGATTTTATATGGAAATTCTAGGGCTAGGGTCCACACTCCAGGTTTTCTTTTCTCTGACGTCATACATCTAGGGAGGGGAACACGTCAGGGATGCTCGTTATCCCCACTCCTCTTTATTATAGCCATTGAACATTTATCAAGATATATAAACGATCATTGAAGTTTCAAGGGCATAACAGTGGACCAACAGGAGCTGAGGTCAAGTTTTTTTACGGATGATATCATCTACATGGCATACCCGCTGAGGGATCTTCTGAAACTGGTGGGGCACATAGAGAACTTTGGAAGGTTTTCGGGATTCCTGTTAAACTAAGGGAAATGTGAAATTTTGTTACTGCAGCCCCCAAGAACAGGAGTCGTAGGGGAATAATGTCAACATCAATTAAATACCTGGGCATACACCTAGACAGGAGTCCGGGACAAATTTATAACCTGAACTACAAGTCATTAATTCTGAAGATTGAGAGGGAACTAGAGAGATGGGAGGTCCTTCCGTGTCCTTGTGGTGGAGGTGCCATCTCATAAAAATGGTTAGTTTTCCAAGACTTCTGTATCCCCTTAAGACTGTCCCCTCCTCCTCAGGCACATGGATGTGGTTAGAATCAACAAAGCATTCTCAAAATTCCTTTGGAGAAGAAGGAGGCCAAGAATAAAAGCGTGCACCCTAATGCTCACAAGGGATGGCGGAAGTGTAGGCCTCCCAAACATCAGGGGCTACAACCTGGCATGCATAGGGAGGCATATTTTCAACTGTTTTAAGAAGACTAACTGAAGGGGCGTGGCCTGATCATGGCTGTGTGAGGATGCAGGCTGCTGAAGCTCCACAGACCCGGGGCCAAACAAAAGCTTTCTAGCCCTCCTCTCCCCTGTTATGTCAAGGAGGAGGAAGAAGCCGGAATCTACCCTGACCCGCACACCATCAACGGGGACACCGGGAGTCCCCTCCGAGCTGTCCAAGTTGTTTGCAAATGCTGGAGGTCCTGCTCGTTGCGGGACAGCAATGGCGCCGAGCACCCTCCAGAAGACACCGCCGCCCCCTCCTTCTCAGCTGCAGCAGAGGAGCCCGCGCTCTAAACAGAGCGTAGCACCGTTATCCACAGCCAGGAAGCGGTGACTGGAGAAGCCCCGGTGGATACCCAGAAGCCATGGAGAAGAGGGGTGAGTCGGAGGGGCCCCATGGGGCGGGAGGTCCAGAATTGCTGTTCTACCCTTCCCCCCGTGCCTGTGGCTCTCAGTCAGAGCTCCAGGAGATAAGGGCTCTTATACAAGCCCTGCCATCAAAACAGGATCTGGAGGCAGCTGTGAAGGCACTGGAGATCTCACAAGAAAGGGCACTGAGTGCAATCACCAAAAGACATTGACACCCTTAAAGAGAAAGCTACCAATGCGGAAGGGGATGGCACTGCGCTGGAGGCCACGGTGGCTGACCTAGAAAATGAAATGACCCGCTCGCACTCCCATATTTTTGCCCTGACCCTACAATCGGACGACCAAGAGAACAGGGAGAGACAAATAATGTCCACCTCAAGTGTATCCCTGAGTCGATTACATCAGAAAATCTTATGCAAAAAACCCTTGAGATTCTCAATATGGTCACTAGGAGGTCCCCTGGATCCAATTATAATATTGACAGACTACACAGAGTCTCTCGTGCTGGGCCCATAGGCGCAGCCAATCCACGCGATGTGCTTTGTAGGCTTCACAAATTTACTGACAAAGATGACATCGTTCAGGCTGCATGGCTATTTGGAGACATCACTTTTGAGGAGGCCAACATACGCCTGTTCCCAGACGTCTCCAGCTGTACACTCTATATGAGACGTCAGTTGCATCCTCTCCTGGAGAAAGTTAAGGAAACCGGGGCTTCTTATCGCTGGAGTCATCCCTTTCACTTAATTGTGCGGCGAGAGGGCAAATTTTTCTACCTGTGGTCAAAAGAGGACTTAGATGGCTTGTTTGCATTTTTGAAAATTCCACCATTCCCGGTCCCGGACTGGCTATCGTTGCAAGGATTCCTCAGAGCTACCCGAGGGAGGCCTGGGAACTTGTCACGTAACACACCATATGCAAATTCGAGGCGCCGGTGCAGACCGTCCCGAGAGAACCCCCTGACTTGAATAGACTGTGACACCAGTTCCTGATTTCCTGGTGCCCTCCATTCTCCAAACATGCCATCTGACTGGCGCGGCGTAGAGGACACCCATTGGCAGTGCAACCCTGTGATAGGATTGCACCCTCATGCTCTAGTTCCTGGTCCCTTTTTTTTCTTTTCCGATTGTTTGGATGTTTTTTTGGGCCTATGTGTACCCCATTGTTATTGTCGTCGCAAGATGACCTGCAGACCGTTTCATCCCCATTTTATATGGGTATTGAGTCTCCTGTAGCTTCCCTGGACGAATGGGTTATGTACGGTCTGAATACTGAACTCTGATGGAGCTCTCTTGGGGGGATCTGACTTGGGCGGGGAGGTGGGGTGGGGTTACAAGTTGTTGAATAGCTATGCTTAGGGTATATCTGTTAAAATTATATTGTTGATGGGTCCTGGGTCTGTGTTGGGCTAGCCCATGGTTGTCTACGACCCCTCGAAACCTTCTATTTTTTCTGTGGGATTCGGTTTTCCGGCTCTGGCTCTATTAGACAGTTACAATTTTTTTTTTCCTTTAATTGCTCTTCTGTCTTACTCAACTCCAGTTTTATTTCTCTATCTGATTTGTTTTCTATTACCTTCCCCACTTCCTTTCCTCTTTCTTTAATCCTACCCCATCCGTTAGGAAATAATGTCTCACAGCGGTGTATCCGAGCTGAAGATAGGAACGTTAAACGTCAAGGGCCAGGACGACCCAGGCAAAAGGTCTATTATGTTTAACTACTTAAAATCAAACAAAATTTATGTCGCTTTTTCACAGGAAACACATCTCTGTACAGACAAGCCATTTAGACTTTCGAACCACTGGTTTCCCACGGCTTACCACAGCCTCTCGCCTGATGCTGGTTCTGCGAGTACTAGTATCATGTTATCGAGGTCTCTCCCTTGGGAATTCCTGGACTCTCGGGATGGTGGAGCGGGAAGGATGTTGTTGATAAAAGGTAAAATTGCATCCCAGTTATACACATTCGCCTCGCTGTACCTTCCAAACACCGGTCAGATTCCTCTGTTGTTGAAATTTTTAGAGCTAGTAGAGGACTTTACTGAGAGGACCCTTGTCCTAGGGGGAGACTTTAATGTAGCTTTAGAAACAACTATAGATACTTCGGGGGGAGATCTGCCCTGGCAGGGGCAGCACAGCGACGCTTAAGACGGACCCTACATGACCACCAATTACTAGACACTTGGCGCCTGCTTCATTCTAGGGACAGAGATTTTTTCTTTTTACTCCACAGTACATGACTCCTACTCAAGACTTGATTACATACTCATACGGCACTCTGACTTGGCTCACGTACAAGCTGCAAGTATAGAACCAATTATATTTTCGAATCATGCTTTAGTCATGGTTTCGATCTTGCTCTCCTCCCCATTGCCAAGACAGTGGCAATGGAAACTGAACTCCTCTTTACTCGACGACCCTGAAGTATTTTGGGACGTCACAACATTACTACAAGATTATTTTGATACTAATGCACAAAATGGCTCTTCTCCGCTGATAGTGTGGGAGCCCATAAGTCTGTAATTAGAGGCGCTCTCATAAAACATGGCACCAGATTAAAGAGAGAAAGGGACACGGAGATCGCAGGTTTGCTCTCACGGCTGGAAATTCTAGAGACTCCACATAAACAATCTACATTGGGAAACCTAAGAGAGCCTACTGGAGACTAAAGAATAGCTGCGCAAACTGTTAATTAACAAGGCAAAGAGCATTCTCTCCAGATGCCGTCGGCATTATTATGAATAATGAAACAAGGTAGGAAAATCAAAAAAATGGTGAGGGCATCACGGACACAAAAAGCAGCCACCTATGTTCCGGAGATTGTCACTCCTGTGGGGTCTTAAAATAGGTCGGCTCCTTTGGATATAGCTGAGGCATTTCAAACCTACTATGCCTCGTTATATGATGTACAGTAGACAGTACTAACCTCTGTACTACCTCGAGTAACTTTAGATCTCGCATTAAAGATTACATTAAATCCTTGGGAATGCCGGTCATACAGGAGGCTACAACTCAGACATTGGAGGTACTAATCTCAGATCAAGAGCTCACTGAGGCGATCTCCTCTGCCAAATCTGGTAAGGCACCAGGCCCAGATGGGTTTACCATCCTGTATTATAGGAAGCTATGGGAGAGACTACTCCCTCATTTGAAAGCCTCTATGAATGCCATGACAGAGGCGGAGACACCCCCGAGAGACACCCTAAGGGCGACCATTACAGTAATACACAAACATGGGAAGGATCCACTTCAGTGTTCAAGGTACCATCCAATTTCACTTTTAAATGTCGACATCAAATTATTTGCCAAGATTCTAGCGAATCGATTGGCCCCCCTGATGTGTGGCATTGTACACCCCGATCAGGCAGGCTTTGTGATGGGGTGAGAGGCCAGGGACAACACCACCAAGGCGATAAATTTAATCCATCAAGCTCAGCTTTCTGGTTCGCCAATGATGCTCTTGTCAACAGATGCAGAAAAAGCGTTCAACAGCTTAATTGGACATTTATGGAGGAAACCCTGGCCCATATAGGCTTGGGAGTTAGAATGATGCATTGGGTGTTGTCGCTGTACTCGGCTAGGGTCCGGGTGAACCACGTTCTATCTGAATCGTTTGATATCCTGAATGGAACCCAACATGGGTTGTCCGCTGTCCCCATTGATTTTTATATTATCTCTCGAACCATTTCTGAGACACATATAAGGGCGAGCCGGGATATCTCTGGTGTCAAGGTGAATTTGTCCACATTTAAAATTGTTGTTTATGCAGATGACTTGCTGTTTTTTTATAACAAACCCTGTGATCTCTCTCCCTAACCTTTTGAAAGAGATTGAGACTATTGATGAGCGAGTACCTTAATATTCGTACTCACTATACTCGCAACGAGTAGGTACCGGTACTCGCTACTCGTTGCGAGTATAGCGAGTACAAATACTTTCGCAGTGTATCTATAGATACACTGCGAAAGTAGCCTAAAAGTGAATAAAAGTTGTTAAAAAATAATAAAATTACATACTCACCTGTCCGCTGGACAAGGACCTGTCACTACCAGCCAATCAAATGGCCGGTAGCGATTTGGCCAATCAGATGGCGCCACGTCACAACTACGTCATCGCTAGCGGCAACCTGATTGGCCAGTTTGCAAGGCCCTGACAGTACATCTAGGACCTTGCAAATTGGCCAATCAGGTGGCCGCTAGCGATCACGTGGTTGTGACGTGGCGCCATCTGATTGGCCAGATTGCCACCGCCATCTGGTTGGCTGGTAGTGACAGGTCCTTGTCCAGCGATCGGATGTCTTCTCTGCCAGTTCTGGTGCAGGCGTCGGAAGGTGAGTATGTAATTTTATTATTTTTTATCAACTTTTATTCACTTTTAGGGTACTTTCACAGTGTATCTATAGATACACTGCGAAAGTATTAGGGCTACTCGCTACTCCCGAGTACACATAATTACTCGGACAGTAGCGAGTAGCCCGAACACCGCTACTATTCGGCGAATACCGAATAGTAGCGAGTATACTCGCTCATCCCTAATGGAGACATATTCTAACCTCTCCAATTTTAGAATTAATCTGAAGCGTTAAATGTATCCCTTCCTCCCAAACTCGTGGAGAGTCTAAGGGGAACCTTTGGGTTTTGTTGGTCACAGCGGGCTATAACTTATTCGGGACTGCAGATAACCTCTGACTTAAATGACCTCTGCAAGGCTAACTTCCCTACCCTTTTACGTTTAATTCGGGCTGAATGTGATAGATGGATGAGATTTACATTTACATGGCTGGGCAGGTGTCAGCTCTTTAAAATGATGATCTTGACTAGGATCCTATACTATCTGCAAGCCCTTCCTATTAGAATACCATCGGAGAGGAGGCGTGGCCTGTAGCCCCATATAGAGCCTCACTCACAGGAGCTCTGGTGCTAAATACTGCAAAGCAACGGATTTAATATCTTTAAGAAGATACTATATTCATAAAATCTACAGGACCTATCAAGGAATCATCAAAGCCCAGACTGGGCTAATCTGATACTTACTGGACTGAAAGAACACATAGAACTCAGAGGACTGGGTTCTCACTGATAGAGATAACAACCGGCGCCATTTTAGATATTACAGTAAGTCCCCAGCTGCTGCTACTAAAACCGACGACTGCCTTAGCCATCGAGTTAAACCGGCGATGCCTGCCACACAGCGCCAGTGAAGTCTGAAGACTGAAGAACCAGCTCCCAGTCACCGGACTTGAGAACGCAGGCTGAAGTGCCCGCTTTGCTTACATCGCGGGGGAGAGGTAGTCGGAACAACCGGTTTACAGACACATTTACTGTCGGTGTGTCCGCCTGTAACGGTGATCTCTGCGCAGCCAAGCTCATCAGGTAGCCAGGGACCTCTTTCTTTCTAAAACGGGCGGCGGGCAGAAGGATCCATAAAAGAAAGAGGTCCGCGACACTCTCCACACGCCCACCCGTGACTTCACCAGCTACAGCAGAGCCAGCGACAAGCTCACTGTACCTATCTGCTGCCATAAAATAGATGGGAGCCCCTGGGTAAATCCTCAAGCAACTCAACAACATGCTAAATGTTTCATTGCATTAGGAGAGCCTAAATAGAACTGTATTTAGCAGCAAGAAATAGCACCGCAATAGTTCTCACTCCTAATTAATAGGTCATATTGATCATTGATCATATTGATCATATTGAAAGTTCACACAGTCACAACAAACTATTAACAAAGACAAGCTGCAGTCACGAGCGGAAGAATTAGGCAGAAAAGGGGAAGAAGACTTACTACTAGCAAGTGCGGTTCTCTGGCCCCATTGGGCGCCCCAGCTTCGCAGACCCAGGATATCTCTGATTGCAAGGAACAAATTTAACCAAATTAGAGGAAAGAAGATCACTAATAGAACAATCCCATATTGAACACAGGTTCAAAATAATAACTACAATATATGGCAAACGGAATACAAGATCTACAATGGTGAATCTGGCATAATAACAATATATCCACTAAAAGCATCTGTTAAATTAATTGAAAATAATAAGTAACTGAGATAATCTAAATAACCCTTTAAACGTATCATAAACTAATAGTGAACTATAAAAACAACTCTTACTGAGATATTTATCAATATTAGTAATCAGTATCACCACTATCCTCCCTAAGAAACATGCACAGAAGGTATCAAAGAGTCATGCCACCAAAGCCTAGAACCAACTCAAACGCTAATATTCCAGACCTAAATATGGAACCTAATAATCCCAATTCTAAAACTAAAATACCAACCCCACTATATAGTCCAAGTAAACCTATAAAAAACAAAGATAACTTAGCTAATGACTCTCAAAAATACGATAAAGATGAGTTCCAAGAAGACCTCATGATTTTTGAATCATCTAATCCCAGTACAAAAAGAAAAGAAATGGAATCGCCTTCCCACCTCAGAACCAAACAAACCCACAAAGAAGAAACTCAAACACAAATTAGTCCAGCTAGACAAAAGATAAAAGTTAGTCAAGAAGGAAAAGATCCAACACTTAATCCGGATGCATGTCAACCACCGGATAGAGACTTCTTCCTTAAATTATTTTCATCTCTAAAAGACGATATAAAAGAACAATTCTCAGAAGTCAAATCATCCATTAGATCTATCAACTCTAGATTAGATACTTCTGAGAAGGAAGTGGATAAACTAAAACAGAAGCTCAAGAGTCATAGTGACGAACTTTCCAAAGCAAAATGTGAAATCAAACACCTGACAGACAGAATAATAGATATAGAGGACCGAGATCGAAGATCAAATCTAAAAATAAGAGGAATACCAGAAACTGTTAAAACTCACAAACTAATTCCTTACATCAAAAGTCTCATTAAAAAACTCTGTCCCTCCTTGCCAGACATAGAAAGCTCTATTGAAAGAGCTCATAGACTTCCAAAACCACCAAGTATACCTGACGATATCCGCCGAGATGTTATCGTGAGATTCACATTTTTTCAAACTAAAGACAAAATCAACAATTACATCAGACAAAATGGTCCATTGCCGTCTCCTTATAACAACCTGAAAATATATTAAGATATATCTAAAGACACGGCGATGAAAAGAAGAGCTCTTAAACGCGTCACAGAGATATTACGGAAAAAGCTGATCATATATAGATAGGGAAGACCCTCATCCTGCATCTTATTCACCCATAAACAAAAGAATATCTCAATTGAAGACCCGCAGCAGGTCTTAAAATCCTTAAGAATCTAAGTATGATTGAGTAAATACCATTTTTGTATCGTCCAGATACGTTACTGGTCCAAAATATAATGTGCCAAGGCCCAGCAAGGTCCGTGTGGTTACAGGACCTGTGATGATGTCACAGAGCATCATCGGGTCACATGAGCAGCGTTGGATCGAGGATAGGTGAGCATAGTGATTTTTTATTTTTAACTCTTTCTTTTACTTAATTACACTTCTGCAATGTATAATATACATTGCAGAAGTGTAATTAGAAGGGTTGGAGCAATTTTAGTGTACTGAGCATGCTCAGTACACTAAAATCGGGTCCGAGGAACGATCAGCTGTTTCCTCAGACCCTGCTCCATAGGCCCCCATGTTAAAGGACACGGATCGGATCAGATTTGGCCTAATTGCCATCCGATTTTGTGGGATCCGATTTTTTTCTGAGCCCAAAATCAGAGCAGTCTCCGATTTTGGGTCCAGCAATAAATCGGCCACAAATCGGATCCCACAAAGTTGGATGCCAATTAGGCCAAATCCGATCTGATCTGACCCCCATAGGATAACATGGGGTCCAAATCGGATCCGTGGCTGTCCGTTTTACAACGGACAGCCACGGATGCACAAAAATCGTTATGTGAAAGCACCCTAAAAACTAACTATCAGCACACTAATAACAATGTCCATTAAATTCATGTCCCTAAACGCAAATGGTTTAAACTCCCCGCAAAAACGTTTTTATCCTTGGAGAGAACTCCTGACCAACCAAATAGATGTAGCAGGAATTCAAGTGACCAGATTCTTAGCAGACAAACCGCCCAAGTTCAGTAACAGAAAATATTCACATATTTACTTATCATCAAATAACAAAAAAAAAGCAGGCGTAGCAATTATTATCAAAGAATCACTAAAATTTGAAGAAATTGAATTCACTAAAGACACTGAAGGAAGATATATCATACTAGTCTGTAAAATTAACGATGACACATATACACTTGCAAATATGTATGCTCCCAACAAAGGCCAGATCACTTTTATTAATTTTTTTTATTAAACGTTTGTTCAAAATTGTACAGGAAATCCAAAAAGGTACCCTTTTAATATTCGGGGATTTCAATGTAGTTCCAAACCCCGTTCTTGACTCCTCAAATAAAACAAGAAACATTAATACACAAATAGACACCTTGATCAAGAAGGAAGAATTCTATGACGCATTCAGGTGCCTTCACACCTCTATCGAGTTTTCCCAATACTCAAATGTACACAAATCATTCTCCAGGATTGATTTAGTACTGACGAATATCCACTCCCTGCAAAAAATTATATCCATAGAGATACTATCGAGAAAGTGGTCAGACCACTCACCCATTATCTTTGAAACCATCAATAATCCCCCCTTTAATAACCATTCCCCATGGAGAGCCAACTCTTAGGCTGCCTTCACATTTGCATATGGGAAGGCAGCGTATGCTGCGTTCCCATACGCAGGCAAGCGCATGCGCACTGCGGTTCCTATGTTTAACATAGGAACGCATAGTGCTTGCGTTTGCTGCGTTCGGGTGCGGATGCGGACGATATCTGCTCCTTCCGGTGTCCAGCGTCCGCACCCGGGACGCAGCATGTTGCATTTTTTGGGCGCTCGGGGACCTTGGAAAATCAGCAAGCGTCCCCAAGCGCACAAAAAAAGCATTGGTGTCAATGGGTCCGCAGTGTTCTGTGCTTGACAGCGCAGGAGAACGCTGCGGACCCATTGAAAAATCTCCCGGTGGCCGCCGGTGATGTCACAGGAGCTCACCGACGGCCACCGGGAGACCAGCTCAGCCTCTGATGTTCTCCTCCTCCCTGCCGCCGGTAATCTGCTAGTGGTGTCGGCGGGGAGAAACAGCTGATTTGACAGCTGTTTGAATCTTCCCGCGCCGACATCTCCTCTCGGTGTCGGCGCGGGAGATTCAAACAGCTGTCAAATCAGCTGTTTCTCTCCCGCTGACACTTCCCGGAGCTTACCGGCGGCCGGGAGGCGGAGATCTCCGTCACTGATCTCCGCCTCCGGCCCGCCCCCGGACACCGCCGATTGGCTGGCCGGGCTCCACAGTGATGTGTCCGCAGGCGGACATTATCCGCTGCGGACACATCAAATGACATTGCTTTTGACTGCGTTTGTGTCTGCATGCCATCAGCATGCAGACACAAACGCTAATGTGAAGACAGCCTTATTTGTTCACTCACCCTCAATACAGGAAAAAAATTCAAGAACTAAAATGATATTTTAAGGAGAATGACACTCCCAGAATATCCACCTTCACCTTGTGGACAGCTCACAAGACTGTGTTACGGGGGTTATTAATGCAACTAAACACAAAATTAAAGAGATCTTTACAGGAAGGAGTTAAAAACTTAAATCAACAAATTTCTACATTAGAATTGGATATTATTTTTAAACCCACAAAGATCTGTTAAAACTCAGAGTTGAACTTCGGTCTCTTCTTTCATCCGAATATGACAACATTTCTAGGATATCCAAATCTAATTTCTACTCAAATATCAACAAACCCTCCAAAATCTTTGCGAACCTCATTAAAATACGCAGATACAAAACCAATATCTACCAAATTAGTGACAAACACAATCAAATTAAGAAAACCCCGTTAGAAATATCAAACACCTTTGCAGAGTTCTATCGGAATTTATGCAATCTCAAAGACGATAGTTCAGAACCCCTTCCCTCACTAAAAAACATTAGGAAATTTCTAGACTCTATCATACTCCCATCTCTCTCAGATGAAGATCTCCACATGCTCAACCAACCTTATACAGTACAAGAAATTAAACAAACCATTCACTCTCTTTACAAGAGTAAAGCCCCAGGACCTGATGGTCTGCAAAATGAATATTACACCTCAAATGAAGATATCCTATCACCTTATTTAACAAAAATTATCAATACACTAGCTGTGAGCCCGATGCAAATGCATCGGGATTCTAGAACGTGGCAATATTATTTGCATTAATAGCATTATTATTACCATTAATAGCATAATTATTAGCATTAACAGCATTATTATTAGCATTAATAGCATTATTAACAGCAATAATAGTACTATTAATAGTATTGTTATTAGTATTAATAGCATTATTACCATAAATAGCATTAATAATAGCGTTAATAGCATTATTATGAGGAGTAATAGCATTATTAGCATTAATAAAATTATTAATAGCATTAATAGAATTAAAAATAGCATTCATAGCATTATTAATAGGATTAATAGCATGATTATTAGAATTAATAGCATTAATAGTATTATTAATAGCATTAATAGCATGATTAATAACATTAATACCATTATTAATAGCATTAATAGCCTAAATAATAGAATTAATAGCATAAATAATCGCATTAATAACATGAGTATTAGCATAAAGAGCGTTAATAGCAATATTATTAGCATTAATAGAATTTTGAATAGCATAAATAGCATGATTATTAGCCTTAATAGCATTATTAATAGCGTTAATATGATTATTATTAGCATTATTAGCATTAATATTAGCATTAATAGCATAATATTAGCATTATAGCATTATTATTAGCATTAATAGCATTAATAATACAATTAATAGCATTAATAATTAGCATTAATAGCATTAATAGATTATTAATAGCATAATAACATTATTAATAGCATTAATAGCATTAATAGCATTATTAATAGCATTAATAGCATAAACAATAGAATTAATAGCATAACTAATCGCATTAATAGCATTACTATTAGCATAAAGACCATTAATAGCAATATTATTAGCATTAGTAGCATTTTGAATAGCATTAAATAGCATGATTATTAGCCTTAATAGCATATATTAATAGCGTTAATATGATTATTATTAGCATTATGAGCATTAATAGTAGCATTAATAGCATAATTATTGCATTAATAGCATTATTATTAGCAGTAATAAGCATTATTATTAGCATTAATAGCATTATTAATAGCATTAATGGCATTAATAAATACAATTAATAGCATTAATATTAGCAATAATAGCATGAATAACATTATTAATAGCATTAATAGCATTGATAGCATTATTAATAGCATTAATAGCATAAATAATAGAATTAATAGCATAAATAATTGCATTAATAGCATTACTATTAGCATAAAGAGCATTAATAGCAATATTATTAGCATTCATAGCATTTTGAATAGCATAAATAGCATGATTATTAGCCTTAATAGCATTATTAATAGCGTTAATATGATTATTATTAGCATTATTAGCATTATATTAGCATTAATAGCATAATTATTAGCATTAATAGCATTATTATTAGCATTAATAGCATTAATAATACAATTAATAGCATTAATATTAGCATTAATAGCATTAATAGTATTATTAATAGCATGAATAACATTATTAATAGCATTAATAGCATTAAATAGCATTATTAATAGCATTAATAGCATAAACAATAGAATTAATAGCATAACTAATCGCATTAATAGCATTACTATTAGCATAAAGACCATTAATAGCAATATTATTAGCATTAATAGCATTTTGAAATAGCATAAATAGCATGATTATTAGCCTTAATAGCATTATTAATAGCGTTAATAGCATTATTAATAGCATTAATAGCATAAATAATAGAATTAATAGCATAAATAATTGCATTAATAGCTTTACTATTAGCATAAAGAGCATTAATAGCAATATTATTAGCATTAATAGCATTTTGAATAGCATAAATAGCATGATTATTAGCCATAATAGCATTATTAATAGCGTTAATATGATTATTATTAGCATAATTAGCATTAATTCTAGCATTAATAGCATAATTATTAGCATTAATAGCATTAATAATAGCATTAATAGCAATATTATTAGCATTAATAGCATTATTATTACGATTAATACCATAATTATTAGCATTAATAGCATAATTATTAGCATTAATAACATAAATATTAGCATTAATAGCATAATTATTAGCATTAATAGCATTATTATTAGCATTAATAGCATAATTATTAGCATTTTTTATTATTGTTTAATTATTTTTTTATTATTTTTTAAATATTATTTAATTATTTTTTTATTATTAAATTTATTAGTTATTGTAAGTGAGCCTGAGGCTGAGACACAGTTCTCCTTCAGGTCCGCTGAAAGGGGTGATATTATTAGCATTTTTTTTTTTTATTATTATTTTTTATTTATTTTTTTATTATTTTTTTATTATTTTTTTATTATTTTTTAAATATTATTTAATTATTTTTTTTATTATTAAATTTATTAGTTATTTTAAGTGAGGCTGAGACACAGTTCTCCTTCAGGTCCGCTTATTTATTTTTTTATAATTTTTTTTAATTTAATTATTTATTATTTTTTTTATTATTTTTTAATTATTTTTTTATTATTTTTTAAATATTATTTAATTATTTTTTTTATTATTAAATTTATTAGTTATTTTAAGTGAGGCTGAGACACAGTTCTCCTTCAGGTCCGCTTATTTATTTTTTTATTATTATTTTTTATTTAATTATTTATTATTTTTTATTTATTTTTTTATTATTTTTTAATTATTTTTTAATTATTTTTTTTATTATTAAATTTATTTGTTGACATACATTAGCGGTGTGTCGCCGATTTTATGGCCGGCCACCTGGTTCTATTTGTCGGGCCGAAAATCGCGGACACACCGCTAATGTGTGTCTATGGGCAGTGAGGTCGAATTCAGATTCAAAGAGCGACCAATCAGAAATCGAGCTGACTGCCCATAGACATGCATTAGCGGTGTGTCCGCGATTTTAGGGCCGACAAATAGAACCAGGTGGGCGGCCATAAAATCGGCGACACACCGCTAATGTATTTGAATGGGATCTGAGGTGCTCTTCTGATTGGCTGAGGGCATTAGAGAGCGACCAATCAGAAGAGCAGCTCACATCTCATAGAGATAGAATGGCGGATTTTGCGTCCATTGTATCTTAATGAGAAGTGAAGAGGACGTCGGAGATGGAAGTTGTCGAAAAGAAGACAGAAGACCCCGGGGGCCGGACGAAGAGCCGGAGATGGCGGAAAGAAGAGAGAAGAGCGGCGGGGCCGGAGGAAGAGGACGGCTGGCCGGACGAAGGGCTTGTGGATCGGACGGACGATCAGATGACTAAGAAGGCATGTAAGTGATCGACGGGGGCGTTAGGTTAGGGGACGGCGGGGGCTTCGGGTGTAGGGCCTTAGGTGTTAGTGGCGGGAGCTTAGGAGGCGGCGGGGCTTAGGGGATAGGGGCTTAGGTGCGGCGGGGCTTAGGGGGCAGGGGGGGGTAGGGGTTTAGGTGCGGCTTCGGGGTAGGGGGTTAGGTGCGGCTTAGGGGGTAGGGGCTTGCGGCAGAGGGTAGTGGCTGCGGCTGGGTAGTGGCTTAGGTGCGGCGTCGGGGGTAGTGGGTTAGGTGCGGCTTCGGGGGTAGGGGATTAGGTGCGGCAGAGGGTAGTGGCTGCGGCGGGGTAGTGGGTTAGGGCGGCAGGGGTAGGGGCTTGCGGCAGAGGGTAGTGGCTGCGGCGGGGTAGTGGGTTAGGGGGGTAGGGGCTTCGGCGGGGGGGTAGTGGCTTAGGGGTTAGGTGCGGCAGAGGGTAGTGGCTGCGGCGGGGTAGTGGCTTAGGGCGGCAGGGGGTAGGGGCTTGCGGCAGAGGGTAGTGGCTGCGGCGGGGTAGTGGCTTAGGGTGGCAGGGGGTAGGGGCTTCGGCGGCGGGGTAGTGGCTTAGGGGTTAGGTGCGGCAGAGGGTAGTGGCTGCGGCGGGGTAGTGGGTTAGGGCGGCAGGGGGTAGGGGCTTGCGGCAGAGGGTAGTGGCTGCGGCGGGGTAGTAGCTTAGGGCGGCAGGGGGTAGGGGCTTCGGCGGCGGGGTAGTGGCTTAGGGCTTAGGTGCGGCAGAGGGTAGTGGCTGCGGCGGGGTAGTGGGTTAGGGCGGCAGGGGGTAGGGGCTTGCGGCAGAGGGTAGTGGCTGCGGCGGGGTAGTAGCTTAGGGCGGCAGGGGGTAGGGGCTTCGGCGGCGGGGTAGTGGCTTAGGGGTTAGGTGCGGCAGAGGGTAGTGGGTGCGGCGGGGTAGTGGGTTAGGGCAGCAGGGGGTAGGGGCTTGCGGCAGAGGGAAGTGGGTGCGGCGGGGTAGTGGCTTAAGGCGGCAGGGGGTAGGGGCTTCGGTGGCGGGGTAGTGGCTTAGGGGTTAGGTGCGGCAGAGGGTAGTGGGTGCGGCGGGGTAGTGGGTTAGGGCGGCAGGGGGTAGGGGCTTCGGCGGCGGGGTAGTGGCTGCGGCGGGGTAGTGGCTTAGGGCGGCAGGGGGTAGGGGCTTCGGCGGCGGGGTAGTGGCTTAGGGGTTAGGTGCGGCAGAGGGTAGTGGCTGCGGCGGGGTAGTGGGTTAGGGCGGCAGGGGGTAGGGGCTTGCGGCAGAGGGTAGTGGCTGCGGCGGGGTAGTGGCTTAGGGCGGCAGGGGGTAGGGGCTTGCGGCAGAGGGTAGTGGCTGCGGCGGGGTAGTAGCTTAGGGCGGCAGGGGGTAGGGGCTTCGGCGGCGGGGTAGTGGCTTAGGGGTTAGGTGCGGCAGAGGGTAGTGGGTGCGGCGGGGTAGTGGGTTAGGGCAGCAGGGGGTAGGGGCTTGCGGCAGAGGGAAGTGGGTGTGGCGGGGTAGTGGCTTAAGGCGGCAGGGGGTAGGGGCTTCGGCGGCGGGGTAGGCGGCGGGGTAGTGGCTTAGGGGTTAGGTGCGGCAGAGGGTAGTGGGTGCGGCGGGGTAGTGGGTTAGGGCAGCAGGGGGTAGGGGCTTGCGGCAGAGGGTAGTGGGACGGGACTTAGGGGGTAGGGGCTTGTGGCAGAGGGTAGTGGGGCTTCGGCGGCGGTGTACAGCGCGATGGTATACTACAGTCCCATGGGCATACGCGTGTCGGCCCTTAAGCGCCAGCGAACATTGCGAGTCGTTGGCGCATGGGCATGGGACTGTAGTATACTATAGCGGTGTACACTACAGTCGTATGCGCTTCTGTGGCTTGGTTAGCGTTGGGTGGCAGCGACTCGCAATGCCCGCTTCGCGGGCATTGCTTCGCGAGGCTGCAACGACTCGCAATGCCCGCGTTGCGGGCATTGCTTCGGGAGTCGCCGTGGCCGCTAGCGGCCACGGACAGAGTACAGGATAAGAAACCCAGGACTCGCTAACAAAGCCACCGGAAGGTGCGCCGCTCCGACGGAAGTCAGTTACGGCAATTATATAATAGATTAACAAACAACAAGCATTCAATTCTCCAAGAGATGATACAAGCAATAATATCTGCTATCCCCAAAAATAAAGGAGATAAAGATCTTGTTTCCAACTACAGACCCATATCCTTACTTAATACAGACATAAAATTGTTTCTAAAACTATTAACTCAAGAATACAAATAATTATTACCAAAATTAATTCATAGAGATCAAGTGGAATTTCCACAGAATAGAAATTCAGCAGATGCAACAAGAAGACTACTAAATCTGATATCACATGCTGAAATTACAGGAACCGCAATGACAAAGGTCTCTGTTGACACCGAAAAGGCATTCGACAGAGTCCATTGGGGTTACTTATTTGAGGTTCTCTGAAAATTCGGATTCCAGGGCCATATTCTAAATGTTATTCGAACTCTCTATACCAATCCCTCTGCGAGACTTCTTACTAACAATCATCTATCTGATCCCTTCCCACTATCAAATGGAACAAGACAAGGGTGCCCCTTTCACCATCCTTATTCAATTTATTTATAGAACCCTTAGTCGAAAAAATCCGAACTAACCCATACATCTCTGGAATACACCTAAACCAAAACGAATACAAAATAAGCCTACTCGCGGACGATATTATTCTAACTCTCTCCAACCCCTTAACCTCCATGCGAAATCTCCCTCTATCAGTACAAGAATTTGCAAATATCTCTCATTATAAGATAAACATCACCAAAACACAGGTCCTAAGCATTAATATACCGCATCAACTCATTAGTAGGTTACGACTGGAAAATGATCTGGACTGGGAAGCTAAATCCCTAAACTATCTAGGAATAATCATAACTAAAAACATCTATAATTTATACGAAACCAATCTACAAACAATACACAAAACTATCCAAAATGACATGTGCCATATATCTAAAACAGAACTTTCCTGGATAGGGAAAATAGAAGCGTACAAGTTATTTATTTTACCAAAAATATTGTACATTTTTAGGTCAATTCCCCTCCAAATTAATCAGGCCTGGTGTAAAAAACTTCAATCACAACTCTCCACATTCATATGGGGAGGTAAAAAACCAAGAGTCTCCTTAACCTCACTGGATAAAAGCAAACTAAATGGAGGATTAGCTGTCCCCAACATTTCAGCTTACTATAAATCCACTATGATCAAACTCAGCCAAAAGTGGTGGGAGACAGATCACAAACCGAGGTGGTTTGATATTGAGGAATCCAGCCTCCGCAAGAAAAATCTTAAGTGGTCTCTTCTTTCTTATCTTTGTGACAAAACCAAGAAACTGCCCAAAGAACATATAATCAAGGCCACCGTCCGCTGCTGAAGATCTCTAGTTGCTAAATCAACTACTTCCTACCCTGGAACATCTCCAAAATGGATCCCAATAGAAGTTCTATCAACATTCGCAACCAATATTAAAATTCAAACCTGGATAGATCACAGAATAAAACTTTTCGGATATAATAGATAAGGAAAAACAATTATTAACCTTCACTAGTTTGCAAAATAAATTCAAACTCCCAGATGAAGAAAATCAAAATTGGAATAAGATTGAGAACATCTTTTCCAAAATCAATAAGAATTTCAGCTTACCACAAAACGTTGTACAAATGTTTCGATTTGATCAATCAAAGATTTTTTGGACACTCAAAATTGTCTACAAAGATCTCAACATGGACTCAATATTCTCAAACTCAACATGCATTGAAACCTGGAGGAAGGAACTCCAAATCCCACTTTCCATTGATTCTCTAGAGGAAACATACAAAATTGTATACAAATGCACTTCTCTTATTGAAGCCTTCTACAAAACCTTCATACGGTGGTACTACACGCTTACTAGACTTCATCAATTCACAAGTGACCAATCTCCCATATGTTGGAGGAGCTGCAACCGCATAGGAACAATGTTGCACACATTCTGGGAATGTTCCTTGCTATGGGAATTCTGGGGGAAAGTACAGATTCTAATAAGTGAAATTGCTAATGAAGACATCGACCTAACACCAGAATTAGCGTTACTACTGATTGACATAAACGATGTATCCATGCAACTCAGAGCTCTAGTAGTACACATTCTCCTGTCTGCCAAAGCTTCAATAGCAGCCAAAATAAGAGACCCCAACCCCCCCTCATTTACAGCTCTAGTCGAAACCATTGCATCGCATAACTCGTACGAGTGGACATATGCAGCAAGAAACAACTTACAAAGAAAATACTACAAAAAATGGACTCTCTGGAATCACTACTTCTCTCTCCAGAACTTGGAGCACACATCTTCTTGAACCTGTTACTATAATATCATAATGGACCAAACTGACACATCTAATATTCTAGTGCTACACCCCTACCCCTGAACTCCTTCCCCTCCAGCCCCCCAGTATCTTCAGATAACCACTAGTTTAATTTGTTTAAATTGTTTAATATGTTTATTACTGTAATTAATTTCAACTATAACATTTCATACCTAGAATGTATGCTACTACATTATGTATGCTACTACATGTAAAGTCACAAATTTGTTGTATGTTCATAAAACTCAATAAACTTGTTGAGCAAGAATACCATCCTCCTTCTGTTAAGTCAATCTCGCAAATACAGATAACTTTTATATAGAACTAGATGGCGGCCCGATTCTAAAGAATCGGGTATTCTAGCCTATGGTTATTAGGGTATACGGGGGCTCAGTGGTTAGCAGACTATACAGCGGCTGAGTGGTTAGCAGAGTATACGGAGGCTCAGTGGCTAATAGTCTGCTTTAGGGCAGAGTGCAGTGGTCAGGGGCAGAGTGCAGTGGTCACGGGCAGAGTACAGTGGTCACGGGCAGAGTGCAGTGGTCACGGGCAGAGTGCAGTGGTCAGGGGCAGAGTGGAGTGGATGGGCCAGAGTGCAGTGGTCAGGGGCCCGATGCAATTGCATCGGGAGCGCGGTGAAATGAATTGTGTGTATAGAGGTGGGTCAGTGGGTAGCAGAGTCTACAGGGGGCTCTGTGGGTAGCAGAGTATACAGGCGGCTCTGTGGATAGCAGAGTATGATGTGGCGGGAGGCTGGAGGGGTGAGGAGAGGTGGCGCTGGAGGGGTGAGGAGAGGTGAGGCAGTAGGGGTGAGGAGAGATGTGGATGGAGGGGTGAGGAGAGAGGAGGCTGGAGCGGCGACATGAGAATTAGGCACACCTCTGCTCCTCCAGGCTGCACACATCACGGGGATGGTCTCCCGCCCGTGATGTGTGTTTTAGGCAGTGTAGGGGCATTGGTAAGCGTGGCGGGGCTGCCTGAGTCGCACTCCGCTTAGGGCCGGCATGTTGGTCCACTCTGGACGGGTGTAGCGCTGTGGTGACGTGACTTTGGCGATGACAAACTGACGGAAGTGCTGTCTAAAATGACGGAAGTGAGCCTTTGGGTTTTATATATTAGATATAGCAGCATTATGGTATATGGCGGTACAGTATAGCACATGTATAGCAGCACTATAGTATATGGCAATATATTACAGTATATGTACAGGTGCACTATAGTATATGGGGGTATTTTATAGCACATGTATAGCAGCGCTATGGTATATGGCGGTACATGACAGTACATGTATAGCAAGCGCTATGGTATATGGTGGTACATTACATTACATGTATAGCAGTGCTATAGTATATGGCGATACATTACAGTACATGTATAGCAGCACTATAGTATATGACAGTATATAACAGTATATGTAGAGTTTTACTATAGTATATGGTGGAATTTTATAGCACATGTATAGCAGCACTATGGTATATGGGCATACTCTGCTCCCCCCAGCTCCTCCCTTCAAAAAATAAAAAAATCCTGAGTGAGGATACTCACCTGTCCGCCAGCTCGCTCCACCTTCGTCTTCTAGGTCCTACAGGGGTTTAGGAGCCGTTGTTGCCTGGGAAACCGTTCAGCTGATCGGTCACATGACCGCTAACTGGCAGGGGGGATTAGGGGGTGGAGTGGTGGCAGGATGGGGCGAGCGGGGCAGGATGGAGGCGGCGGGGTAGGATGGAGGCGGCGGGGCAGGATGGTGGCGGGGGCAGGATGGAGCGAGCGGGGCAGGATGGTGGCAGGATGAAGTGAGCAGGGCAGGATGGAGGGAGCAGGACAGGATGGTGGCGGGGGGGCAGGATGGAGCGAGCGGGGCAGGATGGAGGCGGCGGGGGGGCAGGATGGAGCTGGCTGGGGGGGCAGGATGGAGCTGGCGGGGGGGGGGCAGGATGGAGGCGGGGGGGCAGGATGGAGCTGGTATGGGGGGGGCAGGATGGAGCCGGCGGGGGGTTTAGGATGGAGCCGGCGGGGGGGGGCAGGATGCAGCCGAGGGGGGGGCAGGATGGAGGCGGCAGGGGGGGCAGGATGGAGCCAGCGAGGGGTTTAGGATGGAGCCGGCGGGGGGAGGCAGGATGCAGCCGAGGGGGGGGCAGGATGGAGGCGGCAGGATGGAGCCGGCGGGGGGGGCAGGATGGTGCTGGCGGGGCAGGATGGTGGCAGGGGGGCAGGATGAAGTGAGCAGGGCAGGATGGAGGGAGCGGGACAGGATGGGGGGGGCAGGATGGAGCGAGCTGGGCAGGATGGAGGCGTTGGGGGGGACAGGATGGAGACGGTGTGGGGGGGGCAGGATGGAGCTGGTCTGGGGGGGAGGATGGAGGGGGCGGGGGGGTTAGGATGGAGCCGGCGGGGGGGGGGGGCAGGATGCAGGGGGTGAGGGCAGGATGCAGCCGAGGGGGGGGGCAGTGTGGAGGGGGCGGGGGGCAGGATGGTGCTGGCGGGAGGGCAGGATGGAGGTGGTGGGGGGGCAGGATGAAGCTGGTGTGTGTGGAGGGGCAGGATGGAGCTGGTGGGGGGGGGCAGGATGCAGCTGGGGGGGCAAGGATGCAGCCGAGGGGGGGTGGGGCAGGATGGAGGCGGTGGGGGGGGCAGGATGGAGGCGGGGGGCAGGATGGAGCTGGTGTGTGGGGGGGCAGGATGGAGGTGGCGTGGGGGGGACAGGATGGAGCCGGTGGGTGGGCAGGATGGAGCTGGTGTGGGGGGGGCAGGATGGAGGCGGCGGGGGGGTAGGATGGAGAGGGTGGGGGGGCAGGATAGAGCTGGTGTGGGGGGGCAGGATGGAGTCGGCGGGGGGCAGGATGGAGCTGGTGTGGGGGGGGGGTCAGGATGGAGGCGGTGGGGGGGTAGGATGGTGCGGGCGGGGGGTGCAGGATGGAGCCGGTGGGGGGGCAGGATGGAGCTGGGGGGGGCAGGATGGAGTGGGGGGGCTATGGAGGGGAGAGGGGGGGCAGGGTGGAGCTGGTGGCTGGTAGGGGCAGGATGGTGGTGACAGGGGTAGGGGCAGGATGGATGAGAGCATACACACCCGTGTGCCAGCTTGCAGGACCTGTGGTTGCCTGGGAAAGCAATCAGCTGATCGGTTTCCCAGGCAACCCCAGGTCCTCAAGGCATGGAGCTAGAGGACGTAGATGGAGCGAGCCGGGTGAGTATCCATGAGGTTTTTTTTTTTTTTTTATTAGAAGCAAGCAGGGGGGGGGGCCGCAGGAGCCGCGGGGGGGGGGCAGGACGACCCGCGGGGGGGGGGCCCGCAGGAGCCGCGGTGGGGGCAGGACGACTCGCGGGGGGCCCGCAGGAGCCGCGGGTGGGCAGGACGACCCGCGGGGGGGCCCGATGAGCCGCGGGGGGGCAGGACGACCCGCGGGGGGGCCCGCAGGAGCCGCGGGGTGGCCCGCAGGAGCGGGCGGAAGAGAGAGAGAGAGAAAGATCTATCTATCTCCCGGACATTGCAAGTGAAGCTGTGACTGACAGTGGAGCGTATTCAGTGAACACTCGCAAAGCCATTGCGAGTTAGGCTTTGCAAGTCACTGAAGCCTATTCTGCAAGGACTCGCAAAGCCATTGCGAGTGCCATTGCAAGTGAGGCTTTGCGAGTTAGGCTTTGCGAGTTAGGCTTTGGGAGGCAGCCACGGACACGACGACGGAAGTAGCGCCGAATATGACGGAAGTGCCTTAGGGTAATTATATATTAGATAACAAGTGTGCCTGTGTGGCAAAATCGATTCTATTTCGGCCTAAGAGGGAAGGTGGAGTTGAGCTTCCAGATATCACATTGTACCATCTGGCGAGCCACCTGGCACGAGTGATTGACTGGTGCAGAAATGCGGGCAATAAGATCTGGGTCCAAATCGAACAGAGTTTTACACTGCTTCAACTACACACACTTCTTTGGGTAAAATTGAGCTCGAATAATGATCTTTTTAACCATCCAACTATAGGACCCACACTGTTTTCTTGCAGCCATAAATATGTTAACCCGCTCGAAACTGCTACCCACTGACTCGATCCTTATCCCGATAATTAGCCACCCGGAGTTTGCGCCGAGCATTGCTGATCCAATTTTTAGACAATGGGTCAATTCGGGCATTGATAGAGGGGAGAGTTGGGGGAGGGAAGAATCCTGGCCGTCTCTGGAAACACTGAACTCCATTTCGACCCCCAGCCCATTGGGATATTGGAGATCTCTACAATTGAACTATTTCTTTCATAACCTCCCGCCTAAAGCAGAGTTTCTTAGGTCCAAAACAGTTTTTGAAACCTTATGCCAGGGCATGGAATCATGTAGACATGCTCTTTCTAAAACATATGCGCTACTGATCTCACCTTCAGATCTGACGACACCTAGATTCATGTTAAAATGGGAAGTGGACCTGGATTTGGAGCTTAGTCCAGAACAGAGAGCCAGGGTCTGCACCCTGGCACATGTTACTTCAATTAGTTCGCGATTCCAAGAGTAGGTACAGGTAAAGGTACAGGGTCCCTTCACGTTTACATAAAACTTTCCCTTCTACTAACTCGGTGTGTTGGAGGTGTGGCGAGGCGGAGGGCACCTATCTGCATATCTTCTGGGAATGCAGTGTCCTTGGTCCATTTTGGTCCAAGGTGTATGACATCATTCTTATGGTCACGGATTTTAGGGGAGAACTGGGTCCGGCATTTTTCCTGCTTCACCACTGCGAGATACCTATTAAGAGATACAAACATTCCTTGTTGCAATTCCACTCCTATGGAGAAAGACGACGTGTCCACCAATATCGATATGGATAGCGAAGGTAAACGACCTTATGTTTATAGAGGATGTAACTTCTTCATTGCATGACTCTGAAGGTACCGTCACATGCCGCAATGTCGCCTGGAGATCTGAGGTGATATGACGTGCTCGCTCACGTTTTCGTGCCCGCCTCAGATCGCCGTTGGCGGCGTCACGCGCCGCAATTTCGCCCTGAAGCTAGAGCGATGTGTTGCTCTGGAAATTGCCTCACCTACAGTGGAACCAATCTTGCCTCATTCCATCGCTGCCTCACACGCCGCAATCCCCAAGGCAATGTGGGTGTACATGTTCTCCGTGGCAAGAAGATAGGCGTGCCACAGTGGTTTACACCGCACCCCATACATGCTCATTGGACAACACAACAGCATTACGTTTGGTCAGCCTGCTCTGGAAGGCTGGCTAATACATGATGCCATTGTCTATCGGAGTTTGTCACAAATACACGCTCGTGTCCTCAATTGTGGCTCCTGCAACACACTTTCGAGGCGGCGAAGTTTCACACAGGAGCGGTCTTGTGCAGTACAGTGGATTACACAAAGAATGGCTATGTGTGCGTCTGTAGGTGATGGCGGTAAGATACAAACAACACTATGGACATATGTTCCTGCATTGGTCCACGCCATGGCAGAGTTGCCATGGCTGAACTATGTGTGTGCACACATGTTTGCGTGTGTGTACTGAAGTGTACCTACATCCCTCACAAACACCATTGCATTCCCCATGTGTGTGGACACGTTCCCATATGGCCAAACACATCATAATGGACATGTATATACACTCACAGCATACAGTGTGGCCCAAAGGGCTGGACCTGTGTACTGGACATTAGCAGACCATGCTGCACGGACCCTTCAATACCATTAAATGTATCACATACCTCTGTGCACAGCATAAAGGTATGTGCAACTGCCCTGTATTGAAAAGTAACGACAGACACAGGTTGTTTGGTTATGTTTTTTTTTAGTGGTACTTTTTGTGCACAAAAAAAGGAATTATAACAACACACACAAAACATTAAAAACAGAATGGCCATACCCAAACATTTCAGAGTACAGAAATAAAAAAACTAACTAACTAACTAACTAACTAACTAACTAATGTGTAAGCACCTGAAATAAACAATACACCACCATAATCCTCCTGGTGCAGATCCTCCTAATGTTGTTGCCTGACAACACCAGCCACCCTACACCTGCTGGTGCTGCCAGGCCACTGCCCCAGGGCCATTAAAGTAGGAGCAGTATGCGTCTCTGTTGCTCCTGGCATCCTGCTGACTCAGACCGTGGCTCAGCGGCTGGAGTGGCACCACACTATGGTCGCAGCACGCAAATCCCCGAGACGGAGCTCCCCTGTTGTGGGGTCCACAGAATCCACATAACTTGCTGGCGTTTATGATGACCGATCCCTACGACGCAGGAAGTTATGCAGCACAGGGTGTGACCTGATATGTACATGTATGTGTTTTGATAACACACTATGTATTTTTTTGGCAGATGGCTGAGAGTCCTGATTTTGTGCGTGAACTCCTAGCCATATACCAGGACCATGAATGCCTGTGGCGTGTTGCATTGCCCAACTACAAGAACAAAGGCAGCGGGGGCTGTGGCCTACGGGCACCTTGTCAAGCTGGCAAACTGGCTCGACCAAAGTAAGAACTGGACGGTGCTGATGGTTGTGGAAAAAATCAAGCGGCTGCGCACCGTGTTCACCAAAGAACATAAAAAGCTGTTGATGGCTTGGTCTGGGGCTGGAGCTGAGGAGGTCCCTAAGCCTTGTCTGTGGTATTATGACCTCCTCACCATCACCCTGGGCCAGGAGGCTTGTCGGCCAACATGGTGCAGCAGCCGCATTGCCCAACCATCTTCGGCCACAAGCCAAGAGCCTGCCCCGCCACAGGAGGTGCGTAATTGTTGTTTTGCTACCTATGTCCACACCTAGTTGGTTGCACTAATGTGTGGGTTGGTGGACATGTAGAAGGCACAATCGTGTTGTACTTTCACCATTCTTATGTGTGTTCTGCTGTGTGTTGGCTTGTGGCTGTTGGCACAGATTGTGCTGTGTTATGTTGGGGCACTTGACATATCAATTTGGAGCCTCAGGTGAGTACAGAGCACTGGTCTACTTCTTTCTTCATCTATGTTTCCAACCCTGCTACTGTTGATTGTGGTGTTTGACATGCTCAGATATGCGCCATCTGGTGCTGGGTGGTGGGTTGTGGTAATTGATGTCAGTACATTATTACTCTTGTTAACTTGTTTTTTTCTATGTTTGGTTTACAGGCCCCTCGTGAGTCTGGCTCCAGTGCAGAGGACCCAGCCGCTGGCCAGGCTCCACCCTCATCATCTTTGGTGGAGCAGGTGCCTGATCCCAGTGGTGGGGGGCCGTGCCCAGGGCCCAGCTCAGGCATACAAAGGCGTCGCAAACCTGCCCGACTCAACACTGAGCTGGGTATCTGGGCAAAAAGGGTCCTATTGGACAGAGAGAGGACCCCCGCCACTTCAATCGGGCACATGGCCAGTGAGTAGGTGTGCCGCATGGAGCCAGAACAATGTACCATCGCCGAGAGGGCCATCATTCGGGTCCTGGAAGCGGGCGTTGATGGGGCACTGAGATGGGGTGGTTACATTGCCATCCCCAAGAAAACACCCCCAGTACCCCCTGCGCCCCATGGCTAGAGGTCGTCAAAATCAGGATCCCCCACCAAAACTCCAGCACAGAAGGGCCCCCAATGTGTGGGAGTACGGTGATGAGGGGAAGGAGCCATTGTTCTGATCCAGCAAGACACTACTAGGCAATGCACTACATTACGTACTGGACTTTTTTTTTTAAAGTTAAAACCAAGTGTTTTGGTATTTTAATTGTGTGGTAATAAACCAGACTTTTATTTCCTATACCTATGTCCACATATGTGTCAGGTTCTGCAGTATGGTTGTGTGTGTAGTGTGTTGTGGGTGTGTGGCGCCCCGCAACGAGTGCGTCACAAGGGAGTATTGCAGCCGCAATATTCTCTGACAAAGCAGTGCAATAGTTAACTCTGAGATCCAACCCAACATACAACACCTAGAACAGGGGACCAATCCTAGGTCCTGGTGGGTGGAGTGTTAGGGTAGTGTAGTAGAACACACAATAATCTAGACAGTCGAGACAGAATCTAGAACCTGACAAGAGCAGACTAGAACTTGGAGAGGAGCGGGGGCTCCGCACCCGTGCGGGCCCCTGGGCCGTCACCGGTCGGGTGTCAGCACCTGAGGCCTTAACTACCGGGATTGGGCTTATCTACACGGGTTCCCAAAAGACTCCCGTGCCCACAACTTACAGCCGGTTCACTGGTACCGAAGCTGGCAGCAGTTCACCTCTGCCACGCGAACCAGCCCCGTGGAGGAGCAGCTTTACAGGAGCACCCCACCACCAGCCAGTTTCCAGTCGTCTAACCAGCGGTGTACCCACCGTGGGACCCAAGGCTCCCCAAAGCATCCAGAACGTACATCATGGATAGGGCATTGAAGCAGCCTCCCCGTACCCGATCTGTTATTCCTGGGCGACGCTGGCAAAAAGAAGGAACTAAGTAGGTAGAATGGAGGAACACTGCGGATCTCTGAGGAACACTATCACTGCTGAGTCCACCCGGTCTACTACTCAACCACTGTAAGCCATGTACTGCCTGCTGGTTACAGTAAAGAACCGTTGCAGAGACTATCTGTGTCCGTGTCTCCTTATGAACTATCCGTCCGCACACTAAGGTAACCGCAGCTGCCGCACAACATCTTGAGCAGCTCCAGCCCCCGGGGATCACCGCTCAGCCTGTGGGGAGCGTAACATCTTGCTGCTGTCCATCCCCCGGGGGTTCCGCAGCGTCGGTAGCCCTTACCGAATCTACTCATAGGTGGCGTCACGAATCAAACAAATTAAACCCCTTTTTAATCTGTTCCCACAAGACGTCTTCACTTTTGATCTGCACTACACCGGGCCCCACTACCGGCAGGCGCGGTCCACCCGTGACAAGGAAGGAGAAGAATCGCCTGTATCAACCGGAGTCAGCCGGCCACGGTGAGTCAGAAAATGGCGTCACGAACAGGATACGAGCAGGCCCGTTACCCAACGGGTGTAATGTGCTTAAAATGGACTTTATTGTCTACAATTGGACTTTGTTCGTCCCTAAAAGAACTTTCCCGCCTTTACACCATTGGGTCAAGATGGCGCCCAAGATGGCGCTCCCGCCAGAAGAAGCCGCCACGTGAAGCCCAGGAGTGAGTCAACCCCCCCCCTCATCGTGGGAGGGCTCAGGACGAAAGGCGCCAAACTCTTTGTCCGCCCTGATTGCTCGAATCAACCATGGGGGCGGACCCCAAAGACTTTTCCCATGATTGGACTACAAAAGCCCAGAGGAAATGGGAGTGTCATAGACACACCGACGGAGAGAGGAGACATCTTCACCAGCTCTACCAGAACGTCTTACCGGTTGAACGGGTGTGGTTTCCCTCCAAGAAGAATGGCCAGCATGAGACTCCAAGACCTGATGCGGGAGGTCGAGGCGGAGGCCAGAGCAGCCATCAGCCAATCGGGTCCGGATCCTGCCCTTACCATAGACGGCAGTCCCGACTTCTGGCTAGAGGCTCTACAAGACCTCCGGGTGCGGTTACTAGAGACAGTGGAATGGACGATCCGTAGCTGGAGCGCGACCCTAGGCAGACGACTACACCATGCGATGCAGCAGAGCCGACCGGGTACAGCTTCTCCAAGCCCAGACGACGTCACCAGCTTCTCGACCGCCTCACTCTCGCCTACCACCTGTCCTGCTCCGTCACCAGAGCCAATAGACTGCGTCATTCCGGTGGAGGCCGCAACTCGACCCGTTCCAGCGACCAATATCGCAACCGATCCCGTTCTTGAGCCGGAGCTCATAACACGCTCCATGGAAGAACTCGATCTCTACCAGGTTCCCACTGAGGAACCCGCGACATGTTTCACCACTACAGAGACAGTCGCCTGTTTTATCCCCGTACCGGAGGCTTCCCTTGCCATTGCCGAGGCCTACCGGGTAACCGGGATTGAAACACCTTTACCTGCGGAAACAGATGAAGAGGCAGGCAGCCTGGAAGCCCTGCAGGACGTCCCTACGGAAGGATCCGCAGCACCACCGCCCCGTTGTACAACAGAACTACCTTCAACGTCTTTCGCCATCGAGCAGCCTGATGTGGTCATCGAGGAAGAGGTCGGAGAGGATGACGACGAGACCCACAGCACCGCTGAGGATTTCGACACTGGGTTCGCTTGGGGAGACAACAAGGAACTTTCTACCGGGCATACAGCTCGGGTACACTGGTCGGGTGCACTGCCGACACCTTCCCCTGTGCCGTTCCACCGGGTTCCGATACAGACAGCCCGCCAAGCTCAAGCTTCCCGCCAAACCACCAGCTCCGTTACTCATCTTTACACCCCGAGCCGTAACGACGGAGATGTACGCCAGAGACGACGAGAGGAGGGGCAAGCCCGAGAACGCGCCAACATGCAGGCCCGTGCCGAGGCTCGCCGCCAGCCGCCGCTGCCTGATGAACTCCGCCGTGAAGGTAGAATTTCCACCTTTAACTTAAATACCGGGTGGGGGTTCGCTTGGGAGGTGGGTTTGAATGAGGAGGTGTTTGTGGGGCGCCGGGACGTAGAGTCCAACTTGCCAAGAGGACATCCCGATCGCGACCTATACCGGGGCGATATAATCACCTACGAGCGCTATGCTTGTGCAGATGGGTGGTTCGCTATCCGGGTGCGCCATCACCCTCAGAGCCAGTGACTTTAAAACTTGAACTTCCTCAATGACTCTGTTCCCGTTAATCATTGACTGTGTGATCTTGCGGCTACAGCCTGGACTCTAGTTTAAAGTACAGCCGACCGCACGCCGGGTCCGCACAAAGTGATTACCTGTTTCTTTGCTTATGTCACCAAAGCATACCTTTACCTGTTTTCTATTTTAATAAAAGTGTGTCATATATGTATAAAAATGCAAAAACCTCTGTAATGTGAGTAGTTTGAAGCTTGGGGACAAGCTGATTTAACCAAGGGGGAGTGTGGCGCCCCGCAACGAGTGCGTCACAAGGGAGTATTGCAGCCGCAATATTCTCTGACAAAGCAGTGCAATAGTTAACTCTGAGATCCAACCCAACATACAACACCTAGAACAGGGGACCAATCCTAGGTCCTGGTGGGTGGAGTGTTAGGGTAGTGTAGTAGAACACACAATAATCTAGACAGTCGAGACAGAATCTAGAACCTGACAAGAGCAGACTAGAACTTGGAGAGGAGCGGGGGCTCCGCACCCCGTGCGGGCCCCTGGGTCGTCACCGGTCGGGTGTCAGCACCTGAGGCCTTAACTACCGGGATTGGGCTTATCTACACGGGTTCCCAAAAGACTCCCGTGCCCACAACTTACAGCCGGTTCACTGGTACCGAAGCTGGCAGCAGTTCACCTCTGCCACGCGAACCAGCCCCGTGGAGGAGCAGCTTTACAGGAGCACCCCACCACCAGCCAGTTTCCAGTCGTCTAACCAGCGGTGTACCCACCGAGGGACCCAAGGCTCCCCAAAGCATCCAGAACGTACATCATGGATAGGGCATTGAAGCAGCCTCCCCGTACCCGATCTGGTATTCCTGGGCGACGCTGGCAAAAAGAAGGAACTAAGTAGGTAGAATGGAGGAACACTGCGGATCTCTGAGGAACACTATCACTGCTGAGTCCACCCGGTCTACTACTCAACCACTGTAAGCCATGTACTGCCTGCTGGTTACAGTAAAGAACCGTTGCAGAGACTATCTGTGTCCGTGTCTCCTTATGAACTATCCGTCCGCACACTAAGGTAACCGCAGCTGCCGCACAACATCTTGAGCAGCTCCAGCCCCCGGGGATCACCGCTCAGCCTGTGGGGAGCGTAACATCTTGCTGCTGTCCATCCCCCGGGGGTTCCGCAGCGTCGGTAGCCCTTACCGAATCTACTCATAGGTGGCGTCACGAATCAAACAAATTAAACCCCTTTTTAATCTGTTCCCACAAGACGTCTTCACTTTTGATCTGCACTACACCGGGCCCCACTACCGGCAGGCGCGGTCCACCCGTGACAAGGAAGGAGAAGAATCGCCTGTATCAACCGGAGTCAGCCGGCCACGGTGAGTCAGGTGCAATGGTGATGTTTGTATGGCAGAAGGACAGGCCTCAAGTCCACAATAACATAGTTGGGTCATTGTAGCTGACAGGAGCCTATCCCTAGATGACATGTGTGAGTATTGAGAGATTGCGAGTCTTCTGTGGCCGACATTGGTGAGTATGTTTGTGTCTGTGTGTTTGTTAATGTGGGTGTGATATTGCAGACATTGATGTAAAATAGGGCTTCATCTGTGTAGAAATGGTACTGTATGGTCATATCTTTATCATGTCACACTGCACACCTACGCAAATTCTTTAGCCATGTGTTGTGTATTCAAATTTCACCTCCCAAAGGTGTCCCGATGTGTGTTGAGACAAGGGATCAGACAGTATGTTGTTTTGCACTCAGATTTATTGTTTGCAAAGCTTGTTTTGTCAATGATGTTTTTTCCGACTAGTTGTAGGCAAACCATACTACCCACTTTCCCAATGTGGGATACTATAAGAGGCCAACGGGGCCTAAAAAACAAGGGTGCCAACATGGCAAAAGTAAAAAAAAAAACAAGTCCAACATGGACAACAAGATAGAAGGGCAATTGGCCACATTATTATGGGGGATGTGGTGGAGTAGGGGCAATGGCGGACTGGGCTGCCTGGAGGCACATGATCATCGCACCCAAACGGTCCAGATGTTGCTAGCCTTCTCGGTGGGCACGCTCCATGTGCTGCAGTGCCTCCATGTGTGCCTGCAGCAGGTCTTCAATAGTTGGTACACCTGTATGGGAAATAAGGGCATTAGTCAGTGACATGTGTAGGTGTGGGTGGGTGACGTCATTGGTCAGGATTTCACTTACGTTGCATAGCCCCATCCTGGTTTCCATCTGCAGGAGATGGTGATGCGCTGACAGCCCAGACTGCAGCGCAAGCTCTTGCCCCTTGACAAACAAAGGAAAATAAAAAACATCATGACTCACATACTGATGTCAGGGAGACACACCAACAAGTATATTAGAAAGCTTGTAGCCCATTGACAATGTGGAGCCCACTGGGATGGGGTATTCTGTACCGGACCGGGGTACTGCTGGGGATATCACGGCGGTCTTGGTCCGGACCGTGTTCTTGGTTCTCATAAGTAAAAGGGGAGATATTTACAGGGGATTGTTTGTCGTGACGCCACCCACGGGTTGTGGTCAGTAGAGGGGACCACTACTGCAGGGTGCTTCTGTCAGGAGGATGGATGGATGCTGCAGCAAGGTGAATGAGCCCGCCGCGGGTCGGGCTGCTCCTGACAGGGTGAAAAGGTGCAAACAGTTCTATGTACCTGGAATTAGACACGGGAGACTGAAGCACGGTTCATTGGGTTTACTGTCAAGTTCTTCCAAGTCAGACAGTTTACAACACTGTTTCGTTCTCAACACAGGTTACTCCGGACACTTTGAACCCTCTGCAGCCAGGCTGTCGCTCTAAGACCCCTCACTCTTCCTATTAACCTTTATGGCTTTTTTCTCCGTTCTTCCCAGTGGGTTGTATGATGGCAATTTGGTCCCTTTTATGTGGCTTCCCACTATATGTATGGGCAGTAAGCCGGGTCCTCCTAAGTGTTGCTGAACCTCCAACCCGTGTAGTAGGAACATGGATCTGGAATCTGTGTTCCCCGCCGGTTGTCTGGGGAGCCGGCGTGTAGCAGCAGTCCCCCTCAGAGCCGGCACTCTGGTTCTAGCCTAGCTTGGGTGTCCCTATCTTGCAAGGGATCACCGGCTCTTTCCCACCCGTGTGGCTTTCCAGATACAACAAGGGAAACTTCTCCTCCTGCATCCAGTCTATGCTGCCGTACTCCTCGGACCCGGTGGTATCGGTCCGGTCTCTTTCCTCACTTTCCCATGGGCTGCAGGCTATGGATGAGCTTTCTCTCCATGGATCTGTGTCGCTGTGGATTCTGCGTCTCCAGGGAGCCCTATCCCACTGGGGAAGTGTCACTGTGTCTGCTGTTCTTTACCTCTCGGCTCACTCTGGCCTACTAACTCTTTCCTCCTCTTTTCCTTTATTTGTCCTATCTGTCACCTGACCTACCTTCCCACTCACATCCCTCTAAACCCCACCACCCCTTGCCCACCTAGAGTCCCGGGCTCCGGGTTGGATGCTGTGCTCCTGTGGGTGTGTGTGCTGTGAGGGTGTTTGCTGCACAAACCGTCTACCTTTCTGCCTGGCTGCAATCCCTATGTGGCCACCCTGGTCACAGGGAAGCAACATTCCCCCGGAGTTAAACCGGCGTGTCCCCACGCCGTCCGGCATGGATACTCCTGCAAAAGCATTTTTTTTATTTTAAACAACATTAAGCATATTTTTCATAAATGTAAGAAGGCACGGGTTCTTTAATGTTGCACTAAGTTAACTGTTTTCACGTAGGACACAGTTCGCAGCCTGTCTATGGCTGTAAATGCGGAGGTCTCCAGGCCCTCGGGTCACCAACTTGTGGCCAAGTTGTTCCTCTCCGTGCAGGCATTTTACACCACCTTGTCATTTAACCCTTCAGGGACACGGGTTACTCAGTTTACTGTTCAAAAGTTTTAAGAGTCCTGTGGCATAAATACCGTCTCTCTATTAGCACACCGGGTTAAGTGCAACACCTCTAAAACACATTAAATATTCACATCTCTTTCTAAAAGGTATATTACTTTCTAGCAAAAGTATAAAAGTCTTCAAGAAGGCACATTACTTTTCAGCAAAAAGTATAAAAACTAGCAAAAGGCACAAGTGCTTCAAAAGCAGTTCAAAAGCACTCTGCAGTCTCAGTTCAAGTGCGGCATACCCAGTCTCACTGTGCTCCTTGGTCTTAAAACCAATGGGGGACACACTGGGTGTTCAACTATATACAAGAACGTTCATATCATGTCATCATCTATGATATCAATTGTCTTTGGAATGAAACACAAAGGACAAACAGGGGAAAAGACTATTCACTCATTCAGGTATGGGATGGAGTCAATAAGGGTCACATCACATTCACACTTACAGTTCTTGCTTGAAGAATCCGGGTTCTGTCCTTAAGCGAATCCGGGTTACTTCACTTCTTTCTTCCGGATATTTTGGGACGCCTTCCAGGGCACAAGCTGTTTCCAGAAAGCATACAGCTCCTCAGGTGCAGTTTGTAAATTCACTGTAACTCCAGGCTCTCTCATGGTGCAGGCAAGCTGGCAATCACAGTCCTGTGGTTTTCCCTCCTCACGCTGGGAACACAATAATAACAGCAGCTCCTGAGCCCAGACCGAGTTCTGTCCTGGAAGGGTTAATCTCTCCTCCTTGCAGGCACTGTTTATCTTCACTGCACACAGCCCTTTGTACAAATCATCCATGACTGCTGCACATGGTGCCTTCTCTGATGGATTAGCAGAATTTCCCTCGGGCTGCAGGCTTTGCATGGGGCCGGGACAATCTTCTGCAAGTCCCCTTCCACACCAGCCTGTCTCCATCCTGGGCAGCCTTCTATGCTCCTCCATTATAGGTTCTTTCTTTGCACCCTCTTGGCTCTGCCTGTTAGCCTCTGCTCTCACTTTGCTCTGGGGCTGCAGCTCCTGCCCCAGCAGCAGATTCCACACTGGCAGCTTCACTCCAGGGCTCTGTTCAGCCATGCCCGGGTTCTTGCCAGCTCCCTCCGTCCGGGTGTCCAGCAATGGCGACTGATCACCATCCAGTTTCCTGCCCCACCTCCTTTGGGCGTCTACTTCCTCAGCTTCCGCCAGCTTCTCATTGGTAGCTGCATTTGGGGGTGGAGGCTCCTCCTTTGGAATGATGGCTGGCTCCCCCGGAGTTAAGGGGAGTCAGGGCGGGTCTTTCTTTTAACGCTTTGGACCGGGCCGGCCCACGATGGGGGGTCTGGGCACACCTCCTCTGCACATGGTCTCAGGCTTTCATGGCCACTATTAAGCCCATATTTGGCGGGGAAAAGTCTAAAACACGAATCCTAGGCACATGGGGTCTGGTTCATTTGGACCGGGTCCATCCAGTTCGTGACACCAAGTTGTGGAGCCCACTGGTACGGGGTACTCGGTACCCGACCGCGGTACTGCTGCTGATATCACAACGGTTTTGGTCTGGACCGTGTCCTGGGTTCTCACAAGTAAAAGGGGAGATATTTACAGGGGATTGTTTGTCGTGACGCCACCCACGGGTTGTGGTCAGTAGAGGGGATCACCACTGCAGGGTGCTTCTGTCAGGAGGATGGATGGATGCTGCAGCAAGGTGGATGAGCCCGCCGCGGGTCGGGCTGCTTCTGACAGGGTGAAAAGGTGCAAACAGTTCTATGTACCTGGAATTAGTAGACACGGGAGACTGAAGCAGGGTTCACCGGGTTTACTTTCAAGTTCTTCCAAGTCAAGCAGTTTACAACACAGTTCAGTTCTCAACACAGGTTACTCCGGACACTTTGAACCCTTTGCAGCCAGGCTGTTGCTCTAAGACCCCTCACTCTTCCTATTAACCTTTCTGGCTTGTTTCTCAGTTCTTCCCGGTGGGTTGTATGACGACAACTCGGTCCCTTTTATGTGGCTTCCCTCTATGTGTATGGGCAGCAAGCTAGGTCCTCCTAAGTGTTGCTGAACCTTCAACCCATGTAGTAGGAACACGGATCTGGAATCTGTGTTCCCCGCCGGTTTGTCTGGGGAGCCAGCGTTTAGCAGCAGTCCCCCTCATAGCTGACACTCTGGTTCTAGCCTAGCTTGGGTGTCCCTATCTTGCAAGGGATCAACGGCTCTTTCCCACCCATGTAATACAAAATAAACAGTCTGTTTAGGAGCGCTGGGAAAGAAAGATAATGGGGGATTAATGATCCACATCCTTTATTACGTCCCTCAGTGAACACACAACGCGTTTCAGCGGTCAGGTAGCCGTCTTCACAAGATACACCTGATGAAGACGGCTACCTGACCGTTGAAACGCGTTGTGTGTTCACTGAGGGACGTAAAAAAGGATTTGGATCATTAATCCCTAATTATCTTTCTTTCCCAGAGCTCCTAAACAGACTGTTTATTTTGTATTATCTCTTGTTTCCCCTGGAGGGAAAAACAGCAGGAGCAGCAGGGGGAGCAAGAAGTGGAGGAAGGCAAAACAAATCGTGTTGAGAGCACTTGCGGTTGCTAGGAAACTAGAGAAGCAGTGCAGAAGCCCTGGTGATGTGTGCATTGTCACGTGGCGTTCCCCGTCGGAGGAGCCAGTCTAGCAGCAGCTGGTGAAAGCCAACAAGGGAGAAGGACGCCGCAGCAATACACCGTGGTTGTGTGAGGTCGCACAACACCCCCAGGTGGGGGTGGAAGATTTCAAAGCCCACTAAAACCTATTTCCCTAAACAGACCTTCACATTGCCCCCCCACCTTTCTTTTTTCTTTCCCACCCATGTGGCTTTCCAGATACAACAAGGTTGATGTGGAGTCTTTCTCAACACAGGACTAGCCAGATCTCCCTCCAGGGAAAGACCTAGCCATGGGGTGGCTCTTTGAGGAGACCACCATTACCACCATATTAAGTGGCCCTTTGAGTCAATATCCAGCTCTTTACAAGCTTAAAGATATGACAAGGGAATACCAAGGCCAGGTATCCATCCACAGACAGCTGTTTTGGGGTGTTGCCCCTCATCAGTGTAGAGTAGGATTCCAGACTCTATTTGCATATTCAAAATTCCCAGGGGGCAATGCGCCTAGGAATTCACTGTATTGAGCGCTTTAGCCAGCTGCCTGCAGTGTTTTCTTGAACTGGTCTCCCTGAGATCAGTGAATACTTTCTTGTGCAGATACAACAAGGGAAACTTCTCCTCCTGCTGCCAGTCTACGCTGCCGTACTCCTCGGACCCGGTGGTATCGGTCCGGTCTCTTTCCTCACTTTCCCTTGGGCTGCAGGCTATGGACGAGCTTTCTCTCCATGGATCTGTCGGTGTGGATTCTGCGTCTCCAGGAAGCCCTAGCCCACCGGGGAAGTGTCACTGTCTGTCTGCTGTTCTTTACCTCTCGGCTCACTCTAGCCTACTAACTCTTTCATCCTCTTTTCCTCTATTTGTACTATCTGTCACCTGACCTACCTTCCCTCCCACTACCCTCTAAACCCCACCACCCCTTGCCCGCCTAGAGTCCCGGTGCCACAACAACACCACCAATAGGGATGGGCGAATCTACTCGCTAGGACTCGTTACTCGGCGAGTAGTAAGGGACTCGCAGGACTCGGTACTCTGCGAGTTTCCCAGTGATTACTCGCACGAGTCCAATGCAAATCAATATCAATCCTAGTTTTGTCAGAAATGCTGACAAAACTAGGATTGTCATTGTTTGCATTAGACTCGGCTACTGTGCCAGTGATAGCAGGGAAACTCGCAGAGTAACTGCTGTTACATTGCGAGCCGTGTCCAGCTGTCTTCTCTGTGCAGGCTGCCAGCTCCAGGGTCCTAGAGCCCGCCTGCTCACAGACATGATGTAGCAGTGCTGAGATTGTTCTCAGTCTGCTCATTCCCTGTGTACAGATATGAATGTCTGTGCACAGAGATGATGTAGCAGTGCTGAGATTGTTCTCAGTCTGCTCATTCCCTGTGTACAGACATGAATGTCTGTGCACAGAGATGATGTAGCAGTGCTGAGATTGTTCTCAGTCTGCTCATTCCCTGTGTACAGACATGAATGTCTGTGCACAGAGATGATGTAGCAGAGCTGAGATTGTTCTCAGTCTGCTCATTCCCTGTGTACAGACATGAATGTCTGTGCACAGAGATGATGTAGCAGTGCTGAGATTGTTCTCAGTCTGCTCATTCCCTGTGCATAGACATCTATCTATGCACAGGGGATGTAGCAGAGAGGACATCGTGTTTTGGACTACGTCGGACGGAAGAGGATTTTTTTAATTGAAGATGGAGTCCCTAATGGCTTTTTTTTTATTTCAAATAAAAAATTTTCTCTGTGTTGTGTTTTTTTAACCCTTTATTGGAGATTCTTAGTGACTGGGTCAAACGTGGCCTGACATTAAGAATCTCGGGCTTAATACCAGCTTGTATAACAAAGCTGGTATTAACCCCTTTATTACCCAGCGTGCTACCGCCACCAGGGCCAGCTGCTTAGCTGTACCTGGCTAGACATAGAAATTGCGCGGAGCCCCACGCATTTTTTTTTTATTATTTCATGAATTTCAGAGTCAGAATCTCAGAATTTCATGAAATAATTTAAAAAAAATGCGTGGGGCTCCGCGCAATTTCTATATCTAGCCAGGTACAGCTAAGCAGCTGGGGGCTGGAATCCGCAGCGCAGGGATGCCCAAGCTTTCTGGGCACCCCCGCTGCAAATTGCAGCCCGCAGCCGCCCCAGAAGATGGCGCGTTCATTGAAGCGCCATCCTCTGGCGCTGAACCCCGCTCTTCCAGCGGCCCTGGTAGCGGTGGCACGCTGGGTAATAAAGAGGTTAGGGCCAGCTTTGTATTATCAGCTGGCCCTAAGCCCGAAATTTATGGCGGTCACGCCAATATTAGACATGACCGCCATGAATTTCTATTAAATTGTTTTAAAAAAAACACAACACAAAGAAAATTTTTTATTAGAAATAAAAAAAAAGCCATTAGGGACTCCATCTTTAATTAAAAAAATCCTCTTCCGTCCGACGCAGTCCAAAACGCGATGTCCTCTCTGCTACATCCCCTGTGCATAAATATAGATGTCTATGCACAGGGAATAAGCAGACTGAGAACAATCTCAGCTCTGCTACATCATCTCTGTGCACAGACATTCATGTCTGTACACAGGGAATGAGCAGACTGAGAACAATCTCAGCTCTGCTACATCATCTCTGTGCACAGACATTCATGTCTGTACACAGGGAATGAGCAGACTGAGAACAATCTCAGCACTGCTACATCAGGCAGCAGGCGGGCTCTAGGACCCTGCAGCAGCCAGCACACTGAGGAGACAGGACTCTTATCTGTGCGAGTTTCCCAGCGATTACAGTTGCAAAGTAAACGAGTCCAATGCAAATAAATGACAAAACTAGGATTGCTTCAGGCTGAAGCTTCCGACACACATCTGCGATTTGTAAATCTCACACTACTCGCTATTACTCGCTTCCCCATTCATTAACATTGGACTCGCTAGACTCGCAACGAGTAGCGAGTCCTGGGCTCGGACTCGCTAGAGTCAAGCGATTCCGAGTAATTTAGGATTCGCCCATCACTAACCACCAATCCCAACTGCAGCAGGCTCTATGTCACTGGGTGGTGCCCCAACACAGCAGGGTTGGAGATGCTTGGGGGATGTTGAGCCAGGGCTTGGGATAGGGAGCAAGAGGACCGGGCTTCCCGGTCCCACAGGTTCGGGGCTGCTTGTTCCCGAGGGTTGGGTCCCTGAGGGTGAGGGACTTCCTGGGCCCTCCGGGGAAGGGGTTGGTGTCGGGGACAGTCGGCCCTCCTCAGACAGGGAGTCCTCCTCATCTGTAATATTAAAAATGACAAGACACCGATTTTACTAAAGGAACACAACATAGGGCAAACACGTACTGTGTGTGTATCAATGTCATTAGGGCCTGAAGCCTAGCCTAAAAGGTTTGCGTCTTGAGCAACCCTATGGTTAGGTCAGTCTGTTTTTGGACATGACCACAACACCAGTGACCAGATATTTGGGATGTAAAAGACCCTTGGATTAGCAGAGGATGGATTTTTACACCAAACACAAGAGCAGACAGTAAGCATCTGGTGGTGCCATCGTGGGGGCAAACACATAGCAGTCAGCTTGTAGTCACTTTTCCAGATTGTGGTCAATGTCTTGTGAAATGCTATGTGTCAGAGTGTGCACATATGTGCTGCCAGGTGTGATGTGGGCCTTCAAATTAGCATTAATATGTTGTGGTCAACTTTGCTGTCATTACACACCTATGTTCGGCCACACACAGGTCAAGGACCACTATAGCCATCAGCATTAAAAAAACATATGAGTCTATTGTACACCTTCATGTTGTAGTGTGACCAACATGCAGATGCACATTGGTAACAGGTCCACATGTTGGTTTATGTCAGACTATGTGCCATGGCACAAGACAACATGATGGTTGACTAGTGTTTGGAGTAGGATGATTGGCATGTGTGTGTCTGGCATTGTAACATACTCACCACGCACCCTGGCAATCCGGGCACGAATGTCCACAATCCGCCCTGGGGACTTGTGTTTCAGGTCAGCAAGCTTTTTTTGTATCTGCTTGCGGGTCCTCTCCACACCCACTTTCCGGAACAGGGCCCGCTGGATTTTGCGCAAGATACTCTGCTTGCACAGCTGTGGGTGGCGGTGAAGCTGGTGGCACCAGTAGTCATGCCGGTCACACAAGTCAATGAGGATGACAAGTTCTACCACACCCCATGTTGCAGCGCGCTGTGCGGCCGCCATGACTCTTGTAGTATGTGAAGAGGAGGGGCAGGCACCTGGCAGGCAGGGAGGAACGAACAGAGACGTGATGATGTCACCACGCACACTGGCGCCGCCAAACAAGCTTGAGGGCGCTCACAAGGTAGACGTCCGCGGAGTGGGAGCAGTAAAATGTACCCAGCAGCGTTACTAAATGCACACACGTAGGGTGATTGTAGTGCGTGGCCCATTGCACCCATCTACGATGTGTAGCCCAACATCTGAGCTGTCATGTGGACCACTATACTCCACACAGCGCAACTTAATGCATGCGGACAACATAGCTTGCGCTATTCTATGGCGTGCGTAATTGCACTGAGTTTGCGGACGGTTGTAACATAGTAACATAGTAACATAGTAACATAGTTTTTAAGGTTGAAGGAAGACTTTAAGTCCATCTAGTTCAACCCATAGCCAAACATGTTGATCCAGAGGAAGGCAAAAAAAAACCCCATGTGGCAACACTAATCTCCACATTGGGGGAAAAAAATTCCTTCCTGACTCCAGATACGGCAATCAGACTAATTCCCTGGATCAACGCCCTATCAAAGAATCTAGTATATATAACTGGTAATATTATAGTTTTCAAGAAAGGCATCCAGGCCCTTCTTAAATGTTAGTAGTGACTCACTCATTACAACATCATGTGGCAGAGAGTTCCATAGTCTCACTGCTCTTACAGTAAAGAATCCGCGTCTGTGATTATGATTAAACCTTCTTCCCTCCAGACGTAGAGGATGCCCCCTTGTCCCAGTCTCAGGCCTAAGAGTAAAGAGATCATTAGAAAGGTCTCTGTACTGCCCCCTCATATATTTATACATTATTATAAGATCACCCCTAAGCCTTCGTTTTTCCAAGCTAAATAACCCCAAGTTTAATAACCTGTCTTGGTATTGCAGACCCCTTAGTCCTCTAATAACTTTTGTCGCTCTTCTCTGGACCCGCTCTAGTTCAGCTATGTCTTTCTTATACACCGGAGACCAGAATTGTACACAGTATTCTAAGTGTGGTCGCACTAGTGACTTGTATAGAGGTAAAATTATGTTCTCCTCATGAGCATCTATGCCTCTTTTAATACATCCCATTATTTTATTTGCCTTTGCAGCAGCTGCCTGACACTGGCCACTAAATGTGAGTTTGTCATCTACCCATACACCCAGGTCTTTTTCAGTGACAGTTTTGCCCAGTGTTTTACAATTAAGCACATAATTATACCTTTTGTTTCCTCTGCCCAAGTGCATGACTTTACATTTATCCCCATTAAAGCGCATTTGCCATTTAGCAGCCCAAGCTTCTAGTTTACATAAATCCTCCTGTAATATAAAATTGTCCTCCTCTGTATTGATTACCCTGCAGAGTTTAGTGTCATCTGCAAATATTGAGATTCTACTCTGTATGCCCCCTACAAGGTCATTAATAAATATATTAAATAGAAGCGGGCCCAACACTGACCCCTGTGGTACCCCACTGTTAACTGTGACCCATTCTGAGTGTGTTCCATTAATAACCACCCTTTGTTTCCTATCACTAAGCCAGTTCTTAACCCACTTACACATATTTTCCCCTATCCTCATTGCCCTCATTTTATGTATCAACCTTTTGTGTGGCACCGTATCAAAAGCTTTTGAAAAGTCCATATACACCACATCCACTGCATTTCCTTGGTCCAGTCCAGAACTTACTTCTTCATAGAAGCTTATTAGATTAGTTTGACAGGAACGGTCCCTCGTAAAACCATGTTGATAATGGGTCATGAGGTTATTTTTCTTCAGATACTCCAGTATAGCATCTCTTATAAAACCCTCTAGGATTTTACCCACAGTAGAGGTTAAGCTTACTGGCCTATAATTTCCAAGTTCAGTTTTTGTCCCCTTTTTGAATATTGGCACCACATTTGCTATACGCCAGTCCTGTGGTACAGACCCTGTTATTATGGAATCTTTAAATATTAAAAATAATGGTCTATCTATGACAGTACTTAATTCCTGCAGCACTCTGGGGTGTATCCCATCTGGGCCCGGGGATTTGTCAATTTTAGTGATTTTTAGACGATGCCGTACTTGCTCTTGGGTTAAGCAGGTGACGTTTAATTGAGAATTTTTGTTATCACTGATCATATTGTCTGTCATGGAATTTTCTTGTGTAAATACTGTTGAAAAAAAGTCATTTAGCATATTTGCTTTTTCCTCATCCTCATCCACCATTTCACCCAGACTATTTTTAAAGGGGCCAACACCATCATTTTTGTTGTGTAGCAGAAGATGTGTGTGGTGCTGAACGGACAGGTCTTCAAATATGGCGCGGTGTCAACTGACAGCGAATGGGAACACAGTAGCCAACACCAATCATCTCAGACGGGGCGCGGACTACAGCACGCTGAGGCACGCCTACGGGAAATCACAGAAAACGCTCTTTCCATCACTATCGCCCTGTCGCATGCCAAAACACAAAAATATCGCCTTACCGATTGCGCCTGATTACTGAGCACTGTTCCGGAATCAGGCGACGGCCGATGGGCGATTTATCGCCGCGAAATCGCCCAATCACACTCCTCAACCGTGAGGCAATTTTACGGCGATTTCGCTGGGGCGACACATCGCCTTTCAGATTTCCAGGCGAGATTGCGGTGTGTGACGGTACCTTTATACAAACTTTCAAGATACTTGATTCAGTTGGATGCAATTCCAACAGACAGAGACATATAAGAAATACCGTGAGACGGATGATTGTTAGGACTGATAGATTTTTACTGATGGATGGTAGGGTTTTGCCCTGCACCACCCCCCTACACCCCCTTCCTTTTCTCTCCCAGTCCCTTCTTTTTTTTTCTGCTCTCTCTTTCTTTTACTATCCTATTTTTTGTCTTAATTTCTGATTTTATTTTTCAGATTACACGATTTTGCATGTTTTGTATGCTTGCTAAAAAAACTATAAATAAAGAAGTATAAAAAAAAAAAGTAGACTACCGTATATACTCGCGTATAAGCCGAGTTTTTCAGCCCAAAAATTGGGCTGAAAAGTAACCCCCTCGGCTTATGCGCGAGTCAGTGACGGCAGCCATACAGCCCCACAGCAGCCCCAGCATCCCCAGTAATGCAGGGCCCCCCAGCCTTGCTCCGGTCACCTGTAAAGCAAATTATACTTATCACTGTCCCGCTGTCCGCGCCCGCCGCTGCTGACATCCGCGATCCTCCATCTTCATGCGTCTTCTTCCTGTTTCCTGTGTTCGTCGCAGACAATGACGTCATTGCCGGCGCTGAACACAGGAAACAGGAAGAAGACGCATGAAGATGGAGGATCGCGGATGTCGGCAGCGGCGGGCGCGGACAGCGGGACAGTGATAAGTATTTTTTGCTTTACAGGTGACCGGAGCAAGGCTGGGGGGGCCCTGCATTACTGGGGCTGCCTGTATACTACCACTGGGGTGTATATACTACTGGGGCTGCCTGTATACTACCAGTGGGGCTGTATATACTACTGGGGCTGCCTGTATACTACCACTGGGGCTGTATATACTACTGGGGCTGCCTGTATACTACCACTGAGGCTGTATATACTACTGGGGCTGCCTGTATACTACCACTGGGACTGTATATACTACTGGGGCTGCTGGATACTACCACTGGGGCTGTATATACCACTGGGGCTGTATATACTACTGGGGCTGCGTGTATACTACCACTGGGGCTGTATATACTACTGGGGCTGTATATACTACTGGGGCTGCGTGTATACTACCACTGGGGCTGAATATACTACTGGGGCTGTATATACTACTGGGGCTACGTGTATACTACAACTGGGGCTGTATATACTACTAGGGCTGTATATACTACTGGGGCTGCGTGTATACTACCACTGGGGCTGTATATACCACTGGGGCTGCTGCTGTATACTACCACTGGGGCTGCTGTATATACCTCTGGGGCTGCTGTATACCACACTGCTGTGGGCTGTATACCTGTGCTGGGGTCCACCCTCGGCTTATACACGAGTTAATAGATTTTCCCAGGTTTTGGGGGCAAAAGTAGGGGGGTCGACTTATACACGGGTCGGTTTATACACGAGTATATACGGTAACTGATTTTCGGACTACCAGTTAGAATTGGAAGTGTGCAGACCTTGGGATCCGGTGGCGCTGCTCCATTCTTCCAGCACAAACATAGCTCCGGAAATGAAAAACTCCATAATTTTCAAAGATACAATGGGAGCATAGAAGGCAATTAGAAAAAAGATGAAATCCTGGAAGATTTCAAAATATCCATGAATGCACCCAGATTTAAGTTGGGGAGGGAAAATGCTCCTTTTTGAAAGTGGAAAGACAGAGGGATCGAAGGTCTGAGGGACTTAATGCAGGTGCAAGAAGGTGGATGACTGGGGTGGAGGTGCTAGAGAGGTGGCAATTACCATCCTTCCACATTCTCCAATATGAACAACTAAAGTTTTACTTAATGCAAACATTGGTTGACGTCAAACAAGAATGTCTTAAAAACAAGTGGGATGAACTGTTAGAAAGAGATATACAGTAGGTTCTATTACCATTTCTACAATATACGACAACTTGAGGGACCAACTCCTCCTGCCTGGACAAGGCAAAATATTTGGGAAATGGAACAGAGCTCCGAGTAGTGGACATAGACAGGATAATTCTTGATGGATGAAGTGAAGTGAGGAAAAATATCATAAACGAAAGATGAAGGAATTCATATTTCAGATTAATACAGAGCTATAATTGATACACATAAGCATCCTAATTTATCACGTGCTTCACTCCTTTAAACAACCACAACAAAGATACCTAGATTCCCCGAACGGGGTACAGTGATATCTGTAGTGAGTTATGCACCCACAAATTGAATAGGCAAAAAATAATCTCTTTATTATTAAAATTATTCACATAAAATCACTTTTACTTTACACTATGGATGAGCAAGTACCGCAATATTCGGAATCACTATACTCGCAATGAGTAGGTCCCGGTACTCGGTACTCATTGCGAGTATAGCGAGTCTAATTACCTTCGCAGTGTATCTATTGATACACTGCGAAAGTACCCTAAAAGTGAATAAAAGTTGTTAAAAATAATAAAATTACATACTCTCCTGTCTGACACCTGCACCCGGACCGTCCCAGAAGACCTGCGATCACCGGACAAGGACCTGTGACTTCCAGCCAATCAGATGGCTGATAGCGATCTGGCCAATCAGATGGCGAAACGTCACAACCACGTGATTGCTAGCGGCCACCTGATTGGCCAGATTGCAAGGTCCTAGGTGTCAGGGCCGGGACGACAGCTAGGCGACCCTAGGCAATCGCCTAGGGCGCCATCTTGTGGAGGGCGCATTCCCGCCTCTCTCCACTGCTCCTCCATTTGCCGCCGCCCGCCCACCCGCAGAGTGAGCCGCTGACACCGGGCGGAGCAGAGGATCCGCCGCCCGCCTGCAGAGTGAGCCGCTGACGGCTGACACCGGGCGGAGCAGAGGATCCGCCGCCCGCCCGCCCGCAGAGTGAGCCGCTGACACCGGGCGGAGCAGAGGATCCGCCGCCCCCCCGCAGAGTGAGCCGCTGACGGCTGACACCGGGCGGAGCAGAGGATCCGCCGCCCGCCCGCAGAGTGAGCCGCTGACGGCTGACACCGGGCGGAGCAGAGGATCCGCGCCCGCCGCGCAGAGTGAGCCGCTGACACCGGGCGGAGCAGAGGATCCGCCGCCCGCCCGCAGAGTGAGCCGCTGAAGGCTGACACCGGGTGGAGCAGAGGATCCGCCGCCCGCCCGCCCGCAGAGTGAGCCGCTGACACTGGGGAAGAGGAGAGTACAGTAAGAGGAGCTAACTGAGGGGGGGGGGTATGGAGGCAGTTTTAGGAACAAGTATCGGGGGAATTATGGGGACAATATTATAAAGGGACACACATGGGCATATGGGGGCAGTATGAGGAACAAATCTGGGGGGTATATGGGCGCTGTGGGTGGAGTATGGGGTCAGTAATAGGAACAAACGTGGGGGAGTGTGGGGGCAGTATGAGGAACATAGGGGGAGCATGGGGCAGTATTAGGAACAAACATGTGGGGGCGGGGTAGTATGAGAAACTAACAGGGGGAGAGTATGGGGGCAGTATTAGGAACAAACATGTGGTGCAGTATGAGAAACAAACAGGGGGAGAGTATGTGGGCAGTATTAGGAACAAACGGGGAGTATGGGGCAGTATGAGGAACAAACGGGGAGTATGGGGCAGTATGAGGAACAAACGGGGAGTATGGGGCAGTATGAGGAACAAACTGGGGGAGTATGGAGGCAATATTAGGAACAAACACGGGGGGGAGTATTGTGCGGCAGTATTAGGAACAAATGTGGGGGGGTATGGGGCAGTATGAGGAACAAACGGGGAGTATGGGGCAGTATGAGGAACAAACGGGGATTCCATGGAGGCAGTATTAGGAACAAACATGGGGGGAGTATGGCGGCAGTATGAGAAACTAACAGCGTGGGAGTATGGTGGATGTATGAGGAATAAACATGATGGGGAGTATGGGAACAGTTTGAGGAACAAACGTGGGGGGGTGGATTATGGGGGCTGTATGAGGAACAAACATGGGGGAGTATGGGGCAGTATAATGGACAAACGTGGAGGGAGGGATGATTGGGGTTATATAAGGAACAAACATTGGGGAGGGAGGATAGGGGCAGTATAAGGAACAAACATGAGGGGGAGTATGGGGGCTGTATGAGGAACAAATGGATTGGCAGTAAGGGGGCTGTATGAGGAGCAAATGTGTCGGGAGGAGGATGGGGGCTGTATGAGGAGAAAACGGGAGGATTAGGGCTGTGTGAGGAGCAAATGAGGGAGAGGGTGGAGGCTATATGAGGAGGAAACAGGGGAGGGGAGAGGGCTGTATGAGGAGCAAATGGGGGGAGAGGGTGTGGGCTGTATGAGGACCAAATCGGGAGGGGAGAGAAGGGCTGTATGAGCAGCAAATAAGGGGAAGAGGTTGGGGGGAGTGTATGTAGACGCAGCATGGAGCGCAAGCAGGGGGGATTTGAGAACACAGAAAACGGAGTGAGGGGTTGATAAGTATGGACATAGTATGAGTTGGACAGTATGGGAAACAATGGGGTAAGTTTGAGGATCCAGTATAAATAGTGAGAGGGAGATGGCTGCTGAACAGTATGTGGAGTAAAGGGGGATGGGTGTGGATACAGTATAACGAGTGAGGACGGGATGGTTGCCACACAGTATGTGGAGTTAGGGGGCATGGCTATGACACAGTATGTGGAAAGAGGGGGGATGAATGTAGACACAGTATGTGGTATGAATGGGAGATAGGTGTGAACACAGTATGTGGAGTGAGGGGAGGGAAGTAGTGAAGAAACTTTAGGGCATGAGAAAAATGTAAGGGGGCACAGAATAGAGAGTGAGTAGTGTGAGGCTGTATGGAGAGGGGGCAGCATGCGGGGACAGTGTGAGGCCACAGCCAGGAGAGGGAGTGTGATAAGGGAGGACAGTATAAACAGTGGGCAGTATAGGAGGACACAGTGTGAGAGGACAGTGTGACCAGGGAGTTCACTATGGAAGGAGAGGGCAGTGTGATGAGGGGCAGTGTGGAAGACATGTACAGAAAGAGGGACAGTGTGTAAATCATATTTTGTGCAGGAAACAGTGAGGAAGTACAATTATTATTCCAGGGTCAGTGTAGGGCAGATATTTTTGCTTTGGAGAACTTTGATCATTTTGCTATTTTTAAGGGTATCGTGTCGGGATGGGCTGAAGACTGGAAAAGATGGACGTCTCCAGAGACGAGCTGTGGATGTGAAGTCATTATGGCATCTGGACAAGATGAAGAAAAGAAAAAGGCGACCCCGATCAGAGACAAGGTCATCTATAAGGTACCTGGATGTAAATGGTTGTGATACTAATTCTCATTAGTGCTGTAGTTCCTGTGTCGTCTGATGATGATTGAACAACTCCCAGCACCTCCTTACCATTGTTAAGGATGTAGTAGGAGTTGTAGGTTCATGCAGCACAAATATGTATGGGTCTGATCTGACATTATAATTGTTTTACCATGTACTGAAGGGGTTCTGATGATGATATTTTTTTTTGCTAGATGAGGGTTGTGATGCTGTACTTATGTACTGATAAGGGTTATATGTATGTATGTATTTCTGTACCTCTGGTGGTTCTGGTCATGTATCCCTGTACTGATGAGAGTGTTAATGCTGTGTTTCTATACTGATGAGGGTTCCATGGATGTATTTCTGTACCTCTTTTTTATTCCTAGACATATTTCGGGGGGGGGTGGGGCGCCGTTTGCCTTACCTGCCTAGGGCACCAAAATGCCTTGTCCCGGCACTGCTAGGTGTACTGCCAGGACCTTGCAATCTGGCCAATCAGGTAACCGCTAGCAATCACATAGTTGTGACGTGTCGCCATCTGATTGGCCAGATCGCTACTGGTCATCTGATTAGCTGGAAGTCACAGGTCCTTGTCCGGTGATCGCAGGTCTTCTGGGACGGTCCCGCTGCAGGCGTCAGACAGATGAGTAGGTAATTTTATTATTCTTAACAACTTTTATTCACTTTTAGGGTACTTTCGCACCGTATCGATAGATACACTGCGAAAGTAATTGGACTACTCGCTACTCCCGAGTAATTATAAAGATACTCGGACAGTAGCGAGTACCCGAATACCGCTACTATTCAGCGAGTTCCGAATAGTAGCGAGTATACTCGCTCATCCCTACTTTACACGTCACAAGAGCATATTGCACCAATTTTATGCAGAGTACACAGTTTTACAGAGGGACTAGTAAATTTCCTATGACCAAATCATCAGGTTTTTGTATTACTTAACCAATGGTTCTGTCACTTTAAGAAGCATTTATGGCAAAACTGCCTCTAATAAGTATTACCGTATATACTCGTGTATAAGCCGACCCGTGTATAAGCCGACCCCCCTACTTTTGCCCCCAAAACCTGGGAAAACCTATTGACTCGTGTATAAGCCGAGGGTGGACCCCAGCACAGGTATACAGTCCCCCCCAGTGGTATATAGCAGCCTCCCCAGTGGTAGTATACAGCAGCCACAGAGGTATATACAGCAGTCTCCCCCTGTGGTAGTATACAGCAGTCTCCCCCTGTGGTAGTATACAGCAGTCTCCCCCTGTGGTAGTATACAGCAGTCTCCCCCTGTGGTAGTATACAGCAGTCTCCCCCTGTGGTAGTATACAGCAGTCTCCCCCTGTGGTAGTATACAGCAGTCTCCCCCTGTGGTAGTATACAGCAGTCTCCCCCTGTGGTAGTATACAGCAGCACCTCCCCCTGTGGTAGTATACAGCAGCCTCCCCCTGTGGTAGTATACAGCAGTCTCCCCTGTGGTAGTATACAGCAGCGCCTCCCCCTGTGGTAGTATACAGCAGCGCCTCCCCCTGTGGTAGTATACAGCAGTGCCTCCCCCTGTGGTAGTATACAGCAGTGCCTCCCCCTGTGGTAGTATACAGCAGCCCCCCCGTAGTATATACAGCAGCCCCCCCCCGTGGTAGTATACAGCAGCCCCCCCGTAGTATATACAGCAGCCCCCCCGTGGTAGTATACAGCAGCCCCCCCGTAGTATATACAGCAGCCCCCCTGTGGGTATATACAGCCCCCCCCCCCCGTTGCTGCCGCACACCTGTAAAAAGAAGATCTTTCATACTTATCGTCCTGCTGTCACCGCGCGCATCCTCCGCTCTTCTTGCTTGCACCCGTGCTCCGGCGTCCATCCATATGACCGCGCACAAATAATGACGTCATTATTTGTGCGCGGTCACGTGGATGGACGCCGGGGCCCGGGTGCAAGCAAGAAGAGCGGAGGATGCGCGCGGTGACAGCAGGACGATAAGTATGAAAGATCTTCTTTTTACAGGTGTGCGGCAGCAACGGGGGGGGGCTGTATATACCCACAGGGGGGGCTGCTGTATATACTTCCGGGGGGGCTGCTGTATACTACCACGGGGGGGCTGCTGTATATACTACGGGGGGGCTGCTGTATACTACCACGGGAGGGCTGCTGTGTATACTACGGGGGGGCTGCTGTATACTACCACGGGGGGGCTGCTGTATACTCACAGGGGGGGGCTGCTGTATACTACCACAGGGGGGCGGGAGAGCACTGACAGTGCTATGTAATATGCACGGCTCCCCCTGCCGCTGATGGACAGGGGGATGCAGTGCATATTGCATTGCACTAATGAGCGGCCCCACGTGACCGGCCGCTCACTATACAGCCTCCCCCTGCCTCCTCCAGCCCCCGGACACCGGCCCCACACAGTCAGCCGTATAGTGACTCGTGTATAAGCCGAGGGGGGCACTTTTCAGCACAATTTCTGTGCTGAAAAACTCGGCTTATACACGAGTATATACGGTAACTTAAATAAGTATTTCCAACGCCCTCAAGATCACCTGTGCTGGCATCCAATAGGGATAAGTACTTCCAACCCCCTGATTTGATTCAATAAGATAGTGCTGGATATAAGCAAGACCTAGGGGGTTGGAAATACTTATCCCTATTGGATGCCAGCTCACTTGATCTTGTGGTAACAACTTAATACTTGGTAAAGAGGTAAGAGCATTTAGATAGACTGCTGTATGTGGAGTCTTATTAATTAGAGATGGGACGTGCCAGGGACCTGAGCAGCTGGGGGAGCCCACTGGCCATCAGGGACAAGCAGACCTGACAGCCAAAGGCCCATCAGGGAAGGCAGCTCTGACAAGGAGGGGCCCAGCATTAGGGACACAAAGGCAGTGCTTCCGCAGCGCTGCCAGTGCCCATGGCTAATTTGAATGCGATTCAAATTAGCCATGTGCCGGCTCCCATCTGCGCTTCCTCCTCAGCGACTGCAGCAGAATGATGAGTCATCTCCCTGCAACCTAATCACACTGCTGCAGCCCGTGCTGGCAGTGAAGAGGAGCGTGGACGGGAGCCTGCTGCAATGACTGCAGGGACAGCAACTGAGGAGGACAGGGGCTCCGGGGGAGTGGAAGGAAGGAGAGCATAAACTTTTTTTTTTTTTACTATGTGCAGCATGATGGAGGATTAAAGAGGCTGTCACTGGGCTGCTTGGAAATTGTGCTGGGCTGTGGAGACTGCTGCTGGGTTATGGAGGCTGTGCTATGGAGGCTGCTGCTGGGGTATCTGGAGGCTGTGCTATGGAGGCTACTGCTGGGACATAGAGGCAGCTGCTGGGTTATGGAGGCTGTGGTATGGAGGCAGCTGCTGGGTTATGAAGGCTGTGCTATGGAGGCTGCTGCTGAGGTATATGGAGGCTGTGCTATGGAGGCTGCTACTGGGACATAGAGGCTACTGCTGGGTTATGGAGGCTGTGCTATGGAGGCTGCTGCTGAAGTATATGGAGGCTGTGCTATGGAGGGTGCTGGTAGGATATATGGAGGCTGTCCTATGGAGGCTACTGCTGGGACATACAGGCAGCTGCTGGGTTATGGAGACTGTGCTATGGAGGCTGCTGCTGAGGTAGATGGAGGCTGTGCTATGGAGGCTACTGCTGGGACACAGAGGCATCTGCTGGGTTATGGAGGCTGTGCTATGGAGGGTGCTGCTGAGGTATATGGAGGCTGTGCTATGGAGGCTGCTGCTGGAGTATATGGAGGCTGTGCTATGGAGGCTGCTGCTGGGACATAGAGGCTACTGCTGGGTTATGGAGGCTGTGCTATAGAGGCTGCTGCTGAGGTATATGGAGGCTGTGCTATGGAGGCTGCTGCTGGGGTATATGGAGGCTGAGCTATGGAGGCTGCTGCTGGGACATAGAGGCTACTGCTGGGTTATGGAGGCTGTGCTATGGAGGGTGCTGCTGAGGTATATGTAGGCTGTGCTATAGAGGCTGCTGCTGAGGTATATGGAGGCTGTGCTATGGAGGCTACTGCTGGGGTATATGGAGGCTGTGCTATGGAGGCTGCTGCTGGGACATAGAGGCTACTGCTGGGTTATGGAGGTTGTGCTATGGAGGGTGCTGCTGAGGTATATGTAGGCTGTGCTATAGAGGCTGCTGCTGAGGTATATGGAGGCTGTGCTATGGAGGCTACTGCTGGGACATAGAGGCTGCTGCTTGGTTATGGATGCTGTGCTATGGAGGCTGCTGCCGGGCTATATGACGGCTGCTGCTGGGCTATATGGATGCTGCTTCTCCTGCTGCTACTGCTATATATATAATATGTAGGCTGTGCTGTATATATTTTTTGGGAGGTTATGCTGTATATAGAATTTGGAGGCTGTGCTATGCTATATTTATTATTTTAATGCTGTTCTGGGCTGTATATATTATTTGGAGTCTGAGCTAGGCTGTATATATTATTTGGAGGCTGTCCTGGGCTGTATATATTATTTGGAGGCTGTCCTGGGCTGTATATATAATATAGAGGGTGTGCTGTGCTGCATGTGTTAGTTGGAGGCTGTAATGTACATATAAAATGGAGTCTGTTCTGTATATATTATTTGGAGACTGTGCTGTGATGTATATATAATATGGAGGCTTTGCTGTATATATTATTTTGAGGCTGTCTGTATATATTATTTGGAGGCTGTGTTGTGCTGTATATATAATATGGAAACTGCTGCTGTGCTGTATATAGTATTTGGAGGCTGTGCTGTAAATAGTATTTGGAAGCTGTGCTGTACATATAATATGGAGGCTGTGCTTGGCTATATTTATTTTTTGGCTGCTGTGCTGGGCATTGGGCTGTATATATTGGAGGCTGCTGCTGGACTGCAACAGCATCCAAATAATATATACAGCCCAGCAGCAGCCTCAAAATACTATACATAGCTCAGATCCTGTTTATTATATATATACAGCCCAGCACAGCCTCCAAATATATACAGCTTGCAGCCTCTATATTATATATACAGCCCAGCAGCAGCCTCTATACTATTTATACAGATAAATATTCTCCATATTCTCCACATATTATAATATTCTCCACAGTCTGCATATTATATACACAGCCCAGAAGCCTCTATTATATATGCAGCTTGGCACAGCCTCAATATTATATATAGAGCCCACCCAGGAGCCTCTATATTATATATACACAGCCCGCAGCTTCTATAATATATTTATGAATTGTGGTATGTGTTTAAGGGGCCCACTGAGATTGTTTTGCCTGGGGCCCTGGGTGGTGAGCACTTTGAGACCCCAGGTGCTTCAAAGAATTTTATAAACTTCAGCATTGAAAATAAGAAATCACATTTTTTCCCGCAAAAAAATTATTTTAGCTAATTTTTTTAATTTTAAACAGTGTAGCAGGAGAAAATACACAATAAAAATTGTTCTGCAATGTCTCCTGAGTGTGCCAATACCCAATATGTAGTGGAAAACTACTGTTTTGGCGCATAGCATTGAAAAATTGAAGGCGTACTATTGTGGGTGAAAAAGGTTGAAGATGCCATGTCACATTAGAAGAGACATTGACATGCCAAAAGAGTAGAAACCCCCACAATCAACCCCATTTTGGAAACTACATCTCTCCAGGAATTGATCTAGGGGTGTAGTAAGCATTTTTAACCCACAGAATTGTATGACATTGGGCTGAGTAAATTAAAGTTACCATTTTTTCCATTAATATGCTGCTTTGGCCCCATGTTTTTAATTTTCAGAAGGGGTAATTGGAGAAAATGAACAATGCAATTTGTTATGTAATTATTCCTGATTATGACAATACCCTATGTGTGGTCTCACTATTTCTGGTGAAAATGGCAATACTGCATATGTAGCTGTACTGTATTGCTTAGCCACAAGGCGGGATTCAGTAGGGAAGGAGCGCTGTTTGACTCTTGGAAAACAAATTTTCTTACAATAGTTAGCAGAATCCATATACAGAGCCCCTAAGTGCCGGAAGATCAGAATCACCCCTCAAGTAACCCCATTTTGGAAATTACACCCCTTTAGGAATTTATCCACAGCTGTAGTGATGATTTTGACTCTATGGGTATTTTCCAGAAACATGCAGCAATGGATGTTGCTGAGTGAAAATTGTAAAACTGCCTTTGTATTGCCCAATATATTGTAGTGCATAGTATGTTATGCCCAGCTCGTCATGCTTTTGGAGACCTACACCCTGTAAGTTAATCGGGCTTTCTCACTACAGAAATATCAAACATGTGGATGCTAAACGTGATTTAGGTACACAGGTGGGGCTCAGAAGGGAGGGGGAATGTGGAAGCAGAGATTTTGCAGGGTTTCTTTAGGGGGAGCACAGCACTTTTTTAGAGCCTTTTTGCTACCAATAATGTGGAAGCATCCTAAATTTTTATTTACAGCTAATGGACCTTAGTGGGGACTTGTTTTTTTAGTGGATTGAGTTTAAGCTTTTATTGGGCAGATTTTACATTACATTTTGGATCACATTTATCCTATGCTCTCTACTGAGCACTTACAACCGGCTTTTCATCTAAATCTCTGAATAGCATGATTTAGATGACACTACCAAGGGATCCATTCATTAAAATAAGGCAGCAGAGATACTCTGGACTCCGTCTGGTCTCTGTTCAGTGGTGTCCTTTCCAGATCTGCACAAAACTGTGGTGGACAGTGTTTTTATGCATAACTGAAAATATGGACCCTGCTGAATCATTGGGCAGACTGAGTCTCTGGGGACTCCATCTGCCTTATTATAGGGAATCTTCTGTCGGGGGGAGGGCCGTATTTGCTCTTGCAATTGTCAATTTCTCGAGTCTACACCTTCATTCAGCTACTTTGTCCTTGACCAGGAGCTCAGGCGGTTCTACAGAACCTGTACTAACACTACATTGCGGAAATCCAAACTCAGCTAGCTGATATCTCACATACACTGCTGTTTCAACCAATCCTACTGCCTCTATCCAGAATTTGATAAAGACCTTTCATTGATAGGCACCTCACAAGTGGCACAATTGACATGAAATTAGCGGATTATTTTGTGAAAAAGGACCCTATTACTCCAGTTTTTTACACTCTTCCAAGGTACATAAAAATCTGTGGAGGCCACCTGGTCGCCCCATCGTGACCTACACAGGTTCGATCCTTTCACTTTTGGCAATCACACTTGAGAAAATCTTGAGTCCGCTTAGGCCACATGCACACGCTGAGTATTTGATGAGTTTTTTACCTCAGGATTTGTAGACAAAACCAGGAGTGGAGCAATCAGAGGAAAAGTGTAATAGAAACACCTGCACCACTTCTGTATTTAATTATCAACTCCTGGTTTTGGCTACAAATCCTGAGGTAAAAAAACTCATCAAATACTGAACGTGTGCACGTGGCCTTATACCTTCCATTGTCTCATACATCAAGGACACAAATTACTTCCTTGCCTTGATACACTCCCTAACATTACCACCAAACTGTTGAAACTTGGTAACTCTAGATGTCAACAGCTTATATACGAGCATAGATCACTCCCAAGGATTAACAGCTATTTCTTGGTTCCTAGACGCTCAAAGCACATTTTCGGCCAACCAGAAGGACTTCTTACACTTTAGTTCTGGGTTCGCACTGTGCATGCGCAGCTTGCATTCCATGCCGAGTTCCGTGCGTTCCACCGACAGGAAGTCGGAAGTGGCATCACATCCACGCCCGCTTTCTCCACCCCTTGACCGCATTTAAACAAAGGCATAATGATTTAAGGTGTCCATTCCCTTGTAGGAGTGCATCCATAAGATATCACCCTGGGACTGGACCACTATACCCACAATTGGAGCAAGACCAGTGACTCACTCCACAGGTGTGTAACTCAATTTATTTGCACATAGGCTAGATAGGGACTATACAGTGTAATGTTTTCATATTCATTCACCAGGTGATCCACAGAAGGTCCATTTATTTGCCACTAGTTTCCTACCTCATAATGATAAAACGACACATAATAAATAGAGTATAATAAAGGTAAAATGAGAAGTATAATAAAGGTAAAATAAAGTATAATAAAGGTAAAATGACAATATAGCAAATACATACTAATGGGATGTTTAGATTGTGAGCCTCAATAGGGACAGCATTACTGATGTATGTAAAGTTCTATGGAATTAATAGCGCTATATAAATGAATAAATATTATTATTATAACATAGTATTTCTCCTATCCACAATTGTCTATAGTTCATTTGCATATGCACATATGATCTTCCTTGGAGGCCAGCCTAGTGACGATTCACACAAGACAAGGCCTAAGGGCTGTCCATACAGACCTAATATCACCAGGTGATTAACAACCATGTTTTTTATGTTCTAGTATTATTTATGTACACAGTACATGACTATGTTCCTATCTCCATTTATAACAAATCCTTTAAGGCTGCTTTCACACTAGCGTTTTTGTCAGATTGCGGCAGATTCATCAGGTTTACCGCATCTGCCACCTAACGGCCGCACTTACCGCTGACCGCGTTTTTCGCAGCCACAACTGCCGCAAGTGCCAGAACCACAGCTATACTGAGGATACTGGCAAGAAAAGGTCCAAAAAAGCGATACAACCTCCAAAATTAATCATCAATATTAACAAAGCTTATTACATATCAAAAAAACGCACAGACAGAAAAAGATCACACAAAAGGGTAAAAACACTTAAAATAGCCGAATATGGCCATCACAATTCATATGACAATAATATATCATTGAAAAACCTCATTGCCAATTGTACAAAACTGGTTATAGTAGTATAAACATAGAATAAATACATACGTTATTCCTATGGGGTCCAATATACCATAAACAGATAAATACAAAAGGATTTCACAATATGGATCCCCATAAGTAAAGAGTTTAATGATAGTGTGACCTGGATTTCCCCTATAGATGTTAATAATAACAAAAGAACCTCATGAAGCTGTAAATACACACAGTTAAATAACCATGGAAATATCTCCCCATCCAGCATATGAAAAAGAGGTTCTGCAGCAAGACATGACAAGTTATCAATCCAAGTTTATAATGAGCCCAGATGGAGTAAATAGGAAGAGGTTCCTTTAAATCAGGAATAAGGGAAAAAGAGGGAAACCAGGCAGATTTTAAAACACCAGTTTACCAGTCTAGAGATGCATAGGGGCATGAGGTGTGGCACTCCCACGCGTATCGCTGCCTGCGCCTGGCAGCTTCGTCAGGGAAGGTGACCATCTCCTGGTCCGTCCACGCTTTTTATAGCAATATGAGGCACCAGCCTCTAATTGTGGATCCCCATCTCAGCTGGATGCAGGAGGAAGCCGGGTGGCCAGTCCGTCCCTCCTACATCCAGTATGCACATGTGTGATAGCGCTAATGCGCATGTCAGGCTCCTAGGACATGGCCGCCCGCACAGCGGTGACATACGTAACTGCGCATGCGCATGTCCATGGAGTTATCAGCGATAATTTCATCACACAAAGCAGTGTGGCTTGTTTTAAGAGGGCAAGAAAGTGCCCAGATGAACCCCAGCAGCTGTCAGGGACATGTTAAGAATGTATTCTGTATTTTACAGCAAACATTTATTAATATACTCTATAATACAAAGAAATATTCATGAAGCAGAGATTTTAAACCTATAACACAGTAGGTTCTAGATTACAACTACAGGTACACCAATACCAAAGGGTACTGGAGATGAGGTGATGTATTAAATATTATTCCCAAAACCAAAGGATGGATTTATCAAGGTGTAAATTTTTAAATGACTTTAATCAAAGAAGTCTGGAGCAATACAAAAGGTAAACACAGCTTTAATAGTCCAGAAGATTTTTGGTTTATTGATAGCAATCCTCAATCTATCCCTCCCCAAAATCCCTCCAAAAAGGAGAGGAAGAAGGGTGAGGGGCAGAAATAAAAGGAATGAGGGAAAAAGGGGAGGAAAAGATGAAGAGGGAAGGGGGGAGGGGGGAGAGAGGGGGCGGCTCTGAAATTCAAGAATACAAAGAAGGGTAAGGATATTGGAGTAGGGGCGAAACCTGGAGAACCCAACAGCCAAAAGGCCACATATGCAAGATACTAACCCATGTATACAATTCCTTCTAATAGCCCAGATCCCCAACCCCCCTCCTCCCCCAAGTTGAGGAACAAAGGGGAGTGAAAGGTTCGAGAGGGCAAATTTAAGGAAAGGAGTACCAATTCCCCGGGAATTGATGGTTCCGTCCCCAAGCATATGGATGTCCAAAGTGGTCAACAAAGCTTGTTGACAAAAACCCATATACGAGGAGGATTGAGGTCTAACAGAACCGTCCACCTGCTTAAATAGGGTTCCCAAGCTGCTAGTAGTCCTACCTGAATCCATGATTTTATGGAGATCTGATTGGTTCACAAAAAAAGTTGGATTTTTTGATTACAGAAAGAGAATACACGTCCTATCCAAAAATTTAATTCTTTCAGACCCCTAAACATTTTATGTAAGTGAACAAGAAAACAAGAAGGATTCTATGCAGAGGTGTTAATCCAAAATCAGGGGGGATTATTTATAGAACCCTGTATACAGAAGTTCCTCATTAATTCCATGAGGGGTCAGAGTATTCAGTCTGTAGATCCATGCCGACTCCCGCCGCAGTAGTTCCTTAGTTTTATTTCCTCCTCGGATATTGGTCTCTAGACCCACGATCTTTATGTTTCTGGTACTGCACAGATGTTTCTCCACAAAATGTGAGGCCACCGATGAGATGCGTTTTTCTTTATTCTCAATGTCCTTTTTTGCCGTCCCAATGTTAGAAAGATGTTGTTGGATTCGTTTCCTCATTTCTTGTGAGGTTTGTCCAATATAAACCTTGGGACACGTGCAGATAAGCGCGTAGACTAGGTTTCTTGTTCTGCAGGTAAAATAACCTCTCGGTTTCCTTACTGTTGGAAAAATTTCAGAAAAAGAAGTGCCATTAGACAGCATCAGTGGGCAAATATTACAATTCCCACAAAGGAAGGATCCCTCCAAAGAGATACCCCTCCCAAGTTTCACCCCAGATCTAATGAAGTGACTTGCCGTGAGGGCGTCTTTCAAGTTCCTGGCTCTACGAGCGATCAGGCGTGGTTGAGTCGGAATACAATTGGAAACCAGCGGTTCACTCAGAAGAATATCCCAATTTTTCTTCAAAATTCCCCTTAGGTCCTCCCATTGGTTATTAAATTGGGTAATCACCCCTAGCCCCTGATCCCCCAAGACTCTAAGGGGGTTGGGTTTAAAGAGAGTCTGACTTTCTACTTTAAGGGAATGTTGGAAGGCCTGTGAAATGACCTTTTTTGGGTATCCTCTCGCCCTGAAATGTCCTGTTAGATCCAATGCTTGTTTCCGAAAGTCCGCCATATCACTGCAATTTTGTCTCAAACGGATAAATTGTCCCTTTGGGATTCCCCTTTTCAGATGTTCTGGGTGGAAACTTTCAAAATGTAGAAGATTATTCATCGCGGTCGGTTTGCGAAATAGATCAGTATGAATTCTTCTTCCTTCTATCCGTAGTGTAAGATCGAGAAAATCAACAGACAGAGAAGGTGCCTGTGAAGTCAGATAGATATTCATGGAGTTACTATTCAGTTCTTCAACAAACTTGATACAATCTTCTTTGAGTCCCGACCAAAGGACTAGGACATCGTGCAGGTATCTAAACCAACGAAAAACATTTTCATTGAAGATTCTCGATTTGTAGACAATAGTTTCCTCCCACCAACCTGAGAAAATACCTGCATACGAAGGCGCGCAACGCGCCCCCATCGCGGTACCGGATACTTGTCGAAAAAAAGAACGGTCAAAAACAAAATAATTACAACTTAGGATGGTGGACAGAAGATTTAACAAAAAATTGTCATGTTCCCTTGTAACTGTAGTATTGGAGTCCAGGAAAAAGGAGACCGCCTCCAAGCCCAGTTCATGCTGGATATTTGTGTAGAGAGATTCTACATCCAGCGTCAGGAGTATAGTGTCCTCTGGGAGCTCCAATTTCTCCAAGTGATCAATCAGGTCTGCCGAATCTCTGACATAAGACTTCTGTTGGATAGCTATCGGTTGAAGATAAAATCCACGTAAGAGCAGGGCCTCTCCAACAAACCACTAATCCCTGCCACAATTGGCCTACCTGGAGGAAGATGTTCCTATTTATGAACCTTTGGGAGCAAATAGAATGTTAGGACCACGGGAAAATTCGTTGTTAGAAATTCTGCCTCCTTTTTAGAAATTATGCCATCAAACAGGGCCCGATTTATGATGCGATCCAACTTCATCTTAAACACCAGCGTAGGGTCGGAGGGAAGGGGTTGATAGTATGATCTATTAGACAGTTGCCTCTTAGCTTCCACCATATACATCTCAGCTGGCCAAAGGACAATATTCCCCCCCTTATCTGCTTCTTTGATTATCACATCTTTAAGCTCTCTCAATCTATGCAATGCCTTTTTTTCCTCCCAGGAAAGATTATTTTGACTACATCTATCAATCTTTAATCCATTTATGTACTTACACACCGTATCGAAAAAAATCTAAACTGCCGAAAAAAGCGAAAAACTAGGGGTGGTTTGAGAGGGAAGTCTACATGTGAATTGCCGATTCCTGCCTGAATTGTCGTTATTTTCCTCCAACATTCCCAGTAGATTTTCAAAGGTGTATTTTTCCAATGGTGGTAGGGAATCTAGAACAGAGGGTTTTTTGTACAATAATTTAAAGGTCAATTGCCTACAGAACAGGTAAAGGTCCTTCACAAAAGTAAACTTATCCAACAAATTAATGGGTGAAAACGAAAGCCCCCTTCTCAACAAGTTCTTCTCAGTTTCTGACAGAATGTAGTCAGATAGATTAATAATATTTAACTTAGAAGATACCTCTATTTGTTGTTCCTGGTCACCGCCCTCTTCGGGTGTGGGATCACCAAGTCCAATCTGTTCAGACGTTTTCTTAAATTTGGACCCTCCACGTCTTCCCCTCCGGGTTCGCTTTGTAAGTCGCTTGGGTCTGAAGATAAAAAATCTTCTTCTGATAGATTAGGGACTGGTAAAAGAGGTATAACTGGTGTGTTTGGATCCCCAGGATTCGGTTTTGGAGTATTTTTAGGTTTTGGTCTAGGTCGAGGATTGCCCTTCTGGCCCCACTTAAAGACCTTCCCTGTCTCAAAATCCTTCTTGTCCCTGACCAATTTTTGCTTTTTTCTCTTTATTACCTGTTTCTCAAACTGGTCAATAATTCCTTTTAATTTCGTTTGAAACTGTTTAACAGTAGTCAAAAGAATTCAATTGGGACTCCCTAGACTTAATAGATTCCCTAAGGGTGTGTAAAAAAGTTTTGTCATGTGAGATCAAATGATCCAACAAAATACTAGAGCACATTTTCAGCCCTGTTTCCCACTTTTTGCGAAAATCCTCCTCCGCCTCCCAGGCGGGGAAGATTTGCACCCTAAGGCATCTTGGAATTAGTTCCAATTTTTTGTATTGCCCCAAACTCTTTAGATTCCACCAGGTTTTAGCAAAATTTTTATTAAGCTTAATCAATTCATGAGAAACCTTAGAAAAGCTCTCATCACCACCACTGGGCACATCATCCCCATCAACATCCACCAAATCAAAGACCTCGTTACATTGGCCACTCCAGGCCCTCTCTCTCTCCTCCAAGTTCATATCCCGGTCTAGTCTGCCGAGGTCTGAAAGGGCACCTTCCTCCTGATCAATGGGATATGGGGCCCCAAAAAAGACTGGTAAGCAAAAAATAATAACTAAATATATATATAGTCAAGAAAAAATAACTACAAAAAAACCCTTAAAGACTTCAACAGGGTTGTGTGCCTAAACTCCCCAAGAAACGAACACTTATGCAAGAAGTATTCACAGGCACAAAGATGAATAGATTACTTAGGTAGGGGAGGGCACCACCAATACAAATATACAGTTAGGGCCAGAAATATTTGGACAGTGACACAAGTTTTGTTATTTTAGCTGTTTACAAAAACATGTTCAGAAATACAATTATTATATATAATATGGGCTGAAAGTGCACACTCCCAGCTGCAATATGAGAGTTTCCACATCCAAATCGGAGAAAGGGTTTAGGAATCATAGCTCTGTAATGCATAGCCTCGTCTTTTTCAAGGGACCAAAAGTAATTGGACAATGGACTCTAAGGGCTGCAATTAACTCTGAAGGCATCTCCCTCGTTAACCTGTAATCAATGAAGTAGTTAAAAGGTCAGGGGTGGATTCCAGGTGTGTGGTTTTGCATTTGGAAGCTGTTGCTGTCACCAGACAACATGCGGTCAAAGGAACTCTCAATTGAGGTGAAGCAGAACATCCTGAGGCTGAAAAAAAAGAAAAAATCCATCAGAGAGATAGCAGACATGCTTGGAGTAGCAAAATCAACAGTTGGGTACATTCTGAGAAAAAAGGAATCGACTGGTGAGCTTGGGAACTCTAAAAGGCCTGGGCGTCCACGGATGACAACAGTGGTGGATGATCGCCGCATACTTTATTTCTTGAAGAAGAACCCGTTCACAACATCAACTGAAGTCCAGAACACTCTCAGTGAAGTAGGTGTATCTGTCTCTAAGTCAACAGTAAAGAGAAGACTTCATGACAGTAAATACAAAGGGTTCACATCTAGATGCAAACCATTCATCAATTCCAAAAATAGACAGGCCAGAGTTAAATTTGCTGAAAAACACCTCAAGAAGCCAGCTCAGTTCTGGAAAAGTATTCTATGGACAGATGAGACAAAGATCAACCTGTACCAGAATGATGGGAAGAAAAAAGTTTGGAGAAGAAAGGGAACGGCACATGATCCAAGGCACACCACATCCTCTGTAAAACATGCTGGAGGCAACGTGATGGCATGGGCATGCATGGCTTTCAATGGCACTAGGTCACTTGTGTTTATTGATGACATAACAGCAGACAAGAGTAGCCGGATGAATTCTGAAGTGTACCGGGATATACTTTCAGCCCAGATTCAGCCAAATGCTGCAAAGTTGATTGGACGGCGCTTCATAGTACAGATGGACAATGACCCCAAGCATACAGCCAAAGCTACCCAGGAGTTCATGAGTGCAAAAAAGTGGAACATTCTGCAATGGCCAAGTCAATCACCAGATCTTAACCCAATTGAGCATGCATTTCACTTGCTCAAATCCAGACTTAAGACGGAAAGACCCACAAACAAGCAAGACCTGAAGGCTGCGGCTGTAAAGGCCTGGCAAAGCATTAAGAAGGAGGAAACCCAGCGTTTGGTGATGTCCATGGGTTCCAGACTTAAGGCAGTGATTGCCTCCAAAGGCTTCGCAACAAAATATTGAAAATAAAAATATTTTGTTTGGGTTATGTTTATTTGTCCAATTACTTTTGACCTCCTAAAATGTGGAGTGTTTGTAAAGAAATGTGTACAATTCCTACATTTTCTATCAGATATTTTTGTTCAACCCTTCAAATTAAACGTTACAATCTGCACTTGAATTCTGTTGTAGAGGTTTCATTTCAAATCCAATGTGGTGGCATGCAGAGCCCAACTCGCGAACATTGTTTCACTGTCCAAATATTTCTGGCCCTAACTGTATATAGCAGGATTTTGGGGAGGGATAGATTGAGGATTGCTATCAATAAACCAAAAATCTTCTGGATTATTAAAGCTTTGTTTACCTTTTGTATTGCTCCAGACTTCTTTGATTAAAGTCATTTAAAAATTTCCACCTTGATAAATCCATCCTTTGGTTTTGGGAATAATATTTAATACATCACCTCATCTCCAGTAACCTTTGGTATTGGTGTACCTGTAGTTGTAATCTAGAACCTTTACTACTGTGTTATAGGTTTAAAATCTCTGCTTCATGAATATTTCATGAGGTTCCTTTGTTATTATTAACATCTATAGGGGAAATCCAGGTCACACTATCATTAAACTGTTTACTTATGGGGATCCATATTGTGAAATCCTTTTGTATTTATCTGTTTATGGTATATTGGACCCCATAGGAATAACGTATGTATTTATTCTATGTTTATACTACTATAACCAGTTTTGTGCAATTGGCTTTTCAATGATATATTATTGTCATATGAATTGTGATGGCCATATTCGGCTATTTTAAGTGTTTTTACCCTTTTATGTGATCTTTTTCTGTCTGTGTGTTTTTTTGATATGTAATAAACTTTGTTAATATTGATGATTAATTTTGGAGGTTGTATCGCTTTTTTGGACCTTTTCTTGCCAGTATCCTTGATATCTCTCAATTTGGTCCAGCGATCCCCCTTTTGCTATATATATTTGTATTGGTGGTGCCCTCCCCTACCTAAGTAATCTAACCACAGCTATACTGCACGTGCCGCACCTGCCGCTAGCTCCATAGGCAATGCACGGGGCTTGCCGCAAGTGTGCCACAAGTGCGGCCTTTAGGCGGCAGGTGCGGTAAATCTGCCGCAATTTGACAAAAACGCTAGTGTGAAAGGGGCCTAAGGGTACCGTTACACATCGCAACATTGCATGCAATTTCACTTGCAATTTGCTGGTTGCAGTGAAATCACGGACACATTGTTCTATTTTGTTGCCATGTACAAATAGAACAATGTGTCCATGATTTCACTGCACCAGCAAATTGCAAGTGAAATTGCATGCAATGTTGCGACGTGTAACGGTACCCTAAGTGTACTTGTAAAGTGACAAATTGTTGGATTTTGTCCACTATGCATTAATCTCGACCAGTACATCCAATTTCAGGTATATCACTGTTCATATAACTCTACATATAAGGATATTGGTACATTAGGTGATAGATCTCTTTGAGCATTTATCATACTGACTACAGTCTTTTTCTTCTGACACACCACAATCGCACTCATTGACTCATTTGAGCACTCTCAGCCTCACTGCGCTTAGCGCTCTGCCTTTCTCTAATCTCTCAAGGTAATAACCATTATTTGCTTTATTGTTACACTGATCAGTTTGGAATACTGTTAGTTTTTTCTTTTGTTGTACATATAAGTGCAATTTTTTGTCATTTTGTATATGATCTTTGTACATTGTCCTTTGTCTTATACGATCATTTGTATATTATAGATCAACCCTGATAAAAATCATAAAAGATTGAAACGATCGTTGGGGTTATATTCAATAGAAGGATCTTTTTTGCATCAGAACCAAGTGACTCTTTGCCTTTTTGATGTGCCGGGGTTATACTTTTTATAGTCCACACGTGCAGTGTCATTCGGTGCATCCGCTGTCTTCAGCAACCTTCCGACATTAGACTTGCCATCTTCGGGGACCCTATTGAACACAGGATTGTACACAGGATCTGTTGAAGAGTAAGCACTACTTGAAACGGGCTCCGTCATCTCTGCACCTCCCTCCCCGCACCCTCCACCTGATGTAATACTGCGACTGGAATAAACATACCTGTCTTCACCGGTCCAATGAGTGCCGCCTTCTTCTTTCTTTATGGATGAAAATGACTATGTCCTACGGCTGAGCAACGCTGGACTTGGTTCTGTGCCACAATTTCAACTGCAGCAATATAAGGTCAGTGCCCGGTTTTCCTTCTACATTCAAAATTGCTATTGAAGGAAATGCTCCTTGCTTTTAGCAGAGCCCTACTTAAGGACTTTTCTTCCATGCTGGGTACTATAAAATCTCAGCTCTATGAAGTATAGGAGAGAAAGAGACATGTTGAGACTAAAATGGGGGAGTTTGCCACTTTCTATAACGCGTGTATTGATTCCCATAATGATATGGCAGAGGATATTGAGACTATTCAAAATAAACTAGTGGACTTGGAAGATTGTAACTGCCGGAACAATGTGAAACTGCGGGGGGTTCCAGAGAGCGTAAACCCATCCAAGCTAAAAGGATATATTTAAGATCTGATACAAGTGATCAATCCCTCCTTCTCCCAGTACGAGTTTATCATAGACCGCGCCCATAGGGTCCCCCGTCCTGGGCACCTGCCAGAAACAACACCCAAAGATGTGGTTACACAAATCCACTACTACCACATTAAAGAAGAGCTGCTGTTCTTCAACAGGAAGAATAGGAACCTACCCTCCCCATTTCAGCAAATCAGAATTATTGTGGATCTCTCCACAGAGGCTTTGAGATTCCATAGACTGATGAGTCCTATAACTCTGGCCCTCAGAGAGTGTAAAATGGTGAATAAATGGGGCTTTCCTAAAAAACTCATTATCTAACACAACGCAGCATGGCACATAGTTGCCACATTCGACTCCGGCTGAGGCTTGCTCCGTTCCTGGGGTATGTCAACACCAGACCTCCCTCAGAAGGAGAGGGAGCTCCCTTGTTGTGCTGACAATGGCTGAGTAACTGCCTCTTCCAAGAAGAATAGGCACTGATGCTTTCATTTACACCTAATTCTTCATTTCCAGGTTGTTATCCTGACTGTTTTTTATGGACAGAGTTATTGTGGGGTCAATACCCCCGCATTCTGTCGACTATGGTACAGTCTCTCATTCAGTTTATAGTCTTTGTTCTCTTTTACAAGTTTTTTAGCTGGTTTTGGTTACATTGTTTTTGCAATGCTTTACTGTGCTTCGAGGTCCTCCTCTTACCTTATAAGGTGAGAATCGCTCTAAGCGATAGAGATTATCCCAGACTAGTAAACACGGCTGGAAGAAAAAATGGTGCTACATAGAGTTTACCTATTTCAGAGAAATTTATATACTGTGAGATTTTTTTTGCTCACCTTGTACGGTTGTGTGAGTCACAACCACCTTAGAAAACCTGTGATATCCACTTGATATCCCAGCGGTGTCGGTCTGCAGCAGTCTCCCTCAGGAAGGATCCACAGAAGCATTCAGTAAAAGAAAAGGGATTGGGACTGCGTTCCAGTACGAAAAAATAAAACTTGTAGTGAAAGTTAATCATTGTGATTTTATTTCTACACGTTTTGGGGCATAAAACCCCTTCTTCAGGAAATCAAAGATGTACAGGTATCTCCCAGATTGAAACAGTCTCCCTTAGAAGTTGCTTATATGTATAGCCTAGCACCTTTGTACTTCCAACATTGTTCTTACGATTTGTTCACTTAATGTGAGAGGCCTCAACAGCCGTCAAAGAGATAATTTAGGTGGAGAGAGGCAATAAGTTCTAAATGTGAAGTGTTCTGCATACAAGAGACTCATTTATTGGCAAGCGACTTCCATAGACTGACACATTGCCGGTTCTCATACATTGTCAAGGCTAACTACACGCATGAAAAAGAGGGGTGATGTTAGCAATAAGTGGAACGGTAGCTTTTCATCAACACATGTAGACTTAGACCCAAAAGATCGTTTCCTCATACAAGCAGGCACCTTAAACAATGTATGCTACACTATGGCTATGTTCAGATGCAGTGTAATTCCCACGTATTTGTGCAGTGGTGCTTTTTTACATGCTTACAGCACAAAAAAGCGTGACTGCATTCACACAGCTCACTTTCTTCCACACGCTTTTCCCGAGCCCATTTTATAATGTAGCCTATGTGATAAGCGCGCCGTAAAGGGCACAAAGAATTGACATGTCTATTCTTTTTGCGGACGTGCTTTTGTAATGAAAGCACATCTGCAAAAAGGCATGGAAATACGCGGTGTGTGAACGCATTTCAGCAAAAGCCATCGCTTTTGCTGGAATGCATTTCCAGAATTGCGTTTTGCTGTGTAAATGCATGAATACGCGGGAATTATGCTACGTGTGAACGTAGCCTATAGCTGTTCTATATACGCTAAACAAGGCCCAATCATGCTTCATTAAGAAACACCTTTCCAGATTTAATAAGATCAAACAAGGGCATGTTATATTGTATGAGTATTTCAACTGTGTGCAGAATTATTAAGCAAATTACTATTTTTATTTTTTGAACCATCGTTTTTATTGAGAATAAATCATTACAAGAGAAAAAATTCAAAAAGCAATATGCAATTATTGACAGTTGTAGCAACAGTAAATAGATATAGGTATGACCGTATCTCAATTATCTCACAAATTTTAACATACATTGGTAACAAAGAAAATAAGAATCCCTTTCATCCCTCCCCCCTATTGTTTAATCGTCATTTGTTACTATTTGATTGATTATGCCTAGCTAAAACATGTATTTATTATAAAAATCTCTTGCGAGAGTTAAATGCTACCTCTCAATTTGCCTAGTGTACCTTTCAAATCCTCTAAAGCATACCACTCTGTGTTTTTGTAAGGTGTCATAAATCTTTCTATCTCTACATCTGATAATGTTTTCAGAATAAATGGTTTCCATTTGTGAAAAAATTTATGGGCCATTTTGGTAGGATTTCTAAGTGTCTCCATGGATTCAAGCTCCAAGGATCTCCTGAGCATATTTCGTACTATTTCAATTGAAGGGACCGCGTCCTGGAGCCAGTGTGACAGGAGTTGTCTCTTGGCCACAAGTGATATTGTGTGAAATAGGACATGTATCTGCCCACCCATTGTGGTAGCAGCTGAGTGGTGGAACAGCCATAACCTCGGATCATCTCTACATTCCGCCGGAAATAATCCCGAGGCAAGGATTCCCACCTCCCTCCAATACTTTTGTGTTTCCGCGCAAGACCAAATCCCATGTTCAAGATCAGTCATGGGGGTTTTACATTTAGGGCACTCAACCCATCTTTCACTATTGGCCGGAGAAGGTGGGATATTGAAGCCTTTGATAGTACCATGTATTAGTCTGTACTGAGTATCCCTCCATTTTTTGTTTATAATATGTTTCCTTACTAAGTCCCAGCCTTTTAGAATATTTTGAGTTAGGTCTGGTTCATTGTAGTGTTTCCTCCATAAGGAGAATAGTTTATGGGACATCAGGGGTTTGAGGGTTTTTTGTATCTTACTATACAGGGTGGTTATAGATATGTCATTGGGGGTAATTCTCATTAATTCTCCCCACTCGCCTCCTTCTATTTCTGCCTTAATATTACTTAAACGAGACAGGAGATGTCGCTGAATTTGTAAACACGGTAACCAATGGGACCCTGGGAGGTTAAATTTGTTTAGAATTCAGTACTCGTCAACCATCTCTTCTCCCCCATGTGCATAAGGTCTCCCAGAGTTTTTACACCCCTCTCCCTCCATGTACGAAATAACAGATTGTCCGTCCCTTGCGGAAAGGATGGTGCGGCCCAGGGGTTCAAAATTTTAGAAATCTGCCATGAAAGATTCATTTTTTTCCTCACTGCCTTCCAAGTGATCACTGTGTCTCTACAAATAGATGTGCACTTGATTCTTGGGGGCAGTGTTTTCAGTGAGGAATGCAACAGGGCCGATAGATCCCAAGGTTTGGAGAACTCTCCCTCAAGGGCCAAATCAGAGAACCTGGAGGTATTGTTGATCCAGTCTAGGACATTTTTCATGACGCATGCCAAATTATAACCCCTAATATCTGGGACTCTCAGTCCCCCCTCTTCTCTTGTCTGCATTAGGGTAGTTAGTTTAATTCTGGCTCTCTTGCCTCCCCACAGGAATTTGGAAAATGCTGTATTCAGTCGCCTCACGTCTGTGTGTTTTAGTAACATTGGAATCGTCTGGAGCGGATAGAATAGTCTAGCGAAGCTAACCATTTTGATCAAGTGAGATCGCCCTAGCAGCGACAGGGGAAGATTTTTCCAGCATTCCAATTCTCTTTCTATTTTCTCTATTATTGGAAGAAAATTCAATTTGTATATCAGGTCAGGTGTTCTAGCCAGCTGAACTCCTAGATATTTCAATGAATTGCAATCTGAGAGTCCTCAGTGGATGATACCATGAAAAGATGGTAAACATAGCAAGCTTTCGGGACGCTGAGTTCCCTTCTTCAGGCTGATAATGACACAAATTCTGAAGAAACATACATTTATACATAAGCAATAGAGAAACAAAAAAAAAAAAAAGGGGAAAGAAGAGAACAGAAAAAAAAAATGGAAAAACAGTGTAATATGCTCTGGTGGATATGACAGGTGACGCAAAGCAGAGTCGGGTAGGGAGGGGTGGAGGAGCAGGGACAGAGAAAGCAGATTTCTAAGATAAGCAGAACCAATTGTGTTAGGTAGATGGTTAGTAACCCATGGAGACCTGAAAATACTTAGTCTGCTCTCCACAACTTAACTAAGTGACAGAGTTCACAGAAGTGTCAGGAGTTCATTGTCCTATGATTTCAGTGTGTAGCAAGCTGTCTCCAAATGCACTTTCATTTTATATAAAAAAAATGCATGAATCTGCTATCCCCAAATGTCCGTTCATTTTACATAAAATCCCATAAATCCATGTGAAATATTTAATCCGGTTATCAACCTTTCGGATTACAAACCCAACAAGTTGGAACTTTCTGTGCTTTCTAGGGGACTCTCCTTTTGTCCTACTAAAGCTCTGGATAAAATTGAACTGTGCAGCGACATGGAGGATTACTTCAGGAGATTACGCCTAAGGGAATTTTTCAGCGACAAAGAGGATTCCGAACTCAACTGGGCCGAAGGAACAAGGATCCCGACAACCAAAAAGAAAAAGTCAGACTGGACACCTGATCTTAAGCGTAACTCACACTTGAACAACTATATAGACACTTTCAGACATTTGGTAAAATCCACCTTTTTAGATACACACAAGAGTCCACCATCCAATGTCAATGCCCAGGAGAGAAGGGCCGTACGGTCCTTGAAAACCAACAAAGAAATCATCATTAAACCCGCAGACAAGGGTGGTGCAATAGTCATGATGAACAAATCTGACTACCTGAAGGAAGCAAACAGACAACTGACGGACACACGTTACTACAAGAAATTGCAGTCTGACCCCACACAGGACTATTACAAGGAATTAAAAAGGCTGGTTTCTTGTCTACCTGACGTATCCGTAAGAGCTGATGACCTTCTCCCAGTAAGTCCAAGAACAGGCACATTCTACATACTTCCCAAAATTCACAAACAAGGAAATCCAGGGAGACCAATCATTTCATGTGTGGGCACCCTCACCGAACAAATTTCTGGGTGGATAGAGGGTGTTCTCAAACCCCTGGTAAAAGAGACACCCAGCTACATTCAGGACACAACTGACCTATTGAATAAACTGTCAGCAATAGGTCCTCTACCAGAAGGAACCATCCTCGCCACCATGGATGTGGAATCTCTGTACAGCAACATCCCACACCAGGATGGATTAAATGCCTGCAAAACCTTCCTGGAGAACACAGGGATTGATGCGGACTCTGTGGTAGAACTCACAAAATTCATCCTCACGCACAATTATTTTAGATTTGACGACAACATATATTTACAGGAGACTGACACAGCAATGGGGAGCAAAATGGCACCACAATATGCAAATCTTTTCATGGCCAAGCTTGAAGGTGACTTTTTATCCTCTTGCCCTATCAAGCCTTTGGCTTACTACCGTTATATTGATGACATCTTGATTATCTGGACGGAGTCTGAGCAACAGCTGAAGACGTTCCACGAACACTTTAATCAATTTCACCCCACCATTAACTTAACACTCAACTACTCCTGCACTGAAGTCAGCTTTCTGGACACCATCATTAAGCTACAGAACAATGAAATAGAGACATCCTTGTACCGGAAACCAATTGACCGTCCAACATATCTCCGATGGGACAGCTTTCATCCAAAGCACATAAAAAACTCTATTGTGTACAGCCAGGCCATCAGATACAATCAGATATGTTCCAACCCTACAGATAGAGACAATCACCTTGAGGGCCTCAGAAAGACCTTTTTGAACCAGGGCTACCATCCAAGAACAATCGAGAACCAGATCACAAGAGCCAGCAGAATATCAAGGAATCATCTCCTACATTACAAAACTAGAGAAGAAAACGTCTCAAAAGCTTGCTATGTTTACCATCTTTTCAGTTAGCCATTAAAAGGTATCAACCACTGAGGACTCTCAGATTGCAATATATTTTTCTATCTACTGGCTAACACGGTATAAATATTCTTTACCTTAGATATTTCAAGTTATTTTTGGCAACAGGGATACCACATAGTGTATTTACAGGTCTATTAGGTCTTCCATTTTTGAGGAAGAGAATTTCACATTTGTCTCTATTTAATATGAATCCTGATAGTGTCCCTATTTTTTCTATGGTGTCTAGGATTGTTTTAAGGTCTCTTAGTGGGTGTTGCACAAATAGAATAATATCATCGGCAAAAAGGGACAACTTAACTTCCTTTTCTCCTACTTTAATGCCTTCATGGGTGTTCTGAGCGGATAGATATAATGCCAGTGGCTCTATCGCTAAGTTAAAAAGTAGAGGCGACAGCGGGCAGCCTTGGCGAGTTCCCTTCTCCAGGAATCCTGGAATGCTAACACATGCCTTCGGGTTACTGTATAAAGATCTTAAAAATTGGCGAAAGTGCCCCTCTAAGCCGATAGCGTCCAGGACCGAATCCAGCCATGGCCACCTCACATTGTCGAACGCTTTTCTCCGCATCAAGGGTGACCATGGCTGGATCTCCCACCCCGTCTCTCCCACTATGTCTTGTTACATCAATAAGTAACATAGCTCTCCTAATGTTGGTAATTGTCGACCTACCTCTTACAAAACCAGATTGATGAGGTTGAATCAATCTCGGTAAAATCGATGCCAACCTATCAGCTAAAATTTTTGACAGAAGTTTTAAATCTTGGTTTATCAGAGAGATAGGTCTGTAACTAGATGGGTCCAATGGAGGTTTGCCAGTCTTAAGAATCAATTTTATATGGGCCATATTCATTCTCTCTGGAATCGGAGAACCTCTCAATATGGAATTGTATACAGTTAGGGCCAGAAATATTTGGACAGTGACACAATTTTCGCGAGTTGTGCTCTGCATGCCACCACATTGGATTTGAAATGAAACCTCTACAACAGAATTCAAGTGCAGATTGTAACATTTAATTTGAAGGTTGAACAAAAATATCTGATAGAAAATGTAGGAATTGTACACATTTCTTTACAAACACTCCACATTTTAGGAGGTCAAAAGTAATTGGACAAATAAACATAACCCAAACTAAATATTTTTATTTTCAATATTTTGTTGCGAATCCTTTGGAGGCAATCACTGCCTTAAGTCTGGAACCCATGGACATCACCAAACGCTGTGTTTCCTCCTTCTTAATGCTTTGCCAGGCCTTTACAGCCGCAGCCTGCAGGTCTTGCTTGTTTGTGGGTCTTTCCGTCTTAAGTCTGGATTTCAGCAAGTGAAATGCATGCTCAATTGGGTTAAGATCTGGTGATTGACTTGGCCATTGCAGAATGTTCCACTTTTTTGCACTCATGAACTCCTCGGTAGCTTTGGCTGTATGCTTGGGGTCATTGTCCATCTGTACTATGAAGCGCCGTCCAATCAACTTTGCAGCATTTGGCTGAATCTGGGCTGAAAGTATATCCCGGTACACTTCAGAATTCATCCGGCTACTCTTGTCTGCTGTTATGTCATCAATAAACACAAGTGACCCAGTGCCATTGAAAGCCATGCATGCCCATGCCATCACGTTGCCTCCACCATGTTTTACAGAGGATGTGGTGTGCCTTGGATCATGTGCCGTTCCCTTTCTTCTCCAAACTTTTTTCTTCCCATCATTCTGGTATAGGTTGATCTTTGTCTCATCTGTCCATAGAATACTTTTCCAGACCTGAGCTGGCTTCTTGAGGTGTTTTTCAGCAAATTTAACTCTGGCCTGTCTATTTTTGGAATTGATGAATGGTTTGCATCTAGATGTGAACCCTTTGTATTTATACTGTCATGGGTCTTCTCTTTACTGTTGACTTAGAGACAGATACACCTACTTCAATGAGAGTGTTCTGGACTTCAGTTGATGTTGTGAAAGGGTTCTTCTTCACCAAATAAAGTATGCGGCGATCATCCACCACTGTTGTCATCCGTGGACGCCCAGGCCTTTTAGAGTTCCCAAGCTCACCAGTCAATTCCTTTTTTCTCAGAATGTACCCAACTGTTGATTTTGCTACTCCAAGCATGTCTGCTATCTCTCTGATGGATTTTTTCTTTTTTTTCAGCCTCAGGATGTTCTGCTTCACCTCAATGGAGAGTTCCTTTGACCGCATGTTGTCTAGTCACAGCAACAGCTTCCAAATGCAAAACCACACACCTGGAATCCACCCCTGACCTTTTAACTACTTCATTGATTACAGGTTAACGAGGGAGACGCCTTCAGAGTTAATTGCAGCCCTTAGAGTCCATTGTCCAATTACTTTTGGTCCCTTGAAAAAGAGGAGGCTATGCATTACAGAGCTATGATTCCTAAACCCTTTCTCCGATTTGGATGTGGAAACTCTCATATTGCAGCTGGGAGTGTGCACTTTCAGCCCATATTATATATATAATTGTATTTCTGAACATGTTTTTGTAAACAGCTAAAATAACAAAACTTGTGTCACTGTCCAAATATTTCTGGCCCTAACTGTAGTTCCATCAAAACAGGGGAAATCTGATCTTTTAGAACTTTAAAAAAGACCCCATTGAAGCCATCAGGTCCCGGTGCTTTACCAGGATTTAGTAGATTAATTGCCATTTTTATTTCATCTTTTGAGACGGGACTATTTAAATAGAGTTTGTCATCTTCTGTCAGGCTAGGCATATTGATGGAGTTCAGCCATGAAACATCTGTCATATTACTAGTGTTACTGTCCCTATATAACGTTGCATAATGTTTTCCTAGGATCTGGGTAATTTTTTGGGGATGAGACCAAAGTTTGCCGCACTTATCAGCAATTGTTAATACAGATGTGGTTGGTCTCCTACCCCTTGCTAGTCTCGCCAGTAGTCGCCCGGCCTTATCACCATATCTATTCAATTCTATTTCCAGATGGTTTCTATATAATTCTTCCCTTCTAGCTGCCCAAGTATCAAACGACCTCTTTGCCAATAACCAATTATGTCTATCTGCCTCACCCATAGTCTCTTTATATGTGAGATACATCTCTCTCACTTAGGTGCTGGCTAAAATATATTTTTCTTTGACTTGTTTTTTCAATTTAGCGCTGTGAGCCATGATATGACCCCGCAAGACCGTCTTTGCAGTTTCCCAGAACAGACCTGGAGTAGACACATGAGCTGCATTGTTTGTATAAAAATCAGACCACCATTCTTTAAGCAGTTTACTAAAATTCTTATCTCTTGTCAAAGTATCAGGGAACCTCCACAAATAATCTGTTCCCTTGGGGAAGACATCTTTGGTCTCAAGTATCATCGGACTATGGTCGGATATGACCATGTCTCCCATCTCCGCTCCATCACTCTTTGAAACAACAGGGTCGAGGTGAAAAACATATCCAGTCTCGACCATGTTTTATGAGCATGAGAAAAGTGGGTAAACTCCCTTTCAAGGGGATGTAATGTGCGCCATGTATCAACCAGACTGCAATTGGTGAGCAAATTCCCCAACAGACTTGGTCTTGAAGAAGGTCTATCATCACCTCCCGAAAAACCTATCACATCTTCCCTCTTTCTATCTTCCGTCTCATTAAGCACCCAGTTATAATCTCCCCTAGTATTTTGTTACTTTCTTGGTCTATCAGGATTTGGTCGGTCAAGCTTTGAAAAAAGGGTTTTTGCAATGTATTCGGGGCATAAATATTATACAGACTATAGGTGACTTTTTAAACAAGAGGACCATAGTTGATTTAGCAAATAGGGATTCCATTTATTAAGAACAATCCACATAGTTAGAAAAGGTTATAATAAGTAATGTTTCAAGGTAAAATTAAAGTGCACAGTGATGAGACAAACGAACATGCAAAGAGTTGCCTCCTCAGCAGTATAGGACTCAGCTGACAATTTAGTTATGTGGGTCTTACAGAGATATATATATATATATATAAATACCAAATAAGGCTGCAGCACACAACTTTGGAAAGATTACAGCCTTTAATGGCTTCTCAAGACATCAGATAAGCGACGTTTCGGTCCTCAGACCTTCCTCTGGCAGTCACTGCCAGAGGAAGGTCTGAGGACCGAAACGTCGCTTATCTGATGTCTTGAGAAGCCATTAAAGGCTGTAATCTTTCCAAAGTTGTGTGCTGCAGCCTTATTTGGTATTTATATGTCTGGAGATAGTGGTTTGATACCACTCTAAAGGACTGCTAAGCACTGGGCGTATGCCAACCAAGAGACGCTGCTCACCCCTTTTTTCTCATTATATATATATATATATATATATACAGACAGTTTACAGGGGTTTTACAGTTCAGTATCATATATAATGACATACATCAATGTATACATAGTGCTTAGATACCAGGGTCATACCAGGTCATACTGATGTGCAAACAAATCTCAGGTTGGCACAAAGAGAATTATTGTGTATAGTAGTACTATCCTGCACCCTAGGATAGAGCACACCCTTGCCTGCAGGCACCAGTCTCTACATATCACCATGCTTCATGTTGCCAAGTTAGTCAATGCTCCCCCTTTTCCGTACTGTTCTAAGTATCACCAGTCTCTGATCTACTGCCTAGAGCCACAAGCTTTATGTCAATATCTGCAGTCATACCATCTGCTGTTGGAGGGTCCCTCCGTGCAAGTGGGCGCCCCCTGACGAAGCTTACCAGCGAAACGGCGTAGGGGCCGGCACTTGCACGGAGGGACCCTCCAACAGCAGATGGTATGACTGCAGATATTGACATAAAGCTTGTGGCTCTAGGCAGTAGATCAGAGACTGGTGATACTTAGAACAGTACGGAAAAGGGGGAGCATTGACTAACTTGGCAACATGAAGCATGGTGATATGTAGAGACTGGTGCCTGCAGGCAAGGGTGTGCTCTATCCTAGGTGCAGGATAGTACTACTATACACAATAATTCTCTTTGTGCCAACCTGAGATTTGTTTGCACATCAGTATGACCTGGTATGACCCTGGTATCTAAGCACTATGTATACATTGATGTATGTCATTATATATGATACTGAACTGTAAAACCCCTGTAAACTGTCTGTATATATATATATATATATATATATCTCTGTAAGACCCACATAACTAAATTGTCAGCTGAGTCCTATACTGCTGAGGAGGCAACTCTTTGCATGTTCGTTTGTCTCATCACTGTGCACTTTAATTTTACCTTGAAACATTACTTATTATAACCTTTTCTAACTATGTGGATTGTTCTTAATAAATGGAATCCCTATTTGCTAAATCAACTATGGTCCTCTTGTTTAAATTGATATTAGCAGTTGTAGCAATTGATTAAAAACCCAGACTCGAAGTACTGGTTTTTTCTAGTAGTAAGACTATAGGTGACATTTTGGATCTGAATACACATATGATATAATCGCCCCTTATCATCTGATGATGAGGATAGTATTCTGTGGGCAAGGTTTTTACTAATAAGGATCATGACCCCAGCTTTCCTGTCATCAGCCCCTGAGCCGTATACCTCCCCCACCCATAGTTTTTTGAGTCTAAAGAAGTCGGTTGGAGCGAGGTGTGTTTCCTGTAGCAACGCCACATCAGCTCCAAGTCTCTTGAGGTGGCGAAGAACCATCATACGTTTGGCCGGGGATCGTAGGCCCTTAACGTTCCACGAAACCCATTTCACCATCTTTGCTGTGTGGGAGCGATTTCAAATGATAGGTGTGTGGTATATTTCTTGAATGTAGAGTAGTAATGCATCTGAACATATTTACTTAGGCAGATGGTAGCATAAGAGGACATAAAACATATCAGTGTTAGCAAGGCTGTTTTTTCTCCCCTGTTATTAAAACTTCCCCCCAACTTTTCATCCCCTCCCATTCTCTCCATCTCCATCCTTAAGTCTTGTTGACTTCGCTTTTTTCCTCCTGGCTGAAGCAAGAAGTTCTGCCCTCCTCCTTCACTTAAATATCCGATAATACTATCTATAATATAGTCCCAGACCCCAAGAACATAAACATGAAGTTATTAACGTCCTGCATTGTTGTAAAGTGAAATATTATCCCCACTCATAGCAGGTAGAAAAACTTCACAGAACCTCTCATAAATAGTAGGTATGTAACTAACACAGCTTTTAACATTTCCCATCCCCCCCTCCCCTCCCCCGTCCTCAAATCGTCTGGGAAAAAGAGAAAAAAAAAAAAGAAAGGAGGGGGGGGGGGAAAGGGGGAGTGTCTCGGCATCGTAGATCTACCTTCTCAATCCTCTTGAAAAGGCGGATCCGTATCAGATTATGCGCAGGTGGTCGCCACTCAGGGTTGATCAAAGGAAGAGGTATCTTCGTGTCCCTGTCTCATTCCAATCAAGTGGGTTGACCCGTTTTTCTCCTGCTCCATCTAGACGCGGGCTGGCGTTGTTGTCTAGGAGACTGCATCTTCTCCTGGGAGCTTTGTGATAAAGATTCTGACCGCAGTCTGTATGTCCGTGATGATACAGTTCCACTATCTAATCCTCTTTCCTGTACATGAGTTTCTCCCACTCCTCTTGGGCTACTCGAATTCGACTCATTTCTGTCTGGCGTGGTGTTTTTTTCATTAATTGACTTCATAGCCTTTGCAGGGTCTGTGAAAGACACCATGTCGCCTGCTGGTGATCTGAATCGCAGGGTGGCCGGGTAGTTAAGTTGGAACCTGACGTTTCTTTTAAACAATATTGTACAGGCGTCGCTGAAGGCTCTTCTCCTCCTAGTCACCTCAACTGAATAGTCAGCAAATAGTAAGACTCTGTGACCTAGGATCAGGAGTGGATGTCTTTTAGCCTTATATGCACGCAGTATCTCCTCTTTATCTCTGTGAGTGAGATATTTGGCAATGGCGTGTCTCGGTTTATCAGAGTCTCTATCACGTGTGGAGCTGTTATTTTCATTTTCCCTGAGGGTATCTCTTGGGGGTCCTATTCTGTGGGTACGTTTGGTTGTGCACTTATGGGAAAGACCCAGTTCTGTAGGTAGTTCAGTCTCAAATACCTCTACAAGCTGTCCCGGGGAAATGGATTCAGGGAGACCCACGATTTTAAGATTGCTACGGCGAGTTCTATTTTCAATATCATCAAGTTTGTTCAAAGTGTATAGTGACTGTTTCTGTAGATCATGCACCTGTTGTTCTAAATCCAACACTCTCTCCTCTGCTGCAGCAATCCTGTCCTCAGCTTCCTGCAGTTGTTGGTCATGGTGTTTGATTTTAGTATGCAAATCTTTTGTAGTTGCTGCCACCAAGTCTTTGACTGTCTGTCTGAATTCTTCTGCTAAATGAATTGCCATTTCCTTGGCCAGCAGCTTGTAGTCTATCCCTTGCAGCCCTGGTGCAGTAATAGCTGGTCTTCCCTGCAGCCATGCTTCCCCCTGATACTGGGACCCCTGTGCCCCTTCAGTATTTGTTTCTGGGGAAACTTCTCCCTCCAGATCTTCAGGTACCTTCCCCTCCTCCATGGCCCTCTCGCTCCCCGCTGCTGTGGAGCAGTCTGGATCAGCTGGGCCAGCTGGCCCTCCGCCGCCATTGTTCTCTTCCCAGCGCTTTGCCTCCGGTCCCTGCGCCACCCCGCTTGTCTCCGTCTCACCTCCTCTTGTCACATACCGATCCATGGTGACCCGTGTGCTGCATCCTCCGCCACTCATTTCGGTGGGTTAGGGGATTGCTGTGGATTGTGAGGAGGGCACCGGAGCTTCTTTAACTGCTCTGCACATGGCGGCGCCGGAACAGGAAGTCCAAATTACTATTTTGATCACGATACTTTTTATACATGTTGTCCTACTCCAAGTTGTATAGGCTTGAGAGCCAACTACCAATTAAGTCAGATGATGTGCTGCTCTGTAATGAGGAGGGATGTAGTGTAATGCCATCAACACCCTATATAAGGTGTGATTAATTATTAGGCAAATGCCTTTCCTTAGGCAAAATGGGTCAGAAGAGAGATTTGACGAGCTCTGAAAAGTCCAAAATTGTGAGATGTCTTGCAGAGGGATGCAGAAGTCTTGAAATTGCCAAACTTTTGAAGCGTGATCACAGAACAATCAAGCGTTTCATGGCAAATAGCCAACAGGGTCGCAAGAAACGTGTTGGGCAAAAAAGGCGCAAAATAACTGTCCATGGATTGAGCAAAATCAAGCGTGAAGCTGTCAAGATGCCATTTGCCACCAGTTTTGCCATATTTCAGAGCTGCAATGTTACTGGAGTATCAAAAAGCACAAGATGTGCTATACTCAGGGACATGGTCAAGGTAAGGAAGGCTGAAAAACTAACACCTTTGAACTAGAAACATAACATAAAATGTCAAGACTGGGCCAAGAAATATCTTAAGACTGATTTTTCAAAGGTTTTATGGACTGATGAAATGAGAGTGACTCTTGATGGACCAGAGGCTGGATCAGTAAAGGCCTGAGAGCTCCACTCCAACTCAGATGCCAGCAAGGTGGAGGTGGGGTACTGGAATGGACTGGTATCATCAAAGATGAACTTGTGGGAGCTTTTCGGGTTGAGGATAGAGTGAAGCTCAACTCCCAGACCTACTGCCAGTTTCTGGAAGACAACTTCTTCAAGCTGTATTACAATAAAAAGTCGGTATCGTTCAAGAAAAACTTTATTTTCATGCAGGACAATGCTCCATCACATGCATCCAACTACTCCACAGTGTGGCTGGCCAGTAAAGGTCTAAAAGAAGAAAAATTAATGACATGACCCCCTTGTTCACCTGATCTGAACCCCATAGAGAACCTGTGGTCCCTCCTAAGATGTGAGATCTACAGGGAGGGAAAACAGTACACCTCTCGGAACAGTGTGTGGAAGGCTGTGGTGGCTGCTGCACGCAATGTTGATCGTAAACAGATCAAGCAACTGACAGAATCTATGGATGGAAGGCTGTTGAGTGTCATCATAAAGAAAGGTTGCTATATTGGTCACTAATTTTTGGGGGTTTTGTTTTTGCATGTCAGAAATGTTTTTTTCAAAATTTTGTGCAGTTATATTGGTTTACCTGGTGAAAATAAACAAGTGAGATGGGAATATATTTGGTTTTTATTAAGTTGCCTAATAATTCTGCACAGTAATAGTTACTTGCACAAACAGATATCCTCCTAAGAGAGCCAAATCTAAAAAAAAACCATTCTAACTTCCAAAAATATTAAGCTTTGATATTTATGAGTCTTTTGGGTTGATTGAGAACATAGTTGTTGATCAATAATAAAAATAATCTTCTAAAACACAACTTGCCTAATAATTCTGCATGCAATGTATTTTTGAAAGGTCCCCGGTCCTCCCCTTCATGAGGACCTATACAACCTGTAGAGGGTTCAACATGCTAATAAGAGGGACTTTTCTTACATTTCCCCTGCCCACAACTCCTATTTCTGCCTTGACCTTTTCCTGGTTAGCAGATCCCTTTTAAATAATTTCCCTTTCCTCTGAGATTGGCACGATAACATTGTCAACCATGCTCCTATAAAGATGTCCAAAGAGTCAGCAAGCCCCTTCTCCTCTTCTTGGAAAGCAAACCCCTTAATCTTAAAAACCACAATCCAACTCATTCTCAAAGAATATTTCAAGATCAATTCGGGTTCGGGCCCCAATTATTTTCATGTTTGAAATGCCCATAAAGCACTGATTAGAGGCCACTTCATTAAAACAGGACATATCTTAAAAAACAAAGGGATGGCACCTCTCTGAACTTACTGCTGAAATCAGCACGCTGGAGGCTCTAAGAAATGCAACCAAACTCTAGCCCACATTCGTAAAATTCATGATCTTCATCTTCAGTTACAAGAGCTACTTTTACATAAATATGAGAAAAAAACAGCTAAAATATAGAGCCCTCTTCGGTTCACAAAATATTAAAGCAGGTAAACTCCTATCGAGTAGAGTCAAAAAAAAAATTCTTAGAGCAAAAATCCCCTCGCTGAAATATCATCCCTTCCACCAGTAGCGTAATGATCACGGTCGCAAGGTTCGCAGGTTCGACAGGGCCCAGACCTACAAGGGGCCCATGCCGCCCACAGCCCCCTGCGATTGCTGATCCCAGCGCCAGGCACCCGCTTCACATGGATGTGTGTCTCCAAGGACGGTTGTCGGGCCCACTGGGACGGGGGTACTCGGTACCGGACCGGTCTGCTGCTGGGGAAGTCACGGGTGGTCCTGGTCCGGTCCGTGTCCCTGGCTCGGCAATAAAAGGGAATATTTACAGGGGTTGTCAGTCGTGACGCCACCCACCATATGCGGCCAGTGAACATGCTGCAGAACCTCCGGGGATGATGGGATAGCAGCTTAGGTGTAGTAGTTCCAGTGGGTAGAACTGTGTTCCCCGGGGCAGTAAGGGTTAAGTCTATTGTGGAGTGTGTAGCACACTTACTTTGCAGACGCTGCAGGGATCTCTCCTCTTTGCTGGTGCTGACAGGCTGTATCCTGTATGGAGAGAATCACTTTCATGCAGAAACACAAGGAAAGCAGTTCCAGGGTTTTCCGTGTTCACTCTCAGTTCTTCAAGTCACTTTACAGCTCAGTTACAGTTCTTACAAAGTTCAAGTACAGTTCTTAATACACGGGCACATTCTCCCTCTCCTGGTTCCCTTTGCTCTGCAGCCAGGCCTCTCTCACTGTGACCGCTCACACAGTCTTTAGTGTCCTTTCCGGGCTATTACGTTCTCTCTTTACTTCGTGTTGTGTGACACTGGACAGTATGGCGGTGACTCGGGCCCCTGTGGGTCCTTCGTTTGTCACTGAGCTGCCTGTCCTTTAGGGTAGGGATCCCAATCTGGAATTAAGACCCCCCGTCGTGTTGTTTGCCGGGATGCCGGGTAAACTACAGTCCCCTCTAGAGCCGACACTCTACTTCAGCCCAGCCTCCAGCAGTCCTCAGGTGTGAGGCTCTACCAGGCTCCTTTCCTTCTGCGTCTCTCGGTATAATAGGAGGGCTACTCCGCCTGTGGTCGGTTGCTTTAGCTGTAGTTCTAGGGCCCGGGTATCACCGTCCCTCTCTGCTCTCTCACACTCCTGGGGATCCGGCTCCGGATAGGCTTTCTCTCACCTCCGGCTCACACTGGCTTGGTACAGATTCTGCGCTCCTTATGCCCTCACTCTTCCAGGACGTGTGGATTTCTCCTGCTCAGCTTAGCCCAACCTTCCGCTGTTCTCTGGCCTGTGCTCCTCAGCTTCTGGTCTTTGCGTTTCAGCTCACTGTGGCCTACTGAACTCCTTCCTCCTCCCCCTTCACTATATACTGTCAAGTCACCTGACTACGTGTGTGCCCAACCCACTCCTCCAAATTCACCACCCCTCAATCTCATAGAGTCTCTAATCTCAGGGCTGGATGCTACCTTCTCTTACACGTGGGTTATGTGGCTGTGAGGGTGTTGTTGTGCAACAAGTGCCCTACCTGCCTGGCTGCAGCTCCCTTTGTGGCCTCCTGGACGCAGGGGCACCACACGCACATCCATGTGACTGCACAGCCAGTATGCCAGGGAGAGGAGGGGAGGCGGCTGTGTCGACCTACATTCCACTGCAGAATGCATATAAAACAGGTTGATGCCACCTCCTCCACACTAGGAGAAGGTGTCACTTCCTGCTTTGCCGACACCTCCGCTGCCTCCTCCTGAGTCTGAGATTAGAGCAGTGGGGGAATCGGGAGAGGTAAGTACGAGTATTTTTTTTTTTTATAAATCAGTGCAATATGGCCAGAGGATTATGGGGGAGGAGGGGCAGCATTTACTATATGGTGATTGGAGAGGCTATAAGGCTGCACTATATGGAGGGGCTATGAGGCTGCACTACACGGAGGGGCTATGAAGCTTCACTATATGGAGAGTTTTGAATCTGCATTATATGGAGATTTTTGAGGCTGCATTATTCTATATGAAGGGCTATAAGGCTCCATTTTACTATATGGAGGGCTGTGAGGCTGCATTATGCTATATGGAGGGATATGAATCTGCATTATGCTGTATGGAGGGATATGAGGCTGCACTATACTAAATGGAGGGATGTAAGGTTGCATTATACTGTATGGAGGGATGTGAGGCTGTATTATACTGTATGGAGGGCTGTGAGGCTGCATTATACTATATGGAGGGATGTGAAGCTGCATTATACAATATGGAGGACTATGAGGTTGCATTATACTATATGGAGGATAATGGAGGTGCATTAAAAGAATTGAATGACTATAGTGGCTACCTTATGAATGGGGGACTATGGGATGCATTATAATACATAGATGACTATGGGGGTACATTGTAATGTATGGAGGAATGTGGGGATGCATTATAACAATTGAAAGACTATGGTGGCGGGAGGAAGAAGACCATATAAACCTTGATGAGGGACATATATACCACAATAAAGGCCATATTCCAGGAGGAGGACTATATAGAGCAGGATGAGGAACATTAATACATAATGAAGTGGGAGAGGGGTCAATCTGTGAGTCTTTAAAGTATTTAGAACATTACACAGGGCCCATACATCTGACCAACATGTGCGTGGGGGGACCCAAGTCTAAATTTTGCATCGAGGCCCACCAGACTCTACTTACGCCACTGCCTTCCACTCTGAACTATACACCTCTATAGATATTTCCAACGATTTCAAAGAATTCTATGTCTTGTTATATAATCTAGATCCATGCATAGACCCCCATGGGCCTCCACCTCCTATCGTAAAGTCATTACTATTGAACCTTCATCTTCCATCCCTCTCTCAGAGCCAGCTGGATACTCTAATTACTCCCTTGTCAATAGGTAAATTGACTAAAGCTATAAACTTTTGCCTGAGTCAAAAGCTCCTGGATCAGATGATCTAATAAACCTGTACTATAAATTTCATGCAGCCTTGACAACAAGAGAAAACAAACGGCAGCACTCACCGGTCTTCCAGATATCCTTTATTATTAAAAGCTACAGCTGTTTCAACAGGTTCACATAGGGGTGCGGGGGGAGGATGGGGTGTCCTCTAAACGAAGGGCTGTTTCATGCCTCTCACCGGCGCCTCTCCAGGTTAATGCACTATAATGTACTATAAATTATTCCAAAGCACCTTAGAGCCCCATTTATGCAAAATTCTACAATTAGTTGCAAATACTGGGAGTTTCCCTAAAGAGATGTTGGTGGCAATAGCGATCACCATGTCAAAACAGGGGAAACCTCCAGACGTCCCCTAAAATATCCTTATTAAATACAGATTTTAAAATTTACACAAAATGTATTACACACTGCCTAGCTCCTATCATCCCCCTTCTTATTCACCCTGATCAGGTGGGCTTTGTGCAGTGGAGGACTGGGGCAGATGTGGCACCCTGCGGTACAGGGAGCCACAGGAGCACCTAGTGCATGGAGGGATTTCCACGTTAGGTGCCCTTACACACACAACACCTTCCACCCCAGGCCTGTATGGGTAACTACACTTGCTGCCTTAGGCAAGATCCCCTATAAATACAGGTGCTGGGGGGTGGAGTCAGTCAGTGCATGCAATATGGAGCAGTACTGTGAAGACAATTTGGTAGCAGAACCACGCTAGGCCCGAACCAGAGGACAGCCTAGCCAGAGTAAGAAACCTGAGAGTATGGGTCGGAGACAAGATGAGCAACAGATTGGGGGCAGAGAAACCATACCGGTTCACCACAAAAAGCAACCCGGACACTGGAGTCCGAGTCTGCTAAGGAGCACTTAGCCCAGCAGAAATCACTGATTTACCGAGGAGACTCTAGTCTCCTGGACACCTGTATCAGCAACCAACACAAGAGCCAGGAACCGCAAGGGAGAGAGAGAGCCATCGGCAATCCATAGAAGGTTCTTACTAACCACTGTATGGGTGAGAGACAGAGGAGGTCAGGCCAGGTTTTAGACAGGTCAGGGCTTCAATACAAGTAAGACGGGAACAAGGAGGCTTTACAAATCACTCGCTGTGGAAATCTTTAAGTGCTTCCCGACCACCTGGAGTGTACCCTGGACAGTGCCGGTTTAACATCAGTAATGGTACCTTTACACGCCGCTACGGAAGGTTAGAAACCACCGGGTGTCGGAGACAATTGTAACTTGTACCTTCAAAACACAGTTGACAGTTTAACTCAGTCGGTGCTGGGAAGGCAGACAGAGTGGTCAGGCCTGGCAGCCCAGCTGAGTGGAGGGTACCCCATCTTTATGTGGGGGCCCAGGACAGATGGCAATGGGCCAGGGCTGGTAGGAGCCAGCTGGTCATGTTGAGGGGACACCGGTGACACGGACAACCGAGGCAGCCAGGAGTTCAACCCTGACTGCAAAGCTGACGAGCTGCAGGCCCAACAGAACCGGGTTGCTGACAGCCCCACAAAGGTACCTCACCCCTCAAGCCCAAAAGACGGTCCTACACTAGTGAAGGAAGACTAAAACCCGGTGTCAGGTGGGAAACTTGTGCGTTCCTGCTGTTCCCATTTGGACCGGTATAAGTCTAGCTAAGCCTACTAGATACAGACTGCAGAACTGGCGGGTGAGCCCTTCAAAGGTGGGAAAGACTGAAAGATCTAGAGAAAGTAATAGACCCTGGAAGACTAAGAAACAACATCTAATGACTCCATAAGAAAAACCCTGAGTTGGCAACAACACCCTAGAACCAAATTGTACCGTGTTTTGTTATGCCATCAGCTAGTACCGAGTAAAGCAAAGTTAAACTAGAACTGGTTTCTGTTATTCTTCCTGCCGCAGCTCAAAGGACTTAACATCATCAACATCAACAGCAGAGGGGTAAGAACTGCACCACCATTTACCATCACTGTCCTCCCTCACCGTCTCACCACCACAGCTGCCCTGAGGTAAAGCTCCACCTGTGGGGAGCTGTACCACACACTGCTGCCCCCTCCATCACCTCAGTGGCCGGCTGGCAGCGCCGGTACCATCTTACCGGACTCTACAGGTGGCGTCACGTTCCCCTGTAAATAACCCCTTTAACCCCCACCGTTTACCAACAACATCTGGTATAGTTGATCACCAGGGCACGGCACCGGGGTCCCGACCATCCGTGACTCCCCACACAGTAGCCCCGGTGTCCGAGTCCCTCACCCACCCCGGCTCTGGTTGAATCAAATTGGCGTCACGAACAGGACGAACCAGCCTGGTAGATACCAGGTGAAGTGTGCCTAAGGGACTTTATTATTGACTATCTGTGTGGATTATAAGAACTGAGCTGAGCCGCCATTACACCGCCTCACAAATTTAAACTGCGTCACTGCAGTAGGAGAAAGAGCGGGAAGATAAGCCCCGCCCCCTCCGCTCTGCCGAGGAGTGACGAAGGTAGTGGCGGGCTCCGGAAAAGCCCGAAAGACTTGCCCATAGGAACTTCGTGGTGGGCGGGCTTAAAAGTGCAAAAACAACTATTTGCTGGCCCAGGGGTGTGCCTCGGCCCCTCAGCAGACTTGGGCCATTCAAGAGGCGCCAAAAAGTCTCCCCGCCCCCATTGCTCTCAATCAACCAAGGGGGCGGATCGAGCGCCAGCCCACACTGGTTCTGGACTACACGAACTAAGCAGGATGCGGCCGGAGTGGACTCAATATACCTGGTCAGGCTCCGGACCCGTTACCTGTAACCGGCTGTGAGGCAATGGCAGTCCCAGCTGCTGATTCCCTGGGACCGGTTTATGCACCCCTTGTGGAGCCCGGAGAGGAGGATATCACCAAGGTGGAGGACTTCATCCAGTTCCTGAAGGAGCCCGAGCTGACGGAGGAGGAGCCGATTGCAGGTGAAAGCAGCCAGGTCAGTGTCGGGGAGGAAGAGGAGAATCTGGAGGAGGAATGAGCCGTCGGTGGTACGGAGGAGGCCATGCCCCGCGAGCTATGGAGGGTCGCGGTACCAGCATCAGCAGCAGCGGTTGGAGAGAGGAGAGTCCATCTATCTGCGGTTCCCCAGGGCCACCCGGACCGGGACCTGTACCGTGGGGATGTGATTACTTATGAACGCCACGCAGGTCCCCGCGGGTGCTTTGCAATCCGGGTCAGTAAAGTTGAGTAATAAAGAGTTAACCCGGTATTGCACTGTTCAAAGTATGAGCAGAATTTGTTTAAATGCATATTTTCCTTGCATTGCACTGTTACTTTTTCCTTTTTCAGCACTTGATGGACAGTAATCAAAGAACTTATTACCTCGTCCCAGTTGGGCCAGTATGGACTAGATTATAGTCAAAGTTTAAAGTAACGTTATAAGCAATGCGCCTCCCTCACAGGGAAGAAAAGAAGCAATCTTATTGTTAATACCTGTTAAAAGTTAAATACATTATAAATAGTTCTGAACTAAGGGTGGAGGAACTGGACTAGCCCCCATGCACATCAAGTTAGGAAAAGAAAGTGCCTGGGGGTGGTTTAAGTAGAGCCAGGCCTCCTAAGCAGATACACCCTAAATGTTCAATGTTATATGTAAAATGCATTTTATTTCAGGTTTGGTTTAACACCCGCGGACGGGTGTGTTTCACCAAGGGGGTGTGTGGCGCCCCTGCGGGTATGCGCCACAGGGTGATATTGCATTTAATATCTATATGTAATATATTTGTAAGTTGCTAGGTTAGGATTTCAATCTTATGGAGTCTATTTTTAGCACTCACTTAGGACCGCACCACTTAGAGTAGGGGGAACTGGTAATATGGTAGGTTCCACAGGGTGGGGGCGGCGCTTAAGATAGAGTAGAGTGACAGTTGACAGTTTACCTCAGTCAGTGCTGGGAAGGCAGACAGAGTGGTCAGGCCTGGCAGCCCAGCTGAGTGGAGGGTACCCCATCTTTATGTGGGGGCCCAGGACAGATGGCAATGGGCCAGGACTGGTAGGAGCCAGCTGGTCATGTTGAGGGGACACCGGTGACACGGACAACCGAGGCAGCCAGGAGTTCAACCCTGACTGCAAAGCCGACGAGCTTCAGGCCCAACAGAACCGGGTTGCTGACAGCCCCACAAAGGTACCTCACCCCTCAAGCCCAAAAGACGGTCCTACACTAGTGAAGGAAGACTAAAACCCGGTGTCAGGTGGGAAAATTGTGCGTTCCTGCTGTTCCCATTTGGACCAGTATAAGTCTAGCTAAGCCTACTAGATACAGACTGCAGAACTGGCGGGTGAGCTCTTCAAAGGTGGGAAAGACTGAAAGATCTAGAGAAAGTAATAGACCCTGGAAGACTAAGAAACAACATCTAATGACTCCATAAGAAAAACCCTGAGTTGGCAACAACACCCTAGAACCAAATTGTACCGTGTTTTGTTATGCCATCAGCTGGTACCGAGTAAAGCAAAGTTAAACTAGAACTGGTTTCTGTTATTCTTCCTGCCGCAGCTCAAAGGACTTAACATCATCAACATCAACAGCAGAGGGGTAAGAACTGCACCACCATTTACCATCACTGTCCTCCCTCACCGTCTCACCACCACAGCTGCCCTGAGGTAAAGCTCCAGCTGTGGGGAGCTGTACCACACACTGCTGCCCCCTCCATCACCTCAGTGGCCGGCTGGCAGTGCCGGTACCATCTTACCGGACTCTACAGGTGGCGTCACGTTCCCCTGTAAATAACCCCTTTAACCCCCACCGTTTACCAACAACATCTGGTATAGTTGATCACCAGGGCACGGCACCGGGGTCCCAACCATCCGTGACTCCCCACACAGTAGCCCCGGTGTCCGAGTCCCTCACCCACCCCAGCTCTGGTTGAATCATTATTGCTTTGTCCAAACACCGTACGAGCGTCTCGTAATCCACAACTCCGGCATGCCTATGTGTTGTCCCTGCTGCCCCAGGTCCTCCCATATTCCCTTGTGGTAGCGGCGTGTAAATGAGGGAAGGTGCTACAGAAGGTAACCTGCGGCACCCGTCGGTGCCTCCAGGGATAGAATAAACCTTCTGTAGAGCACCTTGTAGCGGCGTGTAAAGGCGGTATCAGGTACCGTTAGGAACCGTTGAAACGTGCTAGAGCACGTGAGACACCCGGTTGTTTCTAACCTTCTGTAGCGGCGTGTAAAGGTACCTTAAAGGTACGGAAAACTACTCCCAGTGAGTGTGTCAGTTCTTACAGCCCTGATCCTGTCCAACATAGAGACTGTAGAAATCTCCCGCCTACAGAGCCACCTCCCTGTGCCAAAAACCTATTCCCTCATCAATGCCCCAGGGACCCCGCTCCACCTACGGGGAGCATCATCATCAGGCTGCCCATCCATCATTCCCGGAGGTCTGCAGCAGCGCTGGTGCCATCACCAGAGACCGTAGGTGGCATCACAAACAATTCAACAAAAACCCCTTTATTTTCCAAAAACTAACCCTTTTTTAAACGACCACCAGTGCACGGACCCGGGCACCGACCACCAGTGACATCCCCAGTAACCAGCGCCCGTGATCTGAGTACCCCAGTCTTGGGGTGGGTCACAGACAACGCCAGAGAGGTGATAGATCTAATAGACATAATTAATAAACATCGAGTCCCGGTGGTGGTGGATCAGGCGCTGTCTTCGATTAGAACCCTCTACTTCAATCCGTCAGCCAGAATCTTAGTGAATTTCACCCTTTCTGAGGAATTCCCTATTACAAATGGAACTGGGCAGTGATGCCTCTCCTCCTTTTGGTGCTCATTCTGGTGCTGGAGCCATTGACTGAAGCCATCAGAAAAAATCCGGGCATCCAGGGCATGAAAGTGGGTGACCAGTCCCACTGCATAACCCTCTGACGATCTGATTCTGACACTTGAACACCCCCTGGAATCCCTAGCCTCGGCCATGGAAAATATTAATACGTTTAGTCGAGTATCATTTTATAAAATTAAGGAAAATAAATCCAAAATACTACCCCTAAATATTCCTCCCAAAAATCTAGGACAACTGCAATCTATTACAGGAAAGGACTGGCAGACAAAGCAAATCCCTTGCTTAGGAGTCACGCTGACATAGTCTTCTTCCAACCTATTTAAGGCTAACTATCCCTCCTTGTTTGCTGATATAGAGAAGGAGACAAGAAGACTCCAACAATTTGAGGTCTCGTGGGAGGGCCGTATTGCTTTAATTAAAATGCTCATGCTTCCCAAATTGCTGTACCTATTTCGTACAGCATCAACTTCCCCTCCTAAAAACTTCTTCCACCATGCCTATAAAGTATTGAGTTATTTCATTTGGGGAGGGGGGGCGACGGTGAAGACTATCGAACTATTCACTAAAATGTGCTAAATTGGTGGGAGGCTTGGATTTCCCAACATTTACGACTATTATTTAGCAACCCAAATCAGTCAACAAAAAGCTTGGTGGATCCAGGACCCCCATAAACAGTGGTCCCAGATAGAGACCTATTTCACATCATCAACTAATCTCAAGGCAGTATTATGGGTAGCCGTGATCAACCCCCTAAACATAGAGGCTCTCCTTCCTCTAACTCGATAATCAGTATCCACCTGGTTGCATGTGCATAACACTAATCTCACCTCTCAGTCTCCTTTATCCTTAGCAGCACCCCTAGAACTCTTGGAAATCTTGACTAAAGACTTGGACTTACACAAATAGAAAATTGGGGGTGCAATTATAGTTAGTTATATTTAATATTATTAGTTATATAAATGTCGAAGCCCAGGTTCCGGGGTACTCGGGTATCAGGCGGCAAGGGTTAACTATGTCACGGGGAAAGGTGGCCGGCCTGACCCCGTGTCCTGGGTCTATCTTCCAAGAAAGGGGTATTTACAGGGGATGTTATATACAATGCTTGTTGTCGTGACGCCACCTGTAGTTTCTGCTGATTTGCACCAGCGCTGCCACAGTTCACCTGAGGTAGATGGTATCGTGGCTAGGATGGTGTAGTCCTCCATAGGTAGGACGGGAACCTCCAGGGCAGCGTTCCTGCAAAGGAATAAGTTCATGCAAAAAAATGCAGGCTGATTCCAAAGTCACTGTTCCTTTGGGTACTTTACTGGCAATTGTATTAGTTGCATACAAAAGTTACAGTGCAGTATTCCTGATGGTGTGAGGACAGGTAGCTGAACGGGTGACTGCAGGCAGATATTAGGTTGGTTGGTGGACCCTTAGTGTGTCTTCGTGTTCTCTTCACGTATGTTCCTTTCCTGCTTCTTAGTGGTGGCGAAGTCGGGTTCCATAAAGCGAACCTGACCTCCTGTTTTCTCTCTCTCTCTTTTGCTCCCGTTGGGATACCCTCTGCTGGCTGACCGCTGAACCATCAAGCGGTGCCTGGTACCCTCTTCTGGTCGCTTAAGAGCTTGGAAGCAGTATATACTCCACAGGTCTTCCGGATTTTCTGTGGTCCTTAGAGGATCCCACAGGTGCGGGCTCCGGTACCCGGTAACTTTCTGCGCCTGGAAGCTTCCTTTCTCCTCTTGTCCCTCAGCCGAGACACCTAGCCTTATCTAATCCAGACTCACTGTCTGCTCGCCCCTAAGACCTAGAGGCAAAGACCTAAACCTCCAGACTACCGACCTTCTTGTTCCCCCTAGATGTGGTTTTATTCCCTCCCGGGTAACCTCCCACCGTGTAATCTAGTGTGGGAGTGCCGTTAATGGGTGCCACCCACCATCCTATGATCCACCTGTAGCTGGAGTATCTGCACCTCTTTTACGGGGTAGTACCCCTCTGTGACGCCTGCTTGGCGTGGCGCCACATACCCCCTTGATGGAATATACTCGTCCGCAAGTATCCGTACCTGTTTACCGGGCAGTGAAAAGCATTTTTATATTTATCAACATTAATGGGTAACTATTTACAACTAAGTATATTTAGATTTCTTCCCATCTCTGGGAGACAGTTTCTTGTAACGTTTCACGTACAGTATAACACACACTGCAGTAGCTAATACTAGACTTCACAGTGCTTGGGCCACCTGTTGGCAAAGTTGTAACTCTCCGGTTGCACTATCTGCATACAAAGACATTATTCAACTTGGCCCAACGGGGATCGGTAGTAGCTACGCGGTAATTTATTGTCCAGCACAGTCCAGTGTGTATTATCACCGCTGGGCCGCTGCTTACTCGGCACACATCATTAAAGAGGGGAAAAGTAAAGTTCAAAGTAGAAAGTCACTAAGTGTTCAGCTGAAAACATATTCAGGGGACACTCATTATTCATGGGGCTTGCAAAAGGAAAGATAAACAAAGGGCAAGGTTACTGGATGGAGCTATATACAATGCAATGTCTCTGAAATGGGAATCTCTTGCAATTACAATGTCTATTGTTTTACTGGGGTTAGTCGGCACAACATGAGATCCGTATGGCGAACCAGCATAACGGTCCGTAGTACAGCTCGTACGTGACCTGCTCACCTCTGTATAAGTCTCGCCTTGGGTGTCCTTTGCGCAGATACGACTCGACATCTCGCCGGGAGAAAAACACATCATCCAATAGTCCGGGTTCCCATAAGAATCCCCAACCGTCTTTCTGGTTGACGGAGACGAAAAGTTCCTAAGCGGCGGAGTTCTAATGAAAGTGGGGGCTGGGCTCTTGCTTCCTCTCGGAGTCGCCTTGTTGTCTGTTCACGTTGATACCAGTCTTGTCTTCTTTGCTTCGCCACTTGGTCTCTCTCGTTCAAAGCTGGCCGGGAACACTGTAGCGACTGGTACTGTGGGGTTGGTGAGTTGCCGGTTGGGACTCGCGGTACAGCTCGTGTCTCCGTGGAGCTCAATATGGCGGGAACGCCTCGCTGGTGCCGCTGCCACGCGGTCCACCATGTATTCACCAATTTTTTAGGTATAGAGATATCCAATTATTTAAATTCAATACACTACAGGAATATCTATCAAAATTAGTTTTTATTGTGTATTAAAATGTCCAGTGTGGACTATGTGTTAGTGTTACAGTGTTAGACATACACTATACATACAAATAAACCTCCCCCACACACCCAAGAAAACACAAATCTATTGTATTATGAACAAATGTTGGTTTCATAAATGTCACCTATACAGTGCTTGTGCTACCCAGCGGGTTGTCTGGATATAATTCTCCAGGCATAAACCGCATAGGTATCACCAGTCCGTCCGTCACTTTAAGTCACTGGTCAATGTATCACAAGCGGAGTCCCTGATAACATTTGTATAGGGTCGGGGCTCCAGGGATACGTAACATCTATTTGTCATACATTTAAATTCACAATTTACAGCAGATGATGTATGAAAACATATATGACCACCGGTTGTGATCTTTTTATGCCCGACGCGTTTCGCCTTTCTTATATTCTAAAGGCTCTTCAGGGGCTTATGCATCGAAATATATGATAAGATACATCAGATGTACGGGTTCCTTAAGATATTCAGGTAGCCCGTGTTGTGAGATCTCGTCCCAGGTTACTTTACTTTATCTCAATTGGAGACGGAATGTGATCCTACATGTATATATGTGGGGGTCTCACGTCCACAGAGTATTCTTTCTATCACATCGCCTTATTCCACCTCCCTTCCCAAGGGATAACTGATCAGTTTGGATCTTGTTATGTTTCAAGGAAAACCTCCAGATGTTCCAAATGTCCCCCAACAGTTCAGACCCCTATTGTTATAGACTCTGTGGTCCTTGTTGTGATGATCCTATGTCCCTTATTAGTTAGATGGTTTCCAGGTTAGTAGAGGTTCAGTATGGTCACCAGAAGCCCCAGTAATCTCCTGTTGTTTAGGTCCTATTAGCCCTCTTATACTAAGGCCACGCGGTCCACCATGCAGCTTCTGGGGTGCTCCCTCCTGAAGTGTGTGTTTAAGGAATTAAATACTAAAATATAACTTTTAATGATACATATTTAAAAGAGGAAACTATAGTTCCAATCAGGGTGTGCAACTAACTTTCTCAGGGGGGGGGATTTTGTCAGTGGGATGTTGGGCACACGTGGCCCAACCCTATCCTCTCCCTCACTCACCCTGCCTGGCAACGGAGTTTTATACACATACAAAAACCCCCTAGATGGTGTCCCCGTTCCACGGCGGCTGTCCCTACTGACCCTTAGCTGGTGTCTAAGGATGTAGGCCCATTGGTACACTATACCTCCCTAAGGTTAAGGTATAAATAACATACATCTATGCTGGAAGGTATCTCAAACAAAAAGGAGAGACAGTCCTCAGAGTTAAGGGTCTATCCCTTTAACTAGGTGTCCACAAAAATACGGTCACCTGGCGGACATTGAAAACAGCTATATGGGGAGATAGTTCCTTCCTATCAAAGGATAATGGAGGTGTCAGGTGTCATACAATACCGTTATTAAATGCCTCAATTCCCATACCAATACAAAGTGTACTAGCACAAAACCCAGCAATTGCTAGGAACAAAAAAGAAATCAGTAATGCCTCACCTACACCTTCTATCTCACCCATCAAGCACACAATAACATGTCACTTTCATAATATTGAATTTAAACCCTGAGGAAGTCAGATGTACCAAATGCCGTTAGGGTCACTCCCAGGCAGGGCTACCAATGCCCCACAGAATAGATTAGGGTATCACTTATCTTATCCTGATGTTGTCACGCTACGTCTTCACTCGACGCGTTTCCCCCACCATAGATGCAGCGGTGGGTTCCTCAGGAGTGGTTGTTGGCACAGGGTGTTTGTGTCTACCCTGGGGCGCCCAGGGCGAAGGGTCCGATGCTCCCCCTCTCTCCCTTCACAATGATATGAGGCTCCCTCTGCGTCATCCGGTTCCTCATCGTCGGTGTCGTCATCATACTCTTCCTCGACCTCAACTTCTGGTGCGGTGGTGCAGTGGGGGATGTCCGTGCTGCCTCCAGCCGGAAACAACTGCTGGCCCGGGACGGTGGTGAAGTCGGGGTTCTGTCTGAACTCCCGTGTCCTGGGTCTGGACGGGTGGTGCAACGGATGGCAGAGAGGCGCAATAGTCCAGAACTGCGCGGTCCGCTCTCATGGAGGACAGTTCGAAGGTTCTCTCCGCGCTCCACCACTGGCACACCCAAGTCAGGTCCTCCTCCATCTGCTGGCGGAGCCGTCCAAAAGCATCCCGCCATTAGTCGGCATCCCCCTCCAAGATTAAGAGGGACGCCGCTGCCGGGTCTCCTCGCGTGGCTCAGGTTTGTTCTTCGAGCTCGCACACGATATCTCTCCAACGGGGTGCCGCCATGCTGCCGGGTACGAAGGAGCCTACTCGTTTCTGTCCTTCTCTTCCGGTTTGTCTTGTTATCAGCAGCCACTCCCGTGGAACTTCCTGTGAGCCGCCCCCCTGATTGATTGATGGCAATCGGGGCGGCCACACTTTTTGGCGCCTCCGTCTTGGTCCTCCTTCTTCTAGGGGCTGAGGCACACCCCCGGGTCTGTACATGGCATTTAGTACATGGCTACGGCGTCATCTTGGGTCCTCCTGCAGTATTGGTGGGAACCTATTTTTGGCGCCAAGCAATGGCGGAAAAAGTTTGTTTTAAGTCCAAGTTCAAGGCGCACAGTACCTGGTAGTACCGGGCATGATATTCTGTTCGTGAATGCCAGAAAAAGATATGTCGAGCCCCAGGCTCCGGGGTACTCAGGTATCAGGCGGCAAGGGTTAACTGTGTCACGGGGAAAGGTGGCCGTGCCTGACCCTGTGTCCTGGGTCTATTTTCCAAAAATGGAGTATTTACAAGGGATGTTATATACAATGCTTGTTGTCGTGATGCCACCTGTACTTTCTGGTGATTTGCACCAGCGCCGCCACAGTCCGCCGGAGGTAGATGGTATCGCGGCTAGGATGGTGTAGTCCTCCACAGGTAGGATGGGAACCTCCAGGGCAGCGTTCCTGTAAAGGAATACAAGTTCATGTAAAGAAAGCAAGCTGAGTCCAATGTCACTGTTCCTTTGGGTACTTTACTGGCAATTGTATTAGTTGCATACAAAAGTTACAGTGTGTCTTTGTGCTCTCTTCCCGTATGTTCCTTTCCTGCTTCCCAGTGGTGGTGAAGTTGGGTTCCATAAAGCTAACCTGACTTCCTTTTTTCTCTCTCTCCTTTGCTCCGGTTGGGTTACCCTCTGCTGGCTGACCGCCGAACCATCAAGCGGTGCCTGGTACCTCCCTCTGGTCGCTTAAGAGCCTGGAAGCAGTATATACTCCACAGGTCTCCGGATTTTCTGTGGTCCTTAGAGAATCCCACAGGTGTGGGCTCCGGTACCCGGTAACTTTCTGCGCCTGGGAAGCTTCCTTTCTACTCTTGTCCCTCAGCCGAGAGACCTAGCCTTATCTGATCCAGACTCACTGTCTGCTCAACCCTAAGACCTAGAGGCAAAGACCTAAACCTCCAGACTACCGACCTTCTTGTTCACCCTAGATATGGTTTTATTCCCTCCTGGGTAACCTCCCTCTGTGTAATCTAGTGTGGGAGTGCTGTTAATGGGTGCCACCCACCATCCTATAATCCACCTGCAGCTGGAGTATCTGCACCTCTTTTACGGGTGCAGTACCCCTCTGTGACGCCTGCTTGGCGGAGCGCCACATAAGTTATATCAGACCATAACCTTATGTCCTTTGCCTGCTCCAAGGAAAGTTTGGCTTGCCCCCTAGAGAATATTTTTCATGTCTCCTGGTCTGTCTTCTAAATAGTGTTCTAGAGGCCCTATCAGCACCTCCACACCTCAGGCAAGGCTTGAAACCATTTTACAATCTGTTGGGAAATAAGTGCAGATTTATCAAATCAGCCCCTTTTTTGTCCTGGGAATGAGACCTTGTGAAAACCATTCTAGCTTGGTAGCCTCAAAAACTTTTAGCTGTGTATCTCACTTTGAAGCTCACGTGAAATTATTACTCCGCTGGTATTACACTCCTGACTTAATTTTCTTTTTCCTAACACATCTCATTTGTGCTGGCAGAACTGTAACACTAGGGGTCTCCATATAATTTATTCTGGTCGTGTCCTTTGATATCACTGCTGTGGAATCATGCTTTTAGGCTAATCTCCCTGTTAGTGGGGAGGAGGATTTCCCCGAACCTGGACATGGGACATAACTTATTAAACCTACACATAATTTCCCCCTGCCATAGGGTGGTAACTGCACGCATAGTGTTGTCAATTAGACTATTACTAGCAAAACAATGGAAATCAGCTACTCTTCCTAAAATGCAGGATATCGCTCATGCTGTCAACACAACATATATTTTTGAAAAAATGATGGCTCATAGGAATAATTCATTACAGAAATGTGTTAATGACTGTCAAGTTCTGTTGGAGACATTAACCCAACAACAGCAATCCGAGAGGAGTATTACTGTGTAAAGTTTACATGGCTGTTTACTGTAAAGATAAACTATACTGCCACGTTGCACAGGTTGTGTTTAAATGTTTTTTGTATCTTCTTTTCTAACATTAATAAAAACTAATTAAACTAAAAAGCCACATGTTAGGCCCTATTCCTTTAGGGTTATTATGCCTTCGCACGTCCTCAAATTAAAGGTGCTCAGAGAAAGTCCAATTATTGCAAAAATTATTCCGGCACACTTAAGGGAAAAAGGAAGACCATAAATGGTGTTTCAAATAAGTCCAACTTTATTTTCGTTGTACAAACAGAAATTCTATCTTCGAAGTGAGCAATACCAATACAACGTTTCAGCCTTTATGGCCTTTCTCAAGTATATGCTTCAGCCATGATACATAGAATGTAAAGGAGACAAAAACAAATACTAATATTGCATCACAGATTATGATTATCAACAAAGATAAAGTATATAATGCCAATTTGCACTATAGGTGACTTATAATGCACACAGGGTCATTTAAATTCAAAATTAGTTCATGAGAGAAGGGGATATAACAATTCAAAGTGACATAAGGCTGATAACCATATGATTCTGTCTAGTAATATTGAAATACTAAATTGTTATCATTACCTCTGAAAAAAATGAATCATAGGTGTTCCTGTGTGGGGAATTAGGTTGCCTGGTCAAAATGGTACCGAATCGGCTGTGAAAGAAATAAATCACAATAACTTTTGCAGAAGAATTATATGAGTGTGCCTCAGCCTGTGCAGAGGTTATAACAAAATCATGGCAGAAAAAAGGTTTTTTCCATAGAGGTAATGTGTATTTCTTAAAGAGTTTTACCTGTAAAGAGTGGTCTTGGGTATACATAAGAGACTTGATGTCAAGGTACATGTACACCCCCCCTATATAATGCCCATGTCAGTCTACGGGTCAGATACATAGACGACATATTCATGATTTGGGACGGTACACAAGAAGGGTTACACCAAGGGTTGCCCTGGTGGGAGGAGCATTAGGGTAGAAAAAGCGGGAACCACTCAGAGAGTTAGTCAGTCGGAGTAGTCTAGTCTGAGGGACGAAGCAGGGAGGAAGCCCTACAGGGGATCCCCAGGGAGGGCGCCTGAAAGGAATGGAGGCCCAGATGGAAGGAGGAGACCCAGTGCCGGACCTTCTACAGTTCGGGGGAATCTTAGTCCATAACGGAGAACCAGCTCCAAGTTGCGGTACAGGAGTCGATCCCTGAGCCGTCAACACGGGTAGGTCGTGGGTCTATCTAATAGCCCCGACTCCCCTGTCCAGAACATGCAGCCCGACGAGGATCATTAAACAGGGTTGAGCCCCTTAGAAGAGAAGAAGAGTACCTCATAGCACCCGACGGGCCTGGTAGACAAGTGGGCTGTGCAGGGCAGCACAAGGAAGTAAGGAGGCGCAAGGAAAGTAACAGGACAGTGAAGGAAAGCAGATCGTACTCTCTGGGAGCCTCAAAGAGACGTTATTTTCCTCAGTGGCTACCCGGCGAGCTACCCGCAAAGACTGTATAACTGTGAACTTGAATACCATCGTAACCAGTTGCCAGTAAAGTATCCGTATAGAGCTAACAAGCCTCAGTGTTTCTTTCTAGACAAACTATTAATTTGCTGCCCTGGGGATCTGCTCTGCCTGCAGGGAGCCAATCCATCTAGCTGCAAAACCATCATCTCTGGTGGTCTGATAACGGAACTGATGAGCATCACCAGAACTGCAGGTGGCGACATGAGACATTTATTCCTTTTTTTTTTTTTAATATACAATTGACTATCAGGGCTACAGGCCTGGGCACCAGCCACCGAGAGAGCATTCCCCCAGAACAACGTCCGGGTACCAAGTTCCCATAGACCCCTAGGTGAATCAATTGCAATATTAGTAATTTTTGTTTCCCTTACTCTCTATGTATCATGGCTGAAGCATATACTTGAGAAAGGCCATAAAAGCTGAAACGTTGTATTGGTATTGCTCACTCCGAAGATACAATTTCTGTTTGTTCAACGAAAATAAAGTTGGACTTATTTGAAACACCATTTATGGTCTTCCTTTTATCTTAAGTAGTGATGAGCGAGTATGCTCTGCACTGCTCAGTACTCGCACGAGTATCACTGTACTCGGGCTACTCGGCGAGCACCGAGTAATCTCGCGATACTCGTGCTGTGCTCGTGGTCCTCATCCCTGCATGTTGGCGCTCTTTAGAGAGCCAGCCCACATGCAGGGATTGGCTGGCAGACCACTGCAATGCCACAGCCCTGTTAGTTGTGGCATTGCAGTGATTGGCCGGCCTGCACAGTGTGACCGAGCCTTTATAAGACCCGGCCGCGCTGTGCTCTGCACACAGCCATCCAGAGAGTGAGTGTAGGGAGAGTGTCTGCTGCTGCTTAGGGACAGATTTGCGGCCCTCATAGGTAGATCCGGAGCAGGGCTGCAAACTGCTGCTGACCACAACAGTCCTTCTCAGGACTAATCTAGGAGGATATAGGCAGGGTGATCCAGATCGGTATCCAAGCTTTTCTGTGATCATAACAGTCACCAGACTGTTGTACTTACTAGCTTGATACAGGTTAGGGACTAAAATCCTTCTCTCCTGTGACCATAACAGTTACCAGACTGTTGTACTTACTACCTTGATACAGGTTAGGGACTAAAATCCTACTCTCCTGTGACCATAAGGGTACCTTTACACGCGGCTACATTTCTAGGGTGGCTACAGGTAACTTACTGGTTGCAGTGAAATCATGGAGACAAGGTTCTATCTTGTTGCTGTGTACAAATGGAATAATCTCTCCATGATTTCACTGCAACCAGTAAGTTACCTGTAGCCACCCTAGAAATGTAGCCGCGTGTAAAGGTACCCTAACAGTCACCAGACTGTTGTACTTACTACCTTGATACAGGTTAGGGACTAAAATCCTTCTCTCCTGTGACCATAACAATCACCAGACTGCTGTACTTACTACCTTGATACAGGTTAGGGACTAAAATCCTACTCTCCTGTGACCATAACAGTCACCAGACTGTTGTACTTACTACCTTGATACAGGTTAGGGACTAAAATCCTACTCTCCTGTGAACTGAACAGTCACCAGACTGTTGTACTTACTACCTTGATACAGGTTAGGGACTAAAATCCTTCTCTCCTGTGACCATAACAGTCACCAGACTGCTGTACTTACTACCTTGATACAGGTTAGGGACTAAAATCCTTCTCTCCTGTGACCATAACAGTCACCAGACTGTTGTACCTACTACCTTGATACAGGTTAGGGACTAAAATCCTACTCTCCTGTGACCTGAACAGTCACCAGACTGTTGTCGCTGTATACAGGCAAAATGCGCAAGGGCGTTGGCAAGGAACAAGGAAGTGGACGTGATGGTGGTGCAGGCAGAGGCCGAGGTCGTGTGCAAGCACTAATTTCGCAACAACAAAGGGGCACATCTACTCGCTCGCACGTCCTGTCCCAAATTCTTGGGGCCCGCAGCAGTACACCGCTCTTGAACCAAGAGCAGTGTCAACAGGTTGTTACTTGGATAGCGGATAATGCTTCAAGTCAGATACGCACCTCCACAAACACCCTGTCTTCCACACGGTCAAGTGTCAGTAGCCGTGATACTGCACCGCACATTTCCCAACCTGATCCTCCTTCCTACCACCAGGCGAGTACACGTCCACGGACATTACTGATCCCACAGTAGGACACTCGGAAGAGCTGTTCACGTATCCATTCGCAGAATCTGGCCTCTCGCCAGCTCCTGTTGAAGTGGGTGATGAGGAGATGGTATGTACAGATGCCCAAATATTCTCACGAACGGAACGTTGGCAACGTGTCTCAACAAGGGGTGGACGATGATGAGACACAATTGCCAGGAAGTCAGGAGGAGGATCAGGGTGCGGAAGAGGAAAACGACGTGGTGGATGATCCAGTAGCTGACCCAACCTGGCAGGAGGATATGCAGAGCGAGGCCAGCAGTGCACAGGGGGAGGGAGGCGTAGCATCCCAACAGGCAGTATGAAGCAGGGTCGTGTCCGCAGGCAGAAGGCAGGCAACCGTTCCCCGGAACAACAACACGACTCAAGGTGCCTGTGCAAATGTTAGGTCTTCCCGAGTCTGGGAGTTTTTTAAGTTGGCTCCAGATGACTCTAAAAAGGCCATTTGCAACACCTGCCATGCTAGTATCAGCAGGGGTACAAAAACTAGCAGCCTGACAACCACCAGCATGATCAGGCACATGTCAGTCAAGCACCCGACTTTGTGGGAAGTACAACAGAGTCGAGGAGCGGTGCTTGATGATGTCACTGCTACGTCTTCGCGTGTTGTTCGTGCGAGCCAATCTCCTGTCCATGCTGGCCGCGAACAAGCCTCCGGCCCTGCACCTGAAGTTGCCCACGCACAAATAACACCACCATCAAGCACGTCCTTGTCCCAGCGCAGCGTTCAATTATCCATTCAGCAAACCTTTGAACGCAGGCGCAAATACGCTGCCAACGCCCCACATGCCACAGTCCTAAATTCTCACATTTCGCGACTCATAGCACTAGAAATGTTGCCTTTCCGGCTGGTGAGACGGAAGCATTCCGCGACCTGATGGCGGCTGCTGTCCCACGTTACTCGGTCCCCAGCCGCCACTATTTCTCCAGATGTGCCGTCCCCGCATTGCATAACCACGTGTCCAACAGCATCACACGTGCCCTGAACAACGCTGTTTCAGTCAAAGTCCACCTAACCACAGACACGTGGACAAGTGCTTGTGGGCAAGGCCGCTACATCTCCTTGACGGCACACTGGGTTAATATTGTGGAGGCTGGGACCGAGTCTGAGCGAGGGACGGAACACGTCCTTCCCACACCAAGGATAGCAGGCCCTGCCTCTGTCAGGGTTTCCCCGACACTCTACAGCTCCAGAATGTTATGCTCCTCAGCCTCCTCCTCCTGCGCATCCTCATCCACTGTACCCTCCACACCAGTCCCAAGCTGGAAGCACTGCAGCACTGCCTCTGCGAAGCGGCAACAGGCTGTGCTGAAGCTAGTCTGCATAGGTGACAAACCCCACAATGCAGAAGAGGTGTGGACAGCTCTGAAACAGCAGGCAGATCACTGGCTCACACCTCTGAACCTAAAGCCAGGAAAGGTCGTGTGTGACAATGGCCGGAACCTGGTGGCAGCTTTGAGACGTGGCCAGCTGATGCATGTTCCATGCGTGGCCCATGTGCTCAACCTGGTGATTCAGAGGTTTCTAAAGTCATACCCAGAGCTGTCTGAACTGCTGGTAAAAGTTCGCCGTCTTTCTGCACATTTTCGCAAGTCACTTGCTGCTTCAGCCGGCCTTGCCGGCTTTCAGCGCCGTTTGCGTCTTCCGGCCCACAGACTGGTGTGTGATGTCCCCACGCGTTGGAATTCAACTCTGCACATGTTGGTCAGGATATGTGAGCAGAAGAGGGCAGTTGTTGACTACCTGCATCACCTAAGCCGTCGGGAAATGGGTCAAACTCCACACATAACACCTGAGGAGTGGAGATGGATGTCCGACCTATGTACCGTCCTCCAAAACTTTGAGGACTCCACCAAGATGGTGAGCGGCGATGACGCCATTATTAGCGTCACCATACCACTACTCTGCCTTCTAAAACGGTCTCTGCTGAAAAACAAAGAGGATGCATTGCAGGCGGAGCGCGATGACTTGGAGCAAGAAACAGTAGAGGGTGTGGGTGATAACACACAGCCCAGCCTCATCTCATCACAACGTGCAGTGGAGGACTATGAGGAGGAGGAATGAAGACATGGAGCAACTCTCTGGCCAAATTGAGGATATGACATGCACACCAGTCATACCCTCGATTCAGCGTGGCTGGCCAGAGGACAGGGGAGATGAGGAGGAGGAGGACAGCATGTTCAGTCATCGTGTTGGTCTGGATACTGAAGTGATGGCTGTTAAGAGTCTGGCGCACATGGCTGACTTTATGGTAAGCTGCCTGGCTCGTGACCCTCGCGTTAAGAACATCTTGGCCGACAATCAGTACTGGTTGGCAACACTGTTAGACCCACGCTACAAGGAGAACTTTATGTCTCTCATTCCTGAGGCGGAGAGGTCAGCCAAAATGTAGCAGTTCCAGAAGGCCATAGTCACGGAAGTACATGTGAAAGACAAAAGAAATATAGGGGGCGCACTAGTGCATTACCATTATTACCAAGTGGGAAGATTCAATTAAGTAATCACTAACCTATTCCTGTTGTGCAATCCCCGCACAACAATGGTGTAGATTTAGAAAGTGGTCAGGGTCTCCTTTCTCCTGGTTCAAGTTCTAAGTCTGCAGATCCTCAAGTCTCTGCGAGCTGCTCCAGCCGTGCTCTTCAAAAAGATAGGATATGTGAATTCAATTTGCACGGTCTCGTGCTGAGCGCTCCAAAACAAAGCTGAGGACTCTGTTTCCACTTGAGAAAGACGGTACTACACCGTCGAAACATGTCGTGGCGGATGGAGGATTTTCAATAAAAGGACTTTCCAGTCAGCAGAGTCCTCAGCTTTGTTTTGGAGCGCTCAGCACGAGACCGTGCAAATTGAATTCACATAGTCACGGAAGTAGGCAAAGCATTCCCCTCACAAAACGCTAGCGGCATAGGTCAGGAATCGGTGGACAACCAAGGCGTACGGCCGGGGGGGCACAAGTCCAATCCGCCAGAGGTAGGGGAACAGTCTTTACGATGTGGGACAGTTTTCTCAGCCCCTCACGTACCACAGCCCCTGAGGTGCGGGGTAGTGCCACAAGAAATGCTAAGTTTGGCCAGATGCTGAAGGAGTACCTTGCAGATCGAACAACTGTACTGCGAGATTCCTCTGTGCCTTACAATTATTGGGTCTCCAAGCTGGACACGTGGCATGAATTGGCTCTCTATGCCTTGGAAGTCCTGGCCTGCCCTGCCGCTAGCGTTTTGTCAGAGCGTGTTTTCAGTGCCGCAGGTGGAATCATTACTGATAAAAGCACCCGCCTGTCAACTGAAAATGCTGACAGGCTGATTCTGATCAAGATGAACAAGGGTTGGATTGGGCCAGACTTCACCACACCACCAACAAATGACAACTAAATTAAAATTTTGTTATGGGAATTTGCCATGTACCTCCACTCACCCATGGGTACACACTTCTGGACTTTGGCTAATCGCTGGACTGCTCCTCCTTCTCCTCATGTGCCACCATGATGACCGTTACAATAGTTAGGCTGTTGTTTCAGGTATACCCCCAGTGGTACATTTTTTCGCCCATTCTTTTAGAATGGGCATTACAACGACAGGAGACCCGCTCCTTTTCAATGGGAAAAATGTGTTGAGGCCTTCATGCACGTCTCTATCCAGGGACAATGTGGAGCCTCCCAATTTTTGGCTGCCCTGCCAAAGGGCTATACTACAATACACCCACTTGAGGTTTACAGGCCCTACTGCATGTCTGTATGCATGGGTCATTGTTGAACCTCCCAATTTTTGGCTGCCCTGCCAAAGGGCTATACTACAATACACCCACTTCAGGTTTACAGGCCCTCCTGCACGTCTCTATCATGGGACAATGTGGAGCCTCCCAATTTTTGGCTGCCCTGCCAAAGGGCTATACTACAATACACCCACTTCAGGTTTACAGGCCCTCCTGCACGTCTCTATCATGGGACAATGTGGAGCCTCCCAATTTTTGGCTGCCCTGCCAAAGGGCTATACTACAGTACACCCACTTCAGGTTTACAGGCCCTCCTGCACGTCTCTATCATGGGACAATGTGGAGCCTCCCAATTTTTGGCTGCCCTGCCAAAGGTCTATACTACAATACACCCACTTGAGGTTTACAGGCCCTCCTGCACGTCTCTATCATGGGACAATGTGGAGCCTCCCAATTTTTGGCTGCCCTGCCAAAGGGCTATACTACAATACACCCACTTCAGGTTTACAGGCCCTCCTGCACGTCTCTATCATGGGACAATGTGGAGCCTCCCAATTTTTGGCTGCCCTGCCAAAGGGCTATACTACAATACACCCACTTCAGGTTTACAGGCCCTCCTGCACGTCTCTATCATGGGACAATGTGGAGCCTCCCAATTTTTGGCTGCCCTGCCAAAGGGCTATACTACAATACACCCACTTCAGGTTTACAGGCCCTCCTGCACGTCTCTATCATGGGACAATGTGGAGCTCCCAATTTGTGGCTGCCCTGCCAAAGGGCTATACTCAATACACCCACTTCAGGTTTACAGGCCCTACTGCACGTCTCTATCAGGGACAATGTGGAGCCTCCCAATTTTAGACTGCCCTGGCAAAGGAAAATACTAGAATAGACCCAGTTCCTCAAATGGCAAATATTCAAGACAGGGCTTCATGTACGTCTCTTCTCATGGGACATCGGAGTGCCGCACAATTTGGGCTTTTCACGTAAAATCTTTCATGTCATCACAAAAAGTAACATACACCAGCTGTATCTCACTATTGGGTATGTGCCCTTAACATTTCCACCCTGAATATTCATTTTGGTGTCATTTTGGAAGGTTTTCTGGTGACTCCGTAAAATTGGCGTGAAACTCAGACAAGATTGTTCACAGCTGTGACTTTAAGTGAGAAATGCTTCCAGGGGTCTTCCCCATGGTGTTGCCATGTCATTTGAGCACTCTTCTGAGACTTTTGTGACATTTTTAGGGTTTCTTCATGCTGCCGGCAGTCACTCCATAAAAATACTCGGGTCTCCCATAGGATAACATTGGGCTCGGTACTCGGGCCGAGTACACGAGTATCTCGGGATGCTCGGCCCGAGCTTCGAGCACCCGAGCATTTTAGTACTCGCTCATCACTAATCTTAAGTGTGCCAGAATAAATTTTGCAAGGCCCTATTCCTTTGTCACAATGGTAAAGAAAAAGGCGTTTACAGAGGACATCAGAACCACTATTATAGGCAAACACAAGACTTCCAGAGGGTATAAGGCCATCTCCAAAGACCTTGGTATCCCAGTTTCAACAGAGCACAATGTTATTAAGAAGTTTGCCAAGCATGGAACCATAAAGAACCTCCCTGAACATGGGTGAAATAGGAAAATTGACAAGAGATGTTTCCGAAGGTTGGTGTGAATGGTGAAGAACACACCATATCAAACATCCAAAGACCTGAAACCTAACATGGAACAGTCTGGGTCATAGTATTAACAAGTACCATATGCTGCACACTAAACCAAGCAGAGCTTTACGGGCGAAGGCCAAGAAAGAAATCATTGCTGAAGAAAAGACATTAAAGGAACAACTGATATTTGCCTAATAGCTTGAAAAACCACAATCCTTCTGGGAAAATGTTCTGTGTACAGATAAAAAATAGACCTTTTGGCAATGCAAAACAACAGTTTATTTACAGACAGTAATTGAAGCTTATAAGGAAAAGAACACCCTACCAATAGGTAAGCACGGTGGAGCATCCATAATGCCATGGAGTTGCTTTGCTTCGTCTGGTACTGGAAGCCTTGACCGTATCACAGGAATCATGAAATCAGAATTATCAAGAGATTTTAGTTTGAAATGTCCTACCCAATGTAAGAAAACCTGGTTTGAGTCGAAGATCATGGGTCCTCCAGCAAGACAATGACCCAAAGCACACATCCAAAAGTACACAGGAATGGTTGAAAAAGAAAAAAAAATGGACTGTTTTTAAATGGCCAGCAATGAGGTCTGAGGTCCCATTGAAAATATTGGGATGGGCTGCAATCTGCCAATGGAAAAAGGAACCCTTATGGCCCTGCAGGTGGACTGGTCAGACACAAACGCTGACGAGAATACCGAGTCTTTTGGCTTATCCTAATTTACGCTACAACCTACTCCTGCCTATAGAGAGCTAAATTTATCCCTAAAAGCACTGTTTTTGGATGGATGAGCCTGTACACCAGCCCCAGATGTGATGCAGGCTGGTATACTGGCACAAAGAAGTTTGCTATATACCATGCCTCCCTGCCTGCCTGTATACAGCTCTATTAGTCCTCAGAAGGACTATTGTGGTAATTAGACTGGCAGCCCTGCGCCTACACTAATGAAAAGCCACAAATCTGTCTCTCAATCAGCAGCAGCTCTCCCTACACTGACTGTCTGTGGAGCAGAGTGACGAGCACAGTGCGCCCAGGTCTTATAAAGACTTGATCACGCTGTGCGGCCAGCCAATCACTGTAATGCCACAACCAACATGGCTGTGGCATTACAGTGTCTGTCAGCCAATCCCTGCATGTGGGCTGGCTCTGTAAAGTGCGCCAACATGCAGGGAGGTGGACCCCGAGCATAGCAAGAGTATCGCGAGATACTCGGTACTCGCTGAGTACCCCGAGTACCGTGATATTCGTGTGAGTACTGAGTAGTGACAAGCATACTCGCTCATCCCTAGTAAAGACACCTCGTCAACCATTAAGCATGGGGATGTATCAATCATGCTTTGGGGTTGTGTTGCAGTCAATGGCACGGGGAACATGTCACAGTTAGAGGAAAGAATGGATTCAATTGAATTTCAGCAAATTCTTCATGCAAACATAACACCATCTGTAAAAAAGCTGAAGTTGAAAAGAGGATGATTTCTAAAAATGGATAATGATCCTAAACACACGTCAAAATCCACAATAAACAACCTCAAAAAGCGCAAGCTGAAGGTTTTACAATAGCCCTTATAGTCCCCTGATCTGAACAACATTGAAAATCTGAAGCTAGCCCTCAATAGAGAAGTGCATGCAAGACGACCACAGAATCTCACAGAACTAGACTTTCCAAGGGAGAATGGATAGAAATCCCTCAAACAAGCACTGAAAGACTCTTGGATGCTAGAAAAAGTATTTACTAGCTGTGATACTTGCTAAAGAGGCGTGCATCTAGGTACTAACCATGCAGAATGCCCATTCTTTTGCATCAGCCCAATTTCCTTTTTTGTTAATTTTAAAATGTAAAATATGAAAATATATATTACTTTTCCTAAAATACATGGGAAATATGCCATCTTTAACTTTATACATGTTACTTGATGGTGGCCCGATAATATTGCATCAGGAGGGCAGTAACAGCATGATGGGGGAGGCTCTGTGGCCATCTCTCTCTCCTTTGAGCCATATTCCCATTGTGTGCTCTCTCCTTTGACTTGTAGATCTGTAGGACAAAGTGCCATTGTGTCCGCGCTGCCATCAAAAGGATCACCAGAGACAAGATAGAATCTGGGCTGAATTGTGTCTTTATTCTTCCGACGCGTTTTGGAACCTTCACCTGGCTCCTTCCTCAGAGACTAAAAGAAGAATAAAGACATAATTCAGCCCAGATTCTATCTTGTATCAGGATATAGGTGTCCACGGTCCGCGCTGCTATCACCGGAGAATTATCCCTGGATGCTTTAGTTGGTCCCCCAAAAAAGACAGGAGTCCTAGGGGTGATGTGACAGTTCCTATATTCCACTTCCACCAACGCGTTTCGGCGCTCCTCTTGGCACCTTCCTCAGAATACCCTGAGGAAGGTGCCAAGAGGGGCGCCGAAACGCGTTGGATAATTCTCCGGTGATAGCAGCGCGGACCGTGGAGACCTATATCCTGATACCTGATTCTCTTCCCACGTGTGAAGTGGTGGTGGCGGTCCAGCGGCAGCTGTCATATGCAAAACGCCTACTAACCAGTTGTGGGGATCACAACTGGTACAGGTTAGTGCACCTGTATTTTCATACGCACCTTTCACGAAACGTCAGTGATAGGGCACTATTTGCACCTCGTTTGTCTCCCTTTATATTTTCCAGATTCTATCTTGTCTCTGTTGATCCTTTTGATGGCAGCGCGGACACAACGGCACTTTGTCCTGCAGATCCAAAGGTTCTTCACCACGGTTATCTGTAGAGGTGCAGTATTTGCAGCAGCTGTCCTTTTCAGGCGACTACATCGATTTCTGGCTATCATACTGGTTATGGGTGACATAACCAGACCAGGTGAGCAGTTTTACTCACACATTCATTCCCCTCTGTATCTGGAGATCAGACCCTATTGCACATTTTCTCACATTCACAGCTCTCCTTTGACTTGTCTCCCTATGTGCGCTCTCCCCCCTTGTGTGCTGTCTCTCCTACAGGTATGTTGTCTCTCTCCGACCTGTACTGTCTTCTCCCCTCTTGTGCTCTCGCGATTGAGCTCTTTCCCCCTGTGCATCGCCTCCTTGTGTGTAATGTATGTAAATAAATGTATTTTTACTTAAACACCTGTTTCTGTGTTTGTTTTTGTTAATAGTGTTTCATGTCCTTGTAAAAAAAATGTGTAGGACTTTGCTGTATTTTCTATTGTCAGCGCAGGTAAACCAAGCTGCTACTGGCTGCCAATCCTCACTGCCTAGTGTTACCTTCGCTGGCAATCAAAAATACAGGGGAGCCCTATTTTTTTTTAATTACTTAAATAAATAATTAAACAAAAATTGACGTGGGCTTCGCTGTATTTTGTTATTGCCTGCTAAGGTATCCCAGGTGGGGGGGGGCTGAAATTCTTAGCTTGGTAAGCTCTAGGCCCCCCACGCTGAAAATTGCAGCCAGCAGCCACCCCAGAATGGGTGCCTCCTTGAGAAACGCCAAAACTGGCAGTTACCTCGCTCTTTCAGCTGCCGTGTAGTAGTGACTGGGTAATAAAGGGGTTGATGTCAGCTTTTTTTGGCAGTTGATGTCAAGCCCTATGGTTAATGTCAGCCATGGGCATGACAGTTGGTCATTAGCAATACTTTTAGTTACATATATGTGTATACGTGTTATATATGTGTGTATGTATGTGCGTAAATGTGTATGATGTGACCCACCACATGTGTGTATATATGTTTACATGTATATATGTGTGTGTACATATGTGTATGACGTAACCTTCCACGTGTGTATATGTTTGTGTGTACTGTATATGTGTGCATATATACATGTGTATATGTGTTTGACGTGACACAGCAGGTCTCGTCATAGATATACAGATTATATATATATAATGAAAAAATGAGCAGCACAGAGCTTACATGAGGGTGCCAGCAACCAAACCTCTTCCTTTCAAGGTTTCCAAAATATGATATAAATGAAGTTGCAGCACTCCAATTCTTCTTTAGGTGAAAAAAGGTTTATTCAACATCACAGCATGGGCAACAGTGACGTTTTGGGTGTGAAAACCCTTCCTCCAGCCCTGATTGGGAAGGACATATCACAAGTCTCTGGTAGATCCCCCAGGGAGACCAATAGTCTCTGGTACTAATTCAATCCTCTCTAATATTGGAATATTTTTAGATAAAGTTTTGAACCCCATAGCAAAAACTGCGGAGTCTTATGTTAAAGACACTGGGGATTTTTTATGTAAATTTAATGAGCTGTCAGTAAGTGGCGAGGTGATACTAGAGTCTTTTGACGTGGTGTCCCTCTACACTTCAATTGAGCACGAAAGGGGACTGAAGGCTGTAAGGAAAAAATTGGAAGAAACAAAAAATGACGGTTGAAATGATTGATCTTATAGTGGAACTCTTAGAGTTGGTACTGAGGAACAACTATTTTTTATTTGGTGACGATTATTTTCTACTATGCAGAGTAACTGCGATGGGCGCCAATATGGCGCCGGCGTACGCAAATGCGGGTACTTGAGGAGGACTTCGTCTATGTGTCCCAACACTTTGGCCTTGTTGTCACTTGGTGGAGATACATAGACGATGTCTTCCTCATATGGACAGGGACTGGAGAAGTACTGGAAGAATTTCATCAATTTTTAAATACTATAGATGAGACTATAAAGTTAACGTTGGTTTTATCAATGGAGTCTCTACAATTTTTGGACGTATTGGTACGTTATGAAGCTAACCAATTCAGCACTGAGTTGTATGTAAAAAAGACAGACAGGAATAATCTCCTTATGTATAATAGCCATCACCCAAGAAATACCGTGAAATCAATCCCTTTTAGCCAGTTTTTGACGGTGAAAAAAATTGTGAGTGATGATTTGAATCAAGAAAAATCATTAAACCTAATGGTGGAAAAATTTTCGGAAAGAGGGTACCAGAAACAACTACTAAAAAGCCAAAAAGAAAGGTAGTTAATTTAAAGAGATCAGAGTTTTTTGAGAGAAAACAGTCTATCAAAACAGTGGAAAGGATATAGTAACTACCTACAGTAATCAGAGTACAGAGATAGCCAAAACATTGGGGGATGTTGGGTAAGTGTCTTCCTGGAGTGAAGGAATTTCAACAACCCCCACTTTTCTCGTATAGGCGATGTCAAAATTTGGGTGACAGATTGATCCATTCGGATATTGGTAGTTTAAAAAAGGAGGGGCAGAAATATCTAACAGGATCAAAATGCAAGGGTTGTTATCCATGTCTTGCATGTATTAATTGCAAGCTGATGTTAAAAGGGTCATCATTTATACATCCCAAAACTGGTGTGAGATATGAAATAAGAAATTTCCTGACCTGTACTTCAGAATTTGTAATTTACCTCTTAGAGTGCCCATGTTCTCTATGGTATGTGGGTGAGGCAACGCTAGATTTTAAAACTCGAATAGCACAACACCGGCATACCATTAAGAAAATGAGGCAGGACGTACCAGTCCCGAAACATTATGTAGAGATGGGACACACTGAGAGGGATTTAAAGTTTAGAATCATTGACTCTATACCAACACAGAGACGAGATGGGAACAGAAATAAACTCTTGAAGAAATGGGAACTCGAGTGGATACATAGGCTTGATACTTTAAAACCAAATGGCCTTAATGTGGACTACAAGATTAATAGTCTGCTATTAGGGATGAGCAAGTCTACTCGTTACTATTCGTTACTCGGCGAATAGTACGGTACTCGCTCTACTCGTTACTCTGCAAGTATCCTTGTAATTACTCGCACAGTAACGAATCCAATGTAAATTAAGGGAAATGCAATTCCTCTGCTGCTGGACCCTATAAAGAGGTCTTGCAGCAGAGGAAAAACCTGCAATTCCCCATTTCATTGTTTAAAAGCCAGCGGTAAAAAGCCGCTGGTTTTTAAACAATGCTGACTGCTGCTGACAGCTTCCCCGCCGCCTGACAGCAGAATCCTCTGCTCCCCCCACCCCCTCCCCACCCTATTCTAACTTAGGATCTGGTGGGGAGGCTGAGGAGGGAGCGGAGGATCCTGCTGACAGCAGTGGCTGGCACTATTATTCGGGAGGGGGGGGGCGGTTCACTCACCGTCCTCCACGGCCCGTTGTCTTCTTCTCTGTGTCTTTGCGACAGCAGCAGTCGCACAGAACTGCGGCGGTACCAAAGCACGGCCGCTATCACTACTGTAGGCGGGGAGCGCAGAACCAGATTGAAAACCGGATTGCCCCAGTCCGGAGCAATCCGGGACCATAGAGCCCTATGTTATGGGGTGCCCAATTGCACCTGACGGGTATTTTCAAAACCGGATTCTCCCAGATTGTACCAGTCCAGGGCAATCCGCTTTTCAAACCGGTTTTCTATTTTTGACCTTCCCGCTGGATTTTCAAATGAACAGCTGACTCAGGTCAGCTGTTCATTTGAAGTAGCAGTGCTGGCAGGGTTCATGTAAGGTCATGCATGCTTTAATTATTAAAAAATCCTCTTCTGTCCGCCATAGTCCAAAAATGCAATTTCAGCACTGCTACATCACTCTGCATAGACACACACATCTATGCAGAGTGATTGCAGGCTGACAAGTGACTATGACAGTCAGGTAGCCTGAGCTATGACCTGAGATGAACCCTGCTGTCAAAGCCGAACTCTGCCGCCGGTCGCCGGAGATTACTGACCGCCGGCAGAGTAGTGAATAAACCGGAAGTCATTACCTTCCGGTTTATTCACTGCTCTGCCGGCGGTCAGCAATCTCCGGTGGCCGGCAGCAGCAGTATGGCTCTGACAGCAGGGTTCACCTCAGGTCATAGCCAGAGCTATGACCTGAGGTGAACCCTGACTGTTGTCATGTCTCAGCCTGCAATCACTCTGCATAGACATGTGTGTCTATGCAGAGCGATGTAGCAGTGCTAAAATTGCGTTTTGGGACTACGGCGGACGGAAGAGGATTTTTTAATAATTAAAGATGGAGTCTAAGTGTGTTTTTTGTTTTATTTCTAATAAAATATTTTTTCTATGTGTTGTGTTTTTTTAAAAAATTCACTAGAAATTCATGGCGGTAATGTCTACTATTGGCGTGACTGCCATGAATTTTGGGCTTAGGGTCAGCTGATAATACAAAGCTGGCCCTAACCCCTTTATTACCCAGTGAGCCACTGCATCCAGGGCCCTGGAAGAGTTGGGTTCAGCGCCAGAATATGGCGCTTCAATGAATGTGCCATTTTCTGGGGCGGCTGCGGGCTGCCATTCGCAGCAGGGGGTACCCAGAAAGCTTGGGCCTCCCTGTGCTGCGGATTCCAGCCCCCAGCTGCCTAGCTGGACCTGGCAGGACATATAAATAGTGCGGAGCCCCACACATTTTTTTTTATTATTTCATGAAATTCATGAAATAATAAATAAAAGGGGGCTCCCCTATATTGTTGTGTCTGGCCAGGTCCAAATAGGCACCTGTTGGCAGCCTGTCGCTGCCTGCTGTATCTGGCTGGATACAAAAATACGGCGAAGCCCACGTCAATTTTTTTTCTGAAAAATCCAAAAAACAATATGAATGAAAGGGATTGCATCTTTATTAACCCTCGACCATGGTCGATGGGTTAATAAAGATGCAGTCCCTTTTTAGAGGAATGTTTAACGGATTTTTCCGGAAAATTTTGACGTGGGCTTCGCCGTCTTTTTGTATGCCAGCCGAATACAGCAGGCGAAAACGGGCTGCCCCCAAACCCCAGCTGACTATTTGGACCTGCCTGGACACAGAAATATCGAGAAGCCCTTATCTTTTATGATTTCATGAATTTCATGAAATAATTTAAAAAAAAATGGGTGGGGCTCCGCACGATTTCTATGTCCAGCCAGTTCCAACTAGGCAGCTGGGGGCTGGAATCCGCAGCACAGGGAGGCCCAAGCCTCCTGGGCACCAATCGCTGCAAATGGCAGCCCGCAGCCGCACCAGAAAATGGCGCGTTCATTGAAGTGCCATTTTGTGGCGTTGAACCCAACTCTTCCAGGGCCCTTGTGCAGTGGCTAACTGGATAATAAAGGGGTTAGGGCCAGCTTTTTGTAATCAGCTGGCCCTAGGCCTGCAATTCATGGGGTCACGCCAATATTAGACATGACCGCCTTGAATTTATATTAAATTATTTAAATAAAAACACAACACAGAGAAAAAATTTTTTTATTAGAAAAAAAAAAACAAAAAGACACTTAGGGACTCCATCTTTATTTTAAAAAAATCCTCTTCCATCTGATGTAGTCAATCCAGGGTTCTTCTTTAGCTCTGCTACATCTCTGGTAGAGAACCTCCACCATAGATGTAGCAGAGCTGTGCACCCTGGGAAAGTTCATGTGAGTTCATGCAGGCAAGCATGAACTTACATGAACCCTGCCAGCACTGCTACTTCAAATGAACAGCTGACTTGAGTCAGCTGTTCATTTGAAAATCCAGGCGGGAAGGTCAAAAATAGAAAATTGGTTTGAAAACCGGATTGAAAACCGGATTGCCCCAGTCCAGAGCAATCCGGACCATAGAGCCCCATGTTATGGGGCGCCGGATTACACCGGACCAGTACAATCCGGGAGAATCCGGTTTTGAAAACCGGATTCTCCCGGATTGCACCCGTCAGGTGCATTCCGGTGCCCCATAACATGGGGCTCTATGGTCCCGGATTGCTCCAGACCGGGGCAATCCGATTTTCAATCCGGTTCTGCGCTCCCCACCTACAGTAGTGATAGCGGCCATGCTTTGCGGCCGCTGCCGTTCTATGCGGCTGCTGCTGTCGCAAAGACACAGAGAAGAAGACGGCGAGCCGTGGAGGACGGTGAGTGAACCGCCACATCCCCCCGAACAATAGTGCCAGGCACTGCTAACAGCAGGATCCTCCGCTCCCCCGCAGCCTGCCCACCAGATCCTAAGTTAGGATAGGGTGGGGAAGCGGTGGGGGGATTGGAGGATCCCGCTGTCAGGCGGCGGCGAAGCTGTCAACAGCTGTCAGCATTGTTTAAAAGCCAGCGGCTTTTTACCGCTGGCTTTTAAACAATGAAATGGGGAATTGCAGGTTTTTCCTCTGCTGCAAGACCTCCTTATAGGGTCCAGCAGCAGAGGAATTATTCGCAATTACTCGCTTCCCCATTGACTTACATTGGTCTCGCTAGACTCACACACGAGTACCGAGTATCGGGACCTACTCGTTACGAGTCTAGAGAGTCCGAGTATTTTAGTACTCGCTCATCCCAATCTGCTATGAGTATTTTATATTCCTTTATTAATCGGTAATCATTCCTGTTGTTGAGGCTTGTAATATATTATAATGTACTTATGTTTTAAGTAATTTCTTTATTTTTTGTCTGTTTTTTAGGTTCACTGTATCATGGACAAGGCTGCACCATGATGATATACTGTATCATTGCGTAACTGTACCTATTGCTCACCCCTGGCTGTGGTTGCTATGATGACTATTTGGAATTAATAAAAGCAGATTATTTATAAAATTTTGTATGTTCCAACTTCATTTAGAGTTAGGTATATGGAGCTATTATGACCCAGCTTAGGGTCTAAATTCTAACGTTCTATGGTGCTGGAATTGTCACTTAAACAGGATGGATATTACTGTGTGTTGGAGAACAGCATGTAGTGACTAGACCATTTGAGCTACTGATAACTTAGTGCACTTAACTGTATGTTGTCCTCTGGACAGTGACGTTTTTTTCCCCTTATAAGTAATAAAAGTCGACATTTGACTCAAGGATTAATTATAGGAATTGTCACCATAATGTAAAGTTGGACCTTATATATGGAAAGCAATATATTGGTGGCTGGTACAACTGTGCTGCTAATAAAATAGAGTACTTGCCAGTATGTTGTTTTTGGATTGGTGATATTAATTCCTGAGGAATTATTGGAGAATGGGTCATTATAATGATCAATTTTATTTAATAATATAAAATTAGATCTATTGGAATTTAAAATGAGCTCCCAATAACTTATGATAGTCTGAATGTATGAGCGCTATGATGATCGCTGAGATTCTCTTGATACTAGTGCGCAGGTGCAAGTGTGAGAATCTATGGGAAGCAGGAAGTGTAGTTAGAACTATACATATAATGTCCTGGTGCGCATTTGCGCATGTCTGAAGACAAGAGGAAGTGTAGGGATAGAACTACACAAGCGGAGCCCCGGTATGCATCTGCGCATGCGCGGATATTCTGAATATGTCACTGGTTAACGCAGCGAAGGAGGAGCATATTGGACTTGCACAATGAGGGAAACTACACGCCGGGAGTATGGCGGTTTCCTGTGACAGTATGGGAGTCTGATGCAGCAAGTCTGTGGTGCTTTATTACTTAATGATTGAAGGCAAATGTGCAAAAATTGATAATTAAGGACATTTTGTCCTCTTGTGTATAGTATGATGAGTTGGCACTGTTTTAAACCTATTTATATTGTAACATATACACTTTATTAACACAAAGAAATTGTTGTATGTATTTATACGATGATGGTATATGTATATTAACCATTATGATTTTGACTGTATAATAAATAAGCCCTTGCATGGGTGCTATAAGTATTCATATATATATATCTACTCTATAATTGCCGTAGGCAAAATCGTGTCGGACCCCGAAAACGCCGTGGCTTTGTCACTATGTGACGTCACCACGCGCGAGCAATGGCCGCGAAGCGGCCATTGCGAGTCGCTGGCCGAAAATAGGACCAGAGGCTCGGCCACAAACTTAGCGATTTACCGCTGAGGTAGCGCGAGCAATGGCCGCAAGGCCATTGCGAGTCGCTACCTCAGCCGCCGCACCTGCCGCAAGTCCCCCTATACTTTCTATGGGTATCCATTGCGAGTTTGCTGTGTAGCGCGAGCAATGGCCGCGAGGCCATTGCGAGTCGCTACATCAGCCGCCGCACCTGCCGCAAGTCCCCCTATACTTTCTATGGGGATCCATTGCGAGTCGGTATGTAGCGCGAGCAATGGCCGCGAGGCCATTGCGAGTCTACTTGCGGCGCGGTTGCGGTAATCCCCATAGAAAGTATAGGGGGAGTTGCGGTATATAGATATATAGATATAGATTACTAACTGTGAGCCCGATGCAAATGCATCGGGATTCTAGAACGTGCATTAATTTGATTATAGTAGTTATAGCTGTTAGCCTGATGCAAATGCATCGGGTATCTAAAATATGTTTATTGTTTTTTTAAAGATTTTTAAATAATAATCGCATCATCAATAGCAATAATATAAGCCATAGCATTATTATTAGCAGTAATAGCAGTATTAATAGCATTATTAGCAGTATTATGAGCATTAATAACAGTATTAATAGCATTAATAGCATTATTATTAGCATTAATAGCATTATTAATAGCATTATTAGCATTAATAATAGCATTAATAACATTATTAATAGCATTAATAGCATTATTATTAGCATTAATAGCATTATTAATAGCATTAATAGGATAAATATTAGCATTAATAGCATTAATAGCCATATTAATAGCATTAGTAGCATTATTAATAGCATTAATAGCATTATTATTTAGCATTAATAGCATTAATAATGGCATTATAGCATTATTTAATAGCATTAATAACATTATTAATAGCATTAATAGCATTATTATTAGCATTATTAGCATTAATAATGCCCTTAATAGGATAAATATTAGCATTAATAGCATTAATAGCATAATTAATAGCATTAATAGCATTATAATAGCATTAATAGCATTATTATTAGCATTAATAGCATTAGATAGGATAAATATTAGCATTAATAGCATAATTAATAGCATTAATACATTATTATTAGCATTAATAGCATTAATAATAGCATTATTAGCATTAATAATAGCATTAATAACATTAGTAATAGCATTAATAGCATTATTATATAGCATATACATTAATAATAGCATTATTAGCATTAATAATAGCATTAATAGCATTAATAGGATAATTAGTAATAGCATTAATAGCATTAATAGATAAATATTAGCATTAATAGCAAATTATAGCATTAATTAGCATTATTAATAGCATTAATAGCATTATGTATAGCATTAATAGCATTAATACATTAATGATAATATAGCATTAATTAGCATTAATAGCATTAATAGCATTATTAATAGCATTAATAGCATTATTATTAGCATAAATAGCATTAATAATAGCATTATTAGCATTAATAATAGCATTAATAACATTATTAACAGCATTAATAGCATTATTATTAGCATTAATAGCATTAATAATAGCATTATTAGCATTAATAATAGCATTAATAACATTATTAATAGCATTAATAGCATTAATAGCATTATTATTAGCATTAATAGCATTAATAATACCATTAATTACGATAAATATTAGCATTAATAGCATTATTTAATAGCATTAATAGCATTATTATTAGCATAAATAGCATTAATAATAGCATTATTAGCATAATAATAGCATTAATAACATTATTAATAGCATTAATAGCATTATTATTAGCATTAATAGCATTAATAATAGCATTATTAGCATTAATAATAGCATTAATAACATTATTAATAGCATTAATAGCATTATTATTAGCATTAATAGCATTATTATTAGCATTAATAGCATTAATAATACCATTAATAAGATAAATATTAGCATTAATAGCATTAATAGCATTATTAATAGCATTAATAGCATTATTATTAGCATAATAGCATATAATAGCATTAGCATTAATAATAGCATTAATAGCATTATAATAATAGCATTAATATACATTTATTAATAGCATTAATAAGCATTTAGCATTATAGCATTAATAGCATTATTAATAGCATTATTATAGCATAAATAGATTAATAATAGCATTATATAGCATTATAATAGCATTAATTATTAATAAATAGCATTAATTAATAGCATTATAGCATTAATAATAGCATTAATAACATTATTAATAGCATTAATAGCATTATTATTAGCATTAATAGCATTAATAATGCATTAATAGGATAAATATAGCATTGAATAGCATTAATAGCATATTAATAGCATTAATAGCATTATTAATAGCATTAATAGCATTATTATTAGCATTAATAGCAGAATAGAAATAAAGCATTAATAGCATTAATAGCATTATTAATAGCATTAATTGCATTATGCATTAAAAATAGCATTATAGCATTATTAATAGCATTAATAGCATTATATAGATTTCATTAATATTAATGCAATTAATAGCATTATATAATAGCATTAATAACATATTTAGCATTAATAGCATTATATAGCATTATATTAAGCATATTATTAGCATTAATAGCATTAATATACATTATTAATAGCATTAATAGCATTATAATATAGCATTATTAATAGCATTAATAGCATTATTATTAGCATTAATAGCATTAATAATACATTAATAGATAAATATTAGCATTAATAGCATTAATAGCATTATTAATAGCATTAATAGCATTATTATTAGCATAAATAGCATTATATTAGCATTAATAGCATTAATAATACCATTAATAGATAAATATTAGCATTAATAGCATAAATAATAGATTAATTAGCATTATTAATAGCATTAATAGCATTATTTTAGCATAAATAGCATTAATAATAGCATTATTAGCATTAATAACATTATTAATAGCATTAATAGCATTATTATTAGCATTTATTTATTTTATTATTATTTTTATTTAATTATTTATTATTTTTTATTTATTTTTTTATTATTTTTTAATTATTTTTAAATTATTTTTTTTATTATTTAATTTATTTATTTTTTTAAGTGAGAGTGAGACACAGTTCTCATTCAGGTCCGCATTTTTTTTTTTTTTTATTATTATTTTTATTGAATTATTTAATATTTTTTAATTATTTTTTAATTATTTTTTAATTATTTTTAAATTATTATTTTTATTATTTAATTAATTTATTTTTTTAAGTGAGAGTGAGACACAGTTCTCATTCAGGTCCGCAGTTTTTTTTTTTTTTTATTATTATTTTATTTAATTATTTAATATTTTTTATTTATTTTTTTATTATTTTTTAATTATTTTTAAATTATTTTTTTTATTATTTAATTTATTTATTTTTTTAAGGGAGAGTGAGACACAGTTCTCATTCAGGTCCGCATTTTTTTTTTTTTATTATTATTATTTTTATTTAAATATTTAATATTTTTTATTTATTTTTTTATTATTTTTTAATTATTTTTAAATTATTATTTTTATTATTTAATTTATTTATTTTTTTAAGTCAGAGTGAGACGCAGTTCTCATTCAGGTCCGCCTTTTTTTTTCCCCATTGACATACATTAGCGGTGTGTCGGCGATTTTATGGCCGGCCACCTGGTTCTATTTGACGGCCCTAAAATCGCGGACACACCGCTAATGCATGTCTATGGGCAGTCAGCTCGAATTCTGATTGGTCGGCGTTCAATCCGAAATCGGGCTGACTGCCCATAGAGATGCATTAGCGGTGTGTCCGCGATTTTAGGGCCGACAAATAGAACCAGGTGGGCGGCCATAAAATCGCCGACACACCGGTAATGTATGTCAATGGGTAAAAAAAAAGGCGGACCTGAATGAGAACTGCGTCTCAGTTTTGAGGGGCTCTTCTGATTGGCTGAGGGCAGTATACATCGACCAATCAGAAGAGGGCCTGAGATCTCATTGAGGTAGAATGGGGGATTTTTCTTCCATTCTATCTTAATGAGAAGGAAGAGGACGTCGGAGGTGGAAGATCCCCGGGGCCGGACGAAGAGGCGAAGATGGCGAAAATAAGAGAGAAGACCCCCGGGGCCGGAGGAAGAGGACGCCTGGCCGGACGGAGGAGTTGAGGATCGGACGGACGATCAGATGACTTGAAGGGATGTAAGTGATCGACGGGGGCGTTAGGTTAGGGGACAGCGGGGGCTTCGGGTGTAGGGCCTTAGGTGACAGCGGCGTTAGGTTAGGGGACGGCGGGGGCTTAGGGGATAGGCGGCGGGGCTTAGGGGGTATCGGCGGGGGCCTAGGATGCTACGGGGCTTAGGGGGTAGGGGCTTAGGGGCTGCTGCGGGGCTTAGGGGGTAGGGCCTTAGGGGCGGCGGTGGCTTAGGGGGTAAACGGCGGGGGCTTAGGATGCTGCGGGTCGGGGGTTAGGTGGTCGCGGCTTAGGGGATAGGGGCTTAGGGGGTATCGGTGGGGGCTTAGGATGCTGCGGGTCGGGGGTTAGGTGGTCGGGCTGCTGCGGGGCGGCGGTGGCTTAGGGGGTAAACGGCGGGGGCTTAGGATGCTGCGGGTCGGGGGTTAGGTGGTCGCGGCTTAGGGGATAGGGGCTTAGGGGGTATCGGCGGGGGCTTAGGATGCTGCGGGTCGGGGGTTAGGTGGTCGGGGCTGCTGCGGGGCTTAGGGGGTAGGGGCTTAGGGGCGGCGGTGGCTTAGGGGGTAGACGGCGGGGCTTAGGGGGTATCGGCGAAGGGTTAGGATGCTGCGGGTCGGGGGTTAGGTGGTCGGGGCTTAGCGGGTGGCGACTTAGGGGTAGGGGCGGCGCAGGTGTTCGGGGCTTAGCGGGTGGCGACTTAGGGGTAGGGGCGGCGCACTGAGGGCGGCGGTGGCTTAGGGGGTAGACGGCGGGGCATAGGGAGTATCGGGGGGGGTTAGGATGCTGCGGGTCGGGGGTTAGGTGGTCGGGGCTTAGCGGGTGGCGACTTAGGGGTAGGGTTGGCGCAGGTGGTCGGGGCTTAGCGGGTGGCGACTTAGGGGTAGGGGCGGTGCACTGAGGGCGGCGGTGGCTTAGGGGTAGACCGCTATGGTATACTACAGTGCCATGGCCATACGCCTGTCAGGTGTAAAGCGTATGGCCATGGGACTGTAGTATACCATAGCGGTGTACACTACAGCGCCGGTCGGCGGGGCTTAGGGGGTATCGGCGGGGGGTTAGGATGCTGCGGGTCGGGGGTTAGGTGGTCGGGGCTTAGCGGGTGGCGACTTAGGGGTAGGGGCGGCGCACTGAGGGGTGGCTAAGAGCATGGGGCTGTAGTGTACACCGCTATGGTATACTACAGTCCCATGGCCATACGCCTGTCAGGTGTAAAGCGTATGGCCATGGGACTGTAGTATACCATAGCGGTGTACACTACAGCGCCATGCTCTTAGCCAGCCCTGGCTTTGTTAGCGAAGCGACTCGCAATGCCCGCTTCGCGGGCATTGCTTCGCAAGACTGCAACGACTCGCAATGCCCGCCATGCTCTTAGCCAGCCCTGGCTTTGTTAGCGAAGCGACTCGCAATGCCCGCTTCGCGGGCATTGCTTCGCAAGACTGCAACGACTCGCAATGCCCGCTTTGCGGGCATTGCTTCGTGAGTCGCCGTGGCCGCTACGCGGCCACGGGGAGAGTCCAGGAGAAGCAGCTCCCTCGCGCTAACAAAGCCACCAGAAGTTGCGCCACTCCGACGGAAGTCGCTACGGCAATTATATAATAGATAGATATATAGATATAGATTAATATATATATATAGTAATGTCATATATATATATATGTATATGATTACTATTATATAATATATATATGTATATTAATCTATATATATATATATATTGTATATTAATCTATATATATATATTAGTATATTAATCTATATATATATATAGTATATTAATCTATAATATATATATATTGTATATTAATCTATATAATATATATTGTATATTAATCTATATATTATATATATATTTATATTAATCTATATTATATATATATTATTAATAATCTATATATATATATATATTATTATTGTACATTAATCTATATATATATATTGTATATTAATCTATATATATATATATAATATTGTATTTTAATCTATATATATCTATATATATATCTATTATATAAAACCCGAAGGCCACTTCCGCCCAAATCCGTTCCGCTTCCGTGATGGCCTCCCTCCTGTGTCCAACTCCGGAACCGGAAGCACCAGACCCACGAGCGGCGCCACCGGCCCTGCACAGAGCCCCGTCTGCGGCCGCCCACATCCCGCCCACAGCCCTGCAGCTCACCGCCCACCAACATCCGCCAACCGGCCCGGAACGAGTGTGGGGCCTCCGCCGGCACAGCTCCCAGTCCTGCCGCTCTCTCCACAGACCGGCTGACGCTCCTCCATCACCCAGCTAGCCCCGCCCACACTCCGCCCCCGGCCTCCGGAACCGCCAACAGCACTGCCGCTGCCCGCCGCCCGCCAACAGCCCAGTAAGTCTTCCGCCACCCTGCCTCCGCTCTCCTCTGCCACCTCCAGCCCTCCTCTGCCCCCTCCAGCCCTGCTCTGCCCCCTCCAGCCCTGCTCTGCACCCTCCAGCCCTGCTCTGCCCCCTCCAGCCCTGCTCTGCACCCTCCAGCCCTGCTCTGCACCCTCCAGCCCTGCTCTGCACCCTCCAGCCCTGCTCTGCACCCTCCAGCCCTGCTCTGCACCCTCCAGCCCTGCTCTGCACCCTCCAGCCCTGCTCTGCACCCTCCAGCCCTCACTGCTGACCCCTGAGCCCTCACTGCTGACCCCTCAGCCCTCACTGCTGACCCCTGAGCCCTCACTGCTGACCCCTGAGCCCTCACTGCTGACCCCTGCGCCCTCACTGCTGACCCCTGAGCCCTCACTGCTGACCCCTGAGCCCTCACTGCTGACCCCTGAGCCCTCACTGCTGACCCCTGAGCCCTCACTGCTGACCCCTGAGCCCTCACTGCTGACCCCTGCGCCCTCACTGCTGACCCCTGCGCCCTCACTGCTGACCCCTGCGCCCTCACTGCTGACCCCTGCGCCCTCACTGCTGACCCCTGCGCCCTCACTGCTGACCCCTGAGCCCTCACTGCTGAGCCCTCACTGCTGACCCCTGAGCCCTCACTGCTGACCCCTGAGCCCTCACTGCTGACCCCTGAGCCCTCACTGCTGACCCCTGAGCCCTCACTGCTGACCCCTGAGCCCTCACTGCTGACCCCTGCCCCTCACTGCTGACCCCTGAGCCCTCACTGCTGACCCCTGCGCCCTCACTGCTGACCCCTGCGCCCTCACTGCTGACCCCTGGCCCTCACTGCTGACCCCTGAGCCCTCACTGCTGACCCCTGAGCCCTCACTGCTGACCCCTGGCCCTCACTGCTGACCCCTGAGCCCGCTCACTGCTGACCCCTGGCCCTCACTGCTGACCCCTAGCCCCGCCCTCACTGCTGACCCCTGAGCACCGCCCTCACTGCTGACCCCTGGCACGCTGATACCTGCGCCTCACTGCTGACCCCTGAGCCACGCGCCCTCACTGCTGACCCCTGAGCCCGCCCTCACTGCTGACCCCTGAGCCACCGCCCTCACTGCTGACCCCTGAGCAGCTGCGCCCTCACTGCTGACCCCTGGCGCGCCCTCACTGCTGACCCCTGCGCCCTCACTGCTGACCCCTGGCGCCCTCACTGCTGACCCCTAGCGCCCCTCACTGCTGACCCCTCAGGCTGCGCCCTCACTGCTGACCCCTGCTGCCCTCACTGCTGACCCCTAGCGCCCTCACTGCTGACCCCTGCGCCCTCACTGCTGACCCCTGCGCCCTCACTGCTGACCCCTGCGCCCTCACTGCTGACCCTGCGCCCTCATGCTGACCCCTGCGCCCTCACTGCTGACCCCTAGCGCCCTCACTCTGTCCCTGCCCTCATGCTGACCCTGCGCCCTCACTGCTGACCCCTGCGCCCTCACTGCTGACCCGCTGCGCCCTCACTGCTGACCCCTGCGCCCTCACTGCTGACCCCTGAGCACGCCCTCACTGCTGACCCCTGAGCCACCCCCTCACTGCTGACCCCTGAGCCACCGCCCTCACTGCTGACCCCTGAGCCACCGCCCTCACTGCTGACCCCTGAGCCACCGCCCTCACTGCTGACCCTGAGCCACCGCCCTCACTGCTGACCCCTGAGCCACCGCCCTCACTGCTGACCCCTGAGCCACCGCCCTCACTGCTGACCCCTGAGCCACCGCCCTCACTGCTGACCCCTGAGCTGCGCCCTCACTGCTGACCCTAGCTGGCCCTCACTGCTGACCCCTGGCCCCTCACTGCTGACCCCTGCGCCCTCACTGCTGACCCCTGCGCCCTCACTGCTGACCCCTGGCCCTCACTGCTGACCCCTCGCCCTCACTGCTGACCCCTGCGCCCTCATGCTGACCCCTGCGCCCTCACTGCTGACCCCCATGCGCCCTCACTGCTGACCCCTGCGCCCTCACTGCTGACCCTGCGCCCTCACTGCTGACCCCTGCGCCCTCACTGCTGACCCCTGCCCCTCACTGCTGACCCCTGCGCCCTCACTGCTGACCCCTGGCCCTCACTGCTGACACCCTGAGCCCTCACTGCTGACCCCTGCGACCCCACTGCTGACCCTGCGCCCTCACTGCTGACCCTGAGCCTGCGCCCTCACTGCTGACCCTGAGCCCTCATGCTGACCCCCTGCGCCCTCACTGCTGACCCCTGAGCCCTCACTGCTGACCCCTGAGCACCGCCACTCACTGCTGACCCCTGAGCCCTCACTGCTGACCCCTGAGCACGCCCTCACTGCTGACCCCTGAGCCACCGCCACTCACTGCTGATCCCTGAGCCACCGCCCTCACTGCTGACCTCTGACCATCGCGCCCTCATGCTGACCCTGACCTGACGCCCTCACTGCTGACCCCTGAGCCTGCGCGCCCACACTGCTGACCCCTAGCTTGCGCCCTCACTGCTGACCCTGCGCGCCTCACTGCTGACCCTGAGCTGCGCCCTCCACTGCTGACCCTGACCTGCGCCCTCACTGCTGACCCCTGAGCCGCCCCTCACTGCTGACCCTGAGCTGCCGCCTCAACTGCTGACCACTAGCTGCCCCTCACTGCTGACCTCGCTGATGCTACTGCGCCCTCACTGCTGACCCCTAGACAGCCCTCACTGCAGACCCCTGACGCCCCCTGCTGACCCCTGACTGCGACCCTCACTGCTGACCCCTGACCGCCCTCACTGCTGACCCCTGAGCGCCCTCACTGCTGACCCCTGAGCGCCCTCACTGCTGACCCCTGAGCACGCCCTCACTGCTGACCCCTGCGCCCTCACTGCTGACCCTGAGCACGCCCTCACTGCTGACCCCTGAGAGCCTCACTGCTGACCCCTGAGCGCCTCACTGCTGACCCCTGAGCCACCGCCCTCACTGCTGACCCCCTGAGCCACCGCCCTCACTGCTGACCCCTGAGCCACCGCCCTCACTGCTGACCCCTGAGCCACCGCCCTCACTGCTGACCCTGAGCCACCGCCCTCACTGCTGACCCCTGAGCCACCGCCCTCACTGCTGACCCCTGAGCCACCGCCCTCACTGCTGACCCCTGAGCCACCGCCCTCACTGCTGACCCCTGAGCCACCGCCCTCACTGCTGACCCCTGAGCCACCGCCCTCACTGCTGACCCCTGAGCCACCGCCCTCACTGCTGACCCCTGAGCCACCGCCCTCACTGCTGACCCCTGAGCCACCGCCCTCACTGCTGACCCCTGAGCCACCGCCCTCACTGCTGACCCCTGAGCCACCGCCCTCACTGCTGACCCCTGAGCCACCGCCCTCACTGCTGACCCCTGAGCCACCGCCCTCACTGCTGACCCCTGAGCCACCGCCCTCACTGCTGACCCCTGAGCCTGCGCCCTCACTGCTGACCCCTGAGCCACCGCACTCACTGCTGACCCCTGAGCCACCGCCCTCACTGCTGACCCCTGAGCCACCGCCCTCACTGCTGACCCCTGAGCCACCGCACTCACTGCTGACCCCTGAGCCACCGCACTCACTGCTGACCCCTGAGCCACCGCACTCACTGCTGACCCCTGAGCCACCTGTACACACACAATTAATTTCACCGCACTCCCCTAACTATTACTAAATAAACTATATATATATATTCTAGACTACCCGATTCTTCAGAATCGGGCTGCCATCTAGTATATATATATATATATAATTATATATATATAGGTCAACAAAAAAAAATTTTTTTTCTGGTGCCCAAAATATTTTAATGAATTTGGGGTATTTTTGGGGTGCTGATTCTGAATATGCTATCAGTTTTGCCAGATTGGCTCAAGTTTTTGAGATTTTTGGTATCTTATTTATAGCACTTGTTGGTAAATGCGACGCATCATCTCATTAATTTCTTTGGATTAGTACTTGAACTGAGCAGTTCTCAATATAGTTTTGTGTTAATTAGTGTTCTAAAAGTTTGTTCATAGCTTGATTTTTGCACTAACTTTATGTTGTTGTCTGTTTTCCAGTGAAAAGCATGAACTCATGAAGAAGAAGTTGTCTTAACGATCCAGACTCATTCTGTTACATTTGTGGTGAATATACACTGACAAAACATAGAAGAAACATAACAGACTTAACTGCCTACCAATCACTATACTCCCCCCGCCGCAATTTTATAGTGTTTACTTTTACTTTTCCTCACAAATCATTCCTGCCTTGGTGATCCTGTGGGACGGACGTCGGAAAACCAGTGCTGGAACCTCATCCCTACAAGACATCTTTTTGGGCCAATATAATCGATTATTAATTATTATTAATTATTAATATTATTATTATTAGTGTTAATATTAATTATTATTATTAATCGATTATGCCTTGGTGATCCTGTGGGACGGACGTCGGAAAACCAGTGCTGGAACCTCATCTCTACAATATCAGCTAAGATATCTTTTTTGGCCAATATAATTGATTATTAATTATTAATAATTATTAATATTTTTATTATTAGTGTTAATATTAATTATTAGTATTAATCGATTATTAATATTAGTATTATCTTGATATATTCATAATCTATTATATAATTGCCGTAGCGACTTCCGTCGGAGCGGCGCAACTTCCGGTGGCTTTATTAGCGACTCCAGGTTTCATCTCCTGGACTCTGTCCGTGGCCGCTACGCGGCCACGGCGAGTCGTTGCAGATTTGCGAAGCAATGCCCGCGAAGCGGGCATTGCGAGTCGCTACCAAAGCCACAGGGGCTGCCTATGAGCAGGGGCTGCCTAACACCATGCCGCTGCAAGCCACAGGGGCTGCCTATGAGCAGGGGCTGCCTAACACCATGCCGCTGCAAGCCACAGGGGCTGCCTATGAGCAGGGGCTGCCTAACACCATGCCGCTGCATTGCGACGACTCGCTACCAAAGCCACAGGGGCTGCCTATGAGCAGGGGCTGCCTAACACCATGCCGCTCTGCCGAGTCCATGCCCATTCGCTACCAAAGCCACAGGGGCTGCCTATGAGCAGGGGCTGCCTAACACCATGCCGCTCTGCCGAGTCCATGCCCATTCGCTACCAAAGCCACAGGGGCTGCCTATGAGCAGGGGCTGCCTAACACCATGCCGCTCTGCCGAGTCCATGCCCATTCGCTACCAAAGCCACAGGGGCTGCCTATGAGCAGGGGCTGCCTAACACCATGCCGCTGCAAGCTACAGGGGCTGCCTATGAGCAGGGGCTGCCTAACACCATGCCGCTCTGCCGACTCCATACAACGCTATGCTATACTACAGTCCCATTACACGCGTATGCCCATGGCACTGTAATCTACACTACAGCCACACGCCGCTAACATACACCGCTATACCCTCTAACCACTGCCCCTACCCCCTAAGCCACTACCCCCTAAGCCCCTACCCCCTACCCCCCCCCGAACCCCAACCCGCCGCATACCCCCTAACCCGCACCTAAGTCCCTACCAAGGCGCTGTGGCGACTCGCTAACATACATCCCTATGCTATACTACAGTCCCATGCCCATACGCTTTATGCCTGACACGCGTATGCCCATGGGACTGTACTATACCATCGCGCTGTACACTACAGCCCCATGCTCTTACCCACCCCCTCAGTGCGCCGCCCCTATCCCCTAAGCCCTGTCGCACCTAAGCCCCTACTCCCTAAGCCCCTACCCCTCTACCCCCTAAGCCTCTACCCCCTGTCGCACCTAAGCCCCTACCCCCTAAGCCTCTACCCCCTAACCCGCACCTAACCACCTACCCCCTGCCGCACCTAATCCACCTAAGCCCCTACCCCCTAAGCCCCTACCCCTCTACCCCCTAAGCCTCTACCCCCTAAGCCCCTACCCCCTAACCCGCACCTAACCCCCTACCCCTGCCGCTACTAATCCACTGCCTGCACCTAAGCCACTATCCTACCCCCTGTCGCCCTACCCCCTGCCGCAACTAATCCACTGCCTGCACCTAAGCCACTACCCTACCCCCTGTCGCACCTAAGCCCCTACCCCCTAAGCCCCTACCCCTCTACCCCCTAAGCCTCTACCCCCTAAGCCCCTACCCCCTAACCCGCACCTAACCCCCTACCCCCTGCCGCACCTAATCCACCTAAGCCCCTACCCCTAAGCCTCTACCCCCTAAGCCCCTACCCCCTAACCCGCACCTAACCCCCTACCCCCTGCCGCACCTAATCCACTGCCTGCACCTAAGCCCCTACCCCCTAAGCCCCTACCCCCTAAGCCCCTGCCGCACCTAAGCCACTGCCTGCACCTAAGCCCCTACCCCCTAAGCCCCTACCCCCTAAGCCCCTACCCCCTGCCGCACCTAAGCCAGTGCCTGCACCTAAGCCCCTACCCACTGCCGCACCTAAGGCACTGCCTATCCCCGACACCGCAGCCGACGCATACCCCCTAACCCCCACCTAACCCCTTACCCCCTGCCGCACCTAACCCCTGCCGCACCTAAGCCACTGCCTGCACCTAAGCCCCTATCCCCGCCCCTACCCCCTAAGCCCCTACCCCCTAAGCCCCTACCCCCTAAGCCCATACCCCCTAAGCCCCGCCCCATACCCCCTAACCCGCACCTACGCCCCTACCCCCTGCCGCACCTAAGCCACTGCCTGCACCTAAGCCCCTACCCCCTGCCGCACCTAAGGCACTGCCTATCCCCGAAACCGCAGCCGACGCATACCCCCTAAGCCCCTACCCTCTAAGCCTCTACCCTCTAAGCCTCTACCCCCTAAGCCCCTACCCCCTAACCCGCACCTAAGCCCCTACCCCCTGCCGCACCTAAGGCACTGCCTGCACCTAAGCCCCTATCCCCTGCCGCACCTAACCAAATGCCTATCCCCGACCCCGCACCTAAGCTAACCCACTACCCCCTAAGCCCCGCACCTAAGCCCCTAACACCTGCCGCACCTAAGCCACTGCCTGCACCTAAGCCACTACCCCCTAAGCCCCGCTGCACCTAACCCATACCGTCCGCCGCCGCCGCTTTCGCTAACACCTAAAGCCCTACACCCGAAGCCCCCGCCGTCCCCTAACCTAACGCCCCCGTCGATCACTTACATGCCTTCTTACTCATCTGATCGTCCGTCCCATCCAGAAGTCCTCCGTCCGGCCACGCGTCCTCTTCCTCCAGCCCCGGGGGTCTTCTCTCTTCTTTCCGCCATCTCCGCCTCTTCGTCCGGCCCCGGGGATCTTCTGTCTTCTTTCCGCCAACTTCCAGCTCCGACGTCCTCTTCTCTTATCATTAACATAGAATGGACGACAAATCCGCCATTCTATCTTAATGAGATGGGAGGGGCTCTTCTGATTGGTCGCTCTCTACTGCCCTCAGCCAATCAGAAGAGTCGCTCATTTCCCATTTAAATACATTACCGGTGTGTCGCCGATTTTATGCCCGCCCGCCTGGTTCTATTTGTCGGCCCTAAAATCGCCGACACACCGCTAATGCATCTCTATGGCAGTCAGCCCGATTTCGGATTGGGCGCCGACCAATCAGAATTTCAGCGGACCTGAATGAGAACTCTGTCTCAGCCTAAATAATAAATTTAATAATAAAAAAAATAATTAAAAAATAATTAAAAAATAATACAATTTCAGCGGACCTGAATGAAAACTCTGTCTCAGCCTAAATAATAAATTTAATAATAAAAAAAATAATTAAAAAATAATTTTAAAATAATAAAATTTCAGCGGACCTGAATGAAAACTCTGTCTCAGCCTAAATAATAAATTTAATAATAAAAAAAATAATTAAAATAAATTAAAAAATAATAAATTTCAGCGGACCTGAATGAAAACTGTGTCTCACCCTAAATAATAAATTTAATAATAAAAAAAATAATTAAAAAATAATTTAAAAATAATAAAATTTTAGCGGACCAGAATGAAAACTCTGTCTCACTCTAAATAATAAATTTAATAATAAAAAAAATAATTAAAAAATAATTAAAAAATAATAAAATTTCACCGGACCTGAATGAAAACTGTCTCTCAGTCTAAATAATAAATTTAATAATAAAAAAAAATAATTAAAAAATAATTAAAAAATAATACAATTTCAGCGGACCTGAATGAAAACTCTGTCTCAGTCTAAATAATAAATTTAATAATAAAAAAAATAATTAAAAAATAATTTTAAAATAATAAAATTTCAGCGGACCTGAATGAAAACTCTGTCTCAGTCTAAATAATAAATTTAATAATAAATAAAATAATTAAAAAATATTTTTAAAATAATAAATTTTCAGCGGACCTGAATGAAAACTCTGTCTCAGCCTAAATAATAAATTTAATAATAAAAAAAATAATTAAAAAATAATTTTAAAATAATAAAATTTCAGCGGACCTGAATGAAAACTCTGTCTCAGCCTAAATAATAAATTTAATAATAAAAAAAATAATTAAAAAATAATTTTAAAATAATAACATTTCAGCGGACCTGAATGAAAACTCTGTCTCAGCCTAAATAATAAATTTAATAATAAAAAAAATAATTAAAAAATAATTAAAAAATAATACATTTCAGCGGACCTGAATGAAAACTGTGTCTCAGCTTAAATAATAAATTTAATAATAAAAAAAAAAATTAAAAAATAATTTAAAAATAATAAAATTTTAGCGGACCTGAATGAAAACTCTGTCTCACTCTAAATAATAAATTTAATAATAAAAAAAATAATTAAAAAATAATTAAAAAATAATAAAATTTCAGCGGACCTGAATGAAAACTCTGTCTCAGTCTAAATAATAAATTTAATAATAAAAAAAATAATTAAAAAATAATTAAAAAATAATAAAATTTCAGCGGACCTGAATGAAAACTGTGTCTCAGCCTAAATAATAAATTTAATAATAAAATAAATAATTAAAAAATAATTAAAAAATAATAAAATTTCAGCGGACCTGAATGAGAACTCTGTCTCAGCCTAAATAATAAATTTAATAATAAAATAATTAATTAAAAAATAATTAAAAAATAATAAAATTTCAGCGGACCTGAATGAGAACTCTGTCTCAGCCTAAATAATAAATTTAATAATAAAAAAAATAATTAAAAAATAATTAAAAAATAATTAAATTTCAGCGGACCTGAATGAAAACTATGTCTCAGCCTAAATAATAAATTTAATAATAAAAAAAATAATTAAAAAGTATTTTTAAAATAATAAAATTTCAGCGGACCTGAATGAGAACTCTGTCTCAGCCTAAATAATAAATTTAATAATAAAAAAATTAATTAAACAATAATTAAAAAATAATAAAATTTCAGCGGACCTGAATGAAAACTCTGTCTCAGCCTAAATAATAAATTTAATAATAAAAAAATAAATTAAAAAATAATTAAAAAATTATAACAAACATAATAAAAAATAATAAATAATTCAATTACAATTAATAATAAAAAAAAAAAAAAAAAAAATTTTTTTTTTTTTTTTGGATTCTTTTTATTATCTATCTACCTACCTCTATCTATTTACAAATATACATTTAAAAATACATACAAATAAACATACATACATACAGAAATAAAAAATTTTTTTACCGAAAATATCCTACCCACGTGTCCGAAAATACAACCACAAGGCCGGCCATATATTTTCCGACATACCGCTAATGTATGTCTATAGGAAGTGAGCTCGAATTACCGCCCAATGAAAAGAGCACCTCACTTCCTATTCACATACATAGCGGTGTCTCGGCCATTTTATGGCCGGGCCCCTGCGTCTATTTTCGGTCACGGGAGTCGGCTCTTTTTCGTCGTTCCACCGGGCCGCAAACTCGCATTCAGCGGTTCGCGGACATTGGTCGCGTCTTACCAACGACTCGCAGTGATTGCGAGTCGTTGGTAATACGCTACCTATCGCCGCGAATCGCTGATTGCCAGTTTCCGGCCCCGTCGAATGATGCCTCTGAGCCGAGTCGCCTGGCCGGAAATACAACCAGGGGCTCGGCCATAAAATCCGCTCCTTTGTCTATCTATTCTATCTATCTCGCTAGGAAGCCGCCGTCCAATCAAAATCGCCGCGCCTTTTTTGAAAATACATAGCGACCAATCACATTCATGGCGCCAGCTTTCTGAAGTTGCAATCAGATAAGCCCGCTTATTTATAGCGGCAATTTTGAATCTTCAACCTCTTTGAATCCTCTTTGTGGGAGAACGAGAACCTATCGCTGGACTATCTGTTGGAGTATATTTCTGCCAAGAAATCCATCCTTCGTGAGGGTCTTTCAAGGACAACGAGAAGCTACCGCTGGACCGTCTGTTCGACTACATTTGAGCCGAGATATCCATCCTTCGTGCGGGACGTCGGGAAGCAAGCGCCGGATCGGGATCTACCATTGATCAGCTAAGATATCCTTTGGACAATCTACCTTTTCACATCAGAGCCTATAGTCCTGATGTGGAGTTTTATTTCACCTCTTTTACTATCTTTATTTTTCACCACTTTTACTATTTTGCGCCATGCAGCGCCAATCGCCGCTGCATGGAGCATGCGCCACAGTTCGGACACTTCCCCGCTGCAAGCGCCGACTTCTGCGCTACAAGCGCAAACTTCGGCACTTCTAGCGGCCTCCGCGGTCTATGAGACCGCTGTGTCCGAACACGCATTCAGGCGCCGACCGTACAACTCGCCGCTGTAATATGGCGGACGCGAAATGTTCATTCATAAAATGCTGCTAGACGCCAGCCGCGGTGTGATTGGCCAGCAGAAATTCATATACATGGCGCCGTTAATCCGGTTGGTCGGCGCTATTGTGTGAAGATGCCGCTGTCCTATCACAACTCAGCGGGGCGGAGCTATAGACTTCCAGTCTCCCGAACGCCGTGTCCGAAAATCGAACCAGGCGCTCGGCAAGGAAAGTTCCGTGCATTTTCAAAATTCGCGCCGCGATTGTCATTGGATGCCGACTTCCCATAGACATCCATTGAGAAATGAGGCGCCATTGTGATTGGTTGTTGTTTATGGCGCTTTGATTCCGATTGGTCAGCGCACAGCGGGTACTTCGCAACTTTTCTTGCCGAGCGCCTGGTGCGATTTTCGGATATGCCGTTCGGCCGGCTGGAAGTCTGTAGCTCCGCCCCGCTGAGTTGTGATTGGGCAGCGGCATCTTCACACAATAGCGCCGACCAACCGGATTCACGGCGCCATGTTTATGAAGTTTTCGCTGCCCAATCACACCGCGGCTGAA